>CM045766.1:2845330-3445330 GCA_025200525.1 Camellia lanceoleosa | reverse complement strand
CAGATTGCAGAAGTTTTCTTTGTTTGGCCGGACCTTGTCAGGTGTAGCGGCCATCTGGTATGCAAAATTGGAAGATTCCGTCAAGAGAAACTGTGAGGGGATGGCTGAGGCCTTCATAGCTCAATACTCCTACAATACGCAGACCGAGGTCACAACCCGTGACCTTGAGACAACTAGGCAAGAGCCGAAGGAGAGCTTCTCTGATTTTGTGACCCGGTGGAGGGCCAAGGCCTCGATGATGACCATCAGGCCTATTGACAAAGATCAGATTTGGATGGTTGTGAGAAGCCTCCAGCCCAAGCTTATGCAGAAGATGATCGTTCTCCCCCTCCTTACCTTTGAAGATTTACATGAGATAGGAGTGCAGATCGAAGACGCTATGAAGCAGGGCCTCATTGATAATGAGAGAGAGCCTTAAGAGAACATTCAACGTAAGATTTAATGCAGCATCGAGCAAGCGATTACATTGCTAGATCTTCAGATGTGAGTATGGTTACCACCACCAATACCCCAAGAGCCCTTGCAGCTACGCTATTCACTGGTGCGTCCGGTAGTAGCTCGCAAGCAGCCAGATACGCACCTAAAGGCCAAAGAACCTTCATTCCGCTATATATGCCCCTGTCCAAAGCTTTGGGGGTTTTAATTAGAAAAGGGCACTTGAAGCCCCTAGAGTCGCGGCTATTGCCAGAAAAACTTCCCCCCTCCCATAACCCGGTGAAGTACTATGCGTTTCACCAATAGCATGGTCATGAAACCGACCAGTGCTATAGATTACGTCACGAGATTCAGGATCTCGTCGACAACAGGGTGATCGTGCCTCCGGAGAAACCGAATGTCACAACCAATCCTCTCCTATCATATAACCAAGCTCCACCTCCCAAACGCATCAATATGATCCAAACTGGGGTTGTGTCATACGACCCTAGTATATATATTACCCTTTCTCACTTACCCAAGCCGGAGGTGTTCATTCCTTACAGCATTGACTTGTGCGTGTTGGACATCTCCTAAACCCAATGTGAAACGGTGGTGGTAGCTGTCGAAGATAGAAGTGGGTCGACTGCGGAGGCAAATGAAAATACAAATACAGAGCCTGAGAGGCCTGCAAGCTTCGTGTACAAACCCGAGCGGTTACATTACATCAGTAGGCCAGGCTAGGTCGAATGTGGAATTGCCAGTGGGGGCAGGGATTTGTGTTGTCCGGGAGGATGGATTCAATCAGGGGCTAGATTACTTAGCAGATCTGAAGGAGGACATTGCGAACCTTCAATTCTTCAACAAACAAGATACGGGAGACGTGACAGTCAACTGGTTTGATTCGGATAGGGCAGCAGAGTCTACCGGGTGGCTTGACGACCAGTCGGATGTTGTTGAACAACCTCAGCTAGAACAAGGTCCATTAGGGACGGGGACATCAACTGTGGCCAGAAGGGCCGGGAATCTGGATGCATCACCGGAGAGCACCGGTGTTAAGAATTTCGCTCGGGATCCGGGCAATTTGAATATAGGAGATGTTGAACAAAAAGCTATGCTGAAGCAGTTTGAGCGAGAAAGGATCGAGGATTCTGAGAGGGTCAGAAAGGCCAAGGCCCCTACGGGGACAGAACGTGCTGCGTGCACAGGAGTAGAGCGTGCTGCGGGCATCGGAACAAAAGGTGCTATGGGTACAAGAATAGTTGTGACGGAGCCGGACAGGTGTCTGTCGGCTGCCGATGGCATGTGGTGGGAAGATGACGATCTATGTCTTGCCCACATAGATGAGGACTGGGGGAGTAACCAGCCGGATGATACCTGGTACATTGGCGAAGTTGATCACATGACTAAGAGCGGGCGATATTTCAAATCCCCATACCTAGATCAACCAGAGGTGTCCGGGAAGGACAGGGAGGCAGACAAGTAGAAAGAAAAGCTACTCGAAGAAGAGGCTGTGCTAAAACAACTGAAGAAAATACAAGCAGACATCTCCATCTGGGGACTACTGATGGCTTCAAGAGTACATAGACAAGTCGTCCTATCTGCAATGGACAAAGCCAAACTCTCAATAGACACCACGCCTGAGCAGCTGGTAGGATTGGTTTTTCTGGGAGGAGCTTCCCCGACGTTGAACTTTTCTGACAAGGAACTGCCACTTGAGGGCGCAAACCATAACAAACCGCTCTATATCTCTGTGGAGTGTAGAGACAAGTGGGTACCGATAGTTCTTGTCGACACATGATTTGCCATTAATGTGTGCCCGTCAAGGACAACATATGCAATCGGGTTGAAGCCCGTGGACTTTGAGCCAACTGCTCAAGTGATACGGGCATATGACAATACAAGCAGAGAGGTGATGGGGACCATGAGGATTCACACTAAGGTTGGTCCGGGACAACACGAGATTGATTTTCATGTCTTGGACGTTCCTACGACCTTTAATCTACTCTTGGGGCGACCGTGGTTGCACCAGGTAAAGGCAGTCTCTTCCACCCTGCATTAGATGTTAAAATACCCCCACGGGAAGGGGGTGGCTATAGTTTTTGGGAATTTGTCAATCCATCCGCCACTAGAAGTGTCTACACTAGTTTTGGAAATGGAGCATGCATGGAGGATGTGTTCCTATTAGGTTTTACCCTAGCCGAGGCCCGGGTTGTTTAGAACATCTTAGCTGTTGATGAGGGGTTATATGTTAGTGCGCGGTTTGTGTACCTCATGAATAAGCTTCAGCATATCCCTGGGATGGGACTAGGAAAAAGTGGCCGGAAGGGCATTGCAGTATCGGCCGAAGTGCCACATAACCCGCATACCTTTGGTTTGGGTTATCTGCCCACCAAAGAGGACTGGGTAAGAAAGGGCAAAGAAATAGCCGGGAGAGCCAAAGCTAAGCAGATCGGGAGGCATTTTGATTTGATGCATCGGCCTATTCAAGGTACCCTGAACGGACGCTTCGTCCGGGAAGGGGAAGACTTTCCATTCTTCGACTTTCCAGAGCCATGGTTGAATGTCGAGAAGAGACGCTTGTCGAGATTTGAGATATTCTTAGACTTATAGTTGTCCAGGGATGATGTTGCCGAGAAGTAGACAGACCCATCAGCTGAGGTTGATCAGTGTAAGGAAGTGGATTCCGAGAGCACCGAGATTGAAATGGGGGTAGCACTGGCTAGTTTACTTTCAAATCCTCCGATCATACATGAGTGCTTGGGGATGATCTCTCAGTGTCCATGATTGGGAATGGAGTGGCTGCGAGCCCATCTGCAAACATTTTGTATGCGTCCACTGCACCTTCCCTTGTCTGGCAGTACGAGGAAGGCTTTTTATCGAGCAACACTGGGTCAAGTACTGAGCCGGAATCTGATTCTACTGAGTCTATAGGGTCGGAATCAGGTTCCAGCTCGTTTGAGTCTGAGTCCGGTATTCTTGGGGGTGACAACTCAGATGCCACAGTCTTGTCTAGGTTGTCTTTTTCTTTTTCCTTTGAGTCTGTTGAAACAGAGGAATTAGGCGACTTAAAAGTGATTAATGAGAATGAAGTGGCTGTGGCTTTTGAGTATTTTTCTGTGCCTTTGATTTATTGCATTAATTCAGACTTTCAAAACTTCAATGAAAACGACGAGGAAGAAATTCCTCCGGTTTTGCAATATTTGCTTGATCAAGAGTAGGAGAGATTTGTTAAATCCTTGGTTGATGAAATCATCCAAATTAACGTTGGTACTGAGAAGGACCCATGGCTGGTCCAGATTGGGTCCACATTGTCTTCGGAAGAGCACGAGGGCTTAGCCGCTTTATTAAAAGATTTCAAAAATGTTTTCACGTGGTCTTACGAAGACATGCCTAGAATTGATCCTGAGATTGTATAGCACCGGATCCCTCTTGACCCAAAGGCCCGACCTATTAAACAGAAGCTCAGAAGGATCCGCCCCGACTGGGCTATCAAGATCAAAGAAAAGGTTACCAAGAAAATTGATGCAGGGTTCCTGTTGGTATCTGAGTACCCAACTTGGTTGGCCAACATAGTTCCAGTACCGAAGAAGGATGGCAAGATTCGAGTATGCGTGGATTTCATAGATTTGAACAAAGACAGTCCAAAGGACGACTTTCCTCTGCCGCATATCGATGAGTTAGTGGACCTTACAGCGGGGCATGCGTTGCTCTCATTTATGGATGGCTTTTCAGGCAACAACCAGATTGTAATGGCACCCGAAGGCCGAGAGAAGATTGCTTTTACCACCCCATGGGGGACCTATTGTTATAGGGTGATGCCGTTTGGGCTGAAAAATGTTGGAGCTACATATCAACGGGCTGTGACCATGATATTGCATGACATGATCCACAAAGAGGTTGAGGTGTACGTGGATGATATGATTGTCAAGTCCAAAGAAAGAGAAGGCCACTACACCACCTTGCAAAAGTTCTTCCAAAGGATCAGAGAATTTCGGTTGCGGCTGAATCCTCAGAAATGTACGTTTGGTGTTACAGCAGGGAAGATGTTGGGGTTCTTGATTACACAGAGAGGTATCAAAGTTGACCCTTCCAAAATCAAGGCCATCTTAGAAATGCCACCACTAAGGACTGAAAAAGAGGTGTGAGGCTTTCTGGGTAAAGTGCAATTCATAAGACGGTTTATTGCTAAATTAACCTTGACTTGTGAACCACTTTTTGGTCTCCTGAAGAAAGGAACGAAGTTCGAATGGGACGGCCGATGCCAAGCTGCTTTTGAATAGATCAAGCAATACTTACAGAACCCACCCGTGTTGTCACCGCCTGAGCCGGGGAAACCGTTGATTTTGTACCTTTCAGTAATTGAAACCACAATAGGCTGCATGCTTGCACAGGAATCTAAGGACAAGGTGGAGAGAGCTATCTACTACATGAGCAGGAAGATGCTAGATTACGAGGCCTGTTACACTCTATTGGAAAAGGCTTGCTTAGCCTTGGTATGGGCTACCAGGAAGCTGGGCACTACCTGTTAGCTCACTCTGTAATGTTGGTTTCAATATTAGATCCCATCAAATATCTCTTTGAAAAACCGGCACTTACGAGTAGGCTAGCTCGTTGGTTGCTTTTGCTTTCCGAATTGGATCTGAAGTATGTGACGCGCAAGTCAGTGAAGGGGAGAGCGGTAGTAGAGTTCCTAGCCGATCACCCAGTTGAAAGGGATGAAGGAGTTGAGTACCTATTCCCAGATGAGCCCATTCTGCATGTTGAAGAAGAGTTTTGGACGATGTACTTTGACGGAGTATCAAACCAATACGGGTATGGGATAGGGGTGTTGCTAATAGCGCCCGATAATTCCTATATACCTCTAGCATTCAAACTTCGGTTCAAAGTCTTGAACAATGAGGTAGAGTATGAAGCATGTATTGTTGGGCTAGAAGTAGCTCTAAAACTAGGGGCAAAATGGTTGGACGTCATCGGGGACTCAAACCTTGTTGTATCTCAAGCAAAAGAAGATTGGAAAGTCAAAGAAGAAAAGATGAGAATATACCACCAGACCTTGGACTTGCTGATTCTTCGGTTTGAGAAGCTGAACTTCGCTCATCTAGAAAGAGAGAACAACAGGTTCGCAAATTCACTAGCAACTCTATCTTCTATGATAGACATCCCTTTTGGAGTCCGGATGCGTCCGATCATCATCGAACAGAAATTTGCGTCGGCCTACGAGCTAATTGCCGCCATAGATGAGGTTCAAGATGAAAACCCCTGGTATTACAATGTCTGGAACTTCTTGAAAAAAGAGGCGTATCCACCAGGGGCAAATGCCAAGTACAAAAGGGCAATTAGAAGAATGGCTACTTAGTTTATTGTCTGTGGAGGAAAACTGTACAAGAGAGGTCATCTCGGGATGCATAAGTTGTGTGTTGATGCTGGAGAATCGAAATGCCTGATGGAGGCCATCCACGGGGGAGAGTGCGGAGCGCACATGAATGGGGTGATGCTAGCCCGGAAAATTCTCAAATAGGGTTACTACTGGTCTACCATGGAGGAGGATTGTATTGGCTTTGTCCAGCGATGCCATAAATGTCAGATCCATGCGAACCGCATGAACATTTCGTCGTCGAAGCTATACAACACGACTTCACCATGGCCATTTTTAGTCTGGGGGATCGATGTGATCGGGGCTGTCACTCCGAAGGGGTCTAATGGGCATGAGTTCATTTTGGTCACGATAGACTATTTCACAAAGTGCGTTGAGGCCCAATCTTATACGATGTTGAAGGTGTCGCACATTGCAAAGTTCATCAGGAACAACATCATCTGCTGCTATGGGGTCCCGAATGAGATTATTTCAGATAATGGTTCCCACTTCAAGAAGAAAGTGATCGACTTGTTGGAGAAATACAACGTGGCTTTTCATAAGTCATTTACATATCAGCCGCAAACCAACGGAGCAGTTGAGGCCGCCAACAAGAACATTAAGCGTATTTTGCAAAAGATGGTGGAAACCTACCAGGACTGGCCAGATAAGCTGCTATTTGCTCTGTGGGGCTACCGGACTTCAATTAGAACTTCTACTGGAGCGACTCTGTATTCATTGGTTTATGGGATGGAGACCGTTCTGCCTATAGAAATTGAAGTTCCGTCGTTGCGAGTACTGGCTGAGTGTCAGATAGCTGAGGCAGATTGGTAGCAGAGCAGATTCGAGGAACTCATGCTCTTTGATGAGAGAAGGTTGAAAGCACTGTACCATGTTCAGGGTTATCAACGACGAATTGCCAAGGTTTTCAACAAGAAAGTTAAGTCTAGGAATTTGAAAGAAGGAGATTTGGTGCTCAAGGACAATCGAGCTCCCATCCACGACCCTAAGGACAAGTTCAAACCTAATTGGACTGGTCCTTACATCATCAAGTTTATCTGGTCAGGTGGAGCTGTCGTTCTGATGGACCTAGATGGCCTAGAGTTCTCCGAACCGATCAATATAGACAAGTTGAAGAAATATTTTTCCTGAGAGGCTCGTTAGGCCGAAAACCCGAAAGGGCGACCTAGGCAAAAGTTAGAGCACAAAAAATTTGAAATGATAAAAACTAAGCTCGCAAGGTTGAAAACCTGCCAAGGGCGGCCTTTGCAAAAGTTAGAGCGTAAAAGGTGACAGTTAATACACGAGTAAACCCAAGCCGAACTACGTAAGGCTTGATTCCCATCTTTGGGATACGTAGGCAACTTCATTTTGAAGTCCAGCCATAAACACTTCCCTGATCAACTTTGTCCATGTGATCGCCTTGGTCATCTTTGTTTATTCAGCATTCAAGAGCTCGATCGTGATCTCCAGTGCAGTGCTACTCAGACTAGGGGCAACTTTCCAGTTGCTGGGATCCAGGGTTGTACATCTCAGTGGCAGATCTCAAGCATGTCCAGTTCTGATACATATCGAAAATGGTTTTGAAAAGTTTTAATAAAAGTTGATTTTATTCAAATTAATCTTTTTATAACTTAGACCATTTTTGGACTGAACGGAAAATTTTCAGTACCACAACCTTCAATTTCATTGATTTCAATACAGAGTTCTCCTACTCTTGAATATAAAATTGAAGTTGCTTTTCATTACATTCATAAAGAAAACTTGAAAGTTCTTATTAAAGCAAATAAATCCGAGGCATAGTCAGGTGTTCCTACGCCCTCTCCCAGAGCTGGTCGAAGCCTCTAATGCCAAGCTGGGCTCGATCTGTGCCTCTTCATTGAGCCAATCTAAGCACTCATCAGAGAGGGTGTAGCTGAAAGTGGGAGCGGGGGCCAAAAGCTCTCTCGTCCTCCATGCTGTGGTATACCGAGCTAGCTGCGCGCTTCGAACCGGAAATGTAGCAGGGTACTCAATCCCCTCCTCTGGACAAGTCTGATCATGTTCGAATTGGCGTCGGAACCGGGATGAAAAGTAAAACACGCAGTGTGTCAGGCCAATTAACTGAATCCCGGGCTGATGGGTCATGCTGTAACTCATTGTCGGCAGATTGAGCCAAGGGCAGCGCCAAGCAACGCGATCCGCGGACAAATTGCACATCCAGTTGTACCACCATCCTTCATCCGGAGCATCGACTAGACGTTGTTTGGAAAAATAGCTGCGAGCTGAATATGCTGGACACGAGTCCACAACTTTCAACTTGTCCATCAACCACACCTAGGGAGGGATGAAAAATGAGATAATAAAGAATAGAGAGGTGTACGTTGAGAGAAAAAGTGAGCAAAAGGGTTTTGAGAGAAAAATCGAGATGCGAGCAATATATATATGAGACAGGGTAGGAAACAATACCTACAATAGCAGTGGACTCCCCACAAACCTAGCCGTCTCTCGACGATGAAAAGTGTCCAAGCCCATCAATGTCTCAGCCAATGTCATGACGATGCAACTTTTGCCCTCTTTCAAGCCCTTGGCAACCTCAATCAGACGAGTGCTAAACTCGCCGGAGCCTGGAGCGAGTAAGAAATGAGATAGCATGCATAAACAAAGCGCGTGTCGCTGGTGACCTTGCTAATGATGGTAGTTGCGATCACCGGCATTAGAAAATCGACAAACCAAGCTCGGAATGTCCAGCTCTCCATCATGAATCAATGACCGAGCATCATGCAAAGTAAGGCTGCACATCCCTCCTAGCGCTTGGACATGGCCAAACTAAAATTGAGGCAAGATTTCTTCATCGCGCTCGGATTCCATTAAAGCTTGGAAGTCCTCGAAAGTGGGACACATCTCTTGGCCGCCAAAGCTAAAGACGTGTCTCACCGGATTCCAAAACCTTGCCGCGGCATGGAGGAACGGAAAACGTAGCGAGGTATGACCTAAAGTGAATAGTGCATTTATGCGGAAACGCCAGAAATTCAGCTTTTCCGAGCCATCCAAGTTGGCAATCCAAGTTGTGAGATTTTGGGTAAGAAACTCTTCTATTTGGTGCAAATCAGTGTTAAAATGAGGAAAACTACGAAGCTGGGGTTTTTGTAGAAGATAAGGTATTGAGTGGAAGACAGGTGTCAACATTCTGGAGGTGCTTGCCATTTTTGGCCGATCGGCCAAAAATAGTGCCGACCGACCATCCCTTTTGGCCAATCGGCTAAAAATGTGGCCGATGGCCATTTCCTATGGCCGGTGACCTTTCCCTTTGGCCAGTGGCCTCCCATCTTGTTCCTTGAGCTATTTATATATTGAACATGCTGAGAATTTGTGACTGGTACCACTTCCAATGCCTTCTGACGATGATTTTGCGAAGTCACGCCTGTTAGTTCGATTTGTTTATCGAGTTGTTGTACATTTGCTTATCGAGTTGTATTTTACATTCTTTAAGTCTTTGCTTTGCTTATCGAGTTGTATTTACAATTTGTTAGCCTATTGAGTGCTTTGTTTTGATTATCGAGTTGTTTTGTCGTTATTCGGTTCACTACCTGATTATTACGATGCAAGTGCTTAATTTTCAAACAAAAGTTAAAATCTCATTTACATTGTTATGTAATGCGATGCGATGCAATGCGATGCATAAAATGTACAAATGTAACACTTTTTGAACAAAATAGCTGTTTCATTTCCATCATGTCTTTTGCAAAAAGTACATAGTTTTGAAAAAATAAAACCTGCCTGAGGTAGTACAATGTGCTCAAACTACCAGTAAAAACAAAAATAAAGCAAAACAAAAAGAGGAGAAAAGCAACAAAATGTCTGAACAGAGCAAAGAAAAGAAAAGCGGCCAGAATGTGCGGATCAATACGGTGGCCTCCCTTGTGGTCGACGACCTCCCACACCCTTGTTGGCCGTTATGTGGTTTGGCACCTTCATTACTCAAGAAGAAAGTGCACTTTTGAACCTTATGTCGGGCTTCATGTTAACCTCGAGCCGTTTCTTCTCTTCAAGCGGCGATGCCCTAGTTGAAGGAGTATCCTTTCTCGTATCCTTTTGTATCTTGCGAGTTCCACTAATCGCTTTAAATATGTTGTATTACGCCGCTTTTTTGACTGTATAGCACGCCATCGTGGACGTCTTACCTTGCAGAACAATGCCTCGTCTTGTTTTGAAGTTGCATCTCAACATCACGAATAACATGCCTTTACCATGCTTCCATTGAATATGTGCCTTTCTCTGTTGTTGCATTGTTACACACATTGTATGCGTTGTCGCGTATGCTTTACTTACATGTGTTTATGTACCTTCTCGCATTGTTACACACATTGTATGCATTGTCGCGTATGCTTTACTTACATATGTTTATGCACCTTCTCGCATTATTACACACATTGTATGCGTTATCACAGATGCTTTACTTACATGTGTTTATGCACCTTCTCGCATTGTTACACACATTGTATGCATTGTCGCGTATGCTTTACTTACATGTGTTTATGCACCTTCGCATTGTTACACACATTGTGGCGCGTTATCACGTGTGCTTTGCTTACATGTGTTTATGCACCTTCTTGCATTGTTACACATTGTATGCTTATCGCATATGCTTTACTTACATGTGTTTATGCACCTTCACATTATTACACACATTGTATGCGTTGTCGCCAGATGCTTTTACTTACATGTGTTTATGCACCTTCGCATTGTTACACACATTGTATGCGTTGTCGCGTATGCTTTTACTTACATGTGTTTATGCACCTTCTCGCATTGTTACACACATTGTATGCGTTGTCGCGATGCTTTTACTTACATGTGTTTATGCACCTTCTCGCATTGTTTTACACATTGCTATACGTTGTCGATGTATGCTTTACTTGCATGTGTTCGGCTTTTCTTGCTTTTACACATTGCTATCGTTGTCGCAGATGCTTTACTTATATGTGTTCAGGCTTTCCTTGCTTCACACATTGCATGTATTGTCGCCAGATTGCTTTACTTAAATGTGTTTATGTTTCAAATTGCATTGTCATACACCTCGCTATGTTGTCACGATGCCCTCCTTGCATTGTTATGCACCCCTTCCACCCGCATTGTCATGCACTCTTCACATCCGTTGTCACGCATGCCCTCCTTGCATTGTTATGCACCCCTTCCACCCGTATTTTCAAGCACTCTTCACATGCCGTTGCACGACGCTCCTCCGCATTGTTATGCACCCCTTCCACCGACTGTCACTACCCAAATCCACCCCTATAAGTTTAGTAATCAGAATCGCCAAGAATCCGTGGACTACCAAAGGCCTCAAGAGATTAGCAAATAATAAGGTAATGAAGTAATAATACAAAATAGACAAGGTCCAATGAGTCAGGATAACGCATATGGGCCTAACCATTTCAAAACTTATTTATATACATACATAAACATGCAGTCCAGATACATAATATTTACAAATGTACTACCCAAGACCGGACTTACTGAGTATACACAAAGATCGCATGAAAACAAAAACAAAATGTACCATGGCATTAGGCTTTGGCCGAACCTCCTCGGGAGGCACAACGTTGACTAACAAAATGTAATGTAAGGCGTCACAACTTTGGCCCCGGTCATGTGCCGCCTCATCTATATACATAATATAAACCGTGGAGCGTAAAGCCTAGTGAATAATAATAGAGTAAAGGGTTTCAATGAATGAGTTCGCATCGATTCAAAAATCACAATTTAGAGTTGTATCAAATTCATCATTTGTCCAGATCATATATAGATACGTAAATCATAAGTTCTTGTTCCTTGACTTATATATTGAACATCGACGATGATTTTGCTCGAGTTGTATTTTACATTCTTTAAGTCTTTGCTTTGCTTATTGAGTTGTATTTACAGTTGGTTAGCCTATCGAGTTCTTTGTTTTGATTATCAAGTTGTTTTTGTCGTTATTCGGTTCACTACCTGATTATTACGATGCAAGTGCTTAATTTTCAAACAAAAGTTCAAATCTCATTTACATTGTTATGTAATGCGATGCGATGCAATGCGATGCATAAAATATACAAATGTAACACTTTTTGAACAGAATAGCTGTTTCATTTCTATCATGTCTTTTGCAAAAAGTACATAGTTTTGAAAAAAATAAAACCTACCGAGGTAGTACAATGCTCAAACTACCAAGAAAACAAAAATAAAGCAAAACAAAAGAGGAGAAAAGCAACAAAATGTCCTAACAGAGCAAAAAAAAAGAAAAAGCGCAGAATCGTTCGATCAATACCGGTGGCCTCCCCTTGTGGTCGACGCACCTCCCACACCCTTGTTGGGGTCAGTTATGTGGTTTGGCACCTTCATTACTCAATACAGTGCAAGAAAGTGCACTTTTGAACCTTAATCGGGCTTCATGTTAACCTCGAGCTGCTTTTCTGCGGCGATGCCCCAGGCGCCGCAGGAGTATCCTTTCTCGTATCCTTTGTATCTTGCGAGTTCCACTAATCGCTTTAAATATGTTGTATTACGCCGCTTTGTTTTGACTGTATAAGCACGCCAGGACGCTGCCTTTGCAATCGAACAATGCCTCGTCTTGTTTTGAAGTTGCATCTCAACATCACGAATAACATGCCTTTACCATGCTTCCATTGAATATGTGCCTTTCTCTGTTGTTGCATTGTTACACACATTGTATGCGTTGTCGCGTATGCTTTACTTACATGTGTTTATGTACCTTCTCGCATTGTTACACACATTGTATGCATTGTCGCGTATGCTTTACTTACATATGTTTATGCACCTTCTCGCATTATTACACACATTGTATGCGTTGTCGCGTATGCTTTACTTACATGTGTTTATGCACCTTCTCGCATTGTTACACACATTGTATGCATTGTCGCGTATGCTTTACTTACATGTGTTTATGCACCTTCTCGCATTGTTACACACATTGTATGCGTTATCACGTGTGCTTTGCTTACATGTGTTTATGCACCTTCTTGCATTGTTACACATTGTATGCGTTGTCGCATATGCTTTACTTACATGTGTTTATGCACCTTCTCACATTATTACACACATTGTATGCGTTGTCGCGTATGCTTTACTTACATGTGTTTATGCACCTTCTCGCATTGTTACACACATTGTATGCGTTGTCGCGTATGCTTTACTTACATGTGTTTATGCACCTTCTCGCATTGTTACACACATTGTATGCGTTGTCGCGTATGCTTTACTTACATGTGTTTATGCACCTTCTCGCATTGTTTTACACATTGCTATACGTTGTCGTGTATGCTTTACTTGCATGTGTTCAGCTTTTCTTGCTTTACACATTGCTATCGCTGTCGCTGTATGCTTTACTTATATGTGTTCAGCTTTCTTGCTTCACACATTGCATGTATTGTCGCCATTGCTTTTACTTAAATGTGTTTATGTTTCAAATTGCATTGTCATACACCCTCACTTGCGTTGTCACGCATGCCCTCCTTGCATTGTTATGCACCCTTCCTTCCACCCGCATTGTCATGCACTCTTCACATCCGCTGTCACGCATGCCCTCCTTGCATTGTTATGCACCCTTCCACCAGATTATGCACTCTTCACATGCGTTACACGCACGTTCCTCCGCATTGTTATGCACCCCTTCCACCCGCACTGTTGTCACTACCCAAATCCACCCCTATAAGTTTAGCACTGTAACCGGCCAGTAATCCGTGGACTACCAAAGGCCTCTGAAGAGATTAGCAAATAATAAGGGGCTGCGGAAGTAATAATACAAAATAGACAAGGTCCAATGAGTCATGGATAACGCATATGGGCGGACCATTTCAAAACTTATTTATATACATACATAAACATGCCAGTCCAGATACATAATATTTACAAAATGTACTACCCAAGACCTGACTTACAGAGTATACACAAAGACTGGCATGAAAACAAAAACAAACAGCCATGGCATTAGGCTTTGGTCGGAACCTCCTCGGGAGGCACAACGGTTGACTAACAAAAACAGAACAGAAGGCCGTCAACTTTGGCCCTGGTCATGTGCCGTCTCATCTATATACATAATATAAACTGTGAGCGAAAGCCTAGTGAATAATAATAGAGTAAAGGGTTTCAATGAATGAGTTCGTACTGATTCAAAAATCACAATTTAGAGTTGTATCAAATTCATCATTTGTCCAGATCATATATAGATACAGAAATCATAAGTCATGATTAAGTTTACGAGATACATCTATCATTATTAACAGAACAAAACAGAACAGAATGCATACGCGTGAGGTTACGAGTAACCAGTTCCATAAAGGAATCTCCGGATCCTAGCATGAGAATAGAAGCCGAGCCCCGCGGACAGGCCTCTGGTATGGAGTAACGAGTAAATAAGTTCCATAAAGGAACCTCCGATACCGGGTAACAGCCAACATATATCACATGATACTAAGGATGTTACGAATACATGTTAGAAACTGAACAATCATTCATTGTACAAAACATATCATTTCGGAAAATAGATCTCGTTTTATCACACAGAAAATAAATACAGTTGAACATAACTTTACTAAATTATTACTCACTGTTGGCCTTGAAATAGACAGACGGAGCAGATTGATCACACGACACGCGGCACGTGACCTACTGTAGACACCCCATTTTTGACCGACCATAAGACTCAGACGTCACTGATTGAGCGCTTGGTGATGTTGCATATTGTGCTCGTTCTGAGGTTGCTGAGTCTCGGTTGCGAGCCTTGCCTCCAGACTTCCGGACTCTTTTATGCTTTGCCTCGGTTTACGAACCAGGACCTGTTTCCTCTGTTTTCTCTTCCCGAAGGGAGGGGGAGGTCTTGTAGATCATCTCTCAGTGTCCGTAGGCTACGTTTCGTGGTCGTAGGCCATTTTTCCCGTTTGGAGCCCGATTCCCGATTTTTGGTCGCCGTAGTGCCTCTGTCGGACCGCTTAACCACCTCTGTTTGCTCCAATTTTTGGTATACACCCTATTTAATCCCTTTTGAGGGACACTGTGGCTCAAGATACCAACTTTGTGGTCGAACACCACCTCCGGTGCTTAATAGTCAGTTTTCGGGGCTCCAGGCTGCGCATTTTGGCCCCCAAACCTTCGTTTTGCATCGGTTTGGCTCATTTTTGGCAGGGACCTTATTTTCATTGTTAGAAAGCTTGTAGGAGGGTGGGAGGCCAGCAATTTTTCTGAAAAACCAGTTTTTTTGGTCAAAAGTGATTCAGCATGAATCCAGGAAGGAGGAAAACATCTGCGCGGCTTCACCGAAATGGGCATAACTCTTTGCACAAAAGGAATTAACATATGAGGCCACCACTGTTGGAAAGCTTACTTCTGGGGCTTCATTTCATGCTCAAGAATCTCGTAAGGACAAGTCCGGGTGGGGGAGATATGATTGGTTGAAGTAGGGGATCAATCCGGTTGGACCGAATTTGAGCGGCTTCACCAAAACTGGCATAACTTTTTTCACAGGAGGAATTTTAATGCAAGGTTTGCGGCATTGGAAAGCTAACTTCTGGGGTTTCATCCTAGGAGGTGGCTGGCCACCTTTGACCTTTTTGACCTGGTCGGCCGGCTAGGTAAAGTGGCCGGCCGGCCACCTGAACCTTTCGCACCTGGCCGGCCATTTTTGTCTCTGTGAGTGTATTCCAGCTGTGCCACCTATTTTCCACTTGACCCACTGTCCGAGGGTCTCCCTTTTTGGGGGGAAATTTGAATTGGTTTTTCCCCTCCTTTTCTTTGCCTCTCTCCCTCTATAAAACCAGCCTCTCCCCTTCATTTCTAAGGGTTAGAAAAATCCATTGGAGCTCTTGCATTAAAGCCTCCCTCTCTCTCTACTCCAAGCCTCAAAATACCCTTACTCCTACACCATTTCTACACCAACTCATAACCTATCAACCCACACTCCATTCTAGTAACTTGGAGGCTATTTTCAGAGGTTAGGAGCACAATTTCTTGGACCAAAAGCTGCTGAAGACTTTTGCTACAAGGGTGAGTCTCCTTTCCCTCTTTTTTGGCCCTATTTTGCATGCTATCTTAGCTTTTTTTTTTCTTACATTTTTGGGCTCTGACCTGAACTGTAAATAGTCATATTTTGAGCTTCCCTCCATGTTTGATCAAGGACCTCTTGTTGTTTGAGGTCTCCTACTACCTCTTGTCTCTCTATCCCTCTTTTAGGCCTATTTTTGCGTGATATATTAGCCTTGTTTTTGAGCATTTCTGGGCTCCAACACAAACTGTAAAATGTCTTTTTTTGAGTCCCTCTTCAACTTTGTTGAAGGGCTCTCCTCTGTTTGAGGCCATCTACTACCACTTGTCTCCTATCTCTCTTTGTAGGTCCATTTTTGCATGATAGTTTAGCCCTACTTGTGCTTATTTTTGAGACTTGATATAAACTATAAAGTGAATTTCTTTTAGCCCCTCTTCAACTTTGTTGAAGGGCTCTTTTCTATTTGGGACCAGCTACTGTCCCTTGTCTCTAATCTCTCTTTTAGGGCCATTTTTGCATGATAGATTAGCCCTACTTGTGTTCATTTTTGAGAGTTGTCATAAAATGAAAAATATCTTGTTTTAATCTCATCTTCAAGTTTTCTTAAGGTCCCTTTTTTTTTTTTTTGAGGTCATATGCCTCCTTGTATGCTTGATTGTCTCTTATTTTGAGCCCTACACCTAAGCTCTTGTTGCATGCTTTGTTTGGACATCTAGCCACTGAAATCCAATGGATTTTTAGTGGCTAACACACCATTTTAAGCCTCCAAATCAGAGGGGGATGACCCCCTCTCACCTTGACTTGTTTGATGGTTATTTTGGCCTTCCAAAGGGACCCCTCTTTGCATGCTTCTTAGCCACTTTTCAGGCCCAATTTGGTGAGTTTTGGAGCTATCATATTTTATGTTCAAAGTTTTTTGTGCCATGCTAAGTGTCTTTGATGCATGTGCTTAATAACCCCTTTGTATGCCCTCCAAAGGAGCCCCTCACTTGTGCATGTGTTGGCTGCCTTTCCATGTTTATTTGGGCATATTTTAGCATGTTTTATTCACTGAATTTTTCTGGTTTGATGAGTTCTCACTTCCTTCATGTACTTTCCATGTAACCCATGTTTGCTAGTCAAAATTGCATGCTATGTTAGGCCATCTTGCTAGCATCTTTTGGCCATGCTTTGAACTAGAAATGCTCATTTTTTAGGACTACCTTGGTTCTGTATTTATGCCTCATGATCAAATAATGCATGCTTTGTATAGCTATAGGTCAATGCATGTGCCTAGTTTTGTGTTTCGGGACCATTCCATGCATCGGGTGCCATGTTTCCATGTTTCGGGATCATTTTGCATCAAATTTCAGTGCTGGAACTTGCATGTTTGTATGCCATATTTCGTGCCATGCCATGCCTTGTTAGAGTGGCATTTGTGCCTTAGGATCGGTCCTTGGTTTGCGTGCATGTGTGCACGCATCTCGAGTGTCTCATTTTCATCCAATGGCCACTGATGTGAGTGTGGCTGAGGTCCACTCACGTTGGTGTAAGTCCATCATGCATCGCGTATGCCATTTCATTTCATAGCATTGCGTATGCTAGGTTGCATGTTAAAACATTGTGTAAGTCGTGTTATATCGAACATTGTGTATGCCATTTCATAGCATTGTGTATGCTAGGTTGTACATTAGTTGCATTCATGCATGTCATGCATATTGCATTGTGCTTGGGGTAGGAGTTAGCCCGAGCACGGGAAACGAGGGACGTTTCGTACTCCGAGTGACGGAACGTGTCTCAATTCCCGGTCGCCGACGCTCCGGATCATCCATGATGGAGTCTCGGTCTTGTTGTGTTTATGTGTGCATTCATTCCATATTGAGTCGTGCAATTCGACTCCTCGGCCATCATGCATCGATATGCGTGATTGGTGGCACGAGGATCGAGGACTACGCTCCCTGAAGAGTAGTCAAGCATACATATGTGAAAATACATTGCCATGCCCCTTTCCTGCTCTCTGTTGCAGCAAATCAAAAACCGGTAATCTTTTAGGGCTTCGCGCAACATTCTGGGCTTAATTGTAAACAGAGGCTAATTGGGGCGTCGCAATGGATTTCTGCGCCAAGCAACTCGAACATGCATCATTCATCATTTGGAACAGAGTCGAGGCGGTCCATGGATTTGCGTGCCATTTATTGCATTCCTAGATTAATTTGTTAATTAATTAGGATTTTGTACTTATTGGGACTGTATTATTTATTTGGGACTGTATAATATTTTGGACCCTTTGAGCGAGGGCAATGTTGTAATAAGTGTGTGTGTGTGTGATGTATGTCTTCCAACCCCATGTCTTTCTCCCTTTTATTTACCAGCTTATGATGGTTAGATTAGGTCATGTTTCAATTAGCATACAGTATGATAGCATGTTTGCATTCATTCATCTATTTTGTATGCACCGGGCTCAGCGCATCATAACTC
This sequence comes from Camellia lanceoleosa, assembly GCA_025200525.1. Taxonomy (NCBI): domain Eukaryota; kingdom Viridiplantae; phylum Streptophyta; class Magnoliopsida; order Ericales; family Theaceae; genus Camellia; species Camellia lanceoleosa. The sequence goes on along the minus strand of CM045766.1, from coordinate 3,427,085 downwards.
ACTGCATTGTATTTCAATTCCGAGTTGAATACATGTTAGCTGTAGCATTCCATATGCCATGTTTAGAATAGTCGAGCCTGCTATAGTTGCATTTTTGCATGTGTTGCATTAGGCATTTCGGTATAGTTAGGATCATGCATGGATTTCTAATTAGCTTCTGTTTTGACTTGGAGTACTTGGTAAGTTTTTATGCTTTAGTATCCTTACATGTGTGTGAGTGACTCCCATGATAGCATGCTTATCATGAGGCTATTTGCTTATGTGATATAACTGCCTGAATGCTTGTGGGTGAAGGTTGGGTTATTTGGATTGGGACAAATCATTAACTGTGAGTTTTAAGCCCACTAAATAGTGGCAAAACTATGTTTTCCAAGCCTACCTGAGGGTGGCAAAACCTGCATTTTAAGCCTACTTGCAAGTAGCAAACCATCTTTCAAAAACAAACATGAAATGTTTTGTTCCAATTCAGGCGATCCAGTCTATACTTGTATGCTGTGTGCATCACATAGTAAATCTAGGCTAATAACCGGAATAAGAATGCATAATGTTTTCAAAACTTGATATCATGGTTAGTAGAGGCCGATCTTTGATCGGGTGAGCGGGGGTGCTCACGAAGTGACCTTCCCCAATTGTACCCAAGTTCCCAAGCCGAGGTAACTTTGGTGATGACGGACACGTGGCCTTAGGCACGAGTCAGGGTTTCCTAAATTTCCCAAAATAAAATATTTAGGTGGCGACTCTGTATCTGGCAAAGCAGTCCATGTTTGGCACTTCTTTCAAAAATCTGTTTTCTCAAAACGATTTACCGGATTTGGACTCTTTGGTTCAGATTAAAAACCGTGACAATTTGAGTCCGAACTGTAGTGAGCCCAAAATGAACAAAACGGGAGTCATCCCTCCCGGGGAGTTCGGGGACGTCTACACCTACATAACACATAACGGACACACACTTGAAACACACATTCTAATCACACAAAACTTACGTCATTGGTTCTTAATATGTTTCTAACCTTAAATCCTCACTATAGAGTCTTAAACATGGCCTAAGAATGCCTAGGATGGAATGAGGATGCAAAGATGCCTTGGAAAACATTTTTCAAAATTTGCTGAAAATAGGGGTCTCGCTCGAGCGTAGCTTCCTTCGCTCAAGCGAGCTTGTCAAAACAGAGGGGTCGCTCGAGCATAGACTCCTTCGCTTGAGTGGTCTGTAAAAATGCAAAAGTACTGGTTGTTAAATTTTTACGCTCGATGCTCGCTCGATGCTTGCTCAAGTGTGAGACATACCCTTCGCTCGAGTGTAGGTCTCGTCGCTCGAGCTTGCGTTTGCGTGCACCAAAAACCTGAGAGCTTGCAATTTACGCTCAAGCCACCATTCCTTCGCTCGAGCGGAGCTCTGAGCAAACGATGGTCGCTTGAGCGTAGAATCCTTCACTCAAGCGAGGAAGCCAAATTCTGGAATTTCTAGATTTGCCTCCCAAGCTCAAACCAAGCATTCAACATCTCAAAACTCAACCTCTTGGGCCCATTTTCTAGAAAACACTAGTAAACTCATAGTATAAGATGTTTCAAAGATCAATTTGTGGAATCAAAGCCCAAAGGTGAGTCAATTGAACACAATTCAAACAAACTTCCAAGAAATATTAAAGAACAAAACATGCAAGTGTTCATTTGAATTCAATGCTCTAAAAATGTCATCAAATGCAAGATTAAACTCAAAATCATGATGAACACATGGACTATAACTAGACTATGGTCTTGCATGCAAGAATTTCCATGAAAACACTTCAAAATGTTATGATATGAACATGCATGCATGGATTATTACCCAATTCAACATTTTAACCCAATTCTAGACTTTAAACTCTAATCTTCCGTGAACCATGCAAGAATTAATCTTAAATGCACAATTGAAAGGGAAATCTCCTACCTTAAACCTTGAATTCCAAGTCTAGGGGCTCAAATTATGCAATTCTACTACAATTCTTCAAGTTCCAAGCCAAAACTTTTGTTGAACTCAAATTTTTCTCCTCCCTCACTCACCTACGTTTTGTCTTGGTCCCAAAAATGGCTGAGGAAATGAATCAAAAGCTCCTAATCAAGATTGAACAAAGTGGCCCACTAAGGGGCAAAAATATAATTACTAGCATTCACTAAATCTATCTTTCATCTAGCATTATTTCATCTAATTTAATCATTCCAAATCAAATTTGAATTAATCTTACCATGAAATCACATATATTCTAACTAGTCTAACACACTAATCAATTTCGGAATCGGGCGCCGATAAGGCTTTCAATTTGCAGTTTAAATTCGAAGACATGAACAGATCATTCTATGGCAAATAGATAGAAACACATAAATAATGCAATACACACGCAAATAAATCCCAAATCCTTCCTAATCCACTACAAGACATAATGAAGTGCAAATTAACATTAATCAGAGGTCGGGGTCATTACAACTGTCATGCACCCCCTCACTTGTGTTGTCGTGCACTTTTCAGTTGCATTGCTATGCATGTTTCTAACAAAGTTGTACCTGTTAGGTTTCTTTCTTTTTCAGGCACGATATTGTATGTACGGTTCATTTGAGGCTGGCGCGACCAGACGAACCAGACGGTATTGTATTCTCCGCGTCAGAGGTAACGAGAATTGTATAATTCTCTTACATCATTTCTGCATGTAATGTAGTTAGATTTGTGTTCCCTTGCTTAAAACTGTTGCATGTTTTACTTCGTTACAGCTTTCTTTGCATGATCATAAGTTATGTTCAACATCGTGCATGTCCTTTGCATTTTGCCCCCGCCTTTGGGCACATGTCTTTGCTTCTTGTATGCTTGTCTAAGTCTTCGGCCTTATTGAAAATGGGTCGTCTCTGGGCTTTGACATTCACTCCCGTCATTGTTATGACTTTCGAGTTCTGTTAAAGAGGGGCAACTGTAGACACCCTATTTTTGACTGTCCTCAAGACTTGGACGTCATCGTTTGAACACTCGATGATCATCCATGCTCATGTTCGTTTTGAGTTCTCGGAGGTCTCGGTCGCATGCCTTGCCTCAAGATCTCTCAACTTGACTGTTTTGTGCTTGGTTGTGGACCAAACACTTGTGTTTTTGCTTTTAAGGGAAGATGGTGGCTTATTGGCCATTTCCTCAACCCATCGGCCAAGGCTTGAAGCCATCGGCCCTTTTTTTCTTGCCATCGGCCAAGAGTGTTGCCCGATCGACACCTTTTTTGGTCGGTCGGCCAGCTTTGTTGGTCGATCAGCCATATTTTCCGGCCGACCCATTTCCATCTGCTTTTGGCAAATATTTTGTGCCAGCTGGCACAGCTACCATGCACAATTTCCCCCATCCATACACGTGTATGGAGGGATTTGAACCAACACTTAGCTTCTCTTGGAAGCTTTGAATTGGACTTCCTATAAAAGGAGAGCCTCTTCTTTCCTTCCAGGGGTTCAACCAATTGATATAGAAGATATATATCACTCTCTCTCTATATCTCTTCTCTCTCTATAGTTGTGTGTGTAATAGTGTTCTAAAGGGTGTTTTTGTTCATATTTTTGCTCTAAAGCACATAGTGGTACACTATCCCTTAGTTACTGAGGTGTTAAGGAGTTGATTTCAGAGTTTTTGAGTTGGTTTTGATCAGAAGGAGGTCTTGGAGTTGGTGTTCTTGAAGTGTTCTTCAAGGGTGAGAAACTACTTTTTTATTTCCCATTTTTGCTTAAGCTTTTATCAATACTTACATACTGTTTTAAGCTTAGTGTCCAACTGAAAAAAGTTCTGTTTTTGTATGCCAAATATATTTGTTTAAGGTTACTTTTGGGTTGGGGGTTGTCTACCCCCTCTCTTAGGCCTTGTTTGGACTTATTTTGTGACCTTCTTTTTGAGCTTCAAAACCATTTTGTTTTGACGTTCTCACTACTAAAATCCAGAGGATTTTCAGTGGTGGAGAAGTGGTTTTGATGTCTTGAATAGGGGAGAGACACCCCCCTCCCTTTGTGTCTCATTTGCTTGCATTGTTGGCTCACCATAGTAGCATGTTTGCTTAGCATGTTTTGGCCCCATTTCAGCAAGTATTTGTTGTTATCTTGGCATGATATACCTCTGTTTTAAGTTGGTTTGTTGGTCTCTTGCATGCACCATGTACTTGCCTTGTAATCTCTTCTATTGCCTTAACATGTATCTTGCATTTGGACCATCATGCTTGCATATTTCGGCTCAACTCCAAGGAACTTTTAGTCATGTTTCACCATGTTTAAGCTCTGTTTGGTGTTGATTTGATCATATATGCATTGCTTTGTATAGCCTTAGTTCATCCTAGCTTGTTCAACTTTGTGCACGAAGTTGCCAGCATGTATTGTGTTGACTATTCTCATGATTTGGCATCATTTGAAATCACATTTTAGTCCATGTAGTGTAGCCACACACTTATATTTTCCACCTTGTCAATGCTTTGAAGAGTTGTTGTTTTGTGCCTTAAGATTGGGCCATTGTGTATGTCTCCATGATTAAGTCTTTGGGATGCCATCTCATTGGGTTTCAAGGTTTATTTTAACATATTATAACTCTGTTTTTCATTGCATAATTCATGCCATGTTTGGTTGTGATAGGCGTAGTGTAGTGCTCCCTTTGTAGTCTTGCATGCCCCTTGTTTGTGCCTATCTTCTAACATGTGTTGGCCTCACTTCATGCATGTTCTAGCCTTGTTTTGGCCTGCCCTGGGACTGTCTTAGGTCACTTTAACCCTTTGGGGCTTGGTTGACATGGCCATGGTGAGAGCCCCTTGACGAGCTTTGGGCATTGAGCCCATTAGCATGCTATGCTTCACTTGTGTATATGATTTGGCATCATTCGTCACATGATTTCAGAGCTCATTGCATTGTCATGTTCTCATGTTTATCCTATTTTGCTCATGGTTGAGGATTGTGCATCGTTGCCTAGCTTACAGATCAATGTATGTGCATGCATGACTCCCTTTTTGGTACCTTGATTTGGGTGTTTTGGCTGCTGTTTTTGGTACGGCTGAGGTCTACCCATCTTTAGTGTAAGTCCATAGATCATGCATTTGTGTATTGTTGTATGCTTATCACGTTGCATGTTGTTGCATCGTTATGGTTGGTGTCATTGTTGCATGCCTATCACTTCGTGTATTTCCATATCTAGGTCGCATTTTAGTATTGCATACTTGTTGCATTGCCATGTTGTTTGCATGTTAGGTTGCATCACATTGCACTTGGCATGCTCATGTTACATGGCCTTACATTTACATGTTGCATAGTACTTGGTTGCATGCATTGCATTGTGTTTGGTTTGGGGTGTCAAACCAAACATGAGGGCCGAGGGATGTTTTGTACTTGAAGTGATGAAATGTGCCTCAACCCTCAGTTGCTGACGCTCTTGATCAAGCATGATAGAGTTCTAGGCGTTCATATGTTTTGTTGCATTCATTCCACATAAATTTGCACACTTGGCACCTTTGGCCATCGTGCATTGAAATGCGTGATTGGTGGTCCGAGGGTCGAGAGCCATACTCCCTTGAGTTTATAGCATGATAGAGAGGATGGTTGTGCAGACATTATCTTGTAAATGCCTTGCCATGCACTGTCTGTTCTCTGCTGCAGCAAAAATAGAATTCTGCAGGAAGATATGGCCGGTCGGCCATCTTCAGTGCCGGCCGGCTACCAAAATCTGGCCGAGAGCCTTACAAATGGTCGATAACTATTTTCCAATGGCTGGTGATCCTATCTCTTAGCCGGTGACATCACACAATGCTTAGGGAGTGGTTTAGAAGCATCCTTGGGACTTGTGCAGTTTTCAGAGGAGCAAAACAGTGCAAACAGAGGCAACATGTGGCATGGCAACGGGTTTTCGAGCGAGGCGATCGAGCAGGCATTGTTCAATCATTTTGAGGTGGAGCTGCGGTGGCCTCCTTTTCTAATTAATTTGTTAATTAATTAAGGCTTTGTAATAATTAATTAGCTAGGATAGTTGATTAATCATTTGGTTTGTATTATTTATTCGGACCCTCCGTCGAGAGGGCGAATTTTGTAATAAGTGTGCGTGCATGTGTGAATGTCTTCCAACCCCACGTCTTTCTCCCTTTTACTTATCTTCTTTTAATGGTTAGTTTTAGGTCATGTTTTAGTTAGCATACTTATGTCAGCATGTTTGCATATATTCATTCGTATTGCACGAACTGGGCTCGGCGCGTCATACTAATTGCATAGTATTTCAATTCCAACTTGATTATGTGTATCGAGTTGCCTCATTTCATATGCCATTCTTAGATTAGCCGAGCCTATTCTAGTTGCATTTTGCATGTGTTGCATTAGCCATCTTAACATGAACTAGGATCATGCATGATTTCTAACTAGTTTCTTGTTTTGGCTCGGAGTACACTGTGAGTGTTTATGCTTTAGCATCTTGCATGTGTGTAAGTGTTAACATGACAACATGCTTGCCATGAGGCTAATTGCTTATGTGATATAACTGCTTGAATGCTTGTAGGTGAAGGTTGGGTTGCTTGAACTGGGATAATTCATTGAAATCCATGATTTAGCCTACTTGCGAGTAGCAAGCTTCAAACTGCCTTCCAAACAAACGGATATGCAATGCTTTGTCCCAAATTAGGCGATCTGGTCTATACTTGTGTGTTGTGCGCATCACCTAGTAATTCTAGCTAATTAACCGGAATAAGAACGCATGTGTTTTCAAAGACGAGATATCATGTTTAGTAGTGGCCGATCTTTGATCGGGTGAATGGGGGTGCTCATAGCTGACCTTCCCCAATCGTACCCAAGTTCTTGAGCCGAGGCAACTTTGGTGATGACGGACACGCGACCTTAGGCAACGAGTCTAGGTTTCCTAAATTTCCCCAAAAATAAAATATTTAGGTGGCGACTCTGTATCTGGCAAAGCAGTCTATGTATGGCACTTTTTTCTTAAAAATCAGTTTTCTAAAACGATTTGCCGAATTTGGACTCTTTGGTGATTTGTCAATCTTGCATTGCACTTTGCGAGATCAGATTAAGAATTGTGACATTTGAGTCCGAGCTGTAGTAAGCCCAAATGAACAAAACGGGATTTTTCCTGGGACGTTCGGGGATGTCTACACTCTTCGGCTCAGTTTGTGCAGCAGTTTTATGCTTCAAGAGGTGAGCAGGTAGATCAAAGACCTATAGGACGCGTGTATGCTGTTATCGCGCCGGATCTTGTACCGCCTCCATCTATTGTGAGAGGTACCTTTTTGTTTTGTAACTCGATTGCTAATGTGTTGATTGATACAGGTGCATCCCATCCATTTATTTCGTCTACATTTGCATCTGTTTTGGGGTTGGAGTTGGCATAGTTAGCATCTCTTATTTGTGTTATGTCACCTATTGGGGGTGAGATGGTTCTGAAGCAGGAGTGTCAGGGTTGCGATATAGAGGTCGCCGATCGTCGGCTTCCCTTTTCTTTTGTGTTGATGGATATGTCTGGTTTTGATGTCATTTTGCGTATAGATTGGTTAGCATCATACCGGGCTATTATAGTTTGCTATCGCCAAAAGGTTACTGTATGTACCTTGAGCGGCGATTTTTTTCATTTCTTGGGGGATCGGGTTGGCAGAGTCTTACCACCAGTATATGATCCGCGAGGGTGGAGTGAACTTAGTTGTCTTCTTGCTAGCTTTATAAGTAGTGAGTGTGATGAGGCCTAGGTTGAGTTACCAAGAGTGGTTTGTGAGTACTCGGACGTTTTTCCTGAGGATCTTGTTAGTTTACCACCTTACCGAGAGATCGAGTTCTCTATTGATTTAGTGCTTAGCATGACACTGATTTCCATGGCACCATACCGCTTTGCACCAGCTGAGTTGAGTGAGTTGAAGGTTGGGTCCGGATGGGACATTCAGGAGGATAAAACTTTTTTGGAAGGATAAGGTTGGATTTAAGAGATAAAACCTTTTTCTTTTCGCTGTCCCTTTTGAGGCCCTGCGTGTCACGCCCCAAACTCGCCCTTAAAAGTTTGGGCATGATCTATTCAGAACTGGACACTTAACCTGATATACAAAATATATGGGGCTTGAACGGAAGCATTTAACAACATAAAGTAATATAAATAAAAGAGCTACATCCATTGAGCGACCACTACCATACCAGGATCTCAAACAGAACATAAGGCGGATAAACATATAGTGACGTGCATCAGAGAATTTAGCTATGTACATATATATATACAGACTCAGCCCTCAAGATTGGGCGTTTAACAAAACATTGAAAGGTAAAGGGACTATATACACTTCAACCTTAAACAGACAATCAGGGTACAAAACCAAAAGCTTAGCAAAACCCCATAAAATGAGCTACCTTCATATAAGTGCCTGGACCGTCTGAGGTTGACAAAAGAGGAGTGGATGCCATGGGTTAAGACTGACCCCCAAGTGAAGTGCCTACAGAAACAAACATAACACAAAGTGAGACAAGCTCAGTGAATAGTAGTACGTAACAATTTAACAATTAACTTGAATTATGATGTACATGTATAAGGGTAGAGGACATATAATTAACTTTATTCTGTAATTATTTTCAGAATGGCCTTAGGCCTAAAGAATGGCTTTAAGCTCTTGAACAGAGTGGCATTAAGTCCTTTAAATAGATTGGCAATCAGCCCTTAAACAGATCGGCATTAAGTCCTTTTTATGCATGTATGAACTCAAGAGGTGGCTCGCACGAATTCTAGAGGTGACTTGCCTGGCAGCACTTAGTTCCGTGCAGCACTTTGTTTCATACTAACAAATCATACAGAATGGCCATAGGCCCCATAACTTCACAAAACGGCCATAAGCCTCATAACTTTCACAGAACGGCCATAGGCCTCAGTTCTCATATGTATGGACTCAAGAGGTGGCTCGTACGGATTCTAGAGGTGGCTCGCATTACTACACTTAGTTTCGTACAACACTTTGTTCCATACCAGAAATCATTAGGTCTTAAAGACCGAACCATCCATATCATGTCATTACAGTACACTTAACAAAGACAGAACACTTTACATTCTAACGTGGGTTACATAATGATGTTAAACCTTTGCATTCATGTCGTAGATTCTAACGACCTCGGGTCCATACGTAACACAACAGAATAATCTTGGATTCATACAGATACCATTGTTCAAGGATGAACATAAGTTCCAGTTAGTCTTTAAGAAGTAACGTAGTATGCTGATAAATAACAAAGGGTTAATATTTGTTATTGACAGAACAAAAGGATTCCAAAGTCATACCGATGTGTGCAAATCTTCCAATGTTCATATAAGTTCATATTGATTGCCAATCGTCATAAATGTTTGTGTAACTCTTACGAAGAACATCATCAGAAAGACCATATTGCCATTTAACCACCATTTAACCATGTGTTGTCGGTAAATAACATCATCAGAAAGACCATATTGCCATTTGAATATCCAAGGGATTTTGTACTTGGATATAAAAATAAGCAATGGAGGGAATTTCTTTTGTTGTGGAGTGAATGAGAAAACAGTGAAGAAATAGTTGACTTGATCCATAATTATGGATGGGATGATTTTTGGGATGGCGCCATACTGAGTCCACCATTATAGAAACCAAGTAGGTAATTCAGATTTGAATTTTTGATCAAACTGGAGAAACTAGGAGTGACTATTTGACTCATTTTTATACAAGAGAACTTTGAACCAAGCATCAATGTAATCATAGTAACTGTATTGAATTGAATGACCAGGCAGATCTCGTAGTTGATAAGGAGAACCCCAATCAACTAGAGAAACAAATTTGTGAATATAGAGTGAATGGTACACAATTTTACTTGTGTAAGTGCGATCATAAATGGGTTTAAGCACAATTGACTGGAGGTTGAATAGGATGTCTTTATAGAAAGTAGTTGTTTTTTCTGGATGGAGAGGAATAAAATGCCATCTAGGAGGGAAATAAGATTTAACCAGATCATGAACAGTATGACTCTTTGGGTGACTAGGTTCCTTGAAAAAGAGATTAGTAGTGGTGGATTTAACATAATCAGATCAGGCTGATTTAATAGGATTAGGAGGGTATGGAGTAACTTCTTGACTAGATGAAGCAAAAGGATCAGTAGCCAAAGCAGAAGTATAACTAGGTTTAGGAATGTTACCAAGAATTTGGTATCGGTTAACCAATTCAGCAGGATGGTATTTGGTGACTAACTCCAATGGAGGAGGAACAAACGGTTGACTAGATGGGACCAAGGCTTTGGAAAGAGGCCATGGACGAGACATCTGTGAAATAGAGGAGATAAATTAGCATCCATTGAGGATATCTAATTGATCAGTATGTTCATGTAAACAGTTAATATAATGAGCAAGTTGTTGTTTCTAAGCTTTAATCTGATGAAATTGTATGTACTGGGCTCTTTGAGTAGGTAAATGGGTTGATTTAAGAAAGGCAAGGCGACGAGCAGTATGCTTAATTAGGGATTTGTAGTGTTTAATTTTCTGTTTATGGGATGAAATAGAGGGAATAGGCATTATTATCCACCTTGTAAAAATTTTCTGATAAGAAAATTAGGAATATAATTTTGACAACCTGGAATATATTCAATGTCAAAATAAAAAATACTTAAGATAGATTGCCATCGGGCAAAAATTTTCTTACTACCAAGATTTTGAACATCTTTTTCTAAAACATACTTATTAGATTTATAATCGACACGAAGTAAAAATTTTTGATTTAAAATATCATCTTGAAATTTACTAATACATAAAACAGTAGATAAAATTTCTTGTTTAATAGTACTATAATTCTTTTGTACTTTATTCCAGACACCAGAATGATAACCAACAATTTGTTCAGATGACTGATGAGTAATTTTTTGGAGAAGGATGCCACCATAACTAATATCAGAGGCATCAGTTTGAATAATTTTGAATGAATTTTCAGTAGGAATACCAAGACAAGGAAGAGACTTGACACATTGTTTGACTTGTTTAATAATAGCAGTATGAGTAGAAGACCAAGGAGGAGGATTGTCTTTTAACCGATCAAACAGAGGTTGACAAGTTTTCCTAAGGTCTTTGTAAAATTCAAAGAATATAATTGATGATCCTAAAAAGCGTTGTAACTGGCTTTTATCTAAGATTTCATCAGGAAATTTAGAAGCAAATTCAATAGAGCGACTAATTGGTAGAATTGTATTCTAGTGAATATCATATCCTAAAAATCTGACTTTAGTTTGGAACAATTTAATCTTAGGAGCAGATATGACTAGACCATGACTTTTAATAGTATAAAAGAAAGTTGTAAGATGTTTCCAATGTTCATTAATTGATTTTGAAAAAATGAGAATATCATCTATATAAACTATGGAAAAATGGCTAAATGGATTGAAAATATCATTCATTATATTTTGAAATTCACTAGGTGCATTTTTTAATCCAAAAGGCATGACATTCCATTCATAGTGACCAAAGGGTGTAGTAAAAGCAGTTTTATATCTATCTTTAGGATGAATTTGTATTTGTCAAAAACCACTTTTTAAATCAAATTTACTAAAAATAACAGCTTGACTAAGTCTTTTGATTAAGTCTTTTTTATTAGGAATAGGATAGCGAATCCATTCTAAAACTTTATTTAATAGTTTATAATTGATGACTAAGCGAGGGACACCTCGTTCTAATTCAGCATTTTTATTTACATAAAAAGCAGGACAAGACCATGGTGATTTACTAGGACTAATAATGCAATTTTTTAGTAGTTCATTGATTTCTTTTTTACACATGTCAACTAATTCATAATTCATTTGAATAGGTCGAGATTTAGTAGGAATTTGTCTTTCATTGAAATTCTTAATGTATGGTAAAGCGACTACATGTTTTTTCCTATGCCAAAAGGTAGTGGGTAAAGTAGAACAAACAGTTGTTTCTAATTTTAATTTAAATTCTTCAATTTGAGATATAACAACATGATCAGTTAATTGTTGTTCAATGCGTTTATAATGGACTTCTTCTTTGAGAAAACGTAAATGACGAGTTAATCAATTAATAGATTGGGAAATAGAATAATCTTTTAATTGATTTAATTCCAATACTTCAGGTGGTGATAAGAATTTAAAAGTAACTGTTTGATCAAAAGCTTGAGTTGATATTCCTTCACTAGATGTAGTAAATGGATATAATAAGAATATAAATGGTGTTCCTAAAATAACTTTATCAGTTATATTTCTAACTAAAACAAATGTGGTTTTGAAATAGACATTATGTTGACATATATGGACTTTAGGTAATTTATATTTAATACGCATTTTACTACCATTTGCAGAAGTTAATTTTTCATTTGTTTTTTCGTAATATTTAGTAGGGATTAATCCTTCTTGAATATAATTAAGATTAGCACTAGTATCAATAAGAGCAATAACTTATAATTCAAAATCATTGATTACTATTTTGACTTTTGAATACCATTTTTGGATTTGAATTTTATTAATAAGATTTAAACTTTTATCTTCATGATTGGATTGGTGTGATTGATTATCAAACAAAAGATTATTAGGATTAGTATGTTCAGATTCATGTTCGAATTCATTAGGTGATTCATCATTGGTTTGGAAATTATCTAAACTTTTATTAGGTTTTAATGCAATAATTTCATCTTCTAAAGCCCTATCTTTACTTTGTAAATCATTAATGGTTTGTTTAATCTGATTAATTTCATGTTGTAAATCCTGTAATGTAACTTCTTTTTGCTTATTTTTAAATCTTTCTAAAGTTTTGAACAAACTAATAATAGGTTTATCAAACTTAGGTTTCTTGTCATGATTGGTTAATAAAGATTTCAATTTATCAGTATATTTGTGTTTTAATTCTGGATCTTCTAATTTACTAATTAATTCAATAAGGGCAGTTTCTTCTTGATTTTGTTTAGTAAGAACGGTGATTTGTTTAACTGATTTACAACAAACATCATTACATCCTAATTCAATATTATTATCAGAATCATCACTAGGTGAATGGTAATTAGATGAAGTATTAGGATTATCCGAAGGGGAATTACTAGCAGATTGATTTAATTGGAAGATTTCAAATAATTGATTTTTGGAGTCATCATTAATTTGAAGTTGATTAACTTTATCTTTTAATTTTTATTTTTTTTACATTTATTAGAATAATGACCTTTAATTATAACAGGTAACATATTTATTGGATTTAAATTTTGGATGTGATTTTTTATAATATTTCTTTTTGGGTTTTGTAATAACCCGACCCTCATATTTGTCTCTGGTATATTTTCGATCCTTTATTCTATGCATTTACTTGCTCTCTGTGCAATTTCATGGGTAATGAGGTTTAATTAAATCAAACTTATGAAAAGTGATTCATATCTGTTCACTAAGGAAATATCTGTCACAATTAAGAAGTTGTAATTAGAAATTGGACGCCTTAGGAACTTAATTTTCTGAAATTGATTATATACCTGTGATCAGCATAATTTTTAAGTAATATTACGCATGGTTATGAAATTTCAATTTCGGGATGATTAAACGATTGGATTTTGTCTTATATGCTTTTATATATGAATCTATATCAAACCAAGTCTTCTGGAGCTTGATCAAAACTCAAAATATCTCCTGGAGAAGAAAAAACGAAAGAAGAGAAAGAGGGAACAAAGGCCAAGCTCAACAAGGAGGTGATTTGGGATAAATTAGAGGGTTTTAGAGAAATTGAAGTTTAAGGTAAGTGTAATTCCCTTAACTCAACCCTCTTCCTCTATTTGGTGTAAGAATTCCTTGATGTTGTGTGTCTTAGAGTTGTAAGGGAAATTTTGTGTGTTTGTGATGAAAAATTGATAAGATCAATTTATCATTTGATTATTTTGTTCCTTGATTTATCATGTTTGAATCCAAGTATAGAAATATATGGCTATATGGATATATATCTACATATGTGAGTTTAAAGTTTAAAGTAGTTATGAGTTTAAGGTTTCGATGAATCAAATTGAGTTGTGAAGTTAAGATCTAGATTGTTGTGTATTTATGCTTTCTAAATACATGAATTTGAACCATATTTTAGTAATTAAAAGGCCTACTTTGAACCTTATTGTTGCTCTCCAAAACATGGGGTTTTGTATGATTTTCGGACTGTCAAACAGAGCCCAAGCCGCACGTGCGGAGGCCATGGCCGCACGTGCGGAGAAGAGGGAAAAAAATAGGTTTGCATTCTGTTTTTGGGCGCTCGAGCAGCCACCTCTGTTTCAGCATAGATCGGGTAACTTTGAACAGGCATATCTTTTGCATCCGAACTCCGTTTTGAGTGATTCTAGAGCCTAAAATCAAGCCCCGGAAGTCTAGTTTCCAATGGCGGTAGTCTCACTCCAAAATTCTAAATACAGAAATAGTTATGCTCAACTTAGTGACGACTGTTCACTTTCTGTTTACTGAATTTGTACCGTTTCTTTGCCTGAACCTTTCTCCTATCAATTCCTCCTATTTTTATGATAATCAATGGAGGACTAATGAATTTAGAACCACCATAGTTCTTGAGTAAGGAATAAAAGAGATTGGTTTTATTCTCATAATCTGCTATGTGCATTATGTTTGTAGGTCAAAATGAGGACATCGTTCCACCGCTATCAGAGACCTACCACTGTGAGTAATAGTACAAAAATGTATATTTTATCTATTGTTGATAATTATTGTTACTAATGCTTTGTTCTTTGTAAGTGTTATACGAACATTTATGACAATTGGAAATCAATATGAACTGACATGAACGCTGAAAGATTCGCGTACGTCGGTATGATTTTGGAATCCTTTGTTCTGTTAATAACAAATATTAACCCTTTGTTATTTATAAGCATACTATGTGATTTCTTAAAGGATAAGTAGAACTGATGTTCATCTTCGAAGAATCAGAATAATTGGAAAACTATGTGAATCCATATGAATCTGAAGTTATTTTGTTGTGTTACACATGAATGCAAAAGTTTAACATCATTATGTGACCACATAAGAATATGAATTATTCTATTTTATTAGGCGCACAATAATGACATAACATGACAAGAAAGGCTCTATTTTCTGATATGTTACGTTGTGACTTAATGAATGCTTACAAGTTTACGTATGTTTTAAGTTCAAGTCTGTTACAAGATTACGTATGTTATAAGTCAAGAATGTTCCAAGCTTAAGAATGTTACAAGTTTATATATGTGACAAGTTCAAGTATGCACAAGTTTAAGTAAGTTTACAAGTTCAAGTATATACAAGTTTAATATGTTACAAGTTCAAGTATGCTATAAGTTCATGTATGCTACGAGTCCAAGTATGCTATAAGTCTATGTATGTTACAAGTCCAAATATGTTACAAGTATACGCATGTTACAAGTTCATGTATGTTGTAAATTCAAGTATGGTTTAAGTATGGTCTCAAGTATATTTCAAGTATGGTTTCAAGTATATTACAAGTTTAAGGATATTTCAGGTATGTTTCAAGTATATGTTACAAGTTTAAGTATATTTTCAAGGGCTTTAATGCCAATATGATTACAAGGGCTTATGCCATTTCAAGGGCTTTATGCCACTTTCAAGGGCTTTAATGCCAACAAGTTACAAGGGCCTTGTGCCATAAGTTTCAAGGGCTTCGTGCCACATGTTTCAAAGGCCTCATGCCACCATGTATTCAAGGGCTTTCATGCCATACGTTTCAAGGGCTTTCATGCCATATGTTTCAAGGGCTTTCATGCCACACGTTTCAAGGGCTTTCATGCCATGTGTTTTAAGGGCATTATGCCACTCTATTCAAGGGCTTCAGGCCATTATGATTTAAGATGTGATGTTTCAAGCTTTTATGTTCAAGACTGGGCCTAAGGCCATTATGAAATGAATACAGAATCAGGCTAACTATGTGAACTCTGCATTTTCATACGCTTTAATATTATGTTCAAGTTAAGCATTGTTTTACTTATGTATTACTATTCATCGAGCCCGCTCACTGTTATATGTCTGCTTCAGAGGTAACCAACCGTAGTCGCCCCTAGCCCATGACGCCCGGCTTCTTTTGTCAACCTTCGTGTGTCCAGGCACCCAACCAAGCCATGCATTTCTGTGAAGTTTTGTTGAGATTTTTGGCTTGCACTTTTGCACTTTAATTGTTTACCTAATGTTTAAATGTATGTATATGATCCCTTTCTTTACCGCTATTTGGTTATATACTCTGTAAAGGGAGGTTGAGCATGTGTATGTGATCCTGGCATGTTTAGTATTAGCTCGATGGATGTTATCATGTATGTTATCTTATAATAGTAAATGCTTCCGTTCAGGCCCCATACATTATATACATCAGGTTTTATGTCCGTTTCCGAAGTGGTCATGCCCAAACTTTTAGGGGTGGGTTTGGGGCGTGACAGGCTTAGTATAGAATTTATTAGTGGATTTAGAAGGTGTATAATTCTTTTTATATTTATTAGAATATTTGTAGGATGACTTATGTTTAGTGTATTTATGTGTTTTGCGGTGACAGGGTGCTACAGGAGGTAAACCATATTGTTCGTAGAAGTTACCTAATTCATATTTAGCCTTATGTTTATCTTTAGTAGCTTTTTGACTAAGTTTAAGATCAATACACATTCTTAATCCTACTTTTTAAATAGTGCTAATTATATTACCATAAGTTAAATTATCATATTCAATTACACCAATAGGTTGACTAAGTACATCTCTAATCTTATGAGCAAAAAGACTAGGTAATCCATTAATAAATTTTTCTTTTCAAAAAGATTTAGTACAATCTTCTCTTAACATAACTCTAGAGGTAAAGACATCTTTATACCATCTAAAATTAGTTAATGTAGGACAAGTAAGATTACTAAGTTGGTCATGGATACGAGAATAAATATTAGTAGGAGTACCTAAAAATGGCGAACTATGGTATAAATTAAGGTATTAACACCATCAAGTTTATAATAGCTAATAGTTTCATCAAAGATAGGTAAATCATTTTCATCTTTTTGATTTGCATGTAAAATTGATTCTCTTTGATCTTCATTAAGATATTTTTCCCACCAAGATTTGAGCATACCAGTAAAGCCAGAAGTAATTAGGGAAACAATTTCAGGTTGAGTATAATCAGGGTAGTTACTAAGATAATTATTTGCAACCATAGATAAATGATTTAATTTTTAAAGGATTTGATCTTCACTAAGACCATCGATATTCCATTCATATAACTTTTTAGCAGATACAGAAAATTGATTACTAGGATTAGTTTCTTCATATTGGAGATCAGGTGGTGTGGGTCGAGAATACCAATTTTTTGTAAGAGTGGTTGGAGTTGGTTTAGGATAATGAAGTTTATTAAGATTAGTTGATTGAAGTTGTTGAGCTAAGATGTTAATTTCATTATCAGTTGTATCAGTTTTTGATTGAGTAGAAATAGGTCCTGGAGTAGGTTGTTGATTTAAAACAGTAAGACCTTTTGCAGTAGAAGGAGAAGCTATTTCAGTAGTTAATTTAGAAAATAATTGTTCGATAACTTTAATAGTAGAATTATCATTAGTTATTAGACTATCTCATCTAGACCGATTACTAGGTAAATTTAATATTGGTTGGTCTAAAGTTTTACTGGAAGAGGTATGGTTAGCCGAATAATCCTCTAAGTTAGTTTCTATTTTATCTAATTGTTTGCCAATAGTTTTTAGACATTGATTAGTATAATTATTTTGTTCAATAACTTTTTTGATTTCAGGGTCAGTGCCAGTTAATTTAAAAGGAGAAGCTTGAATAGTAGATCCTTGATGTTCTATAATTATAGTAGATAAAGGAGGATGACTAGAGCTTACAGTAGTATTGGGTGAAGTTTTCCATTTATGTTTTGTAATTGTTTGAACTTCTTTGTAATGATCTTCTAAATATTCAAAGAAAGGAATTTCAATATTATGTTCAATCATAAATTTGTACCATTTTCGAGTGATTACGGATTGTTGATTAGAATTATATTTAAGTCGATAAGCATGACGTTTGATTCTTTTAATTTTAGATTTAAATTCAATGTGTAATTTATCGAGATTGGGAGTAAAAGGTTTACTAATAGTCATTAATTGAGGATTGATTGGGGGTATAACTTCAAAATCAGTTTGTGTTGGGGAATCTTGAGATTCAGTGTCATCTTCAGGTAAATGTGTGTGAGTGGAATACACAAGTTTACTAATTTGAGAAGTTATAGAGTTATCTATGCCTTTCATTTTACTATGGGAAGTTTGACTGAGATTAATGTGACTATTTTTCCGAAATAAAGGTGTATTAAATATTTCATCTTCAGTTTCAACATCAGTAGGTATACTAGAAGTACTATGACGGGAAGATTGAGATCGATTAAATTTAATCTTAACAGATCCATCATTAAATTGTTGAACATCTTGAATACCTTGACAAGTAGATTGTTGTTGATTATGTTTGTAATTTTCATTAACAGTAATCCATTGTTCAGGGAGAGTAATATTTTTCCATTCAATCATTTGAGGAATATTAATATTTGTATCATTACTACTACTTTGGATCAGTAAAGTTTTATCCTTTGGACTTTTATGCAAAGCTTGAACATTTAAATTAGTTTTAATACATTTATAATGAGCACGATAAATTAAAGCAATATTATGGACTTTTTCTTTCATATTTGTAAATGAGCCATATAATTGAATATTTAGAGTTAAAGCAACTAATATATGTGGATCACGTAGACTAAGTGTAAAATTAGGAAAACAATTGAAATGAACGGGTCCTTTATGGAGACCAGTTTCCATCATACCCATAAAACTATCATTGTAATCAATAAAATGAGCATCTCTTAAACATAATAAAACAGAAGTATTTTTACCTTGTGGAGTTAATGGTTTTATTCCAACTTGAATTAATCCTAAATGAATAAAATTGTGACCAGTTTGTAAATGACATTTAATAGTATGAGCATCAAATAACTGACAGGTTTCACGGGGTTTTTCTAAAGCATAAACTTGTTCTAATATTTTAACATGGAGATTAACTTTGAATGTATTTTGTAGAAAAGTAGTTTTATAAATTTCTTTAACTGATAATTTTGGTATATTCCAACTTAAATCAATTTTATCTTTTGGTATTTCTATATCTTCTTCATTAATTATGAATCCTTGATTAGATATTGAGGGCAAAGTGGTTGACCTAGAACTGACTGAAGAGTTACTTCTGAATAATCGACTCATTTTTCCGTTAATTAAACTGTTCTACAGGAATCTTAATACATTGTCTAAATTTATCATGTTTTCACATACTCTGGTTTCACACATACCCATATCTGTTGACCCCTAAAATCCAATACTACCTAACCAAAGGACTTACCAAGGACTGGGACGAAGGCTAGGTGGTTAGTTCCAAAGTAGAAAGACACAGATATAATTTTGACAGATTAAGATGATTGGTAACAGATTAATCAAAAGGAAAATAGAGTTGACTTAGAAGTAGCAGTGCAGTAAGCAATAGATAGCAACATAACTTGGCTCTGATACCAGAAGGATAACGAGAATATGAGAGAAAATAGTAGGAAATAGCACTAAAATAGATAAAGATAAAAGGACTGTTTAATTTTACTCTGAATCAGAGCAAAGTTTACTATGATTCAAAGTAAAATTTTATATTGTTAAGCAAATTAACATGTTTTTAACCAAAGTAAAATTTTAGAGTAAAGTTTTACTTTGAATCATAGTAAACTTTACTCTGATTCAGAGTAAGCAAATCAACATGTTTTTAACCAGAGTAAAATTTTACTCTGATTCAGAGTAAAATTTTTGTGTGAAATTCTTATTAGAGAGATTCTTATTAGAGAGAGAGAAAGAGAGAGAAATTGAATAGATCATCCATTGAACAAGCTGAGTATGAAAAGATCAATTCGAAAACTAGTAAAATGTTAGACTCTACACAAAAGTAAAATTTTACTCTGTATAAAAGTAAAATTTTACTTTGAAAAACGAGTAAACTGTGAGACTCTGAAGCTAAAAGTAAAATGTTACTCTACACAAAAGTAAAAAAGCGAAGGTAGTGTTTGTGGCGGCTAAAGTGTTTGGCAATGACCACCTCTTGATAGTAAAATTTTACTGTCATTCTAACACTAGAGTAAAATTTTACTCTCATTATCTGAAATAAAAAATAGAGCAATAGAACCATCAAATGAAATTAGATAAAAAAATAAAAAATAAAAAATAATAATCAAATCAACATATCTAATTGAGAAGAAAAACTTCTAAAACTCGATCAACAATCACAAATCTCAATGAAAAGAATACATGTGTTCAACAACACTCATACACACAAATATATATATATATATATATACATATATGCAAAACTCAAATCTGTGTTTAAAAAAATATGTATAACCAAACAACTCCACCAAAAATGCCTTTGTCGCCTCCTAGAAGGGAGAGAGAGAGAGAGAGAGAGAGAGAGAGAGAGAGAGAGAATTGATTTGTAACTTTGCAGGAGGTGATTTTGAGCAATCATTCAATGACTTTTCGATCGACGAGGCTATCATCAACGGCAAGAACATGAACTTCATGAGAATTGGAAGGCGATACGTCGACATCGTCGTCGTTGAAGCTTTCTCCAATCATCTCCGACGATCTCTTCTGCCGTGAAACAACACCAGAGAATCAGAAGGCGATACGTCGTCGTCGTCGAAGCTTTCTCCGATCATCTCCGACGATCTTTTCCGCCGCGAAACAGCACCAGTTCAGATCATGTCTCTAATCCGAATCTCTTAACCTTTACCAACAAAAAATTGACTGCAAATTGATCAAAAATCTGACACTCCCTGATTATATATGCAGAAGCTGTTTGTGGATTTAGAAAGGAAGAGAGTGGGAAAGAGGGTGGAAAGAATTAGTTAAGGGTATAATAGTCATATAAAAAATTTAAATAATAAATTTTGTCCTTTATGCAAGACTTTATAATTATGAGGGGGTTTAGAAAGTATAATTTTTTTCTTAGTCCTTTTAACAATGAAAGGAAGGTAAAGGGGATTTATAGCTAAATTTCCCTTTTATTTATATAATAATACTGAATTTAAATGTGGATGGATCATCATTGGGGTGTCGAGCATTAGGAGTCATGTTGACTAACAGTAGGGGTTCAAGCAAATATGGCAGGGAATGAATGGTGCTACGAATTTTTATATTTTTATTTTTTAATTGACAAGAGGATAAACATAAATATGAAAATTATTATATTAATTTGACAATTAGCTTGATAATAGTTAGAAAATTTAGTCACTAAACCCAACAATCACTACCAATCCAAACTCAAACTTGGAAAGAAACAAACGATTACTTATAACCTCATAATAAAAAATAATAATAATAAATACTATAACATAAGAATTGAACATATAACTTCACACCACCAAGCCCGGTCTTGTGACTAGGCCACGGGCAAACTGCCTTGGCGTCCCAGAAGGGTCTCCAAATTGTTTGAACCCTTTAAAAAATAAAATAGGGTCAATAACTTATAAAGGTCAAATCTGATTATAAAAAAATAAAAGTTAGAAAAATAAAATAAGCTCAATAATTTGTAGAGGCCCTATCTAACCAAGCTAATTGTAAAAAACAAATCTTTTGATTCGTCATGAGATTTTCTTTCTTTTGCCTTGTATTGGCCAGTTCTTCTTCTTCTTTTTTTTTTTAATTATTAGTCATGTTAATATCTGTGGCTCTCTCTCTCTCTCTCTCTCTCTCTCTTTCACACACACACACACAAACGTTTTGAGGCTCAAAATGATGAAGATGAGATGATTCTAGAGTGATGTATAAGCCTTATATAGGCTTGATTAGGGAACTTAGTTAATATTAACCAATTGACATTATTTTATTCTAATTAATTCGTCCCAAATCAGATTTTAATTAAGCCCACCATAATTTTCTAAAAATTCTAAATAACACATATACCGAGTCAATTTCATGATTGGATGCCGATAAGGCCTTCAATTCGCGTTAAGAAATAGAAACACAGACAGATCTTTTTACAACAAATAGATATAAACACAAATAATGCAATACACATGTAATTAATTCAGAATTTCTTCTTAATTACTTATTAGGCATTCTTAACCATGGATTAGAGGCTAATCACAGTTCGGGGTTGTTAGGCAGCAAGCCTTTGAGGTTTTGAGAAGCAACCCAATGATCAAATTGCCTTGGCCATTTACCAATGTCGTAATTGACGATTACATAATTTGAATAATTTTGAATTCACCCCAAATAAAAAATGGATAAATTCATTTTAGTTGTCAAAAGTTATACATTTGGTGACTAAAAATTATATTAGTCGACAATTGTTTCAGGGTTTAGTTACTAAAGTTTTTTTAGTCAAGGTATATTACTTATTGGCGACTAAAAAACATTTAGTCGCTAAAATAGTCCACAATAGGTGACTAAAAAATATATTAGTTGGCCATAGTTTAGGTTCTAGGCTACTAAAGTCGTTTTTAGTCGTGGATAGTAGTTTTTGCCTACTAAACAAATTTAGTCGCCAAACAACTAGTATAATGTTCGCTATTAATCTTTGGTGACCAAAACTTTGACTAGCAAATATTCTTTTTCGGTAACCCAATAAATTTTAGTCGTGTGTAAACACTCCATTTTTGACCGCCCGCAAGACTTAGGTGCATGGTTCGATACACTCGATGATGAAATTTGAATTGTGTGCTTCGAATTCACAACGATTCGGATTCAATTAAGCTCTCAAAATAATCTAAAATCTTTAATATTTACCTTGTTTGAACCTGTCAGATTTATTTTTGCACCTTTTTCTACTCTGAGTTGAGTTTGAAACAAAAAAAAAAAAAAAAAAAAAAAAACAAGGAAGGGCATCAAAGCCCGGCTGTGCATCAGTGATGGCCGGCCGGCCGTGGCTATGAATGACGGGTTAGCCCTCAGTGGCGAAAACCAGTATTCTGGATGGAAGCCTGCCAAATATCCATTTTTGAAGATTTTTATCACCTTTTGAGCTCGAATTATATGAAAACAAAGTTGTGTGATTGTTTTGAGGGTTGAACAAAATTTAGAGAGCATATATACACCTTGAGAGCTCCTCCTTCCTCTTTCTTCCATTGCAAGCAAGCTTTGAGCTAACCTAGCTTCCTTGTATCATCTCTATACTACATATACAATCTTGTCTCACCACCTTAGAGTCTTGGTTTATCTTGGAGAAGCATAATTCAAGCTTGAGAGTGGGTAGAAACCAAGTTTGAATCATTAACTACAAGCTTATTCTTTGAAAGGTATAAGCTTGTTTCCTTCTCTCTTGCTTTCATTTCTTTCATTTGCTTCATAATTCTTACTGTTTTGTATTGTTTTGAGTCTATTTGAAGTGTTCATGGTTGGGTTTGAAGAGCTACCGAAAGGGTAGAGAGAGCTTGCTCTTTCTACACCTTCACCTATAGCTCAAACCCTTCCTTTTCCATTTTTTTTTTGGTTGATAATTACACTGATTTTCAGAGTTTTAGAAAGGCAAAAAAATCATGTTTTTAAGCTTCAAAAGTGGAGGGGTTAGCCACCCCTCCTTGTTCTTGCTTTCTAGCTTTGTTTCTTCTCTTTATTGCTAACCTTTTTAGGCTATTTTCATCAACTTTTAGCCTCTATTTTTTATACATTAAGGATATTGTAGGGTTGTCCAAGCCTTTTAAATTGATTCATGCTTTGGTTAGTTCCTTTGTTGTCTCATAATTGGTAGACATAACTTGTTACATGTTGTTCCAAGCTTTCCTTTACTCATTTCTGTGTTTAAGAGTTTAAGTTTATCAATTAATCTATCGTCCATCTTTTTCATGCTTGAGAATGATTTTAACCGATTGAGGTTGTTCAAGATATGTAAGAGAGACTTCTACCTAATGGCTTAATCTATTTGAAGATTCATTGCCAACGGTATAGTCTTTCTCTCATCCTTTAGAAGAACCTCTCGTTTGACATTTCAGAGGACGATCAATCTCTTCAATGTACCAGGTATTGTCTGGCAGGTCTTCATCCCAATCTTCATCGGTGTGAGGCAAAAGTAGATCATCATCCTCTCACCATGCACCTCTGGTAGTCGACAAACAGTTGTCCGGCTCTGTTCTGATCATTCTCTTATGACAAGTATTCCCCACAGGGAGTTGAGCTGTCCCAGTTTTTCAGTTGTTTTTACCCCTTTCTTGTTCAAACTACTTTAGTGCAACTTCTTGCTCTGTATCCATGGTACTGACAATGCCCAATTCCTGAGCTGATTCATTTACGCTGGTGTTCTTTGGCAATTTTCCTTTTTCTCTGGCCATTCCGACCATTGCAGCTATTTTTGTTTTCTTTTCCTCCAATTGTGTTCCATTTTCTTCCTCTTTGTCAGGCTCATCACTAAGCCATCTGGAGTTGTCTATCAACCCATTCAGACCAAACCAGTCAATCTACACGTCTTTTTGATCTTGCTCATCGAAGAATTGCAAATTGTCTAAGTCTTCCTCTAGGTCCGCCAGATCATCCAACCCTTGGCTCGGGCCATCTTCTATAAACCACATTGACCTCCGTTGCTGTCAGCAATGCCATTTTTGGTTTGGCTTGGTCGGTCAGCATAATGTAACAGCACGGGTCATACACCCCTTCAGATAAGTCTGCAGAGCTCTCAAGCAATGGACTGACATTCTCCTTCAAGCTCAAGACCATCCAGTAGATTATCCACTGCTCTCATGTCGGGAGAAGGAGGATGTGGAATGTCAGGATCAGCAACGCCCCGCGTCTGACGAATGAATCTATCTTCTAGATAGTAAGCTCAGCCAAAGGGGCCCTCGAACAGGATCCTTATCATGAAAGCATGCCAGGCAGCGGTATAGGTCATCCTTGACACCTGGGGAATGCCCACCCAAGGATGCCAATCAACCTGTGAAATCAGTGCGGTGTCAGACGTCAGTGCAGCATGAGAAAATCAGTGCAGTGTCAAACATCAATACAGTGTCAAAAGTCAGTGTAGTATTAGAATAATAATATGATACAGATGCAACAGCATGAGTATGATCATGTAGTATGGAACAGCGTAATATGTTTATAGTAGCTAACATCTAAAGACTGGCATTATGCTTACCTGGTCCGCCGTGATGATGTGAAATAAGTAGTGAAAGTATAAAAAGGTACGATCTACAAGGTGACGCCGCTCGAACCGCGAGTTGTAGTACCAAGAGCGGGGTACTGACAACTCGATCGGCCTCACTAGAATTAGAGCCAGGGAAGTGAAATATGTGTAGACCCAAAGTTGCAAACAAAAGGCGAACAGAAGACATGAGAAAATAGATCAGATGAGCAAGAAATGCAATGGCTAATAGGATGTAAAGCATATCAGAAAAGTTGGTGTGGGAGTATACCTCCCAAACCCTCTAGTAGCCGTTGAGTGAATCCGCCTTGCAGCGGGAGATAGAACTCATGTAGCAGTATAAGGTGGCCAAGCCTGTGCCACCCCAGTCACATTCCACCACTTGAGGAAGGTGTACCAGTGCCCCTGGAATATATAACCCCACGGCATTTTCCCTGTTCGCAAATAGGATAGTACTGAGAAGATGTATGAGAAAGCCGCAGGCGTACTAGGCAACTTCACCTGTAGTAACTGGCTGAGTGCCAAAAAAGTGCTCCAGGAACCAATTATAGCACACCATCCCATGGCTAGCAGTATTTGGGATTACCCCGAGAAGCTAGAGTTGTGCATCTCTCTACTGGGTCATGTCTGGATCAAAAAGGATTGGGCCGCCGACCCCAACTCGCAAACTGGTCAACATCGAGAAGTCGTATGGGGTCAATGTCATCTCCCCAGTCAAAAAAAAGTGAAATGAGTCTATGGTGTCCCACCATCTCTCTACCAGGGCCCCATAAAGCCAAGACTCGGCCCTTATCTGTATGAGCCTGAAGTAGAAGGGCCCAAAGCTAGCAGCATCTACCAAAGTGCGAACCTCAGCAGGAAGTCACTTGTACCAACATCGGGGCCAGATATAGAGCTATAGCCGCCTATTCTCCTGGCGATCACCTATCAATTGGAAGTTTTATCAATATATGTACAGCAGAGATAAGTGGTTTGTTCATTAATTTCAACTTTCAACATGAATGCAAAGTAAAATTGAGGAAAAGTTGTGTATCGTGGAAGCATCGGTAGATACATGCTCCACGGGATCTCGCAATAGAGTGTCCTCATCTAGCCTTACAATGAAGCCCTCAAATCTCAAGATGCCGCCTGGGGTGGCACATGTGTACGTGGCTAGTATGTAGCCGCATCAAAGGGCCTTTCGGCAAGGGGAAGTAATGCAGCAGCCTCCTCTATCTCCATGTCTGCACCAAGGGCAAGTCCAATACCTATGGCAGGGTCAGGAATAGGTACTTCGTCGCTAGCCATAGAGAGGAGTTGAAAAGTGAAAAAAAAAGTGAGTGGTTGGGTGTTTTTGAAAACTAAAACCCTATGAGAGAGAAAGTAAAGAGGGAATGGAAAATCAAGGGAGAAAAGCTTGGGCAAAGGTGTGGGAATCTAAGGAAAATCAAGTGAAAACTCAAAGCTTCGCTAAATCAAGTTTCAATTGGTTCAAAATAAAGAGGAGAACAAGTTTTTATAGGAAATTTGTGTGAGGGTTGTTGGGTAAACTCAAGAAAAAGAGGAAATCTAGAGAGAAGGGAAGCTTAGAGAGAAGGCGGAGGGGATTTCGACCTAGGTTTTGATCCAAATAGAGTTGTTTTGTGTTTTAAATAGCCACGGGTGTGGCTTTTACCAAACTATCCCTTGCCGCTATCGAAGGCCGGCCGGCGCTATCGAAGCCCGGCCGTCCATCTTCGAGGCCCGGGCGGCCTTCGGTGATTTCAATTCTGTTTTTCTTTTGTTTTGTTGATTTCTTTTGTTTTGTTTGTGTGTGTTGCTGGTTATTATTATTTTATTTCATCATTATTTTAATTTTGAGTTATAATTTTGGGTTTTAATTTTGAGTTTTAATTTTAGGTTTTAATTTTGAGTTTTAATTGTGGGTTTTAATTTAAGTGTAATAAGGAGTTGTACGATAACAAAAAGAGAAGAAAAAATGAGTGCTGAAAAAAAAAGTGTTGAAAAAGAAGAAAAAGAAAAAAAAAAAGAGGCAAACTAGCAAAGGGATCAAAGGAAATAAAGAGAGTGAGCAAAATATCCACTTTATTTTGTTTTATTGCGTGAGTGCATAATTTGATTTATTTTACTCTTGGTTGATTTTATTTAATTTGCTTAAACTCTTTAGTTTAAATTCATGATGTAATCTGTTTTACTGATGACTTGCTTTGTCTGGTTCGTAATTCATTTCGTCATTTCTTACCACACAATATTGTATGTATGGTTCATTCGGAAGAGTTCCGGATAAGATCATGTCTTGGTAAGAGAACCTACTCCTTCATTTTTTACATCTATCGCATCTGTTCACTTTGTGTATCTATCGCACTTGTTTACTTTGTGCATCTATCGCACACGTTCACTTTATGCATCTATCGCACTTGTTCACATTGTGCATCTATCGCACTCATTCACTTTGTGCATCTATCGCGCTCATTCACTTTGTGCCTGTATCGCACTTGTTCACTTTGTGCATCTATCAGACTCCTTCACTTTGTGCATCTATCGCACTTGTTCACTTTGTACATCTATCGCACTTGTTCACTTTGTATATCTATCGCACTCACACTACAAGAAAATACACTTTTGGCTACCACTTTTGGCTACCAAAACAAATTTAGTCGCCAAAAGTGTGGGAATTGGCTACCAAAATTTATTTTAGTCGGCAAAAGTCAACTTTTTAGCTACTAATTTTTTTTAGTAGGGGAATGTTGATTATTGGCTACTAAAAAAAATTTAGTAGCTAAAGATATTACAATTGGCTACTAAAAAAATTTTTAGTAGCTAAACATATCACAATTGGCGACTAAAAAAAAATTTAGTAGCCGTAGAGGTACCTTTAGCTACTAAATTGTTTAGTAGCCGCATGAAAATAAAAAAATTAATTTTTAATCTTTGCCGACCAAAGTTTTGGTCGCCAAATGTCAAGTTTCGGCGACCAAATTTATTTTAGTCGCTAAAAGTCTACTTTCGGCTACTAAATCTTTGGTAGCCGAATGAAAATAAAAAAAATTAATTTTTAATCTTTGCCGACCAAAGTTTTGGTCGCCAAATGTCAAGTTTCAGCGACCAAATTTACTTTAGTCGCTAAAAACCTACTTTCGGCTACTAAATCTTTGGTAGCCGAATGAAAATAAAAAAAATTAATTTTAATCTTTGCCGACCAAAGATTTGGTCGCCAAATGTCAAGTTTCGGCGACCAAATTTATTTTAGTCGCTAAAAACCTACTTTCGGCTACTAAATCTTTGGTAGCCGAATGAAAATAAAAAAAATTAAATTTTTTTATTTTTATTTTTATTTTTATGAAGAGGTTGTACACCCACCATCCAAAAGATTAATTTTTTAAAAAAATTAATTATTAAAATAATATGAACTTCTTATTTTGTCCTTTTTTTAAATCCATTAATAATAAAAAATTTACAATTATGACAATTGATATTTCTAAAAAAATATACTATGAAAAGGTAATTTTTATAAATTAATCTTTTTAAAATGTAATAATTGTATTATAAAAAGAAATTAAATTCTGAAAATAGACTATTATTTTGAGATGAAAAGTACAATTAAACTATTTATACTTTTTACATCATCATATTTCAATAACACTAATAAATTAAGAATAAATCAAAATTCACAAATAAAAGACAAAATATCCCAATTATTTATCATTTCAATAAATTTTTCAATATTATTACCCGTACTAATAGAAGACAAAATATCCCAATTATTTGTAAGACTTATTGATATTATTTTAGATTTTAAATTTTTCCTTAATTTTATAATAATTAATTTTTTCAACTTTTTAAAATTATTTTTACGTTATACACGGTTAACAATAATCAAACACTATCGTAATTTATAAATTTTTTAAATATATTATTATATTTTTCAGTAAAAAAAATATTATGACAAATATTTAAGATAATTTAATATTTGTAATTTATAATTTTATTACTTATATTTTTATTTAAATATAATTTTAATATATTTGTTATCAAACCTTCCAGGCTAGAGTCAGTCCATTAGATCATGTCAAATATTTGGGATACTAAACAAGCTTAGTTATAGATTAATTGAGAGAGAGAGAGAGAGCATGTCTGTTTCTCTCTCTCATTTTCTCTCTGTCTCTCGCATATCTTTCTTCTCTCTATCTCTCTCATCTGTCTTCTCCCTCGGTCTCTCTCGCTCATCTTTCTTCTCTCTATCTCTCTCATCATTTACTTTCGGCTCAAAATTGATCCGAAATGTCCTGGACTGCGATGAACTTGGGACATTAAGCATTGTGGATCAAACACTTATAATTGGAAGTATGTCATCTTTCCATTGTTTTTGAAATTACGATGACTCATTGATGAAATAATTTGATTTATTTTTATTTTTCTTGAAATTACGATGACTCATTGATGAATTAATTGGAAGTATGATGCTACCAGTTAATTGGAAGTATTGTGGCTTTAAGACAGCTTCATATATATATGGTCATAAAATGGTTTAAATAAATGCAACGGTATTTTTCTGTTACAAAAATTAAATAACAAAATAAAAACAACGTTGTTTTACTCTTTCGAACATTTCTCTTTTCACCAATTTATTCATCTTTCTATCTCTCTGTCTCTGTCTCTATCTCTGTCTCTGTCTCTGTCTCTCTTCTCTTTCTCTCTCTCACTCATAACTCTTCTCCTCTTCATTCTGCTGCATCTCTCTTTCTCTATGTGTCTCTGTCTCTTTGTCTCTCTTTCTCACTAATCACTCTTCTTTGTCTGTCTCTCTTTCTTTCTCTCTATGTCTCTGTCTCTTCTCTTTCTCTCTCACTCATCACTCTTCTCTGTCTACATGCATCATCTGTCTCTCTCTCTCTTCTCTCTGTGTCTCTCGTCCATCTTTCTTCTCTTTATCTCTCTACTCTCTTTGCCTGTCTTCTCTTTATCTCTCTTGCTCATCTCTCTCTGTCTCTCGCTCGTCTATTTCTTTTCACTATCTCTCTCTCTCTTTGTGTATATCTTTTCATTCATTTTTTCATTTTCCTTTCTCTCTTCTCTTTCTCTCTCACTCATCACTCTTCTCTTTCTGTCTGTCTATGTGTCTCTCTCTCACTCTCTCTCTCTCTCTCTCTCACTCATCTATCTATTTTCTCATCTCTGTTCTCTCTTTGCCTCTTTCGCTCATCTCTCTTCTCTTTATCTCTCTCGCTCATCTCTCATCTCTTTTCTCTCTTTACCTTCACCACTATTGCAAACACTATTCCACCACCACTATTACTTCTACTGTCGTCACTTTACCTCTACGACTACCATTACTACTACTATCGCCACCGTTCCACTATCTGTTTGTTTGTCTGTTTGTGTGTCTTTCGTTCATCTTTCTTCTTTCTATATATCTCTCTCTATGTCTCTCTCACTCATCTCTCTTCTATCTATCTCTCTCATCTCTTTTCTCTCTCTGTCTCTCTCGCTCATCTCTCTTCTTTCTATCTCTCTATTTTTCTATTCTCTCTATCGTTCATCTCTTTTCGCTCTCTTTCTATATGTCTCTCTCATCTCTTGTTTCTCTCTATTTTTCTATATGTCTCTTTCTATTTCTCTCTCTGTCTCTTTGTGTCTCTGTCTCACTCTATATCTGTTTCTCTCTTTATCTCCCTCATCTCTTCTCTATTTACTGAGCTTTCCACTATAAGAAAATGCACTTTTAGTGACCACTTTTTCTCTCTCTCGCTCATCACTGTCTCTCTCTCTTTCTCTCCTCTATCTGTCTCTCACTCATCTGTCTCTCTCACCATTCATCTCTTTTACCACCTTCACCACTACTGCAAACGCCATTCCACTACCACCATTACTTCTACTGTCGCCACTTCACCTCTACGACTACCATTACTACTACTATCGCCACCACTACCACCACTACCACTACTACTACTACTACCATTACCTCTCTTTCACCCTTGCCACTCCATTTACACTACCACTACCACAACTTCACCGCTAATCTCTTTCGCCATCACCATCACCATCACCATCACAACCATCATCTCTTATCCACCACCTTCACTACTGCTGCCGCTCATTTTCCTGTACCACAAAAAATTAGTTCATGATTTTTAGTAATAAAAAAATAGGCAAGAAAAAATATTTTTCATTGATTACAGAAAATTAACTTTTATTTTAATGAAATTTTTTTTTATTAAAATATATATGGAACAAATAAATTTTCAACCTTAATAACGAAAAGAAAATAAAAATTATTATTTATTTATTTTTATTATTTAAATATTAATTTATGATGAAATTTTATTTTTTAAAATTTTTTTTTCTTCATCATATTTCGGTTCCCAATTTTTTCCATTCCCGCCCAAAATCCCCAATTCTTAGAACCAAAAACCCTAAATCTAATCGTCTCCTCACATCACTCTCTCTCTCTCTCTCTCTCTCATCTCTCGCAAGACCGATTACACACTTACTCTCTCGTTGTTCATCTCATCGATTCGCACCGATCATCGCACCGCCGATCTACTCACAGCAAACTCTCTCTCTCAATCTCGCTCTCTCTCCACTGTTTCTTCTTCCGCTTCGTCATTTACAAAGCTCTCCCAAGCTATTTAACTACCAAACTGACCAACTTCGATTTCATCGCCAACCCTCTATACATATATATATATATATATATATCATCCATCTCTCTCATAAGCTTTGTCTTCGCAGAGCTCGCCGATAATGACGAGGAGATTCGTTTCAGCTATCGATCGATCTCTCTCTGGCATAGAAAGGTAATCAGCTTGTAGATTTTGATTCTTGTGAAATGTGGTTTGAGTTTGGTAATTTGATCGTTTGTTGAACCATTGTTGTGTGCTATTGACGCATTAAGCTTTGATTTTTGCCATTTTTTTTTTTGGATTTTTGACGATTTCGGAGGCATATCAGAGTAATTGTTGATGATCTTGAGTAATTTTTCAGTAGATTAATTGTATTTGTTGTATTTGTTGGGGGGCTAAACTTATCTGCATTGTAGATGTTGTAAAATATACATGCTTTTTCTCTATGTATTCTTGTTCAATGAATTGAAACATCATAATTATTAATTAAGAATCGCTATATATTTGTAAATATATATCTATATACTCGATTGTTATGAACTCAAATTGATGCGGTGTAACACAAATTTTAATACGAAATGGTTTTGGTGTGTCTTTGGTCATGGTTTTCAAAGACAGATGAAGCGCAAACAAAGCTTTGGTGTGTCTTTGGGGTACCTGAGAAAGGAGATAAATGTAAGCAATTAAAGGTGTTGGAGTGGTTGGTGGCAGCTTTGAAGCCACTAAAAGGGAAGGGTGGAGGAGGAAAAGGTGGTCTTGCTCTGGATGACCTAATTTTTGCAAAATTTGTGTTATTAATTGGTATGTCCCATAATGATTATTTCATTAATTTTTCAAGCAGGGTATCCTGAGTTATAGTTATACTAAATCTTACAATTCTCGATTTGATTGGATCCACGATTCGCAAAATTAGGGTTTCGATTCATGATGAACGTCCACATAAACATTCGTTGTTATGCTGTGTAGGCATCCATGCTAGTAGGTCTTCTTATAATAGATGCAATTTCATCATCTTGTCACTTATAAGTTGCACCTAATGCTGATCAAATTATTTTTGTTCGATTTGTTTAAGGAGCTCATATTAATAAATTCGTCATATTATTAGGTTCTACATTATGCATCTCAAGAACGACCACTCAAGTTTTCTACAATTACACATCATGCAAGTGTCACTCGGTGCCTTGGTTCAATTGGTGGCAATGTTTGGTATATTGGGGTTGCTAAGCCCTCCATCGTTGATTCAAGTGAAATTAAGGCCGATAAGGGCTTGAATATTGTGCAATCACATCATGCGGTCATTTCTATGTGCCACCTTTGTTGATGATGTGCGTGTTTTAATTGCAGTCCAAAGTTTTTGAAGATGAATCGTGGTACATGGCATCTTTGGGCCTTTGTTTAAAGCAGATGTGATGGACTTCTATAATTTAGAACTCAGCAATACTAATGTGAGCTCTTCCATCCGTAACTCTTCACTGAAGTTTTAAACCTTATATTCCTTTGGTACATTTGTGTTATTTTAATATTCGTTCATGTTATCTATTGACTTGACATGCGTGGATTTCTACTCCACCTTGAAGATTTTCAAGGTTTTTCATTTTTTTTTATTAAAGGTAGAAGATGTTTATTCTACACCCTTTATATATCTAGTTGCAATGGAAGCGGATTATTGAGCATGCCTCACGCAACCCAAATGACAAATAGCCATATGACATTTCCAATATAGGACTCAACACATGGCATCATGGATTAGGGTTGTTACCTAATGTCTTCCGTATTTTATGTTACTCTTCAAGATTTGCCATTTTGGAGATGGTGCTTGGATTATTAGTTCTTGGTTCTACCATGTTGTTTTCCCCTTTTCTCTCTTATTAGTTCTTACTTCTTGTGATTTCTTTTTCTTTTTTTGTTAAGCAGGGCATTATTAAAGAAAGAAGACTCTTGATTTAAATAACTCATCCATCTCTCTCTCTCTCTCTCTCTCTCTCTCTCTCTGAGGGACAAAAGTGCTCCTTTTTAGAATAATACATATAGATGTGGAACACCTCGGATAAGTATCTAGGTTGTTGTAACCTCTGGAATTACGATTTAGTGACAGTCAAGCCACAGAAACCATGACACAGACGGAGAGGAGGTCATTTCCCTCAAATAATTCAAAGCTACAAGTAAAATGATATTTGGTTTTGAATTATTTGAGGGAAATAGTTATTTCTCATTTGGGTTGTGAGAGGCGCACACGATTCATTTCGGCACCTCCATGACATTGAAAAAATAGAAGAGCAAGCTAAACGAAAAGCTTGAAGCATGATGATTCAGAGGGCCTTAATTGTAAAAATTGTCTGAAATTCTTCTCTTTGTGCAATTTGCTTGAACTTTTTTCCACTGCCAATCTTATATACAGGTAGCATTTTGAAAGTACTTATCATTATTATCATCTCAAGTATACTTTGTGATATGGCTTGCATTTTTGTGTAGGTTGTGGATCACACAACGCATAATTTCGTCAAGAAAGATAAGTTGGTCTTTCTGATTGATGACTAGTTTATTTTCAATATTTTTCAATATTCTGATCAGAAAGACCAACTTCTCTGTAAAAATGTTTCAATAAATGAATATTGTTTCAATAAACTAGTTGGTCTTTCTGATCAATAAATGAATATTGTAAATTTTTCAATAAATTATGACTAGTTGGTCTTCATGTTTCAATAAATTTTTCAATAAATGAATATTGAAAATTTTCTTTGTAAAAATGTTTTGTATTTAATTTTAAGGCAAGCCCAACTATGTTATCAACAACATGAAGCATTGTGTTAATCAGTTGAACTATATAATATTAGTAGAGGGAAAAAATATTGAAGATTAAAAAGGACTTACGTTTATTATGATTTGTTTTTTCATGCCCGATTGGTAAATGATCTCTCTCTCTCTCTTGCACAACATTAAGAATGGATGCTATGATTTGGTTTCACATATGATAGTTACTTCATCCTTGTATATTTGAGTTTACTGCGATCTTTGCAACCTTGGTGGTACACATGTAATTCTTTTGTATGTGATTTCAGGTCTGATATATAGCACATGTAGAGGATGCAATGGAGGTGGCAACATCCTTTCTTGATAATGAAATTGAGCTGATAAAACAATAGCTTTAATATTTCAATGTACACCGGTGAAAGCATGGTGTTGATGGTTGATCCCAACATTTTGATTTTTTTTATATATCGCTTGAATGAAATTGAGGAAATATAATTTTGTGCTCTGAAGACATTGTGTTTTTCTTTATTAGCCACAAAACATTGTGTTAGCAAAGAGAGGAGAAGTTTTTATTCTTAAAATATTGATAATTTTTTGAAATGGTTGAAGTTTAGGATGTTGGTTTGCTTGAGTATCTTTGAAGAAGATATTGAATCATATAATTAATCGATTGGGAGATGAACCCTCATCTTATGAATTTTAACTTCTTGAGATTTCGATTTACTTTCGATTGGTTGGTATGGTATGGTATGTTATGCACTCAGGTGAATGAATATATTCAACGCTACTAATGATGGTCTTTCAGATTTTGGTGACTGAAAAGTTTTTGGAAATTATAAACTTTTTATTACTGTAATTATAGTTTTCAGTTTCACAGTTTTCAGTGAGGTGTTTTTCACAGTGAAACTGAAAACTTTTTATTACTGTAATTATAATAAAAAAAACACTAAATAAAGTTTTTGGAAATTAAATGTTTAGTAGTGAACAAAAAAAAAGTGAATTTATTAGTGACTAACCAATTGGTAGCTAAAAAAGAAATTAATATTTTTAATGACTAAATATTTGGTAGCTATAAAGAATCCAAAGATTTTTGGTGACTACAAATTTAGTAGCTAAAAAATAAATGAAGACTTTCGGCTACCAAATGGTTAGTAGCCAAAAGTTTAATAAAATGAAAAATAATATTTTTCCCGACAAAAAAGTTGTAGTCACTGAAAATTTAATTTAATTTATTTTAACACTTTTGGCGACTAAATATTTAGTCGCCAAAACATACCCTTTCCCGACTAACCAGAGTTTGGTAGCCGAATGTTCACTTTTGGCGACTAATATTTTAGTCGCCAAAAGGTAACCTTTGCCGACTAACCAGAGTTTGGTAGCCGAATGTTCACTTTTGGCGACTAATATTTTAGTCGCCAAAAGGTAACCTTTGCCGACTAACGAAAATTTAGTAGCCAAAAGGTTCACTTTCAGCGACCAAAAATAGTTTAGTCGCCAATACTATCGCCGACAGCTTATAGGCGACCACTTTGGCGACAAAAAAATTTAGTCGCTAATTGTTTCGGCGACCAAAAATTGGGCTTTTGGCGACCAATATTTTGGTCGCCAAAAGTGTCGTTTCTTGTAGTGTCATTCACTTTGTGCATCTATCGCACTTGTTCATTTCATGCATCTATCACACACCTCTTTTTACCTCAGGACATACGAAGTATGCATCGGAGTGGTTGTTTCTCAGGACGCGTCAAACGCGGCCCTGGGCGGGTTTTACCTCGGGACATACGAAGTACGTACCCGAGTGGTTGTTTCTTAGGGCGTGTGAAACGCGGCCCTGGGTGGGTTTTACCTCGAGACATACGAAGTACAGGCTCGAGTGGTTGTTTCTTGAGACATGTGAAACACAACCCCGAGCGGTTTTGCTTGTTTCTCAAGTTGCGTGAAACATGACCTTGAGAAGTTTCTTGTTCTCAGGACGTGTGAAACGCGACCATGAGTAGTGTTTTCTTTCCTCGTCTATTGTTTTGGCGTGGTTAGAGTGTGTTTTAGTGCTTCTTGCATGGAACTTGTGTTAATTTTAGCTTGAAACTGCTCATTCATAAGTTATCTCGTTATCTTGCTTATTGCATTTTGTTAATGCTTATTGCATCATTTCACATGATCATAAGTTTTTTTTTTAAACACACCGGCTTTGCGTAGCATGGAAGTCCAACTTTCCAAATTGCATTGCGCATATCATTTACATCTTGCCCCTGAACTACGCTAGTTCGATTCCTTGCAAAGGGGATATGTAGGCAGCCTGCGAGTGCAACCATTTTATTTACATCTTGCTTTCTTGCCCAAGTCTTACGGCTTTATCAAAATGGGTCGTCTTTGGGCTTTGACATTCACTTACGCCATTTCATGACTTCGAGCTCTATCAAAGAGAGGCAACTGTAGACATCTCATTTTTGACTGCCCGCAAGACTTAGGCGCTTGGTTTGATACACTCGATGATGAAATTTGAATTGTGTGCTTTGAATTCACAGCGATTTGGATTCAATCAGGCTCTCGAAATAACCTAAAATCTTCAACATTTACCTTGTTTGAACCTGTCAGATTTATTTTTGGACCTTTTTCTGCTCTGAGTTGAGTTTGAACCAAAAAAAAAAAAATAGGGGAGGGCATCAAAGCCCGGCTGTGCATCAGTGATGGCCGCCCGTGGCTATGAATGACTGACTAGTCCTCTGTGGTGAAAAACACTATTCTGGGCGGGAGCCTACCAGCTGTCCATTTTTGAAGATATTTATCACCTTTTGAGCTCAAATTCTATAAAAACGAAGCTGTGAGATTGTTTTGAGGGTAGAACAAAATTTAACGAGCATATATACACCTTGAGAGCTCCTCCTTCCTTCTTCTTCCATTGTAAGCAAGGTTTGAGCTAACCTAGCTCCCTTGTATCATCTCTATACTCCATAGACAATCTTGTCTCACCACTTTAGAGTCTTGGTTTATCTTGGAAAAGCATAATTCAAGCTTGAGAGTGGGTTGAAACCAAGTTTGAATCATTAACTACAAGCTTACTCTTTGAAAGGTATAAGCTTGTTTCCCTCTCTCTTGCTTTCATTTCTTTCATTTGCTTCATAATTCTTACTGTTTTGTATTGTTTTTGAGTATATTTGAAGTGTTCAAGGTTGGGTTTGAAGAGCTACCAAAAGGGTAGAGAGAGCTTGCTCTTTCTACACCTTTACCTATAGCTCAAATCCTTCATTTTCCATTCTTTTCTTTGATATTTACACTGATTTTCAGAGTTTTAGAAAGGCAAAAAAATCATGTTTTGAAGCTTCAAAAGTGGAAGGGTTAGCCATCCCTCCATGTTCTTGCTTTCTAGCTTTGTTTCTTCTCTTTATTGCTAACCTTTTTAGGCTATTTTCATCAACTTTTAGCCTCTGTTTTTTATATATCAAGGACTATTTTAGGCCTGTCCAAGCCTTTTAAACTGATTCATGCTTTGGTTAGTTACTTTGTTGCCTCATAATTGGTAGACATAACTTGTTACATGTTGTTCCAAGCTTTCCTTTACTCATTTCCATTTTTAAGAGTTCAAGTTTATCAATCAATCCACGATCCATCTTTTTCATGCTTGAGAATGATTTCAACCGATTGAGGTTGTTCAAGTTATGTAAGAGAGACTTCTACCTAATGGCTTAATCTTTTCGAAGATTCATTGCCAACGGTATAGTCTTTCTCTCATGCTTTAGAAGAACCTCTCATTTGACATTATCTCTTGTTTAGAGGACTTTAACATCACCATGGACAAATAGACTAAAGAATGGCAAGCCTTAATAAAATTAGTTTAAAACTTGGATCAACACACATAAGGAAAGTGGCTTAAATTGCTTTATTAACTTGGCTGGACGTTATGCCAAGTTACTTGTGTCAAGAGTCATCGGATGCTAATCCATAGCATTTTGATGATCCTTGAAGTGTTGCAACCACCCTCTTTGACTTCATACTATGACAAGAGGGGGGGTCTTACTCTTTGCATTTTATTGACTTTTGTCCAAAATAGCATTCGAGACCATCAACCAATCAATTTGCTCATTGATGGCTTTGGAATCAATTTCAACCTTTTCTTGAGGCTATTCCATGATAGAGAAGGAAGAAGGGACAAACAGAGCTTGAGAATGCTCTGTCTGCATTGGTTTCACCTCAGAACACAAAAACAAAGCTTGTCACCAAATTAATGAACGACTGGTCATCTGTAGACCAGTCGGCTATTAGTGATGCTGCAATGGCCCTTGGTGTGTGGCGGCGCAGTAACAAGCGGCTTAGGCGGAACAAAGTAGCTCTCGGTATTTGTGCATGCAACCTTCATCCATTTACACTTACTCATTTTTTTGAATATAATTAATCTTGTTGTAATTAATTAGTTAAGTAGTTTAGCTATTTATTCAGTTTGTAATAATTAGCTTAATTAGCTTAGCTTAGTTAGTTGATTAGCTAGTTAGCTTAATTCGTTCAGACTCTCCTTCGTGAGAGCGCAATGTAATAATGTGTATGCCTTACAACCTCACGTCTTTCTTCCTTTTATTTACCAGTTTATGATGGTTAGATTAGAGATATCATGTTTCAATTAGCATATCGTATGTTTGCATTCATTCATTTGTATTGTATACATTAAGGCTCGGTTCATCATTTAAACTGCATTGTCGTTTATTACCTTGTTGAATACGTGTTTAAACGCATGCTATGAAATTGTTGCAAATAACATGTTAAGTAGCTGAGCCTATCTTAGTTACATATTGCATGTGTTGCATTAGCCATCTTGTATAGTTAGGCATCATGCATATTTTTCTAACTCTTTTGTTTTATCTTCACTCGGAGTACTAGGTCAGATTTTAGTGCTTTAGCATACTTGCATGAGTGTGAGTGACTGCCATGACTAGCATGGTTGCCATGAGGCTAAGTGCTTATTTGTTAAACTGTTTGAGTGCTTGTGGATGAAGGCTTGTTCCTTGAATTGGAATGATTTAATGAATGTACGTTCAAGCCCACTTTGTCAAGTGGAAAATTCACAAACTTTAAGCCCACTTTGTTAAGTGGCAAAATCAAACCCTATTCACAAAAAAAACACAAAATTGAGTCGTTTCAATTCGGGCAAACTAGTCTATACCTTGTGTGCGCACATCACATAGTAAATGCTAGCTTAATAAACCGGAACAAGAGCATATAATGTTAATAAAAATCATATCATGATTAGTAGAGGCCGATCTTTGATCGGGCAAGCAGGGGTGCTCAATCCATAACCTTCCCCTCTTGTATCCAAGTTCCCAAACCAAGACAATCTTGGTGATGACGGACACATAGCCTTTGGCACAAGTCATGGGTTTCCTAGATTTCCCAAAAAAATATTTAGTTGGCGACTCTGCATCTGGTAAAACAGTCCAATTTTGGCATTTTTTTATTCAAAATTGATTTTCCAAAAGATTTGTCAGATTTGAACTCTTTGGTGTTTATCAATTTCACATTGCACTTGTGAGATTAGATTCAGAATCACAAGAGTCCGAACTGTAGGGCTTATTCCATACCTCTTGAAAGGGAGTGCGCAAAAAATTCAAGTTACATCATGATATAGTAATTTTTGCCTACTAAAAGAATTTAGTCATCAAAATAAGTAACATAATTTTTACCTTTTATCTTCGGCGACAAAAAATGTGGTCGGTACATAGTCATTTTCGGTGACCAAAAAACTTTAGACGTGGTATAATAATTTTTGCCTACTAAAAAAATAAGATATAAAAAATATTTTTTTTGGCGACTAAATATTTAGTAGCCAAAAGAAAGAGAAAGATAATAGACAACTAACTAGTTAGTAGCTTAGAAAAAAAAAAAAAAAAAAAAAAGGCGAAAAATAAATTTTTTTGGCAACTAAATATTTAGTAGCCATAAAAATATGAGACTTTAGGCAACTCGTAGCAAAAAAAATAAGATGATAAAATAATTTTTGTGGCGACTAAACATTTAATAGTCCTAAATAATTGAAATTTTCAGTGGCTAAATTTTTTGGTCCCTAAATGTAATACTATTGTAACTAAAACTTATCTACTACTAAAAATTTTAGTCGCTGAAAACTAAAATTAATTTTATTTGAAAACTTTTGGCGACTAAATATTTAGTCGCCAATTTATGACTTTTGGCAACTAAAGAAAGTTTAGTTGCCAATTACTTTCCCCGACAATTAGTCAATGACTAAGCTAACGACCAAATAATTTAGTCGGTAAAACTTTTCGGCGACTTAAAGAGTACTTTTGGCAACTAAAATTTGATCGCTAAAAGTGTCATTTGTTGTAGTAAATAGGAGGATATCGGGCTTCATAAACGAGCACAGTGACTATCATGGATGATGGCTTGACAGTCCCAAGAGAGAACCAATTCAAACACACTAAGCTCAATAACAGCCTTGTTATCAGTCTCCACTTGGAATTGAACTAGGTTGAGGGTTTTGAAAGAGGCAAATGCCAGTCGAACCACTCGAGCTTCACCTTGAGTTGTTGTAGATGCCTAAACTGTTGTCGTAATACCATCCACCAAATTTCCTCTCCTATCTTGAAGAATAACAACTAAAGAGGTTTTGGAGCTAGATTGAGAGAAGCTAGCATCGCAATTGATCTTAAACTGGCCTCCAATGGGCTACCTTATTAGCTACTCTAGGACACCACTTAAAGGACACACCGCCTCGGCTAGCCAATTTGTAGACGATACCATATTGTTTTGTGAAGCTAATTGGGGGGGAATAGCTAACATAAAAATAATCCTTAGGTGCTTTGAAGTCTTGTTAGGCCTAAGAATTAACTTCAATAAAAGTGTGGTTTGTGGGGTAAGGATTCTTGATGACCTGGGTGAGGATTTTACATCAAGGTTGAATTGTAAATACCAGAAATTGCCTATCAAATACTTGGGTCTACCATTAAGGGCCAGCCTAAGAAGTAGTAGAACTTGGCAGCCAATGATTGATAAACGTAAGCAAAGACTTGCTTCTTGGAAGAGAAGATATCTCTCTTTTGCAGGTCGGTTGACCTTGTTTAAGTCTGTCCTTGCTAGCTTACCTATTTTTTATCTCTCACTCTTCAAGATGCCTGAGATGGTAGCAAAAAGGATTGAAAGAATCCAATCTACCTTCCTTTGGGGTGGCTCAGATCTGAGGAGGAAAGTACATTTGGTAAAATGGGAGGATGTTTCTAAAAGTAAAAGCATAGGAGGGCTGGGTGTTAAGAGAATTCAATTTATGAATGTATGCCTTTTATTGAAGTGGTGGTGGAGGTTTGGTACAGAAGATAATTCCCTCTAGAAGGATGTTATATGTAGGAAGTATATGGAGCTAGGTTGGGAATGGTTCCCTTCAACTGAGAGGGTTAGAAGGTTGTCCAAGATTTGGGCTGATATAATTAACATTGTGGCAAATAGGGCAGAGCTTCTTCAATTTTTTAGGATTATTGCTATGGTCAAGATTGGGGATGGTAGAAGAACAAAATTTTGGTCTGACTGTTGGTCAGAGGGTGTGTGCCTTAGTGATGAGTTTCCTAGACTCTACTCTCTATCAGTTGACAAAGAAGGGACTATGTTTATGTTTCACAACAATAGAGATGCTAATGGGAATTGGGTCTTTAATTTAGGAGGCCCATTTTTGCTTGGGAGAAAGAGGAGTTAAGTAGAATGCTAGTGCATCTCAGCAGCACCCCTTTGCTCAGAGCTAATGTTGCTGATTGTTTGAGTTGGAATGCAAATCCATCTGGTATCTTCACTGTCTCATCTGCCTATTAGTGGTTTGAATTGGGTTTTGGTCCTACTTGCATGGTCTCTAGATCAGTGTGGAAGGCTGTTGCACCACCAAGAGCACAATTCTTTGGTTGGTTGGTTTGGAGAGGTAGAATAAAGTCGGCTAGTTTCTTACAAAGGATTGGTATCCTAAATACCAATTTTGATGTCTGCTGTGTATTCTCCAAAGAAGTGGAGGAAACTAAAAACCATGTGTTACTTCATTGCCCTTTTGTGTGTCACGCCCTCAAAATAATACATAAAAACCAATCATTCTTGATACATATAGACATAGAGGAAATAAACATATATCACCTATCAGAGTATTCATTACAAAAAGTATTACATGTTGACAACAAAAGTAAATGCCCTGCGAGCTTACAACTTTCCAAGTCAACACATGGTCTCAATAAAAGAGAGTTCTAACTCTTAACACATTAAGCCCTTGGCTTGGATTACATGTAATACAAAAGAAAACTACAAAAAATTAAGCCTTCAGCATATAAACCTCCCAAGCTACATCCTTGGAGGCGGCATATCACCTGTACCTGAAAATGATGTCCCATATAGGGTGAGCCAAAGCCCAGTAGAGATACACTAAACATAATATGAGAATTAACTAAAATATTAGCATTTGATAAATGTTTAACTCATATAAACCAACGTACATCTCTTCCACAACCAATTCATATTCACAACCACATTTTAATCCCTTTCCATTTCATTATCCAAACCAATTCAAAGA
This sequence comes from Camellia lanceoleosa, assembly GCA_025200525.1. Taxonomy (NCBI): domain Eukaryota; kingdom Viridiplantae; phylum Streptophyta; class Magnoliopsida; order Ericales; family Theaceae; genus Camellia; species Camellia lanceoleosa. The sequence goes on along the minus strand of CM045766.1, from coordinate 3,384,080 downwards.
TATGGTTCATTGTTTATCCGAACAGTTCAAAGTGAGACTACAACTCATACTATCAATACTTCAATCATAATCAATTCAAATGAGACTACAGCTCATATTATCAATACTTCAATCATAATCAATTCAAATGAGACTACAACTCATATTATTAACACTTCAATCATAATTAATTCAAATTACAACTCATATTATTAACACTTCAGTACTTCAATTGTCTACGTTATACAAACGTAATTAAGGTTTCGGGACTTTCACCCTGGACACTATGGCCAACTTAGTTATCAATGGAGTCCATCCCCTATCTCCTCTCAAACCATAGAGTACATCCCCTATCTCCTCCCAAACAAGATACATATGCAATGTATTTAAACGCTTTATCATATACAATGATCAATCCAGGCACATATTCAATGTGTTAATTCAACAGTCATATTCAATGACATAACTCAGTTGATTAGTTTTAATTCACCTAATCATCATGCAGTGTCTACCACAATCAAGACTATCCTCCACCGATAACCTAAACCAATTATTTCTAAACAGATAAATAAATATATCAAATAGATAAATTATCAACATTTTCATAGATGAGTGATTAATCAATCCAACTACACCGTTCATTCTCATAACTTCCCAATTTCATAACTTTCAACTCAATTTCATATTTCCATAACTTTCCCAAATTAATTATACAAGTTCACTATTCAATTTCAATTAGGGCTTTAATCCCCCTCTTCTCAAACATTGTCCCCAAGGCCAATTTCACTCATATTACATAAACAACCCCAATTTCAAGTCTTACATACATAAAAGTCCAAACATAGAAAACCCCTCTTTTCAATAATTCAAGTTTCAACCCTAACTTCCCAAAACTCCCATATTCTACCATTTATACAAAATAACCAATGTTTATGTCAAACCTCATAAGAAGGAGTAGATCATCCCTACCTCAAATTTAGGAGCTCAAAGGAGAAGGAGGAAGAAACTCAAAGTGCTCCAAAGCTCAACTTTTTCGAATCAAAACGAAGCCCACATCAAGCTCTACCTTTCTTGCAAAGAGACTAGGGTAGAAGACCACTAGAACTAGGGGTATTTGTAGAGAGAAGGTGTATGTAGAGAGAGAGTGTGCTGGATTTAGGGTTTAAAGGAAGAAGAGAGTGAAAAAGTGTGCAAAAACATGCTGCTGCGAACTGATATACTCAAGGCTCACTCGAGTGAAGAAGTGGTCGCTCGAGCGACCAAACACAAAAGAACCTCGCTCAAGCACAAGAAGCGTCGCTTGAGCGAACAATGCGAAGCTTCAGGTCTGCAACCTAGAAGCACGCTCGAGTGCAAGGGTGCTCGCTTGAGCGAAGAAACCCAAAACATAAACCTCGCTCGCTCAAGTGAAGGAAAGCTCGTTCTACTGAAGAAACACAACATTCAGGTCAAAAAGAGACGCAGACGCACGCTCAAGCACAAGAGTGCTCACTCGAGCCAAGAGACACACCACTGAAAGCTCGCTCGAGCGAAGGAACCCTGGCTCAAGCGAAGGAACTAAAACCCAAAGCTCGCTTGAGCAACAAAAGCCTCGCTCGAGCAAAGAAACCAAAATCTGGCAGCAACTATTTGTTCCAACACTCAACCAACTAGTTTCAAACCTGCCCAAGACATTCCTAAACTCATATACAAAGAATTTAAGGATGGAGATAAGATAAAGACAACAACAACCATGACGGAACCCAAGTCCGGAATACAATAAACAATGGAGGAAAAACTGGGATCGCTATAACCTCCCCTCGTTAAAGAATTTCGTCCCCGAAATTAGATATAAGTTTCAAAATTGTGATTTTTCAATTCTCAACAACATTATAATTTAACATTTACCATCTTGACCCATTACCGATCATCCCACCTCTTTTCAAGAGAAGAACTTACAATACATTTTGACATGAATTATCAACATGCATTCCTTTAAAATTTATCAACTTCAATATACATATCTCATGCTTCTCCAAATGTTCATATTCATATTTGCATTTCTAAAACATATTTAACATATACAATGTTAAAGTAAACTTTCCTTTTCGAACCATATTCGATGGTTATAACATTTCCATAATCCAAAACACATACAATGTTTCCAGAATTCATCAATACATGGTTAAACATTAACAAACAAGCCTGGATATTTCTCTCGGACCTCCAATTCACGTTCCAAAGTTGCTTCCTCAACTCCGTGATGTTTCCACAAAACTTTTGCTAAGGGTATCGTCTTGTCTCGCAAGGCTTGGTCCCGTCTATCCAAGACCCTCACTGGTCTCTCCTCATACGAGGCGTCCTCATCTACCTCTAAGTCGGTCTAATTCAATACATGTGACGGATTTGGCTCGTATTTCCAAAGCATACTAACATGAAACACGTCATGCACTCCGGACAACTGGGGCGGTAAAGCTAGATGGTATGCGACCTCCCCAATCCGCTCAAGGATCTCAAAAGGGCCAATAAATCGAGTGGACAACTTCCCACTCTTCCCAAACCTCATCAAACCCTGCCTAGGTGATATTTTTAGAAAGACATGATCACTCACTCAAATGACAAAGGCCTTCGCCTACGGTCGGCATAACTCTTTTAGCGACTCTGGGCTGTAACAAGCCTCTTACGGATAAGTTTAACTTTCTCCATCGTTTCCCACACCAACTCCGGGCCCAACAAAGGTGCATCACCCACCTCGGCCCAACACACTGGAGACCTACATGGTCGGCCATGCAAGGCCTCAAACGGTGCCATGCCAATGCTCGATTGGAAACTGTTGTTATATAGGCAAACTCCACTAAGGGCAAGTGCCTCTCCCACGACCCACTAAAGTCAAGGATACAGCCTCGAAGCATATCCTCAAGGATCTGAATAGTACGCTTGGACTGCCCGTCAGTCTGAGGATGGTAAGCTGTGCTAAAGGTCAACTTGGTGCCCAAGGCACTCTGCAAACTCAGCCACAACCTAGTAGTAAAATGCGGATCTCTATCTGAGACAATTGACACTAGGACCCCGTGCGACCTCACTATGTCCTGAATATATAAGTCGGCAAGATGATCTACCGAATCTCTCATGCGCATAGAGATAAAGTGCGTCGACTTAGTCAACCGGTCCACTACCACCCAAATGGCATCACTACCCTGTTGAGTCCTCGGAAGACCCACGACAAAATCCATTGTGACATACTCCCACTTCCATTCAGCAATAGGCAAGGGTTGTAACAAACCCGCTGGCCTCTGATGTTCGGCCTTCACTTGCTAACAAGTAAGGCACTTAGATACAAAAATTGCCACATCTTTCTTCATTCCTCTCCACCAAAACTGGTGACTCAGATCATGATACATCTTTGTGCCTCCCAGATGCACCGCAAGGCGTGAATGGTGAAACTCTCAGAGTACTTCCTCTCGACAAGACTCCAGCACAAACAAGCAGTCTCGGTACCTCACGTGCAAGTCAGGATACACAGTCAAGCCCTTCTCTACCTTCCCACTGGATATCTTTTCCCAAAAGGATTCTACCTCAAAGTCGCCCCTCTGTGCCTCTAACACTCGATTCACAAGTGTAAGTTGTGCAACCACAGAAAACAAGGCCGCAGACTCAACAGACTTACTTAGAAGCAAGTCGAACTCGCCAAGTGCACCCAACATCTCCCACTCCTAGATGGCTATACAAGCTACATCACTAATGGATTTCCTACTAAGGGCATTGCCCACAACATTGGCCTTCCTCGGAGGATAATATAACTCAAAGTCATAGTCTTCTATGAACTCCATCCACCTGCTCTGCCTCAAATTTAAGTCTTTCTGTGTAAATAGATACCTCAGACTCTTATGATCTGAGAACACCTCGAATCTCACACCATAAAGATAGTGCCTCCAAATCTTCAAGGCAAATATTACAGCCACTAACTCTAGGTCATGTGTATGATAGTTCTTCTCATGTGTTTTCAATTGACGTGAGCCATAGGCTACTACTTTCCCTTCTTGCATTAACATACAACCCAAACCCTCTTGTGAAGCATCACAATACACTGCATAACCCAAACCTCTCTCTGGAATAGTCAAAACTGGAGCAGTAGTAAGTCTAACCTTAAGTTCTTGAAGCGACTTTTCACAAGTCTCACTCCATACAAATTTGACCCATTTTCGCGTCAATCTAGTCAAAGGCAAAGCTAGCCTGGAGAAATCTTTTACAAACCGACGGTAATACCCAGCTATTCCTAGAAAATTGCGGATCTCAAAGGCACACTTAGGCTGTGCTCAATCTTGTACTGCCTCTATCTTGGATGAATCAACAGTCACCCCTTCCCCGGATACCACATGGCCTAAGAACTTAACCTCTTCCAGCCAAAACTCACACTTCCCAAACTTAGCATACAACTTATGGGCTCTAAGTAATTCAAGCACCACTCACAAGTGTTCCTCATGCTCCTCCTCAAAAGGTGAATAAATTAGAATGTTGTCCACGAAAACGACCACAAAGTGATCTAAGAACTCCTAGAAAATCCGGTTCATCAAGTCCATAAACACAGCCGGTGCATTGGTGAGCCCAAAAGGCATCACCAGAAACTCGTAATGGCCATGTCGCGTACGGAATGCCGTCTTCGAGATATCCTCCTCCCTGACCCTTAACTGATGGTAACCCGATCTTAAGTCTATCTTAGAGAAACAACGAGATCCTTTCAACTGGTCAAACATATCATCTATACGAGGCATAGGGTACTTGTTCTTAACCGTAGCCCGATTCAACTTTTGGTAGTCAATGCAAAGTCTCAGAGCCCCATATTTCTTTTTAGCAAAGAGGGCTGATGCTCCCCAAAGTGAAGTACTAGGGCAAATAAAACCCTTATCTAGTAACTCCTGGAGTTGAATCTTAACCTCACTCAACTCGGCTGGGGCAAAACGATACGGTGCCATAGAAATCGGTGTCATGCCAGGCACTAAGTCAATAGAGAACTCAATCTCCCGATGAGGTGGTAAACTAACAAGATCCTCAGGAAAGATGTCCGAGTACTCACAAACCACTCTAGGCAACTCAGTCTCGGTCTCATCACACTCACTACTTATACAGCTAGCGAGAAATCAACTAAGCTCACTCCGCCCTCGCGGATCATACACTGGTGGTAAGACTCTACCAACCCGATCCCCCAAGAAATGAAAACAATTCCCACTCAAGGTACATATTGTAACCCTCTGGCGGTAACAGTCTATAACAACCCGGTATGATGATAACCAGTCCATACCGAAAATCACATCAAAACCCGACAATACCATTACTACAAATGAAAATGGAAGTCGACGATCAGCAACCTCTATATCACAACCTCTACATCCTTGTTTCAAAATCAATTCACCCCCAACAGGTGATACAACACAAATAGGAGATGCTAACTGCGCCAACTCCAACCCCAAAATAGATGCAAATGTAGTAGATATAAAGGAATGGGATGTACCTGTATCAATCAACACATTAGCAACCGAGTTGCAAAACAAAAAGGTACCTCTCACCATAGATGGAGCCGGTATAAGATCTGGCGCTGTAATAGCATACACGCTACCAGGCCTCGATCTACTCGCCAAATTTCGAGCATAAGATCGCTGTACGAGTCGAAGAGGCTCCGATTGGCCTCGAGGCCCGAATCGATCAGGTTACCGATGGCTTTGAGTCTGGCTCGAACTAGATGCACCAGATGTGCCACTAAACTGCGGGTAAAACCTCTTAATGTGCCCCGCCTGACCACACTGATAACAAGAGAACACTGGCCTCTGCCTTGACTCTAGCTCTGAGGACGAGCCGAATATGAAGCTACTCTCTACCCTCCTCCCCTCTGTGGGCAAGCTGGAGACTTGTGGCCCAGCTGACCACATTTATAACAAGTGAAGTCTCCCTATCCGCCTCTCCCAGAACCTAAACTCGGTACTGGAAAGGTAGATCTAGAATATGCTCCCTGGGACTGCTGAGGGTTAGAACCTCTTTGCCTCTTACCGTCCCCCTGACCTTCCTGACTTCTCTTGGAGCCCCTCATCCTCTCTTCCTCCGCCTGCATAATGGTCTCAAGATGGGCTGTAGCTTGCACAAGGCGCCCATACTCCCTAGTCATGGACCCGGCCACTCGAAACATGAGTCCGGACCTCAGCTTCTTCTCAAACTCCAAGCATCTACGCTCCTCGGTCGCCACCAACTCAGGTGCAAACCTAGACAAACCAGTAAAGGTGGCCTCAAACTCCACCACTGGTGTATTCAGCTGCTTGAGCCGATAGAAATGATCTCTCAGCTTCTCCCTAACAGTGGGAGGCAAAAACTTCTCCTGGAAGGCATCAACGAAAGCCTCTCAAGTCCCTCCAATGCGCCGTTGCACAAACTTCCACCACTGACCTGCAACTCTCTTCAACTGGAAGGACGCCAAGGTCATTCGCAAGCCTCCGTCTTCGATGCCAAGCATCTCAAACGTCTTCGTCATCTATTCAAGCCATTCATCAGCCTTCAGTGGCTCTTTTGGATCACCTAAAAACTCGTCCGGATTCAACCGGAAGGAAGGCCCTGAAAGGAAGGAAGGCCATACTTCAGCTACATGGGCCTGGACTTGATTCTCAGCCCTGAGAATGTCCATAGATTCCCTCAATGCTCCTACCATCTCGTGGGCTAAGGCGCCCATGGCTTGCTGACCTATTGGCTTGGCTACATTGGGCTGACCAACACCCTCATCTTGCGTCGGAATATCATTTGGTATATGCATTTCCTGCCTTCTAGGCCTACCACGCCTACCATCACGTCCTCATCCTGACATCTTAATAAATGTAACAAAAGGATTAGCACATTCACAAATGTGCCGAAACTATTTTACTCGCATCCTAATATAATGGACAACTGTAATTCACTCCATGTAAGCACATAATCACATAAGCACTTACGAATTTTATTTTCGGATAGCGACCGTCCCGTGGCGTTGCTAGAGTTCCAGTTAGAAATGGCAGTGTACAAGTGCCTTTCCAACAGGATTCCCAGAAACCCAAGGATCCAATCAACATCCTAAAAACTAAATTCCATACCCAAATAGTTACATAAACATGTTATCACATAAGCACATAACATCATACATAAGTCTCTAACAAGTGAGACAAACCCACTGTGATACTAACCACTTCCCATGTACCCAAAGTATTCAAACCCGGTACGCTTTGATACCAAGTTGTCACGCCCTCAAAATAATACATAAAAACCAATCATTCTTGATACACATAGACATAGGGGAAATAAACATATATTCATCTATCAGAGTATTCATTACAAAAAGTATTACATGTTGACAATAAAAGTAAATGCCCTGCGGGCTTACAACTTTCCAAGTCAACATTTGGTCTCAACAAAAGAGAGTTCTAACTCTTAACACATTAAGCCCTTGGCTTGGATTACATGTAATACAAAAGAAAACTACAAAAAATTAAGCCTTCAGCCTATAAACATCCCAAGCTACATCCTTGGAGGCGGCATATCACCTGTACCTGAAAATGACATCCCATATAGGGTGAGTCAAAGCCTAGTAGAGATACACTAAACATATTATGAGAATTAACTAAAACATGCTAAACATAATATGAGAATTAACTAAAACATTAGCATTCGATAAATGTTTAACTCATATAAACCAACGTACATCTCTTCCACAACCAATTCATATTCACAACCACATTTTAATCCCTTTTCGTTTCATTATCCAAACCAATTCAAAGATATGGTTCATTGTTTATCCGAACAGTTCAAAGTGAGACTACAACTCATACTATCAATACTTCAATCATAATCAATTCAAATGAGATTACAACTCATAGTATTAACACTTCAATCATAATTAATTCAAATGAGACTACAACTCATATTATTAACACTTCAGTACTTCAATTATCTACGTTATGCAAACATAATTAAGGTTTCGGGACTTTTACCCTAGACACTCTGGCCAACTTAGTTATCAACGGAGTCCATCCCCTATCTCCTCTCGAACAGGTTTGAGAGTACATCCCCTATCTCCTCCCAAACCATGGAGTACGTCTCCTATCTCCTCCTAAACAAGATACATATGCAATGTATTTAAACGCTTTATCATATACAATCATCAATCGAGGCACATATTCAATGTGTTAATTCAATAGTCATATTCAATGACATAACTCAGTTGATTAGTTTTAATTCACCTAATCATCATGCAGTGTCTACAACAATCAAGACTATCCTCCACCGATAACCCAAAGTAATTATTTCTAAACAGACAAATAAATATATCAAATAGATAAATTATCAACATTTTCATAGATGAGTGATTAATCAATCCAACTACACCGTTCATTCTCATAACTTCCCAATTTCATAACTTTCAACTCAATTTCATATTTCCATAACTTTTCCAAATTAATTATACAAGTTAATTATTCAATTTCAATAAGGGCTTTAATCCCCCTATTCTCAAACATTGCCCCCAAGACCAATTTCACTCATATTACATAAACAACCCCAATTTCAAGTCTTACATACATATAAGTCCAAACATGGAAAACCCCTCTTTTCAATAATTCAAGTTTCAACCCTAACTTCACAAAACTCTCGTATTCTACCATTTATACAAAATAACCAATGTTTATGTCAAAACTCATAAGAAGGAGTAGATCATCCCTACATCAAATTTAGGAGCTCAAAGGAGAATGAGGAAGAAACTCAAAGTGCTCCAAAGCTCAACTTTTTCAGATCAAAATGAAGCACACACCAAGCTCTACCTTTCTTGCAAAGAGACTAGGGTAGAAGACCACTAGAACTAGGGGTATTTGTAAAGAGAAGGTGTATATAAAGAGAGAGTGTACCGAATCTAGGGTTTAAAGAAAGAAGAGAGTGAAAAAATGTGCAAAAATACGCTGCTGTGAACTGATATACTCGAGGCTCACTCGAGTGAAGGAGTGGTCGCTTGATTGACCAAACACAAAAGAACCTTGCTCGAGTGCAAGAAGCGTCGCTCGAGCGAACAATGCGAAGTTTCAAGTCTGTAACCCAGAAGCACGCTTGAGTGCAAGGGTGCTCGCTCGAGTAAAGAAACCCAAAACATAGACCTCGTTCACTGGAGCGAAGGAAAGCTCGCTCGAGCGAACACAACGTTCAGGTCAAAAAGAGATGCAGACGCATACTCGAGCGCAAAAGTGCTTGCTTGAGCCAAGAGACACACCACTCAAAGCTTGCTCGAGCGAAGGAACCCTGGCTTGAGTGAATGAACTAAAACCCAAAGCTCACTCGAGGGAAGAAACCAAAATCTGGGTAGCCACTATTTGTTCCAACACTCAAGCAACCAGTTTCAAACCTGCGCAACACATTCCTAAACTCAAATACAAAGAATTTAAGGACGGAGATAAGATAAAGACAACAACAACCATGACGAAACCCAAGTTTGGAATACAATAAACAATGGGGGGAAAACCGGGATCGCTATAGTGTGGTTGATCTGGTCTTACTTTGTCAAATGGTGGGGACTGTAATGGGCATCACTAGGTACAGTTCAGAGTGTACTACATTGGTGGTCTGGCTATAGACTGAGGCAGATAGAAAAGAAGTTATGGAGTGTAATCCTATTTGCTATTTTTTGATCCATTTGGAAACAGAGGAATGATTGTGTGTTTAATGGGGTACAGCCTAATTTTGAAGTTTTGTGTGAAACCATCAAGGTGTGAATTGCCTTGTGGGTTAAGTCCTCAATTCCTTCTCTAGATTATTATGTCCATGATCTGGTTCATAATCTACAACAGGTTAGAAGGTGTCTGGCTTAGGAGTATCAGCAGCAGCTTTTACTGGTGTCGTTCATGATCTGTTGGGTTGGTCTGGTTCATTAGTGTGAAGATGCAATTTTCAGTCATTGCTCTAGTTTCTAATCTGCATTGTTCTGGTGTGCAGCAGCAGCAGCATCTATGGTCTAGCCCTGGTTCTTGGTTTTGTCTTCTTTGGTTCCTAATCTGTTTGGTGGTTTGGTTATTATCTGTTCTGTCTTTGGCATTGTGAGTGAGCAATTGCATTGTTTTGGTGTGTAGCAGAACAACCTTGTTCTTAGCGCAATCATTTGCTTTCTTGGGTTGTTCTTGATTGGTTCCTTTCCAATCTTGGGTCAAGTGCTAGCATATGATTTTGCTTTCTCTGTGGTGCCAACCTAGTTGGGATTGTTGAGGCTAGCTTTGATGTTTTTTGCATTTCTCTGCTTTGTTAATGTAACTTAGCATGTTTCTTGCTTTTTTCATCAATCAAGTTTTTTTGCTAATTAAGAAGAAGAAGAAGAAGAAGAAGACGAAGAAGAAAAAAAAAAAAAAAAAAAAAACCTACAATCCCACACTCCCAAGGGGGTACATTTTCATAGACACAAAGCAAAATAACAACTAGATTGTCACTAAAAATCTCAACTGAAGAAAGATTGAGAGAATTTGCCAAGACACATGCAAGACGCACAACCAAAGCCTACCCTTGCAAAACAGAGGTGAAAGGTAGCTTCCTTGCCAAACCATCTATCTAATGCCCATGATTATCACGTAGGACAGCAGCAACAACACCCCTTCCTGAACTAAGATTTGTGGCTGTGTCACAGTGACAAAATGCGACTCCATCCTTTGGAGGCCACTCCTGCTATATTATTTAAAATTTTATTGCCATGTTCATTTATGACATTTTTTTTTATAATAATTGTAAAAAGTACTCTAGTAATTACGATGAATCATGCATAAATTATAATAATTTAATTTGTTTTTCATATAGTGTGATAAGATAAAAAAAAAATAAAAAACAAATGATGATACATAAATGCGAAATTCATATGATAAGACAAAAATGAGGCTAATAAATTCTATCATATATATTTTTATTTATTTATTATTTGATTGTTGTACACCTCATAATAGTTCAATATTAATAAAATTCAAATGAAAACCTATGTTACTAATGATTATGAGTGTCTCCTATCATAATATAAACAAAATATGGTAAAAAAAAAGATTGAGAAATAAATGTGTAAGTAATATTACATAAACATAATTTAATTTTGTGCATAACTTTACCCTTTTGTGACTGTTTTATTCTAAATTAAAGCACTAATTATTGCAACCCAACTCGAAAAAGACTGCAACTAGTAGTCAAAATTGAGTTTTCTAAGTAAAATGTTTGTGTATAATTTTTTTTTATTCTCTATTCTATTATATAAAATTTATATTTGAATTAGTATGAATAATATTACTCTTTTTTTTTGTTTTTTTGTTTCCCCTTCTCAAGAACGTCTTTATCATTCACTAACTTTCATCCCTTTAAGCTCAATACACATTAAAAGTAGGCGTTTGGGATTGACTTTTTTAGTAACTTTTTTGTTAACTTTTTTTTTTCTTTTTTTCATAATGAATGTTTTAATTGACCTTTTTTTCCCTTTTTTATTGTACTTTTTTTTTGGATTTTTTCAATTATTATTATTATTATTATTATTATTATTATTATTATTATTATTATTATTTTGACTTTGTAGAGTCGTCTACATAAGACGGACTTGAAATATAGGGATCCCGATTTTTCGTCCATTGGTTATTGTATTCCGGACTCGATTCCATAGATGTCGGTTGTTGTATATGTTTCTTTTCCGTCCTTTAATTCCTTATATATGAGTTTTAGGATATGTTAGGCAGGTTTGTAACAGGTTGGTTGTGTTTAGAAACAAATGGTTGCTGCCCAGATTTTGGTGTCTTCGCTCGAGCGAGAATTTTGTCGCTTGAGCGAGCTCTATGTTTTAGTTCCTTCACTCGAGCCAGGGTTCCTTCGCTCGAGCAAGAATTGGATGGTATGTCTACTGGCTCGAGCGAGAAGTCTTGCACTCGAGCTTGCGTCTGCGTCTGGTTTTGGAGCTGAAGGTTGCATTTCTTGGCTCAAGCGAGCTTTCCTTCGCTCGAGCGAGCGAGGACTATGTTTTGGGTTTCTTCGCTCAAGCGAGCTTTTCTTCGCTCGAGCATGCTTCTGGGTTGTAGACTTGAAGCTTCGAATTGTTGGCTTGAGTGAGGCTTTCTGCGCTCGAGCGAGGTTTCTTTGTGTCTGGTCGCTCGAGCGAAGATCGAATATATCAGTTGGCAGCAGTGGGTTACACTTCACTTTTTCATCATCTCTTTTACACAAACCCTAGCCCCGACTGTTCCTCTCTCTATAGACTCTCTCTCTCTCTAAGATTTCATTTACTTCTAGAGTGTTTTTACCCTAATCTCTTTGTAAGAAACATAGAGGGTGGTGTGACCTTCACTTTAATCTGAAAAATCGTGGATTTGGAGCACTTCGAGTTTTCTTCATCTTCTCCATTTGGTCTCTTCTCTTGAGGTAGGGATAACCTACTCCTCTCTATGAGTTTTGACATAAATTTGAGTCATTTTGATTAGATGGTGTTGTTTGGTAATTTTGGAAAAGTTAGGGTTTGATTTGAGGTTATAAAAAGGGGGTTTTCAAATGTTAAACCCATGTGTATGTGAGACCTTGGAAAATGGAAGAATTGTTGTTAAATTGATGAAATTGAACCTTAAGGTTGATATTTGAAAAAGGGGAAAATGCCCTAATTATGTTGAATAATTTATTTGGAAAAATGTGGAATTTAGTTAAAAGTCATGAAATTGAGAAGTTGTGGGATTGAATGGTGTAGTTGGATTAGTTAATCACTCACCTATGAGAATGTTGTTATTTTATCTATTTGATAAATTTATTATCTATTTAGAGATAACTGCTTTGGGTTATCGGTGGAGGATAGTCTTAATTGTTGTAGACACTGTATGTTGATTAGGGAAAATTGAAACTAATCAAATGTGTTATGTCATTGAATATGACGGTTGAAGTGTCACATTGAATATGTGCCTAGATTGATCATTGTATATGATAAACTGTTTAAATACATTGCATATGTATATTGTTTGAGAGGAGATAGGGTATGTATTCCATGGTTTGAGAGAAGATAGGGGATGTACTCTCAAACCTGTTTGGGAGGAGATAGGGGATGGACTCCATTGATAATTGAAGTATGGAAGTGTTTTAATATGAGTTGTAGGCTCATTTAAATTGTTGGCTAGATAATGAGCCATGTTTATATATTCGAATTGGATGAATAAAGGAAAGTGAAATGGAACATGTACGTATTTGTCATGGAATTGGGATGTGTTGTAAGTTGATTCACATGTGTTAATCATTTAACTAATGCTAATGTTTTAGTTATTTCTCATATGTGGTTTAGTATATCTCTTCTGGGTTTTGGCTCACCCTATATGGGACATCATTTTCAGGTTCAGGTGATATGCCACCTCCAAGGACGTAGCTTGGGAGGCTTTGAGGCTGATAGCTCTTTTTGTTATTCTCTTTTGGTATTACATGTAAATTCAAGCCAAGGGCTTAATGTGTATTTGAGTTAGTACTCTCTTTTTGTAACCAAGTGTTGGCTTGGAAAGTTGTAAGCCCGTAAGGCATTTACTTTTGTTGTCAACATGCAATACTTTTGTAATGAATACTCTGATAAATAGAAATATGTCTTATTCTCGTATGTCTATGGATATCTTGAATGTTGAGTTTATGTATTATTTTGAGGGCGTTACATGAAAAATAAAAATAAAAAAATTGGCATAATTTTATAAAAAAAATTACGAAAAGAAAAAGCGATTTTAAACTGAATGCCAAACAAGTAAATATTATAATGGATTTTCCCCTGCATCAAGCCGTCCAAAATTATTAATCAAATTTTTTTTAATCATCAAATATTGCAAAATTGATAATCAATTATTTATTTATTTTTTTTAATTTTTTTCAATTGACAAACTATTTAAAATGCATCGAAGAGAATATCTCAAACTATCCTCCATCAATAGCTTCCTTGTTTGCTACTATGGAACTTCATCTATGACAGTCTCATTGGAAACAACTACCAATAATGGAGACAACAAATGCACAACCTCATTGACAGACAAGGCTTGATCGGTTTCATCCACGAGAGGAGAATGCGAAGGTACCGGTGCAGGTGAGAAGCTATGAAGGGGGCTAGGAAGAAGGTAAGGGCATTATTGTCTATTTAATTGAGTTTGATTTTTACTTTGTTGGTTTTTTTTCTATGCCAACTCTCACAATAGGGATGTGTGATATAATTTTTGTCAATTTGAACAATATTTTTACAATGGAGAGGTAAAATGAAAAAGCGATCAAAGCTACAAAAAATTATTTTCACTATTCATGTAATTATAATATCCAATTAAGTAGGATTGACTACATTAATTATTTTTTTCACAATCATTAATTTTTAACGAAGACTCACTGTGAAGTCGTTAGTTGCAACATCCTTTACTACAGTTAGGATTTTTGTTTTTTAATCTATATAAGAGTAACTCCAAGGGGAAGGTAAAAGTTTATATTAGCCATTTTTGCTAGTGAGATTGTATTTGTCTTCTTTCAACGAAGTCTGCATCACAAGAGGTATTTTGTTAATTTTGATTTAGGCTCTCCACAAGTAGCTAGTGTTTTTTTGCTAGGCAAAGGGTTTTCTCCCGCTGTTCAGGTCCCTATCTCTTCTTTGTTGCTTCTTTGCTCCAGTCCATTTGATTGCATGTATAGATCTTTTTATCTATTCTTTCTCTTTGTTTCTCTTTCGTATAAAAATATTATTTTAAAAAATAAATATTTAGAAATGCCACATCAGTAACCAACACTAGGTGCATATGCAGCATGTCATAAAAAAATTATATTTTTTATTTATGTTTATAATATTTTTCTTTTTAAAATTAGTTAAGTTAGTTTGATTGATTATTTGCTAAAATAAATAGTATTATTTTGGTTTCTAAACTTTTAATTAGTTTAATTCTGATATTTAATTTTAGATTTTGAGTAAACTTGATCAAATTGATAACGTTGTTAGGTTTTTTTTTGTTTTTTTTTTATTTTTATATACAAAAAATTATTATTGAGTTGGTTGACATAACTCGCTGAGTTTATCAAGTTTACAATTTTGTCCTTAAAAAACATAACACATGCTTCTTTTTTTTTCTTTTTTTTTTTCTTTTTTTTTTTTGAGATAGGATAACACATGCTGTTTATTTACACATTTTTCATTAAAAAAAAAAAAAAATGCTAACAATTGTAATCAATTATATTAAATAGAAACAAAATCATAAATTTAAAATTAAAATCGAGTCAATTAAAATTATAAGAACTAAAATAATACAAAAATTAAAATATAGGGTAAACTACCAATAGGTCCTAATAGTTTGACTTGATTCCCATAAAGTTTTATTAAAAATAAGTCCTAACAAAATTGTCGCTAAAAATAATTTAGTTGTGACATTTTTTTTTTTGTTGCTAAAATTTACCATTAGTGACTTTTTTTTCTTTTTTTTTTTATTCACGATTTTTATAAATTGTCGCTAAAACTTATAATTAATGATGTCTTTCTGTGACGAATATTTCAAACTGTCGTTGAAAGTTAAAAATTAGTAACCTTTTTTATGATTTTTTTTAAACTGTTGCTAAAACTTATAATTAGTGGCATTTTTGTAACATAATTTTCAAACTGTCATTGAAAATTAACAATTAGTAACGTTTTTTAATAATGTTTGATGAAAAATGCCATTAATTTTCACATGATCTATTAGATAATAAATCCACTTATTAAGATCTACACGTAGATCTCCCTAGAATATAAAGACCAATTTGCTCATTTATCTATATCAACTAGTTTCTTTAGCATTCATTTCTAACAACTAGAATACCAACAACTTGTACTTCTTTATTTACTGTTGGCTTATTTTTACTACGAAGGAAAATATCATACATACGAGCGTACTAGAAAGGATTGAAAAATCCTTACAAATTAAATTTAAGTCAATTATCAAACGCTTGTGTTGACAGTTCTTTTACCTCAATGAAGAGGACTTCAAAATTGTCAAGTGTAGAGAAAAGAAAAATTAAAAGAAGAAGGAGAGAGAAGGAAAAAAATAATTGAGTGAATAATCGGGGTGATTGAGTGAACTATCAAACTGACCATTAATTTACCTCCATTCCTATGTTTCAAAAAAGAAATGCATAAAATAAAGTGCAGAAAATTTACCTCTATTCCTATGCTTCAAAAATTAAGTGCAGGAAATATAAATGACAAGAAAAATAGAAATCAATTATCTTTGATTTGAGTTTTGGCTTCTTTACAATATAGTCATGAATGACTATTTATAGGCAAACATTTGTAGGAAAAAACTACTTAATAACTAACATATTCTTCCATTTCCCACACTTCACACTCCATGATCTTCCACTTCATCTCCATGTCTCCATAACTTCCTTTAACTTCTAATTCATGCTCTATGTTCTCCACTTTGTCCTTCATCATCTTTCTACATGTGTTTAATACTTTATAACTTCTCATAACCTCCAAATGAATAAGAGAGTGTCACATATCTTGCAATTATTTAAATAATAACTAATAAAAATTATTTATTTATGGTGCCAACATTTACGATAGCTAGTTTTCAAACTCATTTCTAACAACTAGTTGATGATGAGCCAACCTAGCATTTGGCATATTAGTTGTGTAATATATATATTTGATGATTGGGTGTCCGAATTAATTTATGCATATTTTGACTAATTCTGGGATTCACATTAAGTGCCCCATTTATGTGAATCAAGCAAGTATAACACCCTTTGTGGTGTGAGAGTTTAGGTTCAATTCCTATGTCATATCGATTGATAGCTATATTGTGGCTTGTTAGTCTGTTTGATCATTGATGATATAATATTTATTATACTTGTAATTATTCTTTTATGGGCGAATTACAGTAATAGTCCCTATAGTTTGGAACTCATGTCACTTTAATCCCTAACTTTTTAATTTTGACACATTGGATCCTGAATTTTGAATCTGTTCCAAATAAGGACAATTAAAGATACCATTGATCAATTTTAAGGGCAAAATCATCAATTTGAGAAAATATAAACTAATTTGACAAAAGTAAATGTCAAAAAGATAGTTTTGAATTTTAAAAAATTATTTCTATTCACCAAAGATAAAATTATATAAAATTGATAAATTTTTTACACATTTACTTATTTATTTACCAAATTAATTTTTATTATATGTTTGGATGATGATAATGTAATAGGTGGTTGTTTTTATTTTCATTAAATTAGTTCTATTTTTTCAAAAGTCAAATATGGTGACAACTATGATATCATTATTAAATTAATCCATTAAATAAAAAAAAATCAAAACTAAAAACATTTCATACATTAAATATATCGATTATACATTAAAAGTTTAACAACCACCCATTACATGATCATCATCCAAACACATAATAAAAAATAATTTGGTAAAATAAATAAATAAATAAATAAATGTGTTAAAGATTTATCAATTTTATATAATTTTATCTTTGGTGGGTAGAAATAATTTTAAAAATTCAAAATATTTTTCTGACATTTATTTTTGTTAAATTTGTTTATATTTTATTAAATTGATGATTTTGCCCTTGAAATTGAGCAATGGTATCTTCAATTGTCCTTATTTGGAACAAGATTCAAAATTCATAATCAAATGTGTCACAACTAAAAAGTCAGAGACCAAAGTGGCACAACCCCCAAACTATAGGGACCGTTAGTGTAATTTGCCATTCTTTTATCAATTGAACCCGGGTGCCTCTATTTACACACCACATTTCATCTCAAGGCACACCACTACTCAAGACACACCTTTAGTAATTTGATAAATAAGAAATTTGCTCAATACACACCATAATCTTCCATCTTTACTCTTACTCACACAACCCACCCATAATCTTACATCTTTACCCTTACTTACTCACACACTGCACCCACGATCTTCGATCTTCCATTTCCTTAAAAAAAAAAAAAAAAAAAATACTACATTTTTATCCTTCTAGTCAATTACATTTTTAACCTTCATATAAATTTTTCAATCCATAGAACACAAATTTTATTACAAGTTGCAATGTCAGCAGTGAAGGAAAGGGCA
This sequence comes from Camellia lanceoleosa, assembly GCA_025200525.1. NCBI lineage: Eukaryota > Viridiplantae > Streptophyta > Magnoliopsida > Ericales > Theaceae > Camellia > Camellia lanceoleosa. Next base: position 3,366,037 of record CM045766.1, on the reverse strand, counting down.
GCGTGAGTTGCTGTCATGGCAAGAACGCAAATGGATTGGGGATGGAAACAAAAAGGAGATGGTGTCGGTCAGAGGGTAACGACGGCAGAAAGAGGTAAAATGGCTGACGGCAATAGTTGATGGTGACGGCAGCTACGGGGTAAAGTTAGAGTTAGGGTTAGAGTTATGGTTATAGTTAGAGAAGATGAGGATATTTTGGAAATATTTAAAAATTGATAGTGTGTATTGAGTGAAAAATAAAAAATCAAAATTGGGTGTACTGTGCAATGAGTAATTGATGTGTATTACGTAAGGTGTGTATCATAACCCTTTATCCTTTTTGGTCATTTTACATTAGGTTAATATTGTAATAAAAAATAAACTAATCAATGGTGTGCCTTGAAATGAAATGTGGTGTGTAAATAAAGGCACCCATTGAACCCAAAAGAAAAAAAGAAAAAAAAGAAGAAACTCAACATATACAAGTGTGTAGACAAATTGTGATAATAAGGAAGATTTAAGAATTGTTTAATTTATAACAGCGATTTTGTTGATTTTTTTGTTCGTCTTTCAGTGAAAAAATTTCAAAATTATTTTCAAAGTAAATAACTAAATAAATTAAAAAAATTTCTTAAATTTTTAAAAATTTCCTAGACATAAAATTTTAAAAATTTGATGCAAATTTAAATTTTTTACTGAAGATAAAAAATTGAAAATAAAACGTGACTTGTTTAGCAATTGCAAAATGGAGAAAAATTTAGTAGTGGTTTAGTGAATGATGAATCATACGTTGACGCTAAGAATGGAAATTGATATTTCAGAAAATTCAATTAAAAAATTAGGATAAATTACAAATATATCCCTCAGGTTTCATTAAAATATAGATTGCCCCTTATGATTTGGAAAATTACAAATATTCCTTGTCAATTTTTTTTATTTAACAAAATTAACTTAAAAATGAAATTCATAATTACTTTCCTATACCATAATAAAATTACATAAATTATTAATTGAAACATATTTTTAACATTATTAAAAACTGTTAATTGACTTAATAATTTATTAATAAAATGAGCGATTTGCTATAAAATTAGAAATTTCAAGGGGTGAAACGTAATATTTAGAATCATAGGAAGCAATTCGTATTTTAATCAAATCTCAGGGGATGTATTTGTAATTTACTCAAAAAAATATTGTTAAAATTTTGTGATATAACTAATTTGGAATGTAAAATGTTCTCAAATATGCTAATGACATCTAAGAGAACCCTTAACAATTCAAATAGGTCCATATACATTTTTGCCACAAAAATGTTTTGGAACTTGTTGGGCTTTGGTGGATTTGGCTCTAGGAGATTTATCAACATTGATCACTGCTAAAAAGAAAAAACTATTAGATACGTTCGGAATTTCACGTGTTCATACTCTTTTACCAATCATTATTCATTATATCTTTTCACTAACGTATGCCCGTGCCTAAAGGCATGGTGTAAATAATTTTAAGATTAAAATGCAGTTATAATTTATACGTATTATGTTGAAATTTATAAAGTTTGTATCATTTTTTGATAAAGATACTGAAAAAATATATTGAAATATTTTTCTTTTTAAAGAACTTATAACAATTTTGCTTGTATTACACGCTCTACAAAACTCAAATAAAATAACAACTCCCCCTAATCTTAATGCAAATTAAGAAACAAACATATAAGATTTAAAGTTATATTGCATATCAAAATATAAAAGGCAAGAAAAAAAGTGTAAACACTGAACAAAAAATAAAAATTAAAGTTATATTGTCATACACCAAAAGAGTAGGTTAAAACTTTACAAAAAGTGGGTTGAAGCTTTACAAAAGATATGTCAATAACATGTCATACACCAAAAATATGTATGCTTTACAAAAGATGTGTCAATAACATGTCTTCCAATATGTGTTTGCCCAAACTTCCTCCTTATTACTTTCCAAAAAGTATTTGTGTCAACTTGTATGTATCCCTAATGAGAAATATGCACAACAATCTGGTAATTTGTGGAAACAAAAAAAATATAGATTAGTACATTTGTTGGAAATGTACATGTCAAATTACTTTGAGATTGAAATTACCTTATTACATCCCCATCAAAGCAAGCTAGTCGTATTTCTTCTTTTAAGCTCTATAGATTTTTCGGCCCAATCCTACAAAAGTTCAAATTTCAAATTATTATTAAATTGAAATTTTATAAAAAAGTTATATAAGCAACAGAAATAAATCTACATGGTTACCTTCTAATAAAACGTCATTTAATCTGCATAGAATACTACAACAACACTTCAGGATAAACAATATTTGTAGTAGAATCCAAACTATCTTTAGGGAGAAGAATACTTATACGATCAAAGGATGTACATCTAGACAATGCCACATATAATTGCCCATGGCTAAATACTGGTATACGCAAATCAACCCCAACAAATTTCACAGATTGTCCTTGAGATTTATTAATGGTCAAGGCATATGTCAATCGGACTGGAAATTGACGTCTAGTCATTTGAAAAGGCATTTCTAAAGAAGATGATGTCAAAGACATCCTTGGTATGAATGCCAAATTTCCAAACTTTTCCCAGTTAAAATTTGAGCTTCAATTATGCGAGTGCCACACCTAGTAACCATCAATCTTGTACCATTACATAGTTCATCTTTCGGTGCAATGTTTCTCAACAATATTAAAGGATAACCCACTTTCAACTCTAACTTAAAAGTTGGCAACCCAGGAGGATCCAATGAATTTAAATATTGATTAGGATATCTATTTGTAATGGTAGAATCAATTTCATTATCTTCAAATATTTTATTTGTCGAAGATAAGTATATAATATCTCCGAAAGATATTCAACGCAGTAGTATTAATGTCACTGACATCATCGTTATGCACAGATAGAATTGTGCGTTCAGTTAAAAATGTTGGGGTTGGCGTCTCTATCATATTCAATTGTGGATAAACTATAGAGAGTAATTCATTCAAATCTTGACATTTGTGTATTGTTGATGGAAGGTTAACGATTTCTTGAGGATTGGTCCCAATCTAAAAAAAAAGTGAAATCAATAAAAAAGTAAGTGTAAACACAATTTATTAATTTAAAATAATCTATATAATACAGGTTAAAGTAGTGTCACCTCCATCAAGAAATTTGCAAAATTAGCATTTTCATGGCCTTCATGATTCAAGCGCATATTCAAATTCAAAGTCAAGATATATATATGCTTCCATAGAAAAGAGTGTCTTAATGATGCATACGAACTCCTTTTGGTATAACGGGTAAGATTTGTCAAAAGTCTCCACCAAGAACAATAGTAATACCCCTAACTAGCTTTTCACTATCACAAATATCCCTTAATGTACGATCAACCGCCTCAACACAATGTCTATGTTGCATAGGAACTTCATCCCAAATTATGAGTTTTGTTTCTCTAAATAACTCAGCTTGTAATGATTGTTTGCTAAACCCACAAAGTGAATTTTCCAAGACATTTAACGGAATGGAAAATGTTGAATGTACAAAGGCGACTCCTACCAAGAATAATGATGCAATTCTGCATTTAAGCCACAAGAATAACGATATGCCCAAGGTTGCGACATTTTAATGCAATCAGATTGTACATAAATGTTTTTCTGCTCCAAAGACCCTATTCGTAAAGAAAACAGCCTTTATTTTGAAAAACTGAAGAAGTGATTGTATTATAAGCATTCCGCTGTCCATTATTGAGACAACCAATAGTAATTTGTGGATCTCGCTTGTTGTGCCTCACTGCAGCTTGTTGATGTTCAAATATCAATCGATTACCAACCATCGACTCCAATTTGCAGTAGGTAGTGGCATGGATGGGAAATCAATTAAACTTTTGCCTGATTCATGAAGCATTTGATTCAGAAGATGGAGACCATAATCTTCAATTTGAGCCTCAGTTGGTTTAGAAATGAAAAACAATGTACTAATCTTATGTGCAAGATCATCACATATATGCATTGAAAATTGATTCCATAATGCACATGGATTTAGTGGAGAGCACTAGGTGAGAATAATACTAAACAATGTCCTCAATTGATATCCAGTTTTTATAACTGCAGCCTCTTTCAAGTATTGTATCCATTCTTCATCATCTTTTAAAAGCCCCCTTGCAACACATGCTAATTTAAATATATCATGCACAACATTATCGACCGTGCGTAAAGACTGAAATGACTTTGGTCCTTTGACAATGATTAGTAACAAACGTAGATAAAATCTTTCACCACAATTAGGGCTAGCAAAGTACATTCTACCAATTGCATATCCCCTTTCTCTTGATTTCCATCTCTTTTCTGACTTGAGCCAAACAAAATGTTGTGGAAATTCTTGATAAGTTTAATGGACATTTATCTTCATTGGCAAAGACAATATGCAAAGAAGCTAGTAAGAGTTGACATTCGTTGACCAAATTCTAGATTGAATTGTTTGTAATGACTCTTCCGGTTAAAAACAACGCGATGCATTCTGTAAATGAAGTGCCAATCGTACAACTGTTGGCATCTCTACATGCAAAGGATGGCGAAATATTCACCAAGCAGCTTCTGGAGGCCCAATATACCTTGCATCGAGATATTGTTGAATCTCATTTATCATTCCTAACACCACTGTTGTACGATCATAACCCTTATAAATGTACTTATGTATATACTTGACACATCTCATTCCAGCACAAACTTCCACGTTTATATGACAGTTGAAAAGTTTTGAAAGATATGCATTGTGTGGTACGACATCCTCAAGTATCAACTTTTTGTCCCCTCACAGTATGTACTTGACCATTATTGTGACGACGATAGATAGGGTATCCATCTTGATCCATAGTTGTTGTTTCTATGAAAGCTCGAGGGTATCTCTTAGTGCATCTACCATTTTCCATATATGGTGCTTGCGGATTTCGAGCACCACATGGTCCATGTACCATACAACATTTGATAGTTTCAAAAAGCATAGGATCATCTTTTGGGTTTGGAAATTCTGCACAGACCAATTTGTTTACTTGAGCACATGTCCGAATTTTGTCTGGACCCTTGAGAAATAAAAGTGCATGCATATGAGAGAGTCATCGTTTTTGAAATTAATTGTAAAAACATGTGCAACTTTATTTCCAAACACTTTATTTGTTTCTATCTCATTCATCAAACATTTTCTCTTCAACTCAAAAACATGGGTAATTAAATCAGGACAATCAATAGGTTTTTGATATGGTAATAATGCTGAAGTAATTTCTGGCCAATTGGGATTTGCAGTCATGGTAAGAAAAGTATCTGGGTGTTGGTTGTATCGTAGACATCCATTGAATCTTGAAAGATTTCAAACATATGTCTAGGATTACCAAGAAATGAAGATGGCAAAACAAACCTTTGACCAATTTGTCCAAGTCGCATATAACTGGATCCATATCGAGAACTCTTGGTAAAGCTCACCCAAAGTTTCCTTGATTAAGCTTGTAGTATGTTAATCTATTTTTCTTAGTTGCAGCCCAAGCATCTACCAAAAACTTGAAATAGTTTCCCACCTCTCAAAATTGTTGAATACTCAGGGTCGCTCAAACAAACGATAACTATAAAAATTCATTTGAGTAAGTCGATCATTGAAGGTCGATCATACGTAACATTCCACAATTTCAACTCAGGTTTCCATCCAAGCTCACCATATGGAAATAATAGAACATAATGTAATGGCAAGTATGCTGGGTGACATTCATTAATTTGCATCAACTCATTATTTCCTCGGAAATGTAAGATAATATCTCTCATTCCATTTATCTCTGTTCCATCACCTGGTATTACAATTGCAATCTTATCTGTAGTTGGTAGGTTATACCGACGTCGATCAGTTGTTGAATTGTAATAAAGATGAGCAGGTAGATTGTGTCCTATCGAGTCTAATTGATGTAAAATGGCAAGAGTCTGGCGATATTTATCTACAAATGCATTGACTTGCAACAAACTATCCTGAATAGTTTTGAGAACATCCCTTCTCAAGTTAGGATTTCTACGATTATGAATTTCTAAAGCTGAATAAGGGTCATAGATATACAGCTGAGCATAACTCGCATCCTGCCCTGGTTGTGGTTGTAGGTGATCCTGTTCGATGTCGCAATTCCGCATGAATTGTGAATGATGTAGGGCCTCTTCCACTGAATACTCTAGGATCCAATGTAGTACCAAGACTTGTAAAAGCATTGGTTGCATTGTACACTCGAGTATAACTTTGAAAGGATTTTGATTGATCATTATTCCCATCATACAATGCCTGAAGTGGTGGAGGGGGTGTAATAAGTAAAGGTAGCCTAATCTTTCATTCCAAACAGCAAGTTCCGAATAAGGGACACATTATAGATGATTTTGTCAATTTTTCATCCATCAAATGTAAGGCTAATGTAACAACCCTCGCATCACCATCGAATAACCATCAATTATGTAATCGATTATTGCTAAACCGACCGCTAATGACCGATAATCAATTAATCAAGTAATCGAATCGATCGATCAAATCAAACTGAATTGATCGAGTTTATTTATTGCATTGTATATTGCATCTGTTTGATTGATTGATTATCTGTTTGAATTCGTATGTTTAAATTGGTAATTGAAGGCCTTATCGGCGGCCGAATTAGGAATCGTTTAGTGTTTTATAATCAGTAGAATATTTGTGATTTTATGGTATATCTATCTGAAAATCGATTAGGAATGATTAAATTAGATTTAATCGAGTTAATTACCAAGATTGACTTAATTACCACATTGCCACCTATAGTGGACCTTTGTTTACTATTATAATAGAGCCTTATCACCTAATCAAAGCATTTGATCAGCCATTCCTCACATTCTAGCCGACCAAACTAGAGAGAGTGAAGGGGAAGAGAGAGAGTTGGACTCAAATTGTTGAATTTGCTTGGAGATTGCTTAGAATTGAAGTATTATTGGCATAATCTAGCTTCCACACCTTGAAATTGACACTCAAGGTAAGGAAATCATCTTCTTCTTGTTGTTTTTGAGCCTCAACTTGCATGTTCTAGGCTCCATTGTAGAACCAAACCAAGATTTAGTGCATAGAGATTGAATTATGCTCGAATTCATGCATGCATGGCCATCTTGGTGCATTTTGAGTTGAATTCATGTTGAAATTGTACATGCATGTCCATGTTTAAGCTATGGTCCATGTTTTCACTTTGTTTTCCAACTATTGAGCTCAATTGAGCAAGAATTGAAGCTTGATTTTGGTTTAAAGATCATGCATGTCATGTTTTGAAGTTGTTCATGAAATTGATCTCGTATTGAGTTTAATTGAAACACCCTTGGGCCTTGATTTCTTAAATTGAGCTTTAAAACGTGTTATTCTACGTGTTTGAAAGAGTTTTCCAGAAAATGGGCCCAAGATGATCGAATTGGGGGCATCAAACTTGAGTTTGGAACTTGGAGGTTGAATCTGGATTTTCCAGATTTTTGATGTCTGCTCGAGTGGGGGAAGTGCCGCTCGAGCGGGGAAATCATGCTCCCAGCATTTTCTTCGACTTGTTTTACAGTCCGCTCGAGCGGAGGAATGTGCGCTCGAGCGGAGGATTGTGTGTCACGCTCGAGCGGGGAAGTTGACGCTCGAACGGGGACCTTTGTTTTGCTTGTCCGCTCGAGCGGAGGCCTTGTTTCACTGAAAATTCTGGAATTGGTTTCTAAGTGTATTTTCGCATCCTCATCCCATCCTAGGCATTCCTAGGCCTAGTTTAAGGCATCTTAATGAGGATTTAGACATAGAACCACACCGAGGAAATTTAGGGATTTAATTATCATCCTTTCGATTGTGAAACTTAGTGTGTGTTCTATTTGTTAACTGTTTAGGGTTGGCTTTCGGGGACGCGCTCTAGCTGCTATTAGCCCAATCTCTGTGAGTAACAATTGTGTAAAGATATGTTCAAAATGGTTATCTTTTGAATACGAATCGAATCTTTATGGAACTGCTATTGTTTATCGAATGAATGTATGTCCTCAGATTCTCGAATCAGACAGGCATCCTTAGCATACTGCTTATCGTTACAGAGCTCGCGGTTCCTTTGCGGAACCATACTGCTTATCGATCGATGGCCATCATTAATGGGTCTGTTAAGACCGGTCCTTTTGGACCTACTGCTTATAGGCTAATGGATGTACCATATGACCGATTGATTGAAATATCGAAAGATCGAAATATCTTAATGAATTGATTTCATTACTGTAAGGACATTCATTCATAACCTCTTTACGCTGTATGTTATTCACTGGGCTTTAGCTCACTGTTTATATATATATATATATGTAGGTTCTCTGCAGCCAGACTGGAGCTAGGAGCGTGGGTTGGTCCCCAGTTTTGGTCAACCCAGCCTATGTGCCTCACTGCGAGGTTCCGAGTTGCCATGTTATGGCTTGGGGTGTTTTTATTGTCCCCACCTGTCTCCTCACTGTTTTGTACTATTGTATAGATCGTTTCATCGCTTATCAGATCTATCGAGGATTCGATCCGCATCGACCGATCAGAAATGATTGTATAGATCTGATCGCTCGAATCGTATGAATGCATGAAAAATGTTTTTGGCATACAGATTTTCACAGCTCAATGGACACTAGATATTTACTGTATTGGCTTCCGCCAGTTCTCAGACTTTGATCAGATATCGTTTCAAGGCCTTTGGTAATCTCTTTGACATCGCCACATTTTGCTAAACCCATAGGGCCGGGTTTGGGTCGTGACAGAGTGGTATCAGAGCGATACTTACCACGAGTTATACCACACACACGTGTCCAAATGAACTATAGGGTGTCCTAGAAAAGCAATTAGGGCATCTCATGAACTTGAAAAGTGTGTGCTCATGACTGACTGACTATATGTTAAAATGTTAAACTGTTTAATTGTACAACTGTTTATAATAATTGTTATAACTGCTTATAGTGAAATGGATAATGCAAATGAAACTGAAGCATCATCCTCTGAGGCCAGAATGGCCAGACTTGAACAAATGATGGGACTGATAATTGAAAGACTAGATCAACAACCGAACCAACAAATTTCACCTCCTCCTCCTCCGGCAACCGAATGCACGTAATGTAATGTGAATGCTAATGAGGTGGACATTATTGCATTGACTCGTAAATTCAACAAGATGAAACCGCCATTCTTTCAGTGGAGGCTTAGAACTGCTAAAAGTCAAGCTTGGGTTCTTGAGACCTAAAAGTTGTTTGAGGTTTTTCCGCGTTCAAGCCAACAAAGTATTGTTAGCAACCTTCACCCTTCAGGAAGAAGCAAGAAGGTGGTGGATGTTGACTCGCGATGCAAATACTATTGTGACTTGGGCTCAGTTCAAGGAGTCCTTCTTTGAAAAGTATTTTCCCAAAGGCATCGTGAGATGTAAAAGGATCGAGTTTGAACAAATGAGACAGGCAAAACGCTCAAGGTTGAGTATGAGAAGCAATTTACCGAACTTGCTAGGTATGCACCACATATGGTGGATACCGATTATAAGAAGGCCAGGAGGTTTGAAGGCGGCGTTAGTGTTGCTATACAGGACCGAATAAACGTTTTGAAAATGCCAACTTTTGTGGGTGTTCTTGACCAGGCATTGATGGCCGAGACGAATATTGCAGCAGTGAAACAATTTGAAACGTCAACAACTGAGTGGCAAGGAAAAAGGCAGGGTTACAAATTTAAGAAAGGCAAGCATAACCCAAAGAAACAAGAAATGTAATACTGGGTCGATTTCAGCCCAGCCTAAGGGAGTGGGTTTACTCCACCGCCTCCGTATGTGGCAATAAGCACAAAGGGGTTTGTTACCAGATTGGAGCTTGTTTCTGTGTGGCAAGGTGGGCCACGAATTAAAGATCGCCCGCCTCAAGGCCAAGAGTAAAGTCAAGACTAAGCGCAAAGATCACCGCAACACCAAAACCGAACCCCAAAGCTACCGTGAAAGAGCCTATGAGGCAGGGCCGAGTGTTCGCCTTCTAGTACCGGAGACGGCAAAACACCGAGATCTGCAGTCGTATCCTCTCTATCTCAGACTCAAAATGCATATGTGTTGATTGATTCGGTCTACACATTCTTATGTATCGCATGCTTTTTTATGTAAATTGAATGCACTTAGAACCCATGAATTACTTGTTAGCCGTATCATCACCTGTTGGGGGATCCATGACATGTGCATATATGTATCCTGTTTGTGAGATTATTGTTGGGGATATGCATCTATTTATTGATTTGCTACCGTTGAACATAGATCATTTTGATGCGATATTGGGGATGGATTGGTTACAAAAATATCATGCTACTATCGATTGTGTGACCAAGCAAGTTGTTTTCCGTCCACCGGGTTTGCCTGAGTTTGTGTTTAATGGGAGTGGAGTAGTACCTCCTCCATATCTGATTTCTTCTGTAAAAGCTGTCAAACTGATTAGAAAGGGGTGTAAAGGATATCTGTGTTCAGAATGATCAGATTCTAATGATAATGTTAAAACTGATGTGAATTGTATTCCTATAGTCAGAGAATTCCCAGATGTATTTCCAGATGATCTACCAGGGGATTTGATTGACAGGGAGGTTGAATTCACCGTTGATGTAATTTCGGGTACACAACCGATATCTAAAGCTCCTTACAGAATGGCTCCAACTGAACTGAAGGAATTGAAGGTACTGTAGACACCCCATTTTGACCAGCCCTAAGACTTGGGCGCTTTCTTTTGATTACTCGATGATGAAAACAGGAATATGCTATCTCACAAAATTCTCAGCAAAAAGATGGAATGTAAACTTTAATCCCAGTCTTACACCTGTTTTTGCCAAATTATTTTAGACTCATTCTCCATTTTCTTTCCCTTTATTATGTATTATATATATATATATATATTATGTTATATTATTATATAATATTTTATTAAATTTATTCGGTACCATGGTTTCATCCACGCACTATACGTTTGTATATATAATATTATATTATATAGGGGTATTATTCCTCCTTTGAAAAAATAAAAATAAAAAATTCACTACACTCCCATCATGTGTCTTTTTGTTTTCGTGCCTTTAGACCCGCTTTTGGTCAAATTATGTTGTATATTTGACCTACTAAAATATATTTTATTAGTCCATGTATTTTAATTTTACGTATTTGTGTGTTTTTATATATTTTTGGGGTATTTGTACATATATTTATGCTAATAATCCCTTTTATATATTATTATATTATAAAGTGCATAGTAATTTTATCAGGCAATGCACAAGAAAATCATCTGGCATCTTTTGAAATCAAGACCTCCCACCGCTTTTCTTGTCCTTTTCTTCCATTTGTTTCCTATAAAAAGGGAGGGATTAGCGCAGAATGAAGAGAGGATTTTTTTGGGAGAAGAGATTCCTGGGCAGGGGAGAGATTTCTGGGCAGGGAGAGATAAAAAAAAAGTCTGAAAAAAAAAGAAAGAAGAAGTGCGAGAGTTTTGAGAGAAAGAAGGAACCACTAAAGTTGTAATTCCAAATTTTAGACTGAGAATTGATAACACATTCCACAAACTTGAGGGTAATCAAAAGGAAGTTTGTGAATCAGAAAATTCATCATTTCCCTGAAAGGTGAGTTTTCGCAAACTTTCATTTAATTTCAAAATATGATATAATTTGTTTAAAGTACTTCATTTATTGCTTTTCATAATTTTTTTTTATCACTTTAAATGGTCGGTTGAACCACCTAATTTTATTACTTTATCTGCTGTAATTTACTGTTGTATATAAACTGTTGTAATTTTACTACTTTAAATGGTCGGTCAAACCACATAATTCTATCACTTTATCTGCTGTAATTTACTGTTGTATATAACCTGTTGTAACTTACATAAAATGTTGTAATTTACTATTTATAAATTGTTATAATTTTACCGCTTTAAATGGTTGGTTGAACCACCTAATTTGTTAAAAGATGTGACCCCACCGGATGAATAGTGACCGGCGGTGAATAGTAACCCCGGCGGTGAATAGTAACCCCATTAATGAATAGTAGCCTGCCGATAAATAGTACCTCCGTGATGAATAGTAATCATGATGAAAAATGCCCTAAGATGAATAACGATCAAAAATGGTGAATAGTAATGATGAATAGTAACTTCCTAAAGGAATAGTATCTCGATGAATAGTGCCTCAAGAAAATAAGTGTCCCCGACGTAATCGGAGCGATCTTTCCCACGCCAAACGTAATATTTTCCGGCGCACATGAAGTTTCTTTATTTTATTTTTTTTTTATTTTATTTTGAGAGTTTGTGAGGTTTTTATTTTGTTGTAATATTCTCTTCTCTCTCTCTTATCTGGTTTGTAATAATTTATTCAAAGCATTGTAATAATTCCCCGCCCCACTTCTTTCTATCCCATTCTTTTACTCGCTTTCCTTACTTGTACATAAACATCATATTTATTTTTCATCATATTCATGCTTTGCATCCATGTTTCATGCATCTTGATTCGGCAAAGTTTGCATTTGTGGATTTAATCAATTCTTATGTGATTATGTGTGCTACCTCATGTTCTTGAGATGATTCACATGTCATATCTTAGAAGCCGAATCTTTAGTTGCATCTCATGAGTGAATTGCATTAGGATTTTGTATATAAGATCATGCATGTTTTACTAACTTTGTTTTGTAGCTTGTTCGCGGGTCGTCAAACTCGTAAGTTTTTATGCTTTAGCATCTCGCTTTGTGTGTGTTTTTCACTATGTTTAAGCATCCTACCATGTGGCTATTTGCTTATGTGATATAACCGTATGAATGCCAAGGATGGAGGTTGTGTCGCTTAATTTGGAATGATATTGATTTTCATGTTTGTAAACTCAATTTATTTGGGTTATACATTTTCAAAACTCTTTCAAAACTACATGAAATCAAGTTGTTCCAAAATGGGTGACATAGTCTATACTTGTATGCTTCACATAGTAAATTTTAGGATTTATTAAATAACCAGAACATGAACATATAAAGAAAATAAAAGTCATATCATGGTTTAGTAGAGGCCGATCTTTTGATCGGGTGAGCGGGGGTGCTCATTATTGACCTTCCCCTCTCATACCTAAGGTTCCGAGCCAAGCATCCTTGGTTACGACGAACAGTGGCCTTGGCACCGAGTCATGGGTTTCCTAATTTTCCCAAAATAAATATTAGGTGGCGACTCTGAGATCTGATGACGCAGTCCATTTTTAACAAAATTGCAATAAAATGGATTTTCAATAAAAGTTTTCAAATCTGGACTCTCATCTACGTTTCACATTGCACTCGTGAGACTAGATCAAAGAAATTTCGAGAATCCGAACTGTTTAACGCGTGCGGGTACCCCCCGGGCATGTTACAGTTTCTGGCGACTCCGCTGGGGAATTTTATGAAACCTTGACTCGAACTCCATGATATGACTTTTATTTTCAATTATATGTTTATTGCATTGCATGCATTGGTGCACTTAAAGTCCCTGTGTTGCCCAGATGCTGGTGGGAACACAGACATAATTTTTGTGACACTACACCTATCTTTACGATACTTTAGAGGCCTTGTGTTGTAACCTTTTAAGATCTGTCAAAAAGGTAGCTCTGCTATCTAAGGTTCTCAGACTTTGAAGAGAGGCTATTTGACTCTTCTGATTTCCTGGGATCTTTATTGGTTATGACCCAAAGGACTCTTTGGTAACGTCACATTGACTTCAACCCCTAGAGTAAAGCCAACCTTGTACATATAGTGAGCTATAGTACCTTTCAAATTAGGACAGGATGCTTTCCCATTTCTAGGATGTATGATACCGCTTGTTTGAATAGTGAAACCCTAGATCATTTCAAGTTAGGACAGGATAACCATATCCTCCATAGGGGTGTTTGTTCTCTTTCTTGCTATGTGTAATGTGCAATGTATTGAATCTATACAGGGGTTTTCAAATTCAAATAAGTGGTTCAGGCAGTTCAGTTTAGCACCATTAGTTCAAAAAAAAAAAAAAAAAACATAAAAAAAAAAAAACTCCGATATCCCACAAAGTAGACATTTGTAAATAAATGAAACTTGTAGGGTATCCGACCATCTCTGTGATTGGGGAGTGACCACCTGTTGATTGGACGAGTTTTATTTTGAATATTACGGATGGCCCACACGTTGATTGGCAATTTGGGAATGGTTTTGTTTTGAGTTCTGAATTGAGTATTGAGTCTAAGTGTGATTCCACCAAGTTTGTAGAGTTGGGATCAGACTCAAGTCATTCTAGTGAGTCAGAGTCTGTTGATTTCAAGAGTGCTAACCTAGACATTTCTGTCTTGTCTAGGTCTTCTTTGTCGTTTTCTTTTGAGTCTGTGTCATTGCTGAGTCATAGTCTCTTTTCAAAAAAAAATTAAAAAAAAATATTAAAAAAAAAAAAAAAAAAAAAAAATGCCATAGAGTCTGCCCACTTCTCTGTGCCTTAATTCATTGCATTGACTAAAGTTTTTCAAAACTTTTTCCAAAACTCTGATAAAAACAAAGAGGAAGAATTTCCTCGGAATTTGCAAATTTTGATTAACTGAGAGGAAGAGAGGTGTGCTAAGCCTTTGATGAATAAAATCATTTTTGTTAATGTGGGTAATGAGAAGGATCCTAGCTTGGTCCAAATTGGTTCTATCTTATCTTCGTAAAAGTACTAGTGATTAGTCACTTTGTGAAAAGATTTCAAAAACTGTTTTTGCATGGTCCTACGAAAACATGCCTGGAATTAGTTATACAGCATAGGATCCCTCTTGACTTGTGGTCCGACCTCCTTAGCTCCTTAGCTTTCAAACCGTGATTTGAAGTATTCCATGATCAATCAAAGTGTAAAGTTTGTGTAGCCAGATTGGAAATAGCCCTTGAACTAGGGGCCATGATGTGATTCAAATGGGCGACCCTTCAACTAGGGGCAATAAGGTCGAATGTGATTGATTTAAAATGACCCTTGATGGCGGCAAAAGTATGAGGCTTGCATAGTTGAAATGGAGGCAACCCTTGAACTATGGGCAATAAGGTACCACCCTTGAGAGGCTCATTTGGGCAGCGGGAAGGGCGACCTGGCAAAAGTTAGAGTACAAAAAAAAAAAATAAATAAATAAAAAAGAAGGAAAAATAAAAAGCTCATAAGGTTGAAAACCGAAAGGCGGCTTTGGCAAAAGTTAGAGCGTAAAAGGAGAGTGTCAATACTCGAGTGAACCTTAGCCAAAACTATGTAGGGCGGTGATTGATTGGAAACAGCCCTTGAACTAGGGGCAAGAAGGTCGGATGTGATTTAGATTTGAAGCAGCCCTTAAACTAGGGGCAAAAGGTTGGATGTGATTAAAGAGTTAAAACTGAATCGTTTCCCAATGAAGACCGCCCAGAAAGGCAAAACCCAGAATTTGAGAGAATGAATTTTATTATTAAAGGACAGTTCCACTACACTAGGGGCAAATTTGAACCCAATTCAGTCTAGTCCCTACATCACCATATCTACTGGTCAAGTGTAGTAGTCGTTCTTATAGATGGCCTAGAGATCTCACATCCAATCAACATGGACAAGCTAAACTGAAACCCTTGAGAGGCTCGCTGGGCGAAAAACCCGGAAGGGCAACCCAGGCAAAAGTTAGAGCAGAAAAACAAAAAATTTTAAAAAAAAAATTATGAAAAAATGAAAATGAAAAAAAAAAATGAAAATGAAAAAAAATGAAAAATGAAAAGCTCGCAAGGTTGAAAACCCGAAAGGGCGGCTTTGGCAAAAGTTAGAGCACAAAAAGAGAGTGTTAATACCCGAGTGACCCTCAGCCGGAACTACGATGGCCTGATTCCTATCTTTAGGATACATAGGTAGCTTCATCTTGAAGTTCGGCCCTAATAATTTTTCAATTCATTTATTTCGTCCATGTTTGCTTGGTGTGTCTTTAGTCGACTTGGTTGTCCTATCTGTGTTTGATTGGTGTATCTTCGTTCTGCTCAGTTCAATTGGTTTGATTTAACTTGGTTCAGTTCGGTTCGATTCGGTTTGGCGATTCGGTTCGGTCCGGTCTAGTTCTACTCGGCTTCATTTGGTTCGAATTGGCTTGGTTCGGTTGGCTTGGTTCGGATATCACCTTTGATTATTTGGTTTGGGACTATGCACCCCAATGGTTGATTCCATGTTAGTTAAGTAGTGACCATTTGCAAAAATAGGTTTTGATTAATTTGAATAAAGCTGACTAATTTTTCTCGAAAATTGTTCCATGTTTGCAAAACTTGGACCATTCTTTGGATTTGAAAAGGGAAAATTTTCAGTGCTCACAGTTTAGCTCACATGATTTGAAACAGAAAATGGAATAAGTATGCTACTCCAACTCTCATGTTGATCAAAACATTTTTACAAAAAAATCAAGAAAAAAATCAAGGCAATGAATTAGGGGCATAGTCGAGTTAGAGATTCTGTCTTCTCCATCACTCGAGTCAACTCGTCAGTATATATGAGTGTGTATTCATACTAGTCAATGTATTTATACTAGTCAGGGTATTCATACCAGTCTGCGTATATGAGTGTGTATTCATACCAATCAGTGTGTTTATACCAGTCAGGGTATTCATACCAGTCAGTGTATATAAGTGTGTTTATACCAGTCAGCGTATTTATACCAGTTAGGATATTCATACCAGTCAATGTATATAAGTGTGTTCCTTTCATACCAGTCAGTGTATTTATACTAGTCAGTGTATATAAGTGTGTTTGGATTGTTTTACTTTGTTTTTCTTGCGTTGAGTCATTTTTGTTTTTGATTCCAGTCAGCATAGAATCAATGTCCAATTCAGAGTTCAAAACTCAATCATTCTCAAGTTCAATTAAAAAATATTTTCAAATTCAAAGTGATATGCCAGTCACGCCATTGATGTGCAAAAACTAAATTGATTTTATTGCAGTCAGGGGAGGATATCCCCGATTACAGAGACAAAAACAAAAAAAAAAAACAAAAAAACAAAAAAAAAAAACAAAAAAAAAAAAACAAAGAGAGAGATGGATCTTTTTCTTTTTTTCTTCTCTGGCAGCAGGCCAGCGGCGAAGATTACAACCAGCTTTATTTGCATGCAACTTCATTGCCTGACTTTACCGTCAGCTGCCTCGCCTCGTCTTTACTCCTTGGAGCTTTTGAAGACTCGCCTCGGCCTTGGCGAGCTTCAAGGAGATTACTCTCGCCGCCATCAAATTGGTTGTCGAAGGAACTCGAATCGAGTCCAGAGGTCGTCGGTCGTTTAGCTCTTTGTTTTGCTTCTTCAAGCACTAACTTCCCTCGAGAATCTTTGTACATATGTTGAAGTAAAGAAAGTTGTGCATTTAATCGATGCACCTCACACGTTACGTTACGCAATCGACGGACAAGTTGGAGACCACGCCACGGTCTCCACACATGACCTCGGCGTATCTGAGTTTGCTTCGATGTCGGTATGCGGCCATGATTTGTTCAACCGACATCATTTGGAAAGTTAAAAGCAGGAGAAGGAGGAGGAGCTCGTGGTTGAGGTCGGAGGAGTCATTGGTCATCTCTATTGTGGACTCATTCAGTCTGGAAAAAGGTTAAGAGAACGTGTGAAGAAGCCATGGCGGAGGAAAGTAATGCAAAAGAAAGAGGTTGCAGTGGTGGCAGAGGAAGTTCTGGGGCTTTTGCTCGCCTCTCTCTCATGACTTCAACTTAAGAAGATGATAAAGCCAAAGAAGAAGACAAAGAGGAGGAAGGCTCGAGATGATCTTTGACAAACGAGGCAAGATTGGATAGCACTCGGTCGAGGCGCGCGATTGTTGAAATCGCAGCGACTGATGCTCGAAGAAGATGAAGGAAGAGAGAGTGAGACAAAATAGGAAGAGAGAGTGAGACAAAAATAAGAGAGGCGGGAAAGTTGTATATATATATATATATGTATATGTATTGTATATCTATGTATTATATATATTTGTTTGAACATTTGGGTCACAAATGTGGCTTGGGTTCAGTGGTTTGACCCAGTGGTTGAAGAGTGAGAAGTTGAGCCTGAGGTAAGGAGTTCGAACCCCACATTGAGTGTTTCTTTTGTTTTGTTTTTGATTTTTTGTGTATATGTCTCGTATAAGTCTATGTATATATATTTGTTTGCATATCTTGTCACAAGAGTAGGATGGCTTAGTGGTTGAGAACTCAGAGGCCAAGTTTGAGACCAGATGGTCGAAACCCCATATCTCCACATCCATGCATTTTGTGTTTTCCTTTCTTTTTGCGTGTTTTGCGTCGTGTCTTGGCGTCGACAAGCGGAATATGCCTTCTCGAGAACGGCATCTTCCCGCTTCTTGATTGCAAACGGAATATTCTATGTCTATGTATGTATCCGTATATGTTTGTGTATAGGTCCGTATATGTCTGTGTTGTATATACCTGTATATATACTATATATGTCTGTGTATATATCTGTATATAGCTGTCTCTATGTTGTCTGTATATGTATATATGTATACCGTATGTATATATCTGTGTGTATTTTTGTCTGTGTATGAACATATGTATACCGTATATGCATGTCTGTGTATATTGTCGTATTTGTATGTATTTTGTCTATGCAGGGTATATGTATATGGTATTTGGTTCGAACATACAATTCCTTCTTTCATCCTATGCATCTATCGCACAATAATCTCACCTCATGCACCTACCACATAAATCTCAATTTCAATCGCCCTGCTTTGGGCACCGCACTGCTTTGTGCATCAAATCCAACCGCCCTGCTTTGGGCACCGCACTGCTTTGTGCATCAATTTCAATCGCCCTGCTTTGGGCACCACACTGCTTTGTGCATCAATCGCGTGGCTGTGGACATCGACCGCTTTATGCATCAATTTCAATCATACTCCTTTGGGCACCACACTGCTTTGTGCATCAATCGCCTTGCTTTGGACATCGCACTGCTTTGTGCATCAATTTCAATCGCCCTGCTTTGGGCACCGCCCTGCTTTGGGCACCACACTGCTTTGTGCATCAATCGCCTTGCTTTGGACATCGCACTGCTTTGTGCATCCTGCTTTGGGCACCGCACTACTTTGTGCATCAATCGCCCTGCTTTGGGCACCGCACTGCTTTGTGTATCAAATTCAACTGCCCTGCTTTGGGCACCGTACTGCTTTGTGCATCAATTGCCCTACTTTGGGCACCACACTGCTTTGTGCATCAATCGCCCTGCTTTGGGCACCGCACTACTTTGTGCATCAATTTCAATCGCCCTGCTTTGGGTACCGCATTGCTTTGTGCATCGCGCTACCTTGCGCATCGCACTATCTTGTACACTCTCCCGGTCTATGAGACCTTAAATCCTACGGGGTCTAGGAGACCTTAAATCCTCTAAAGGTGCAATTCCTTTGGTGTTTGTCGTGCCTGAACGACTGCAATCGATGCAGTATAGTCACCGATTGTGTTTGTAATGAGTTCCTAGGAGATCAAGCGAGGCGGTGGGAACTAGAGTTCGAATGGCGATGCCTAGAACGCAAAAGGTTTGGGATTTCCGAGACTAAAGTCTGGTTTAAATACCCAGGGGTGTATCCCCGGCTTGAAATCTGTATGGCAGCCCCATAGGTTGAGATAGCTTGTATGCACCTCAACTCTGGATACTGAACCAACCTAGTCTGTCACCCTGTTGGAGAATAGGGAAAGTTGCAAACATAGCCAGCACTCCATGACATTGCATTGCATTGTATAAATCATGAATTTTCAAACAACCATTATTATTCTCCTTGGTTAAAACCTTCGCTCTCTCCGTATGAAATACGTTGAGATACGCTGTTGGTTACACCATTGCCTTTCTTCTTGGTTAAAACCTTCCCTCTCTCCGTATGAAATACGTTGAGATAAGCTTTATTGGTTACACCATTGTCATTCTCCTGGTTAAAACCTTCCCTCTCTCCGTATGAAATACGTTGAGATATGCCTGGTTACACCATTGTTTTTCTCCTTGGTTAAAACCTTCCCTCTCTCAAGTATGAAATACGTTGAGATACGCTTGTTGGTTACACCATTGTCGCTCTCCTTGGTTAAAACCTTCCTCTCTCCGTATGAAATACGTTGAGATACGCTTGTTGGTTACACCATTGCCTTTCTCCTTGGTTAAAACCTTCCCTCTCTCCGTATGAAATACGTTGAGATACGCTTGTTGGTTACACCATTGTCATTCTCATTGGTTAAAACCTTCCCTCTCTCCGTATGAAATACGTTGAGATATGCCTGTTGGTTACACCATTGCCTTTCTCCTTGGTTAAAACCTTCCCTCTCTCCGTATGAAATACGTTGAGATACGCTTGTTGGTTACACCATTGCCTTTCTCCTTGGTTAAAACCTTCCCTCTCTCCGTATGAAATACGTTGAGATACGCCTGTTGGTTACACCATTGTCGTTCTCCTTGGTTAAAACCTTCCCTCTCTCCGTATGAAATATGTTGAGATACGCTTGTTGGTTACACCATTGCCTTTCTCCTTGGTTAAAACCTTCCCTCTCTCCGTATGAAATACGTTGAGATACGCCTGTTGGTTACACCATTGTCTTTCTCCTTGGTTAAAACCTTCCCTCTCTCCGTATGAAATACGTTGAGATACTTATTGGTTACACCATTGTCATTCTCCTTGGTAACCTTCCTCTCTCCGTATGAAATACGTTGAGATATGCTTGTTGGTTACACCATTATTGTTCTCCTTGGTAACCTTCCCTCTCTCCGTATGAAATACGTTGAGATATGCCTGTTGGTTACACCATTATTGTTCTCCTTGGTTAAAACCTTCCCTCTCTCCGTATGAAATACGTTGAGATATGCCTGTTGGTTACACCATTATTGTTCTCCTTGGTTAAAACCTTCCCTCTCTCCGTATGAAATACGTTGAGATACGCCTGTTGGTTACACCATTGATTTTCTACCTGGTTAAAACCTTCCCCCTCTCCGTATTAAATACGGTTAGGTATGCCCGTTGGTTACACCATTGTTGTTCCACCCCGGTTAAAATCTGATCAGTCTTTGTCTGTTTACACCACCGGTTAAAATCTGATCAGTGCTACATGTTTACCACCCTCGGTTAAAATCTGATCAGGCTGTCTGTTTACACCACTGGTTAAAATACTGATCAGTGTTTACATACATTCTCGGTTAAAATACAGTCAGGTGCGCCTGTCTGTTTACACCACCTCGGTTAAAATACAGTCAGGTGCGCCTGTCTGTTTACACCACCCCGGTTAAAATACAGTCAGGTGCGCCTGTCTGTTTACACCACCTCGGTTAAAATACAGTCAGGTGCGCCTGTCTGTTTACACCACCTCGGTTAAAATACTGATCAAATGCGCTGTCATTTACGCCACCGGTTAAAATACTGATCGCGCTGTCTGTTTACACCACCATGGTTAAAATCTGATCAAGTCTTTGTCTGTTTACACCACCGGTTAAAATCTGATCGCTTCGTTACACCACATCGGTTAAAATCTGATCAGGTGCGTGCATGCATTTACACCACCATTTCCTCTCGCGTGAAACGCGTTAGGTCTTTGATTCACTCGGTTGAAAACATCAGGTGCGCCTGTTGTTTACACCATCTTTCCTCCTTTCGCGTGAGACGTGTTAGGTTGTTGATTGCTCTTAGTTGAGGTCATCCCTCTCTTGCATGATCATAAGTTTTTCAAAAATAACCGGCTTCGCGAAGCGTGTAAGTCCAACTTTCAAACTGCATTTTGAGCATGTCACTTGCATTCTGCCCCTAAACTACGCTGGTTTGATTCCTTGCAAAAGGATACGTAGGCAACCTTCGGGTTCAACCACATGCATTGCATCCTGTTTGATTGCTCAAGTCTTACGGCCTCGTCAAAAGGGTCGTCTTCGGGCTTTGACATTCACTCACGTCATTTCATGACTTCAAGCTCTGTCAAAGAGGGGCAACTGTAGACACCCCATTTTGACCAGCCCTAAGACTTGGGCGCTTTCTTTTGATTACTCGATGATGAAAACAGGAATATGCTATCTCACAAAATTCTCAGCAAAAAGATGGAATGTAAACTTTAATCCCAGTCTTACACCTGTTTTTGCCAAATTATTTTAGACTCATTCTCCATTTTCTTTCCCTTTATTATGTATTATATATATATATATATATATTATGTTATATTATTATATAATATTTTATTAAATTTATTCGGTACCATGGTTTCATCCACGCACTATACGTTTGTATATATAATATTATATTATATAGGGGTATTATTCCTCCTTTGAAAAAAATAAAAAATAAAAAAATTCACTACACTCCCATCATGTGTCTTTTTGTTTTCGGTGCCTTTAGACCCGCTTTGGTCAAATTATGTTGCATATTTGACCTACTAAAATATATTTTATTAGTCCATGTATTTTAATTTTACGTATTTGTGTGTTTTTATATATTTTTTGGGGTATTTGTACATATATTTATGCTAATAATCCCTTTTATATATTATTATATTATAAAGTGCATAGTAATTTTACTGTGCAATGCACGATAAATCATCTTGTGCATCTTTTGAAATCAGCACCTCCCACCGTTTCTTTTCTTGTCCTTTTCTTCCATTTGTTTCCTATAAAAAGGGAGGGATTAGCGCAGAATGAAGAGAGGATTTTTTGGGAGAAGAGATTCCTGGGCAGGGGAGAGATTTCTGGGCAGGGAGAGATAAAAAAAAAGTCTGAAAAAAAAAGAAAGAAGAAGTGCGAGAGTTTTGAGAGAAAGAAGGAACCACTAAAGTTGTAATTCCAAATTTTAGATCGAGAATTGATAACACATTCCACAAACTTGAGGGTAATCAAAAGGAAGTTTGTGAATCGAGAAAATTCATCATTTCCAAAAATGTGAGTTTTAAACTTTCATTTAATTTCAAAATATGATATAATTTGTTTAAAGTACTTCATTTATTGCTTTTCATAATTTTTTTTATCACTTTAAATGGTCGGTTGAACCACCTAATTTTATTACTTTATCTCTTTGTAATTTCTTGTTGTATATAAAGTTGTAATTTTACTACTTTAAATGGTCGGTCAAACCACATAATTCTATCACTTTATCTCATTGTAATTTCTTGTTGTATATAACCTGTTGTAACTTACATAAAATGTTGTAATTTACTATTTATAAATTGTTATAATTTTACGCTTTAAATGGTTGGTTGAACCACCTAATTTGTTAAAAGATGTGACCCCACGGATGAATAGTGACGGCGGTGAATAGTAACCGGTGAATAGTAACCCCGACAATGAATAGTAGCCCGTCGATAAATAGTACCTCCGTGATGAATAGTAATCCGGATGAAAAATGCCGGTAAGATGAATAACGATCAAAAATGGTGAATAGTAATGATGAATAGTAACTTCGAAGTGAATAGTATCTCGGGATGAATAGTGCCCCCGCAAAATAAGTGTCCCCGGACAGAACGGAGCAGTCTTCCTACGTCAAACAGAATATTTTCCGGCGCACATGAAGTTTCTTTATTTTATTTTATTTTTTTTATTTTATTTTGAGAGTTTGTGAGGTTTTTATTTTGTTGTAATATTCTCTTCTCTCTCTCTCTTATCTGGTTTGTAATAATTTATTCAAAGCATTGTAATAATTCCCCGCCCCACTTCTTTCTATCCCATTCTTTTACTCGCTTTCCTTACTTGTACATAAACATCATATTTATTTTTCATCATATTCATGCTTTGCATCCATGTTTCATGCATCTTGATTCGGCAAAGTTTGCATTTGTGGATTTAATCAATTCTTATGTGATTATGTGTGCTACCTCATGTTCTTGAGATGATTCACATGTCATATCTTAGAAGCCGAATCTTTAGTTGCATCTCATGAGTGAATTGTATTAGGATTTTGTATATAAGATCATGCATGTTTTACTAACTTTGTTTTGTAGCTTGTTCGCGGGTCGTCAAACCTGTAAGTTTTTATGCTTTAGCATCTCGTTTGTGTGTGTTTTTCTCACTATGTTTAAGCATCCTACCATGTGGCTATTTGCTTATGTGATATAACTGTATGAATGCCAGTGGATGGAGGTTGTGTCGCTTAATTTGGAATGATATTGATTTTCATGTTTGTAAACTTAATTTATTTGGGTTATACAATTTCAAAACTCTTTCAAAACTACATGAAATCAAGTTGTTCCAAAATGGGTGACATAGTCTATACTTGTATGCTTCACATAGTAAATTTTAGGATTTATTAAATAACCAGAACATGAACATATAAAGAAAATAAAAGTCATATCATGGTTTAGTAGAGGCCGATCTTTTGATCGGGTGAGCGGGGGTGCTCATTATTGACCTTCCCCTCTCATACCTAAGGTTCCGAGCCAAGCATCCTTGGTTCTGACGAGCGATGGCCTTGGCACCGAGTCATGGGTTTCCTAATTTTCCCAAAATAAATATTAGGTGGCGACTCGAGATCCGATGACGCTGATCCATTTTTAACAAAATTGCAATAAAATGGATTTTCAATAAAAGTTTTCAAATCTGGACTCTCATCTACGTTTCACATTGCACTCGTGAGACTAGATCAAAGAAATTTCGAGAATCCGAACTGTTTAACGCGCGCGGGTACCCCCCGGGCATGTTACAGGTACAATTGCAGGAACTGTTAGATAAGAAGTTTATCAGGCCCAGTACTTCACCATGAGGCGCACCTGTTTTGTTTGTGAAAAAGAAAGATGGCTCACTGAGATTGTACATTGATTATCGGGAATTGAACAAGGTAACTGTAAAGAACAAATACCCATTACCGCGTATCGATGATTTATTTGATCGATTCTGAGGTGCACAAGTGTTTTCAAGATTGATCTTAGATCGGTATCACCAATCGAAAGTCAAACCGAAGACATTGATAAAGCGCTTTGAGCGAGGTATGGCCACTTTGAATTTTTAGTTATGCCGTTCGGAGTCACGAATGCCCCTGCTGCATTTATGGACCTCATGAACAGAATCTTTAAACCATACCTTGATGACTTTATTGTGGTATTCATTGATGACATATTGATTTATTCTAAGATCAGAGAAGAACATGAACATCACCTAAGACTTGCCCTGCAAACCTTAAGAGAACAGAAACTGTATGCTAAACTGTCTAAATGTGAATTTTGGCTTGATCATGTGATGTTTTTGGGGCATGTTATTAGCAAGGATGGAATCTCTGTTGATCCGCAGAAAATTGAAGCTGTAGTGAACTGGCCTAGACCAACGAATGTAACTGAAGTCCGAAGCTTTTTGGGATTGGCTGGATATTACAGAAGGTTCGTCAAAGACTTCTCCAAAATTGCCTTACCACTGACTCAGTTGACACAGAAAGGGATATCATTTGACTGGACTGACCAGAGGGAATCAGCATTCCAAGAATTGAAAACTAGACTTGTGACCGCACCGATTCTGACTCTACCTTCAGGTACGGATGGTTATACTGTATTTAGTGATGCTTCTCACAAGGGTTTGGGATGTGTTTTAATGCAGAATGGGAGAGTTATTGCTTATGCTTCCCGACAGTTGAGACCACATGAAAAGAACTACCCTACCCATGACTTAGAACTTGCTGCAGTAGTGTTTGCACTGAAAATTTGGCGTCACTATTTGTATGGAGCAACATGTGAAGTGTATACTGACCACAAGAGCCTGAAGTACTTTTTCACTCAGAAAGAACTGAATATGAGACAGCGGAGATGGCTTGAACTGATAAAAGACTATGACTTACAGATATTGTACCATCCGGGAAAGGCCAACACCGTTGCCGATGCATTGAGCCGAAAGTCAATTGCCAACTTAGCTGTTCTTTGTTCGACCGAAGGAATTGCTTCATGATCTGGAAAAGTCTGAAATTGAAATTGTTTTGAAAGAACAAGGTGGAACCTTAGCTGCTATTTCTGCTCAACCAGCCTTGATTGAGGAAATTAAAGAAAAACAACAACTGGATGATTTCTTAAAAAAGGTTATTGAAGAAAGGGATTCAAAACCGAGACCGAGGTTCAAATTTGAGAACAATGTTTTGAAATTTCAAGAAAGACTGTGTGTGCCAAATGACACTAAATTGAAAAGAAGAATTCTGCAAGAAGGCCACAGTTCGAAGTTTTCGATTCACCCAGGGAATATGAAAATGTACCAAGATCTCAAGCAATTTCGTGGCGAGAATGAAGAAGGAAATTGCCGACTTTGTGTCTAAGTGTCTTCATTGCCAACAAGTCAAGGCGGAACATCAACGACCTACCGGATTACTGCAACCCTTACCCATACCAGAGTGGAAATGGGAGCATATCACGATGGATTTTATCGTTGGATTACCTCGCTCCAGGAAAGGTATGGACTCTATTTGGGTTATTGTTGATAGATTGACCAAATCTGCACACTTCCTACCTGTCAAGACAATTTATAACGCAAACAAATTGGCTGTTATCTATATTGATGAAATTGCGAGATTGCATGGAGTGCCTGTATCTATTGTTTCTGACAGGGATTCGAAGTTTACATCGAGGTTCTGGCAAAGCCTCTGATGTATTGGAGTCTTGAATTGAGGTGAGTAGCGCCTATCATCCTCGTGACAGATGGCGGTCGAAAGGACCATCCAGACTTTAGAGGATTTCGAGAATGTGTGTCCTTGATTTTCGTGAATTGGGAAAGTCATTTGTCGTTGATCGAATTCGCCTACAATAATGACTACCATTCGAGTATTGGAATGGCGCCTTCGAGGCATTGTATGGCGAAAGTGTAGATCTCCAATCTGGGCGAAGTTGGAGATGGGCCTTGCTTGGGCGAAATTGTTTATGAGACGGCGAAAAGGTAAAAGCGATACAACGGTAGCGCACTGAGTGAGCGGAAGAGTTATGCAGATGTTAGAAGACGAGACAGAGAATATGAAGTGGGTGATCACGTGTTTGTGAAAGTGACACCAATGAAAGGCCAGACTCGTTTTGGAGTCAAAGGCAAGTTAGCGCCAAGGTACGTCGGGCCGTATCAGATTATTGAGAAAATCAATCCGGTGGCATATCAAGTTGCACTTCCTCCTGAAATGGAGCATATGCATAATGTCTTTCACATTTCGATGTTGAGAGACTATCTTCGAGATCCGTTTCATGTGATTGAGCCTACTCGTATCGTGTTGAGTGATGACTACACTTACGAGGAACGGCCTATACAGATTGTAAACAGACGGATCAAGAAACTGAGGAACAAGGAGATCCCACTAGTGAAAGTTGATTGGCAGAACCATGGTGGTGTGTATGCCACTTGGGAAAGGGAAGATGACATGGCTAAAAGATATCCTGATTTCTTTCCACTGAATCCAGTTTTCTTCCAAACTGAAGGTAACTCGAGTTTAGAGGACTAAACTCCTTAAAAGGAGGGGAGACTGTAACAACCCTTGTACCGATTACCGAATAACCACTGAATGATGTACTGATTATTGCTAAACTGGACCGCTAATGACTGATAATCGAATTAACTGAATCGATCGATGGCAAATCAAACCTAATTGATCGAGTTTATTTATTGCATTGTATATTGCATCTGTTTGATTGATTGATTATCTGTTTGAATTCGTATGTTTAAATTGGTAATTGAAGGCCTTATCGGCGGCCGAATTAGGAATCGTTTAGTGTTTTATAATCAGTAGAATATTTGTGATTTTATGGTATATCTATCTGAAAATCGATTAGGAATGATTAAATTAGATTTAATCGAGTTAATTACCAAGATTGACTTAATTACCACATTGCCACCTATAGTGGACCTTTGTTTACTATTATAATAGAGCCTTATCACCTAATCAAAGCATTTGATCAGCCATTCCTCACATTCTAGCCGACCAAACTAGAGAGTGAAGCGAAGAGAGAGTTGGACTCAAATTGTTGAATTTGCTTGGAGATTGCTTAGAATTGAAGTATTATTGGCATAATCTAGCTTCCACACCTTGAAATTGACACTCTAGGTAAGGAAATCATCTTCTTCTTGTTGTTTTTAAGCCTCAACTTGCATGTTCTAGGCTCCATTGTAGAACCAAACCAAGATTTAGTGCATAGAGATTGAATTATGCTCGAATTCATGCATGCATGGCCATCTTGGTGCATTTTGAGTTGAATTCATGTTGAAATTGTACATGCATGTCCATGTTTAAGCTATGGTCCATGTTTTCACTTTGTTTTCCAACTATTGAGCTCAATTGAGCAAGAATTGAAGCTTGATTTTGGTTTAAAGATCATGCATGTCATGTTTTGAAGTTGTTCATGAAATTGATCTCATATTGAGTTTAATTGAAACACCCTTGGGCCTTGATTTCTTAAATTGAGCTTTAAAACGTGTTATTCTACGTGTTTGAAAGAGTTTTCCAGAAAATGGGCAAAAGAGGATCGAATTGGGGGCATCAAACTTGAGTTTGGAACTTGGAGGTTGAATCTGGATTTTCCAGATTTTTGATGTCCGCTCGAGCGGGGGAAGTGCCGCTCGAGCGGGGAAATCATGCTCCCAGCATTTTCTTCGACTTGTTTCTGATCGCTCGGCGAGAAATCGAGCATCCAAAGATCTTGTCCTGTTTCATCACCCGCCGGCGGAGGAATGTCTTGTCGGCGAAGGATTGTGTGTCACGCTCGAGCGGGGAAGTTGACGCTCGAGCGGGGACCTTTGTTTTGCTTGTCCGCTCGAGCGGGGAAACCTGCGCTCGAGCGGAGGCCTTGTTTCACTGAAAATTCTGGAATTGGTTTCTAAGTGTATTTTCGCATCCTCATCCCATCCTAGGCATTCCTAGGCCTAGTTTAAGGCATCTTAATGAGGATTTAGACATAGAACCACACCGAGGAAATTTAGGGATTTAATTATCATCCTTTCGATTGTGAAACTTAGTGTGTGTTCTATTTGTTAACTGTTTAGGGTTGGCTTTCGGGGACGCGCTCTAGCTGCTATTAGCCCAATCTCTGTGAGTAACAATTGTGTAAAGATATGTTCAAAATGGTTATCTTTTGAATCTTCGAATCTGGCTGTTTATGGAGCTGCTATTGTTCTTGAATGAATGTATGTCTGATTAATCAGGTATTGTGGCATCCTTAGCATCTTGTTCTTTTCTGAGCTCTGTCGGTTCCTTGCGGAACCATCATTCTTGTTGATGGCCATCATTCTTGTTGGGTCTGTTAAGACCGGTCCTTTGGACCCTCTTGTTTATAGGCTAATGGATGTACCACATATGGTGATTGATTGAAATCTTGAAAGATGAAATATCTTGTTTAATGAATTGATTTCATTCTTTAAGGACATTCATTCATAACCTCTTTCTGTTGTATGTTATTCACTTTGGGCTTTAGCTCACTTTTATATATATATATGTAGGTTCTCTGTGACGGTGGAGCTAGGGCGTGGGTTGGTCCCCGCTTTTGGTCAACCCACCTATGTGCCTCCTGCGAGGTTCCGAGTTGCCATGTTATGGCTTGGGGTGTTTTATTGTCCCCACTGTCTCCTCCTTTGTTTTGTACTATTGTATAGATCTCTTTGTTCTTGTCTTTGTTATCGAGGATTCGATCCGTCTTGATCAGTAAATGATTGTATAAACTGTCTTTAATCATGTATGAATGCATGAAAAATGTTTTTGGCATACAGATTTTCACAGCTCAATGGACACTAGATATTTACTGTATTGGCTTCCGCCAGTTCTACTGTTTGATGTATTCTTTAAAGACGGGCCTTTGGTAATCTCGGATTACTGGCCAGTTACGGTGCTAAACCCATAGGGCCGAGTTTGGGTCATGACAGCTAAACAATAAGGACATAATACATCCATCTTGCCAAGATAATGGCGGCAAGAATCTTTGTGTGCCTGGGCGTCAAATTGATATACTCGTAGGCAGATCTTCTAATTTATCATCAGTACATAGATCTTGTTGAAGAAATCAATTTATAGGAGTAGACCTACGAATATTTGTGTATAAATAAAATTCTGTAAAACAAAACGGTATGAGTAAAAGTATGTATTTCAAGATTAGACACAGGGTGACTAAATCATAGTTGATTGCATCTATTTTTGAAAAACAAAATTGAGCATGTAGAGTTTTTCAACTGAGCATTCCAGTGATTAGTGATGCGCTTGATGGTTTAGCAAGGTGAATAGAAATGAATAATGCCTTTTTCTCAAACAATCCTATGGGCGCCTAAGCCTAGGTTTTTATTTTGGAAAGAATAAATAAACAAAAGGGAGAATAGAAGCCCACATTACATCAAAAGATATCATCACATAACTACGATGAAGCAACCCAACTATGCCTCACTCAGGGTACAATGCAAGTAGCAGTGCACACATGATTTTCAATATCAAGTCAATCTACAAAATTACCCACTACTACTATATCTAGCACTCAAGCCTCCAAGAAGAACCAAAAAATAAATAATTGTGAAGGTCCTTGGGTTAGGATATGAGAGAGAGTACTTGACTTCTTTCTAATAATGCAGCAAAATTGACCAAATTTAAACAAAATTTTCCAATTACTTGTTCCAAATCTTGACCAAATTTTAAGACAGACCAATTTTATGAATAGCGACGTAATCAGCCAAATGTTTTACACTTCAATTCACCCACCGGAGTTAGGACAACCAATCATAATCCAAGCTTTAAGTTCTAATAACAACAATAAGGAGTCAGGACAACCAAACCATGATGGTTATGATTAGTAAATTACTTAACTTACACACTCTCTCTCTCTCTGTTCATCAAATTTGAGTGAAAATTTGATTAAAAGCTTAATCTGATATGAATACTCCAATCCTTACTCTTTTTGCATCTTCAAATCTTTTCAAAAAAATTCCAAACTTATCCTAAAAACCATCTCCTATCCATACCATTTTTTATGAAAGAAAACCATCTCCTATCCATACTCTATTTTAAAATTTTATCAAAAAAGATTAAAAGTATTATTATTGGAGATTTGGTAAAATTTTTTGTTCATCCTTCATTTAGGGTGTTTTTCCTGTAAGTTTTTTGTTTATCTCCTATCCAAACTCTATTAGTTTTTCCTGTGTATAATAGCCAAATAATTTTGAGACCAACCTTATGTGGAATAACCAAATTTCTGCTTAATAGTTCAAATAATTGGCAGTAATTCTTTGATGAAAAAATAATTTCTGCTTAAAAAAATTGACAATAATTCTGATTAAAAATTGACAGAAATTTGGTGATGAGAGACACATTTCCTCAATGTTTAATAGTTATGAGAGAAATTTAGTTCACAATAATTCTGCACAATGTTTAATCAAAATTGACAGAATTTTGGTTCACATAATGTTTTTTTTTTTAATTCTTTGATGAAATTTATTTCAAATAATTTCTACTTAATAGTTCAAATAATTGACAATAATTGACAGACCAACTATTATACACAGTTGACAGTAAACACAATGTGTATAACCTTTTTTTTTTTTTTTGAACACCAAACCAATTTCTGCTTAATTTTTTTTTATTAAAAAAATTGGCAATAATTCTGATTAAAATTGACAGAAATTTGGTGATGAGAGACACATTTCCTCAATGTGTAATAGTTCTGAGAGAAATTTGGTTCACAATAATTCTGCTCAATGTTTAACAGAAATTTGGTTCACATAATGTTTTTTTTAATTCTTTGATGAAATTTAGTTCAAATACTTTATGCTTGATAGTTCAAATAATTGACAGAACAACTATTATACACAGTTGACAGTAAACACAATGTGTATAACCTTTTTTTTTTTTTTTTTGAACACCAAACCAGTTTTGTCTATGATGTTTTTCCTTCTAATAGCCAAATATACAGATGTGTATAACCTCACTGAAACAGCTACTATACAAATATATCTAATAGCCAAATATGTTTTTCCTGTGTATAATAGCCAAATAATTATGTTTTACCAATTTTTGTCTGTCCATGAGCACAAAGCAGCTACTCTCTCTCAGTGTGTATATATCTATCAACCATCACTCAAACAGGTACTCTCTCTCAGTGTGTATATATCTATCAACCATCACCTACCAATCCTCCTTTCCTTCTTTACCTCACTTAAACAGCTTACCTCACTATGAGCACAAAGCCAACAAATAAAAAATAGAGTCAAACAGCTTACCTCATTTCCTTCTTTGCAACTACTCT
Source organism: Camellia lanceoleosa (assembly GCA_025200525.1). Classification (NCBI taxonomy): domain Eukaryota; kingdom Viridiplantae; phylum Streptophyta; class Magnoliopsida; order Ericales; family Theaceae; genus Camellia; species Camellia lanceoleosa. The sequence continues at coordinate 3,333,913 of CM045766.1, read as the reverse complement.
TTAATTTTTATTTTTAGATTGATGACTACTCTTTAATTTTGTCTCTCCTCCTTTCTCTCAGTGAGTATTATTCCGGAGCATCGATTACATTTTGTGAGTATTATTAGTTACAAATTTCCAATTTCTTATATGAATGAATTCATAAATTTGGTGTTTTGCAGCTTTCTTTATGTTTAATCTATTGATATGTTCAGTTTAGATTCTATTGATAAATTTGGTGTGAGATTACAGTTTAGATGCTATATGCATGTGAGCATGAATTTAGATGTTATTAACCTAATAAATAGGAATTTCTATATGTTTCTTTTTCTTACTATTCCAAATTGAGCAGAGTCATAGCAACTCACTAACAACACTGCATGGACATGGACTTCACACCCACTGGCCCATGCTATACTTCTGCATGTCTGATGCTTGTTTGGTTCTGTAAATAACTTAAAAATTATTAACATGACTTTGAAAAAAGGGAGTTGCTATGACTCTGAAAAAACCAAACTAATGGCTGAATATTGGAAGTAAATAACCATAAGCACAGAGCCAGCACACTGAAAAAAACAACCATAAGTTAATAACTGATTTTGGTTAATAATTGGAAAATACTGACCCAACACACTAAGAGAAAGGAGGAGAGACAAAAATTGGTAAAAAACATAGCAAAGTAATAACTGATTTTGGTGATAAAAAACATAGCCTTTGCAACTACTCTTTAATTTTTATTTTTAGATTGATGACTACTCTCATGCCTACCAAACGTTACCAAAGCAATAACAAAAGAAAAAAATAAGAACCAAAGTAATAAACTAACCGAGCAGCCGAGCAGGATGTCAAGCAGCCAAAGTGAATAGCCAGAGTGAACAAAAAAATTACTGTAATGAATAGCCGAGCAGCCAAAGTGATGTCACATCCGGAGTGAACAACGGTGAGAGTGGTCAGAGTGATCCACAGAAGCTCTGATGAAGGCAAAAGCTGAGAGAGGAAAAAAAAATTCAAGAAGAAGAACATATTGAATTAGTTAAGATAAAAATGAGAGGATACTAAATAATCCCGAATCAATTAAATAACTAATTCAATTAAATAATCCCGAATAAATTCTCTTGAACCCAGCAATTAAAGTCATGTTTTCAACACTAAATAATAACACTGAATTGGTTAAAGTCATGTTTTCAATAACTCTATTGAACCCAGCATTTAAAAATACTTTTCCATATATCTATGTCATTCAATAACTATAGATTGGTCTGTGCAAAATTCAATAACTATAGATTTGTCTGATATAATCCCTATAACTAAATATATATATATCATTTGTTTGATCTGCAGAATTTCTTTTCCATATATCTATATCATCCAAATCTGTTGTACGGTGTATCTTTTCCATAATAAGTCAATATATATATATATATATATCCTTCAAATCTAGCATTAATCCAAATCTACACACACCCAGAAGACACCCGTGTAATCCAAATCTGCACACACCCAACACAAAATCCAAACCATATAACTCAATATCGCCCGTATAACTCAATATATATACCATTCAAAATCCAAACCCAATACAATAAGATAATTTGCACACACAACATACATCACACCAACAATAAATCTATAGGAGTTTTCCAATGTGGGTAAACCCAAAAATACACCCAGAAGATTGAAACAGAGCAAGGAATTCAGCAATGGGGAGACAGACGGTAGACAGAGAGAGAGATAAAGAGGGAAGGTAGATAGAGGGTATGGGAAGACAGATGGTAGACAGAGGGTATGGAGAGACAGAGGGTAGATACTGAGGGAAACACAGGCAAATCAAATGAAATGTGTTGGGCGGGAACCACCCATTGATCTAAACCATTGATATACACTTAGGATTCATCTGAGCCATCCAAATGAAATGTGTCTCTCATACATTTTAGGGTAATGTTATAGTGTGCAACTTACACCTTACACCTTTTTGTGTTCACTTACATCTTACACTTACACATTTTTTACCTTGCACTTACACCTTTTGTGTAAGTGGCACATGGTGTGCAACTTATACATTTCATTTATACCTTCCACTTACACTTACACCTTACACTTACACCTTTTGTGGGTTGCACACCAAAGAAAACTCCTACATTTTATACATTTTCAAAAACCCTTCTCCCTTATTATATAGATATATATATATATATTTTAATTTCATACATGTCTTGTCAATTACTAGCTCTCATATATATATATATATATTTAATTTCATCCATGTGTAACTATAAAATGTTTGTTGTTTTAGGAACAACCCAAAATGATCTTTTCTTATTAATTAACAAGTCTCATATTTTTTATTTTTTATTTTTTATTTTTTAATTTTCATTCATGCCTTGTTAATTACCTGGTCCATATTTTTTTAATTTCTTTCATGTGTAACTATGAGATGTTTGTTGTTTTAGAAACAACCCAAAACCATATTTTCTTATTAATTACCAGGTCTCATATATATATATATATATATATTTTTAATTTCAGTCATGTCTTGTCAATTACCAGGTCCCATATTTTTTTAATTTCATGCATGTGTAACTATAAGATGTTTGTTGTTTTAGAAACAACCCAAAACAATCTTTTCTTATTAATTACTTGGTCTCATATATATATATATATATATATATTTTAATTTCATTCATGTCTTATCAATTACCAGGTCCCATATTTTTTTATTTTCATTCATGTGTAATTATAAGATGTTTGTTGTTTTAGAAACAACCCAAAACGATCTTTTCTTATTAATTATCAGGTCCCATATTTTTTTTATAATTTCATTCATGTCTTATTAATTACCAAGTCCCATATTTTTTCATGTGTAACTATAAGATGTTTGTTGTTTTAGAAACAACCCAAAACTACTCGTTTTAAGGTTTATTTTTGGGTTAATTATACTAAAACCTTTTTAAAAAATATCATTTTATCCTCTTTATCTATAAACTCATATGTATTGATCATCTCAACTATGAAAATTGTAAATACACTTATTTTGAAGGTGGTTTAAAATGAGTTTGTATCAGACAATAAACTGGTAGTATAGTCAAAGATCGGTTTGTATCAAACAATATACTGATAAACAATGGGTATCGTAGTCCCAAATTTTTTCAAATTAAAGCATTTATCATTGTGACTCAACTTAAAAAATATTACAACCAATAGTTAAAATAGAGATTTCTATTTTTTTGGGTAAATTACAAATACACCCTTAAGGTTTGCTTAAAATACGGATTGGCTCCCTGTGGTTTGGAAAATTTAAATACTCCATTTTTAGAATTTTAAAAAAAAATGAAATTAATTGAAAAAATAAAATTCTTAACTGCTCTTCTATACAATAATAAAATTACATGAATTATTAATTGAATTAAATTTCTAACATCATTAAAACTGTTAAATGCCTTGATAATTTAATAATAAAATGAGTTATTTGTTATGAAATTTCTAATATCTTTTTTTTGGGTACATTGGAATGTGAAATTTATGATATCATTAAAATTGTTAAATGACTTGATAATTTATTATTATAATAGATCATTTATTTTGAAATTGAAAACTTCATGAAGCGATATGTAATTTTCAAAATTAAAAGGGACAATTCGTATGTTAAACAAATCTTAACAGTTGTATTTATAATTTATCCTTTTTTATTTGTTGGGTTATTTTACAGTTATTTATACCTACCTACACAATCTGGGTAGAAGGTTGGTCTATCGCAGTTGCAAGAGACACTAAAAACATTCCTGATAATATCAAACTAGCTTCTTCTTCCATCAATGGCATCACCATCACTAGCCTCAATCAATTCCAAATCCACCTCGTCTCCGAACAAGTACCCATACCCTGGGTAGTGGCGGAGTCCAGAAACTAAGTTAGAGGAGACACTTATTAATTACAATTTTTTATTTTAAAAAAAAATTCATGATCAACAATAAAATAATAATAATTTTATGAGCTAAATTAAAGCATAAGAAATTAAAAATGATTATTAATAGGAACAAATCAAAATTCTGTAATAGTGTATAATAGCTCAGTGTGGGATAGTGATATAAGTTTGTAATTTGAGCACAAAAAAATATGGGTGAAAATTCCTAATTTTAGAAAATAAAAACACATCATTTATAGCACAAATTATTATAAAATATATTTAATTTTTATTTGACAGAAAATATTAAAGGGATGATACGGCTTATAAATGATATGTTTTGAATGCAAATTATTAAATAGTCTTAGAGTACCATATGGCGTTGCCTATGTGATGCTCAAACTATGAGAAATTACAAATCACACTAAGTAGTTTGTCAACTACCTGAAAATAATAAGTTAATTATATTCAATGCATAAGATTTTTCACTACACTATTGGTTTAGACTACTACATAAACAATACCACATAGTGCTCTCAAAGTATCAAACAACTACTTATTGTGAACAATACAATAAATCCTTAGCCAAAGAACATGTTAAGAGAAAAAAAAAATTGTATATGAACACAAAACAAAAATAAAAAAAAGTTCAAAATTAAGGGGGCACATGACCCTCTTGGCCTTCATTGGCTCCGTCCCTGCCTCGGGGAAATTAATGTGTTGAAGTTTGTCCCCGACAATCTGTCTGTAACAACAAACAACTACGATCAATGGAAACAACAAATGCTCGAACTCATTAAGAATGAAGTCTTGTTCCACTTCATAGACGGCACCAAGAAGGCTCCTAAAATTGTCACCATCCTGGAAAAGGAGGTTGAGAACCAGGATTACATATCCTGGAAAAGATCAGACGATCTTTTACGAAATGGATCTAAACCAAACTCATGAAGAAATACACGAAGATGTAAAACACTATCCAAATGCTAGAGGGTTGTGGACATACTTAGAGAAACTGTTTGGTAGTAAAGCTGCCCAAGCCCAACATCACTGCTATCGCAATGGCTTCCTCGTCATCCTCCTCAATCAATTCCTTCAATGTGTCGGACTTTGTCCATTAAACTCTCTCGTCTCTGAAAAAACTACTTAGAGTGGAGAAACAGATATAATGAGTTCATTAAGAGTCAAGGTTTTGTTAGTCACATTGATGGCACGACAAGCCTACAATGTCCTAGAAAAGAAGAGACACTCAAGTACGGAAATTGATCCGAACCAAGCTTGTGAAGATACACTCCAGGAGATGGCCGATATAATGCTTGTTAAAGCTGCTAAAGCGTTAGTTAACCAACAAAGAACTGCTAAAGTGATGTGGGTAGCGTTGGAAAAAATCTTGATAAAACGAAATTTTTTTTTAAATTCTGTAAATATAAATGTTTAGCATCATCGATTTAAATTTTGGAATTTATTTTTAAAAAGAATAATATTTTATTCGGATTCATTATAAATGTCGATGTCATGATGTGAGAATTAAATATGAATCACAAATCTAAATTAAGATACTGTATACCTTATTGTGCGATTCTTGGATCCAACTAGTCTTGTCTTCATAGTAGGCGCATTAATGCACTCTTTTATCTTCTTTTAGTATTGTAGAATAGGTGTAAACAATGTAAAAATAAATAATCTTGTTGAATCAAGAAAATTTGTGGTGATTCTTCTTTATGTGGTTTATTAAAAGCAAATTCTCACTAACTTCATATTTATTACCTTTCTTTATTTTTCGTCGAGCTTTGTTGTAGGTCATTATATGGGACTATACAAAGCTAAATTTAAAGGTGACTAGGAGAGAGCAGAGGAATTTATAAAACAAGAACCAAATAACATTGCAATGAGGGCTGCCATAAGGGATAACTCAAAAATAGTGCTCATTGTTGCGGTGAAGTCGAAGCAGAGAAACTATTTTGTGAAGAAGCTAGTGAATCGAATGTCACCAGAGGATCTAGCTCAAGGCGACAGGGAAAAAAGGATAGCCCTTCACAGGGCTGCAGCAGTTGGCAATATCGAGGCTGCCAAACTGTTAGTGGAGAAGAACTGGTAGCTGCCAAATGCTCAGACGGTTCAAAAACTGTGGCTCAAAAGGGAGTCCCTTACACTTGGGCTATTCTACTCTCATCTTTACGAGGTTGCCGGGGTATACTGGTTTACCTTTGGGCCTGCTATTAGCTCCAAGTAGTGAGATATGGGACCTGCTATCAGTCCTAGGCCTGCTATCAACCTCTACTGGCGGAGGCGAAACTTCCCCCAAAGGCTGTTATCACCTTGGTGGGGTGTCTTCCCTAGCAACTTAGTTGTGGCAGTTGTCGTAGTTGCGGTGGCTGTAGTTGTTGCGGTGGCCATTTCCCGTTGCAAGTCCAAATGATAGAATCGACAATATTAGAGATCGTAGCATCAGCAAAAATGCCTCCTCAGCTTGATTGCTGCAAGCGTTGCCTTTGCAACTTAGTTGCTTTGGTTTCCTCCTTCCCTCAGCAATTTCAGATGGTGGTGAAATCGACAATATTGGGGGTGGCGGTGTTGAGGCAAAGTGCCTCAGCAACTTTGACCGCTACAAGTAGTACCTCTGCAACTTGACTTGGACATTTTCTTCGTGGAGTTTGTTTGGATCTTTGGTGGGTCAGACCTGCTTCGGCCCACTTGTTAGCCCACTTCCTTTGGGCTTTAGCCCATGCTCCTTCAGACATTCTTGGTCATCTAAAAGGGGCAACCTCAGCGCTTAGGTCCATGCTTAATTTGGACCTCAATTTTTGGCCCTTTACATTTGCCCCATGCTCGCGTAAGGGACACGTCCCTTGTTTCTTACGCATGCATGACATCGCCACAGAAGTCGCTCGGTTTCCTGTAGGGTCATAATGATCTTAAAAGGTGTGTTGATTGATGGGACCCCTTGAGTGGAGGCGCATTGGCGCCCCTTCTCTGATTTCTTTATAAATACCCCCCTTGGGTCCATTGGTCCCCCACTTTCCACCAAACTCTTTTATCTTCTTGTCCTATTCTTCTCTTTCTAGTCTCTATCTTTCAAAGTCTTCTCCTCTTTTCTTTATTCATTTTCCGTGGCCACCACCAGGTTCTTAGCCTATAGGGTTGTCCCATCTCACTCTAAATGGAGAAGGGCTCTTTACTTCGGGAGGCTCGTCAACCCATTTTGGAAGGTGGTTGAGTCTTTCACCCCAGATGCTTCTCCTTTGGAGGAACCCTTGCTTTCTTTCGGCGAAGCTTCTTTGGACGATGCCGACATGGTCAACCTTGTGTTGATTCTACGGTTCCAAGTTGAGCACAGTGACTTTCCACACTCTTACATTTACTATCGCACTCACTCGAGCCCTTTGCTTGACTGACCCCTTTGGGTTGTTGACATCTTGGTAGACGATGACTTTTCATGGCATTTGAAGATGTTCGCCTAACATAGTTTTGGTTTTGAAGGAGTTGTCCATTCATGAAGTTCAGACCAATACCGATGTCGCTGTCTCTCGTTGGAGTCGTGACACCCACACCTTCGTTCTTGCTTGGGGGAAGGTGACCCCGACTTTGGAAGATGTTGTCGTACTTTTGCGCCTCAACACCCCACCGGGACTTCATTTTTGACCCTGTATCTCTTACTACTATGGATCAGACTCCAGTTACTGCTTTTCAAGGTGCCTTCCGAAAGGCACGAAAGTTTGGTTGTTGGTATGATCCCAAAGCTGGGGAGTTATTGCAAGTGAGGCCAAAAAGAGACAAGATAACATATCTCTTTTGGCTAAAACACTTTTTCAAGGATATGCAGACGCCGGTGGGTGACATTATTGAAGGCAATCGCTAATACATAGTTGGCCTAGGTTACGCGGCAACTTGTATCTTGCCGCTTTTGTCAGCTACTTCATCTCTTTCTTTGGTCTCCCCAGTAATCCCCCTTAAAGTAGCAATTCATTGGTATTTTCCCTTGCCGTCAAACTTTATAGCGGCAATCAGATCCCTTTCGCTCCCATTTTTTTGGGAAATCTGTACTTCCGTCTTGATCGTATTCATGTGGATGTGGAGAGATCCATGGGCCGTCATGACATGTGGAGTTTTGTGCATACTTAGCTTCTAACTACCCTTTTCTATGAACGGTTCCTTGCCATGGGTCCCGCCCCCAAGGAGCACAAAACCTTTTTATACTGAGGAGGTCCTAGATGTAGAGGGATATCCCATCCTAGATGTAGAGGGACGGGTTGTCACAAGACAGACGTGCAACTCTTTTCCCCGCATCTCCAGATGGTCTAGCGTCAGTACTAATAGACCTTTCATAGATTACATTGATCACTTGGAGGATTATGTGTTTCGCCCCTACACTCAAACTTTTCTAGGTGTTTCAGCTGTTCTCTTCTACTTTTTAGAGGTTCAACACATTGACCTTTCTGTTGAGGACATCCCAACAACTCTTCTAGTGGTTGCCATGATGCGACCTGGGTATTTGCTGGTGTGGAACAAGAAGGGCATGCCTAGTGTCGTCTATCGACCGGACAGAATCATCAGGCAATTTGGCATGGATCAAGGCATCCCACACATGCCTCTTCCTCAGCCAGGCTTCCATTTGAGCTTTCGTTGGTTCAACCGTGAACATACTCCCCTTGTTGTAGAGGGCTTAGGTGTTATCGAGTTTCCTTTGCTTGGGAGAGATGGTGCTTTCATCCCAAGCAACAGGTTGTATTAGTATCTCAACCTCAATTCCTTGTTCAACTTCTGTAACAGTGACCTAGTGGTCCCTGCTGTAGAACCAATCTCACAACTCGACTTATCTCTCTGTCTTCCTTCTGGTCGTGGAAAACAGACCAGTTTGTTTTATCATTTCAAATTGCTATCTATACCTATTGTAGAGAAACCCCTTTCGCCTGAGGCAATGCATGTTCAACCTTTGTAAGTTTCTCTTCCCCTTATCAGTGCATCGGTAAGAATGACGTGCGCTTGGCTAAGGGCAACCCGATGGGCGGTGGCATCAGTTACTAAGGCCCGCGCCTCACCATCTAGGAATAGACTTCAAGTAGTTCCAACACTTGACACGTTTTGCATTCTTTTATATAAACTGTTATTTCCATTCTCATGGTCACATGGCCTTCTTCTTTTTAGGACTTCGTGGCTTCAGGGAGCAGTACTGCTTCAGCCGCCCCATTTTCGGGCCCTAGAGGCCCTTTGGCTGTTATTGGGCTTTCTATTGACTCAGATGATAATGACAACCTTCTTATTGCTTTGAGAGTCACCAGACTTAGAACCCATAGACTGGTACTCTCAGAGGGTTCTAAGTCTAGTGACTCTCAGAGGCTGATAGAGAATCTATTGCTAGAGTTGAAGCACTTGCTGAGGTTGAACGAGTTGCTGAGGCTAAGACAAGCACAGAGACTGAGCTAGTTGTAGAGGATGAGGATATGGAAGAGGACTATGATATTCTTCCCATTGAAAATGAACAAGTCCCCCATGTCGTAGAAGTTGCAGAGGGCAACATGTCTACTAAGGCTGTTGATACTCCAAACACCATCGATGTTGTACATTCTGACCATTCATCCGTCGGTGGCGAGGACTTCGTCCCCGAAACTCTGAGAGAGTAGTGTGGAGTAAAAGAGCCACTTGAAGTTGAGCCACCCTAAACAAAGGCTGGGTCAGGGAACTCTTCTCACTCTACTCAGTCTCCTCTAGTTTAGCATACTATAACCTCAAATGTCCCAGTTGCCGAGGAAAAGAAAGATGCAGCGACCGCTCTTAAGGTAAGCCCTCTAATTTTGGCTCAACTTGCAAAGGTAGTCGGCAATGTAACCGCTCTTGGTGCTACTGTTTCCACTGGTACTTTTGACCCAGTTGCCTCAGCAACTTTTGAGCAACTTGTTGATTTGTACGCTACTCATTTTCCTGAAGTTCCAGCTAATCTTGTGGTGTCACAAGACTTGTCTACTGGGATAGACACTACCATTGTGCCAGATTTGAATGTTGGGGATTACCAAATGGATGACCTTTTCTCAGAGCGGCAGGGCGATAGAGGCAGTTTTGGTTTATCTCGAGAGATCAGCTCACCTGGCCATCTACGAGCATCTACTCACTCCAATGCTGCAGGGCAGTCATCTTTGGGAGAGGTTCGTCGTCCCCAAAACTTTGGTCGCTCTGCAAGTCTTCCTCCCGTACTTCAAGCTAGCGGTGGTATGAAAGAGTCCTTACATCCTTTAACAAGGGTTTCTTTTCTGAGCTATTGGGTCTCTGCCATAGTCGCTCCCATCCTTGTCTTTATTAAGGCATTGCACCCTAGTACTTTCTCTACTTTCAATGTACCAAGCCCGATGGTGTAGACAACGCTGTTAGAGCCTTTTGCTAGCTTCATTTGCGACCTCGCCACAAAGCAGATCTTGACAACCTCCGGCAAGTTTGTAGAGAGTGCTGAGGCAAATCTTAGTGGCTTTGAAAGAAATGGCCTGGACTTGTCATGGATGAGGGCTAGGTTCCAAGCAGTTGATGGCTTTGCTTAGCATGCAGATAATGTGGCTATGATTGCCGCCTTGGAAGAGACCATCATAGACTGCAAGGGTGCCTTAGAGCAGCATCACCAGAACCTAGCTCGGTTCAAGGAGAAGGACTCTGCTTTTGTTGCCCAACTCCCCCAAGATGTAACTTTGATGGACTCCCTAATAAAGGGTTTAATCTGATGTATTTGTGACTTTGCTATGATTTCTTCCTCCTCTTTTTCTTTTGTTGTACTTGCGACACCTTTTCCTTTCTTCTTCTTTGTCACAGCTTCTTTTCTAACATTATGATCATGTTCTGGAAGTTTGACTTTTTCTAAAAGTATGGATGTTTTGTAGTGTTTTTTGAGTTTCATTTCATCTCTCTCTTTACATTGCTTTTACATAACTTCTAAAGATAAGCAAAACTCTTGCCATGAACAAAACTTCATCATGACTAAGTTTTTTACATGGATAAAATTTCACTAAGTATGGAAAACTTTCTTCACATTGTTTACAAGAGTAACATATTTACTAAGTGTATGACACTTTCTTTACACTTTGCTTTGGAAATATTAATAAGAGAAACTCATTACTCTTTTCTAGACAAAAGAAATTAAGGGAAGTATTCCTTTACATACTTAGCGTTGATAGGGCCAATTTCAACCCGTCGTCTACTCTTGTCAACCTATAATACCCACTACTGCTTACCTCAGCAACTTTGTAAGTGCCTTCCCACCTTGGTGAGAACTTGGGGATTGGTTGCCCCCACATGATTGCATCTACTGTCTTCCACACTAATTCCCCCTCCTTGAACTCTCTGTGTTGAATAGACTGATTGTAGGCGCGGGCTATGGATTGATGATACTTTTCCATTGCCCTGTGAGGCCTTTATGTTGCTCTTTCTGGAATCTGGAACTAAGTGTGCAGATATAGCCATTCTTGCTGAGGGTACTGCTAACTCAACTGGTAACACAGCCTCAAATCCATACACTTGGGAAAATGGGGTTGCCTGTGTTGGCTTCCTCTTTGATGTTTTGTATGCCCAAAGTACTATGGAGAGTTGTTCAGACCATGTGCCCCCTGCTTCATCCATCATTTTACTTAGTATTCGGATGAGGGTTTTGTTGGTTGCCTCAGATTGTCCATTCCCTTGAGGATAGTATGGAGTAGACTTGTGATGCCTGATCTGGTAGGTGTCCAGCAATCTTCCCATATGGCGGTTTATGAAGGGATTTCCATTATTAGACAACATCACTTTGGGTATGCCAAACCTACAGATGATGTTTTCCTTAATGAAGTTGGCTCTTCCTTCTTCGTTTGCCTTCCTCATTGGTATAGCCTTTACCCACTTGGTGCTGACTTCAGTCGCTACAAGTATCCATCTGTGGCCTTTGGATTGTTGCGTTATAGGACCCACCAAGTCAAATGCCCAAGTATGAAACGGGTAAAGAGTTTTGATGTTGTGCAGCTTAACTGTCGGTGCATGTATCAAGTTCCCAAACTTCTGATAGGACTGGCACCTTCTTATAAAGTTTTTAGCATCTTCTTCCATTGTCGGCCAATAGTAGCTGAGGCGGATAAGGTATTCATATAGCTGCTGCCCTCTTTGATGTTCTGCCTTGTGGGCTTTCCTCAGGACTTTGTTTGCTTTATCTTTTGATAAACACGCCAAAGGTGTCCCTTCAGAGCTTCTTTGGTACAACTTTCCTTGGTAAAGGAAGAAGCGGAGGGCCCGTCTCTTAACTCTAATTACATCGACTTTGTTCTTGGACAATGTATCGTTTCCAAGATAGTCAATATATGGCTGTCTCCACTCTTCATTGCTTAAGAACTGGGCTTCATTTTCTTTAGGATGGGATTGACATTTTGCACATTGCCTCTGCAACTCAGCACTTTCCTTTTCCATTTCTGGGCAGTAATACCCTTGCCTCTATATCCATCAGTATAGACTGATATCTCTGTCTCCACAAGACTTAGCATGGATCTACTTAAGTCTGTAAGTTGCTTCTTGTCTACCAACACACCTTGCTAAAAGGTTGTTGGGACCACAGAAGTATAACTCTCCTTTGAGGAGCAAGAATGATGCAAGTTCTACTGGTCTGATTGTTCCTTGGCCTGTTTCTAGCCATTGGATTATATGGGACCAACAAAGGTTCCTTCAAGGTGAAATCACCCAGTGTTTGCCTGACAACTAACTTGGAGTTGCCCCAAATTTTCAACATGCGGAGGCCTTTCTTTTGGGTAGCAATCAGACCCAGTATCAGCACCTCATATTCAGCCTTGTTGTTTGAACATTCGAAGTCAAGCTTGTATGATAAATGAAACTTCTCTCTCTCTTGACTAGTTAGTGTTATGCTAGCTCCACCTTTCCCAGCACCAGAGGCTCCATCAAATTTTAAGTCCCAATAAGCCTTAACTGTAGCTGCTGAGACATGGAGCTCACCTGGTAGAGATATCTTTGCAGGTTTATGTTCACCAGATGGGAATTATGCTAGTAAGTCTACAAGTGCTTGGCTCTTAACAGCTTTGGGTGTAATTCGGCTAGAGCCAAAAGCCATCTTGCCATTTTTCCAATTAGAGCGGGCTTGCTCAATAGGTAGTGGATTGGATCACTCCTGGTCACAACTTGGATCAGGTGTGCCAAAAAATAATGGCACAACTTCTGTGCTATGAAGATTAAGGCCAGACAATGCCTCTCAATAGGTGTATACCATCATTCGGCACCATTGACTTTGTGGCTAACGTAATAGACTGGCTTCTTAATGACATCTATGTCTTGGACAAGTAAGGCTCTAATAGACTGAGATGTAGAGGTAAGGTACAGTAGGAGAGGCTTTTCAAGTTGTGGGGCAATCATTGTAAGTGGCGAGGTAAGTGCTTTCTTCACCATATCAAATTCCTGTTGGTGTTCTTGTAACCATTCAAACTTATGATTCCCTTTTAGTAGTGTCCCAAAGGAAAAGGATATCTCAGCAAGGGCTGGAGTGAACCTTCTAAGGTATGACACTTTGCCTAGGAATTTCTTCAAGGCCTTTTGAGAGTGTGGCGGTAGCATCTCCATGATGGAGTTGATCTTATCCCCGTCTACTTCAATACCACGTTGGTGTACCAAGAAACCTAGAAACTTTCCCGCGGTAAGTCCGAAGGCACATTTGAGAGGGTTTATCTTCAAGCAGAATTTTCAACAATGTTGAAAAACTTTTTCCAAGTCTCAGAGGTATCGGTTTGCCTCGGTAGACTTTACCACCAAATTATCCACATACATTTCTATCTCATGATGTAACATGTCATGGAACACTACAATCATAGCCCGTTGATAGGTTGCCCCGCATTTTTTAGACTGAAGGGTATCATCATATAGAAAAAATTTTCCAAGGGCATTTTGAAAGCTGTCTTTTCTACATCTTTTGATCTAGTTATAACCATTGAACTCATCCATGAAGGAGAACATTTGATGGCCTGCAGTAGAGTTGACAAGTGTGTCGACATGGGGTAATGGAAATTCATCTTTCAGGCAGGCCTTGTTCAGGGTGCGAAAGTCTACGCAGTCCCTGATCTAGCCATTCTTCCTTTTCACATGCACAATATTTGCTAGCCAAGTTAGGTACTATATAGGCTCAATAAACTTGGCCCTCTGCAAATTTTCTATCTCTTCCTTAATCTTTGCCTCAAGGTCGGGATGGTACTTTTGAGCATACTGCTTTATTGGCTTTGAGTTGGGCAAAGTGTCAAGGTGATGAGTGACAAGAGATGGGTCAAGGCCAGGCATCTTGTCATACGTCCAAGCAAAGACGTCACTATACCGCTTCAATAGTGTTCTCAATTCGCTTAGTTTGGAGCCATTGTATCACCGATAAACACAAAGCTTGCTCGCCTCGACAAGTCATCGAGGTATACCTCGCAAGTACTTCTTGCTATGGTTTGGGCCAATCTTGCATGCATTCGAGGGCAGGTTCAAATGTCTCTACCAACCTTTCTTGGGACTCGTCACCATCACACTTGTTTGTCTTGGGGCCATTCTTCCAAGGTATGAAGTTTGGCCCCCAACACCGTCATAGGTAGTAAATCGTCTTACCACCCCTGAGGACCTTAACAATCTTTGGTGGAGGACTTCTACTCCTCTTTTGCCTACTACTTTCGAGAGTAGCCTCTGCATCTCAAATGTCATCCCACTTTAGCACTTTTACCCCTGCAATTTTGCCAGTCCTTGGGGCTTCATTTGTGGACAGTTCAATAAAGAAAACTGCATCAGAATAGTATGCCTCATTTACTCCAAATGGCTTCTCAGATGCATTTATGGTCATTGTGTGCTTTCCTAACTTTGTGTTCACAAGATTGGTGACAACTCAACTGGATAGCCCCATATCGGTACATCCAAGCTCTGTCAAGTATCATGTGGTAATTTGTGTCTGCTTCAATCACATGGAACTTAGTTGCGAAGCAGATCTCACCAATTGCTAAGTCCACTACGACATGGCCCTTAGTAACTTTTTTCTCACCACCAAAACCAATCACAATAATGGATTGGCAGACCATCCTGGACTCTAAGATACCAGCTTTCGCAAAGTTGTTAGTAGTGATGATGTTTATGGACGCCCCACCATCAAGGAAAGCATGTTTGAACTCCACATCATTGATCTAAGCCGTGACCAAAAGAGAATAGCTATGGGGAAATGGGTATGCTTTGTCTGCTTCTAAAAAAGTAATGGCCCCATAGTCTTCTTGGATACGTCGAGGCACATACTCCTTAGCCTCAGCAACTTCAGTATGATGCATGTCAGATATGTTGATGAGGGCCCTTGTTGCTTCCAACCTAGCAGCTTGGCTCAGCCCTAGCTAGTCAAAGAAGGTATGAAACTTTACAAAGTTTTGCAAGACTTGAACATGAGTATCCTCGGCGAGTTTTGCCTCCACAGTCAAGCTTCAGTGAGCTAGCTCAAGGTAATTTGTTCTAACTTATAATAGCAGACGCCGTGTGCACTTGATCGCATGTGCCCAAAATACCCAATCATGTGTACATTCTTCCCTTTCTTCTTGTGGTTGGGGTAAGCATCCTTTCTTACATCACAGTTACCGACATCTTTAAAATTTAGCTCATTCATAGCAACTTTATTCTTAAAGATACTTTTCAAAGTCCAACAGTCCTTAATAGGGTGTCTAGTGGCTTTGTGATAGACACAATAGTTTGGGTTTTCTTTGTCCTTCTTGGTTGGGGGAACATCAACCGGAGGTAAAGTAAGTTCACCATCGGCTACCCATTCTCTAACCAAGGCTTTAACATTCTCAAGGCTGCAAGAATATGTGTTTCTATCCTTATGCCTCTCCTTACTAGTGGCTCTTCCTCAGAGAGGTTACCACAAGAACTCGACATCATGGAGTAAGCGGTGACTATTGTGAGATCTATGCAAAGGGCCCATAGTACTAAGGTTCCCAGCTGCGTCAATCAAGGCTGAAAATGTAGGCAGATTATGCTTCACTAAGAAGATTTTATAGTCGTGTATGGCACCATCCATACATATGCTGACTAAGTGGGCCTCATCCACTGGTTCATGACAGTCGATAGGCTTATCTTGGAACCGCTTGATATAGTTCAGTATATCTTCACCTTCTTTTTGGACATCTCGCCCAAGTGTGAGGGTTGTAATTTTCTCTTAGACTTGAAAGAACTTCATCTGGAACTTGTTCACCATCTCCTTCCAACTCTTGATCAAGTTGGAGGCCAAGTTCACATACCAGTTGTAAGCCTTTTTCAGTAAGTGATTTGGAGAACTCCCGAAGGAGCAGAGAGTGGTCACTACCATGCACACCAAGACTTTTAATGAACCTCACCACATGTTCTCTGGCATTGCCTTTCTTCCCATCAAACTTAACAAACTTGGGTACTGTATACCCAGTTGGGTATGGCATGACCAATATCTCTTGAGAGTATGGGGGCTTCACATTTGGGTCGAGGAGAAATGGTAGTTTCTTTTTGCTATGCTCTTGCTAAAGCATAGCTTGTATATTGGCTAAAGTAACGAAGTGAGTAGGCTGGAATAGTCTAGTTTGTTCCTAGGTAGTTGAACTAGCAGTCGTACCATTCGCCTGAGGCACCGTCGAAGGCACCTGGATCAGAGCCCGAGTCTCAGGGAACGGATTAGCCACTAGGTTTGAGACTGCTATAGGTGAAGGTACTTGCACTGGAGTTGGTCTAGATGCCATGGGTATAATAGCCTCGGTGAGAGTTTGCAAAGCTACCAGGATCTCCCTTTGTGTATCCTGAAGTGACTGGACTGCCTTAACCACAACACTGTGGTCATGGTCCTCAGCATGTGCTGTTCTACCATTGGAAGAGCCTTGCTGCTGTGGCGGTTGCTGAACTTCATCCTCTGTCATTTTTTCCAATGAAGTGTGTAAGCCACTGCGGGCATGAACCATCAACAAAGTATCCTCCCCCGTGAAGTCGTTAGAAATGTAGGGGGGTTCGAGGTTAGGTTGGTGATTAGAGAGGCAAAACTATTCTAATGGTGGAATGATTGGAGAATGAGCAGCAATAATTGTCTGAGAAGTTGGAGAGGGAGTAATTAGGTGAGGGTGAAGCAAATAGCTCAAGAAGAAGACAATGGCAGTGCACAAATGGGCAGTATCTCCCCCAAATCCCCAAAATTCCTATTCTCTTGGGTTGGGAAATGGGTCCTATTTATAGGTTTTTCCTTGGTACCAAGAGGATACAAAGAGGACACCAAGTGGCCAAATAGAGAGAAGACATGTGTCCTAGAGGATCACATAGAATATTCTGCATTGAGCTACCAGGCTGGAAGTGACATGCGTCCTTCTGTATGTACTGCATACTATTGGTTTGGCACAACTACCTCAGCGAGTGCTGTGGACGCACCTTGAGGGGCCTCATGCTATTCCAAAGTTCGGACTCAAATTGTCACGGTTTTTAATTTGATCCCGCAATGTGCAATGCGAGACTAATAAATCACCAAAGAGTCCAAATCCGGCAAATCGTTTTGGAAAACTGATTTTTAAGGAAGAAGTGCCAAACATGGACTGCTTTGCCAGATATAGAGTCGCCACCTAAATATTTTGTTTTGGGGGAATTTAGGAAACCCTGACTCGTGCCTAAGGCCACGTGTCCGTCATCACCAAAGTTGCCTCGGCTTAGGAACTTGGGTACGATTGGGGAAGGTCATCTATGAGCACCCCCGCTCGTCCGATCCGAAGATCGGCCTGTACTAAGCATGATATCGAGTTTTTGAAAACACATGCGTTCTTATTCTGGTTAATTAGCTAGAATTACTATGTGATGCGCATAACACACAAGTATAGACTAGATCGCCTAATTTGGAACAAAGCATCGCATATCCGTTTATTTGGAAATGGTTTTGAATTTTGCTACTCGCAAGTAGGCTAAAATGTGGATTTCAATGAATTATTCCAATTTAAGCAATCCAACCTTCACCCACAGGCATTCAGGCAGTTATGTCACATAAGCAAATAGCCTCACGGCAAGCATGCTATCATGTTAACACTCACACACATGCAAGATGCTAAAGCATAAACACTCACAGTGTACTCTGAGCCAAAACAAAGAATTAGTTAGTAATCAATACATGATCCTAATTCATGTCAGAATGGCTAATGCAACACAAGCAAAGATGCAACTAGAAATAGGCTCGGCTATTCTAAAATGGCATGTGAGATGCGACAACTGGATACATGTATTCAACTTGGAATTGAAATACGATGCAGTTAGTATGATGCACCGAGCCCAGTGCATGCAATACAGATGAATGGATGCAAACACGCATAGCATAAGGATGCTAATCGAAACGTGCCCTAGAACTAACCATCATAAGCGGTTAAGTAAAAGGGGGAAAGACATGGGGTTGGAAGACATGCATCACACACTCACACGCTTATTACACAATTGCGCCCTCTCGATGGAGGGACTGAAAGAATAATACAAATCAAATAATTAACTAACTAATGAGCTAACTAATTATTACAAAATACTTAACTAATTTAAACAAATTAATTAAGCTATTAAAGCAGTAAAACAACCTTGGGAAGAGAGACGAATGCATGCATGCTCGGCTTCGTTCGGAAATCCATCGCCATGTTATGTTGCCTCTGTTTACATTACTCTGCACCTCTGAAAACTTTGCAAGTCTCAAGGATGCTTTTGAATCACCTTTTGAGCACTGTGGGATATCACAGGCCAAAAGTCAAGGCCACCGACCAAGGGGAACTGGTCATCAACCACTTGTGGGGACATCGGCCAACAATACATAGCCGGTCGGCACTGAAGATGGTCGACTGGCCATCTCTTCCTATAGAATCCTGTTTTGCTGCTGCAGAGGACAGACAAAGCATGGCAATGCATTTACAAGACAATGTAAGCACCACCACCCTCCTTATCATGTTTGAGACTCAAAGAAGTATGGTTCTCAACCCTCGGGCCATCAATCACGCGTTTCAATGCATGATGGCCAAAGGAGTCGAGTGTGCATTTTAATGAAATGCACACAAAACACATAAAAGGATCCCCAACCTCTATCATGGTTTATCAAGGGGCAAGGGATACATGCTTAATGCAATGCAACCTAGGCATGCAAGCAAGCTAATGCAATGTGAGCATGCAAACAAGCAATGTGTAATAGGCATACAACTTTAAACAAATAAGCATGCAAGGCATGTAACAACAATGCCAATGACAAACATGCAACAACATGTGAGGCAAACATGTGACAACATGTTAAGCAACTAAAAGAGGAGGATGCATGCCAAATGCATTACAACTTAAGCATGTAACAACATGTCATGGAACAAGTACACAACAAGGCACAATTGAACTAGCATGCTACAACATGCAATTTACCAAATGTGCAACAAGTATGTGACAACATACAAGGCAAACATGCAACAACATGCGGGGATGGTCTTAAACCGAAATAGACGGGTCTCAAATAGGTCCAAATCAGTAGCCAAAATGCTATGGAAATGAGGACAAAAGTACATACAAACATGCATGCCAATTAGCCTAACACTTAAGCATAAAAGGACAACTTTTAAGAACACTTAAAAGAAGACATACATGGACATTAGATCAACACATTAAGTCCTAAAATCATGCAAGGGATGATGCCAAATCAACCAAACCATGCAATTAAGGCATGCAATAAAGCCTAAAATTTGAAACTAGCCAAAGGACTCGAACCAAGGCTACATGAAGCAAACCCCAAAGGGCCAACGGGACCTAAAATAGTCCCAAGGCAAGTCTAAACAAGACCAAAAGTGAGCTCAACACTAGTCAACACAAGCTATAACAAAGGGGCAAAACATGAGGCATACAAGGCCACAAAAGAGGTGTTACACTACACCTAATACAACCAAACATGGTATGACTTAAGCCCATAAAATCAGAGTTATGGAATGTTAGAATGAGCCCAAAAACACATTGAAATGGCAACCTAGAGGCCTAAACATGATGGCATGCACAATGACACATATCATGAGGCATGAAACACAAACTCTTTAAAACATTAAAGGGGCGATAAATGCAAGCATACAAGCATGAGACATGGACTGAAATAACATAAGAAGTGATGCCAAACCACTGAAATAGCCCAAGTAAAGCATGTCAAAGGATCCAATACTCAAAGCCTACAAGCTAGATTATATGGTGGCTATACAAAGCAAGTCATGGATGACCAAAACAACCAAAATCAAAGCTTTAGCATGTTAAAACAAAGCTAGAAGCTTCATGAAGTTAAGCCAAAATCATGCTAAAGGGGCATGTTACAACATGGTGCATGTTAAGGCAAATCATGGGATTACAAGACAAGTATATAAAGCATGCATGGTATGTCTAAACCAAGTCAAAATAGTGCTATATCATGCAAAAAAAAAAAGCCTAATATATATTGAAATGAAGCTAAAACAAGTTAGGCATGTAAGCCACCAACATAAGCCATTTGTGCAAGCATTGAAGACAACATGGAGAGGGGATGACCCTCTCCTATTTGGGACACCAAAACCAGCTCTCCACCACTAAAAATCCTTTGGATTTCAGTGGTAGAGAGGTCATGCAAAGCTAATGAAAAAGGCCAAAATGGATGGCCAAAAACAAGGCCTAACAAGGCCTTAGAGGGGGGAAACAACCCCAAACCTCAAAATGACCTTAAACAAAGATCAAAAGCATGCAAAATCAGAACTTTTATCAACTATAAGTTAAGCTCAAAACAACATGCAAGATATGCTAAAAGCTTGTGCAAAAATGGGAAATAAAGAGGGTAGTTTCTCACCCTTGTAGAACCTCTTCAAGAATAAGGCTCCAGCAAGTTTTCTCAGTTCAAACCAACCCAAGAACACTGAAATCAACCTCCTAGCACCTCAGCAACCAAGGATGGTGTTCTAGTGTGTGTTTGTGTACAATAGTAAGACAATACTACTATTTTGAGCACAAAACAAGACTAAACAAGGAAGTATAGATACAATCCTATATCTATCCTCCCAAGAACAAATTTTTTGAACCTTGAAGAAGGGAGGAGGGGCCCCCTCTTTATAGAGGCTCAAATCCTAAGGCTTCCAAGAGAAGCCAAGCAAAGAGCAAAGGGGTTAATTATGTATGCCAGTTGCACCAGCTGGCATAAAATATCTGCATAAAGCAGATGAACAGGGTTCGGCCACCAAAAATGGCTGATCGACCAACGTAAGTGCCAGTCAACCAAATATAGTGCCGATCGGCAACACTCTTGGCCGATGGCAAGAAAAGGGGGGCCAATGGCCTCATGCCATGGGCGGTGGGGTGTGGGGATGGCCAACAAGCCACCCTCTTTCCTTAGAAGCAAAAACACAAGTGTTTGGTCCATGACCAAGCACAAAACAGATAAGTTGAGAGATCTTGTGGCAAGACGCGTAGCCGAGACCTCCGAGAACTCAAAACGAACACGAGCATGGATGATCATTGAGTGTTCAAATGATGACGTCCAAGTCTTGAGGATGGTCAAAAATGGGGTGTCTACAAGCGCACTTGTGGTTGGAGTGTTTGTCGCTGTGACTTTCTTTCTTAACATGAATCTTATAAACGCCTCAGCGAGTGCACTTGTGGCAGGAGTGTTTGCCGTTGCAACTCACCTTCTCAATGTGAGCCTTGGCCAGTGCACTTGTGGTGGTAAAACCTTGCCGCTGCACTTACCTTCTTAGCTTAGCTTGGCCAGTACATGCATTCTTAGGATTTCATAGCCTTCTATTGGCCATGTTTATGTTCACCTCAGCAAAACCTTCATCTTTAGCCATCTAACCATAAACTCCCCAACTTCTCAGGGTGAAGGCCACAGCCAAGCCTGCTATCAGCCATGCACTGCCTTAGTACCAAGCCCAAGGGGGCTTCCTTAAGTCCTGCCTATGTGACTAAGGTAGGTCCATGACATCTGTAATGGAAAGGGAGTCCTTTACACTTGGCCTACCCTGCTCACATCTTCGCGGGGTTGCCGTGGTATACTGGCTTACTTTTGGGCCTACTATTAGCTCTAACTAGTGAGATATGGGATTTGTTATTAGCCTCTTCTTGCGGAGGTAAAACTTCCTCTAAAGGCTATTATCACCTTGGTGAGGTGCCTCCCCTTGCAACTTAGTTGTGGCAGTTGTTGTAGTTGCGATGGCTATAGTTGTTGAGGTGGCCATTTCCCGTTACAAGTCCAAGTGGTAGAACCAACAATATTAGAGATGGCGGCGCCGAAAAAAAATGCCTCCACAACTTGATCACTGCAAGTGTTGCCTCTGCAACTTAGTTGCTTTGGTTTCCTTCTTCCCTCAGCAACTTTAGATGGTAGTGAAACCGATAATATTAGGAATGGTGGTGCTAAGGAAAAGTGCCTCAGTAACTTTGACCGCTTTAAGTAGTACCTCTGCAACTTGACTTGGACACTTTCTTTGTGGAGTCTATTTAGATCTTTGGTAGGTCGGACCTGCTTTCAGCCTACTTGTTGGCCCACTTTCCTTGGGCTTTAGCCCATGCTCCTTTAGACATTCTTGGTCACCTAAAAGGGGCGACCTCAGCACTTAGGCCCATGCTTAATTTAGACCTTAATTTCTGACCCTTTACACTCACTAACTTCATATTTATTATCTTTCTTTATTTTCTGTCAAGCTTTGTTGTAGGTCATTATGTGGGATTATACAAAGCTACAATTAAAGGTGACAAGGAGAGAGCAGAGGAATTTATAAAACAAGAACCAGATAACATTGCAATGACGGTTGCCATAAGGGATAACTTAGAAATAGTGCTTATTGTTGCGGTGAAGTCAAAGCAGAGATACAATTTTGCGAAGAAGCTAGTGAATTGAATGTCACCGGAGGATCTATGTAGCACTTGTACCCTTTAAAGTTTTTGGAAAGTGTATTTGAATCCTTTATTTTATTTTGAGAATCTTTGGTGTTGTTGTATCTTGGTTGTGGAGTAGTACAAATCAATTTAAACTTGTTAAGATTGTTTGTTCACACTTGATTGCATTGAAAAGTTGTTTCGGAACCTAGAAATTTTGTTCCGGGGTTGACACTAGCCTTGGAGGTGTCGAAACCATCTCACTATTGTGTTCTTAGATCGCTGCTGAAATTTAGTGTCGACACCAGCTCTTGGTGGTGTTGACACTTGCCTTTTCTTATTGGCCTTTGGGGTCGACACCGGTCTGGGAGGTGTCAACCCTTGTCTATTGCAGAATCTGGGGTTCGCTTGCTAAAATTTAGTGTCGACACTAGTCTGTAAGGTGTCGACACATTGTCCCCTGCACACATTAGTGTCTTAGCTTTCTTCTTGAAAGGTCAACACCTTTGGCTGAAGGGTCGATGTAGAGACTCTAATTTTTTTAATTAACTTTAAATCCCTAGCCTTGAGTTTATTTAAATAAAGGCCTTAAATTTTCGCTTAATTGCATTTTAAACCCTTGAATCGGGAAGTATCGCAGATTAATTTGAGTAAACCCTAATTGATCTCGGTAAATTAATAATTACCTTTAAAACCCCAGTATTAATCATTAGACCCTGTAATTATAGATTAATTATTTTAAAATCTTAATTCCCGATGACGCCATTTTCGTTCGGTTTCTCGCCTTTTTTTGCGTTTTAATTTAACGGGATCCGAATTTATTATTTTAACTATTTTCTAATGTTATTATATTAATAATAAATATCAAAGTCATAAATTTAGACTTAGTCCCTATTTTATTTCATTCCAAACCTTAATTGTAATATTTTATTAATTAATGTACTTGTGCCTATTATTTTATGTTTATAAATACAAATATCTTCTATATATATATATATATATATTTCTTGGAGCCCAAGTAGTTGGCCATGTGATGGATGAAAGGGCTTTAATGGCATTGATGGACAACTTTGACAAATTATACTTATGGAACTTAGCCCCTAAGAAACCTCCCAATCCCTTCTCTATATTTATGCACACCTCTCCTCCTCATTTTACACATTTTTAGCCATGTACTAGAGAGGAGAGAGAGAGAGAGAGAGAGAGAGAAGAAGAAGAAGAAGAAGAAGAAGAAGAAGAAGAAGAAGAAAAAGAAGAATTGTGTTGAGTCTTCTACAACGAAGGTAAACCTACATCACCTCTTCTCTCAAGTTCTTTTACCACTTGTCTTTCCCCTCCTAATACATGCTATTTGTATATATATGTTGTGGTCTAGGCCTATACTCTTGTATAAATGTGTAGTAATCAAGAAATGGTGTGTTTATCTTTTTTTTCTTAAATTTTCAGTAGCAAATCTTTTCCCTTTCTTGAATTTATTTTCCTATCAAAACTCCATAAACTCAAAATCTATTTTTATGGGGTAATATTTGGTATGTCTAGAGTATGTGATAATTTTGGTTGGACCTAAGGATGCATTTTTATAACGTAAACAATTTTTATAAGTTTGTTACTCACAAAACCAGAAAAACAATCAACTTTCTCTATTTTAAAAAAATTCCAAGAAAATAATCTTGAGTCCACTTTTATATCAAAATCTTAATCTTGGTGTTATATTTCAAATAAAGTTTGTTTAAACTCAAGAGAGTGAGGGGTTTGAGAGAAAAACTAATTTGCGTAACGGTCAACGAATCTGGATAGATCTTAGTAATTCTGAATTATCTTAAAATCTAAAATACCTATCCTACTTTCGTGAATTGAGTTTGAAACTAGACTTAATTATATACAAACTCACATAAGGCCAGATACTTAGGGCTAATAAAAGTATTTTTTTTCATAATTATTTTCAAACTGGTTCAAATCTGAAAATCTAGAAATTTGTGTTAATATGCTCTTATTTGGTTTGCAACTCTTATATTCTATGTTTCTTGAATGTTTTAGTCTTGATATGCAATCTATGATAAATTGTGAATTTGCTTTACCATGAATAAATTACTTGTTGTTTAGTTTGGATTCATAATTATATTGACCATGCTTTGCTATAACTGAGAATATAATGCACTTAATAAAGGGAAAACCAAATGGGATGGTAATGAGTTGCGATCATTGTAGTAAATTTTATGAGATAATAAACAATGGATTCAAGAGTATGATATAGTGGAATGTGTTCCATTTTTGTGAAGTCTTGCGCAAGTATGTTTTTGAGCCCTAACATGGCACGGGAGGTATTCTGGCTGGTTAATGGAAATAGGAGGCATAAGGGTGGCTGTAAGGGTCTCACACAGGGAGAGCATCCCTGGAAGCCCGTTCGCTTGGGGCAGACCGTGATGTCACCACTCGGGTATGTAACCTAGACGCGTGGACATCATTGGTAATCGTGTAGTAAGTGACGCACTAGTGGTTATGCAGTGAGCAACGCATTGGTATTGTATTAACCAAGGGGGAGTCAGAATTGCCCATGGCCAGTGTTAGTGGTTGGGTAGGAATGACATCCCGCGGGGAGTTGCCTAGAACTAACTTAATTGACTGTTATTCTGGAGAACCAAAATGTAATTATAAGCTCTACTTAATTATTGCTTTCGCTGTATGTTATGATCGTGCCATTATGTTGCTTGTGTATTTGGAATGGGAAAAGGGTCGGGGTGTGTATGTTTATTGGGTATTCCAACCTCATGGCATTTTATGCCAAATGGAGGTGAGTTTTATACCAAGAGCGGAATCCCTAAAAGCTTTGAGGAACCATGGCTGCCTTAGAGAGTAGATTTTGTATTTCGTGTATTTTGGTTAATCTTTTTGTTTCAAGGAACTGATCTAAATTTAATGACTTGAAGAATTTTATCTGTAACTATTATTAATATTTCCTTTCAATGTAATTACTTAT
Source organism: Camellia lanceoleosa (assembly GCA_025200525.1). Taxonomy (NCBI): domain Eukaryota; kingdom Viridiplantae; phylum Streptophyta; class Magnoliopsida; order Ericales; family Theaceae; genus Camellia; species Camellia lanceoleosa. The sequence continues at coordinate 3,308,243 of CM045766.1, read as the reverse complement.
ATTTTGTGCTTAATTCCTTGTAAAATGTGACGCCCCGATTCTACACTATAGGTTGCAGTCAAGGGAGAGTCACTAGTGAGTCCTATGGCCAATAACCAAGTAAGATCCCTGATCGCCGGAGGAGTCAAAATAGCCTCCCTTCTAAGTCCAGTTTCTTAGGCAGCGCACTACCTTTTCGACAGATTTTACAAGGCATTGACACAAGGTCTCATAAGCAACGATAAGGAGTATATAGATAAATATAGAATGAAAGTTCATAACAACCATGAATATCATTAATTTCAAAAGCTTGCTCCATTACATTACATCCCCAAAAGAAAGTTTAAAACTTCACATGAGTCTTACAAAATAATAAAAGGAAATTTCTAGTTTTTCCTAAGATAGCCAAAGGTCTTCGAAGGTTTCTGGTTCATCGCCTCCCGCTATAAGTTCCGCGTCGTCACCTGGCATGATACGCCGTGAGATTTGAATGCCCAGTAAACACACACACACCCTACCCCTTTTTCCCAATCCAATACACAATCACAATTATAACATCAAGTAATAAAGCCTGATACTCAAATAAATAAATGAAGGGTCAAGTTAGGTGTTAGTAAACTAGAAATCCCCCAAAGAGATTTCGTCCTCCCAACCACAAGAATCGGACGCGGATTATTCGGTATGCCCCCTCTTTTGCTGCTTTGTTGCAGAACTAACCTCGGATGCCTACCAACGGTTATATACCGCGTAGCGCCAACCGCAGGGCCTCAAAAGAGACGGTAAAAATAGGGCCTTGCCCGAAATCCCTCCTTACACCAAACCACCTAGGGTCCGAATACAACCGCTCCGTTCAAGGGTTCCAAAAACCACTTGCGCAAGACTTTAACTTTCAGATAGGGAACGCATCCCAACAATCCATATATCACATTTCTCATCTTTTCATTACTCAAGTGTTCGAAAACCCAATACCCACCCAATTAGGTTTCCCGTTGAATTAAGTGTTTTAAGTCAAGGTTAGTCTAACTAAACAATATAATAACATCCACATAAGCGTGCATCCTCGAGATAAGAAAGATAAATAACATAACATGCACATACAACATGTTACCAAGATATGATCATAAGCCATTAAACATTTTCATGAATACAAGGGCACAAAACATCCATACATAACAAATTTCAGGATTTAACATCACGTGAAGATTAATACGAAAGGACTACTTTAGATCATCCACCGAACTCGGTCTTCCTATGGTTTTGTAGAGAATTTGATCTAGTTTCTAGAACATTTTTCGGAAATGGGTTTGCTTTTCCAGATTTTAAGTTATTTAGAAAACATTCCAGCGCTGTCCAGAATCTGTCCAGATCTGTTGATTGTTACGAAAATTTCATTTTCTTGCAAACCGCGTAATGTTTTTTGATGAAACCAATTTTAGTTGAAAGCTAACTCATGAAGGAAGGTTTTGACATAAAATAGAGGTCCAGAATATTTTTGTACATTTTTATGGAATTTTTGAAAGTGGGCTGCAAAAACAGATTTTAAGGTAGAATGCCTAAAACAAGAAAATTTATAAAAAGGGGGTTCCACCATTGGAAAGTTTCATTTCTTTTGTGAAAAAATATACTAAGTATCACATGTCTAACTCAGAAAATTTGTTTGAAAGAGTGCTCTTGAAAAGTTGAGAGATTGGTAGAAAAGAAGGTGGTTTTGTGCCAAAATGGGAAAAATACAAGAGAGATGGAATCAATGCTCAACTTTTAGCATTTTTAACACAAGTAACTTATCAGTAACACATTTGAAAACATTATTTAGAACCCTTAGAAACATGTATTTGAAAAGGGAAAATGAAAGAGAAGGTTGTGTTGTGGCTTACCTACTAAGTTTGCATAAGAAGGCTCTCTTCTTCCTCCCTCTCCTTCTCTAGACTTCTCTCTCTCTTCCCTCTCTCTAACCAAATGTGTGTGTGGATGAGAGTGTTATGTGTGTTTGTAAGCTAGGGAGGTGTGTTGATATTTATAGGCAAACTTTTGAGGCAAAAAGTTCTAAAAGCCCCTAGTTGAAAATGGATGGAAAGTTTAGGATTTGTTTGAAGTTCAAATGAATAGAAGTGACTTGGGGAGTGGTTTACTCAAGGATTAGGTAACACTTGGTTGTAATGAAACTAGTTTTGGGAATTAGCATCCTAGGTCTAGGTATTAGGTTGTGTATTTCTAGAATTCCATCATGGTGGTTCTTGGAAATTGGTTTCTCACTCTTTCCTAGGAGTGTGATGGGTTATTATTTTATTTGTTTTGGTCCTAGAGCACATTCTTCAAGGTGTGTATATATATATATATATATCCTACAAGATTGATGGTACTAATAACATTAGGGTACATGTACTATTTTTGGGGTAATGCTAAATAAAAGAAATGAGGGCTTGGAATTAAACTCATGTATTGGAATCTTATTTATGTATTTACTTATGATCTAGTTAGATTTAGGGCTAATTTAAATACTCATAGCAAATCTTTATTGGTACTAAAGTCATTATTGCTCCAAGATTCAAGGGATTTGTTTGTACTATAGTATAATGATGATGCCTAGTCATGTCCTCAAAATTTGGGAAGATTTTCTTATTTATTTGGTGCACAAATCTTGGAAATTGTAAAACATAATGTTAAAAAAGATTTTAGGATACAAGTGTATATATATAAATATATGATGGTACTTGTTTGAGGTCAATTTGTGATTTAATAAAAATGTGAGGGCTTGGGCTTAATTTCTTGTGTTGGGACCCTACTTAGGTAGAATTAAATTAAATTAGGTTAGGGAACCTAATCTGGCTGGGAAAATTCCTATTTTGAAGAAAAGAAATAAAAAAAATGCTAACCGACAATATTTGAATTAATTCAAGTAATCGAGGGTTTTAAGAAAATAATTCAACATTAGGGTCTTAAAAGTGAATACATATTTCAGGGGTTTCACATAAAATGTTGTATATATGCTAGTTAAACCCTGGTGTATTGTCGTATTATACTACCTTGATGTTCCCAAAACTTGCTAGTTAAACCCTGGTGTATTGTCATATTATATTACCTTGATGTTCCCAAAATTTGGAGCGTCACAGTTGACCCTTGTGTGTAATTTTCAAATTTTTGGGTTGGTTTGGGCCCTACTTTTTGTGGGTTTTTGGCTTGTTCTTTTCATTTAACTTTGGGGCTATTGTTCTATCATTACCTTGCTACTGTAAATAGGCTTCAAACACTTATTCATTTCATTTTTCCTTCTCTTTTCTCTCTCTACATCATGAGTTTCTCTCATTTCTCTCTAAACTCAAAGTTTTTCACTTAGATCTTTAGATTCACTCACTAGAGTGATCTTTCCACTTTGGTACTTTGAGAAAGATTGTAGATCTCGTCAAGGGCTTCCTTTTGGTCCAAATAGCTTGTGGTTTCGTCGCAGATGATTTTTGGATTGTTTTCTCTTTGTTACAAGAGGTAGGGGTTTCTAATTCTCATTCAATACTCTCATTTATAGATAGATATGTGGTATTTTCTTATATAAATACAAAACCTATATTTTTAAGCATATTGTGATAAATCATGAGATTGGGGGTTTAGGGTTTGAAGAGTTGGGGTTATGGTTTTGGTTTATGAATTTGGGTGTACAATCAATAAGAGAATTAGAATAAAAGAATAAAAGGGTGTTTTGTGAAAAGCTTTAATTTCTCTTAAAAATCCTAGTTTGGTTCATGAAGATAGATGATGGTTTTGCTTAAATTGAAAGTAGTATCATGAAATTGAGGTGTTAAATTACACATGTACAAGTTTAATTAAAAATTTAAAGAGTTTGAAAATTTATGTAAAAGTTGCGATCGAACTCTTAATGTTGATATTTTAAATTATGTTATAATATGAAACCAAGCTTGGGGGAAAGAAATTACTAATGGTATGGATGATATGAGATTTGTGATAAAATGATGATGTGGAGGTTTAAGAGTTCATATGGAATTATGTCGAATTATATTGAATGGTGTTGAATTGGGTTATGATTGAATTGTGTTGAGTTGAATTGAGATGTGTTGAGTTAGGTTGAGTTGTGTTGAGTTGAGTTGAGTTAGGTTGAGTTATGTTGCAGTTGGTACCCACGCGGGGTGCCAAAAATGTCTTTCGGAGCCCGCGTTCGTTCGTATAAGAGCTGATAAATGTAGGGGTTGTTTTGAATTTAAGGTGCCCAATTGCCCTATCTATGCTTATCGTTGGATGAATGTGGGAAAAATATTTTTGGGTGTCCACAAAGTCCTACTGTATTGTAGCCAACAAAAGTAGAAAAATTATTTTTGGGTGTCCACAAAGTCCTACCGTATTATAGCTAGCAAAAGTGAAAAAAAAAGAAAGATGGTTTTGAAAATGTTTTGAGTGCCCACTTTCTACTGTATAATAGCCGGCAAATGTGGGGATGGTTTTAAAGTTGAAAATGTTTTTGGGGGTCCATGTCTTGCCATATGACAGTCAGTAAATATAGAAAAACATGGTTTTTGGAAAAATATGATTTTTGAGAAAATAAGTTTTGGGAGTTTACTTCCCGTCGTATAATAGTCGGCAAAAGGTGAAAGGTGTTATGAGTTAGGTGTCCGCTATCCCACCGTATCAAGTTGACAAATGTGTTGTGAAATGGGATGAGTCGGTGATAATATATGTGAATTGAGATGAACTTATGAAATTACAAACTATTTGATGTGTAATTTGGTATGGAAGGGGAATGCATATAGAAATTATTTGATTAGAATGGGTAATGAATTAGTAACTGGATAAAGGGTTGGTGATAACGACTTAACTAGGTTGTTTGTAACTATAAGGAAAGATTAAGAGTTTTGTTTGGTAATTAATGGAGAAATTGAATTAAAAGGGTTTATTATCCTTGTGATATGATGAATTATAATTGATAATGCAAGTGTGGATATGATGTAGTCGTTAGACAAGTAGGAGAATTGTTATTGAATATAAAAGAGATTTGGATTTCTACATTAAGGAGTTACAACAAATATGAACAGACATGTGGGAATGAAGTGTATGAGGGCTGTTTTTGAGTATTAAGGGAACTTGAACTTGAGGTTATGGAGTTATAATAAATGTAATTAGTAAAAAGGAAAAATAGAAATAAAAAGAGGAATATTAAAATGGAAATTAAATGAGGAATATTTTAGAATTGGTTAATAAATTTAAAATAATGTTGTTCATTAAACATCTTTGTTTTCAAAAAGGATTCATGGTTTTCTAATGATAAGGGATAATTTTTATTGCTGAAGGTTTTCCTTAAATGCTCAAATAAATTTTGAGAAAAAGATATTCAACATATGATATTTTGAACTTACAAAACGTCACCTTACTATATGGTATCACCTTGCATGCATGATCATTGCTATCGATGTGATAGTTATTGCTTCAGAACTATGAGATTTCCTACTAGGCATTAGTGCTCACCCCTCGTTGTTTTATTTTTTTCAGCAAGGGAAATTCAGATTCATTAATTGAAGAGTTATGGAGTCCATGAATCCCTTATGTGTAAGATATGTTGAGTTGGGTTGAGTTGTATTGAGTTTAGTTAAGATGTGTTGAGCTGAGTTGAGTTGTGTTGTAGTTAGTAATTACGTGGGGAGTCAAAAATGTCTTTCGAAGCCAACGTCCTTCCGTATAGGAGCCGGTAATGTGGGGGTGGTTTTGAATTCAAGGTGCCCAATTGCCCTGTCTAGGCTTATCGCTGGACAAATGTGGAAAAAATATTTTTGGATGCCTACAAAGTTATGCCATATTGTAGCCGGCAAAAGTGGAAAAATGATTTTTAGGTGTCCACAAAGTCTTGCCATATTGTAGTCGGCAAAAGTGAAAAAACGGATGGTTTTGAAGATGTTTTTGGGTGCCCATTTCCTGCCGTATAATAGTCGGCAAATGTAGGGATGGTTTTAAAGTTGAAAATGTTTTTGGGGGTCCATGTCCTGCTGCATGACAGTCGGTAAATGTGGAAAAACATTATTTTTGGAAAAATATGATTTTTGAAAAAATGGTTTTTGGGAGTTCACTTCCCGCCGTATAATAGTCGGCAAAAAATGGAAGGTGTTATGAATTGGGTGCCCGTTATCCCATCGTATCAAGTCGGCAAAAGGTGGAATGTGTTGTGAAATGGGTTAAGTCGATGATAATATGTGTAAATTGAGATGAATTTATGAAATTACTATTTGATCTATAATTTGGCATGGAAGAGAAATGCATATTGAAATTATTTGAAAAGAATGGATAATGAAATAGCAACTGGATAAGGGGTTGGTGATAACGAATTCACCAGGTTGTTGTTTGTAACTATAAGGAAAGATTAAGAGTTTTGTTTTGTAATTAATAGAGAAATTGAATTAAAAGGGTTTATTATGCTTGTGATATGATGAATTATAATTGATAATGCAAGTGTGGATGTGATGTAATCGTTAGACAAGTAGGAGTTAAGTGTAGGAGAATTGTTATTGAATATAAAGGAGATTTGGATTTCTACATTAAGGAGTTATAGCAAATATGCATAGACAAGTGAGAATGGAGTGTATGAGGGCTGTTTTTGAGTATTAAGGGAACTTGAACTTGAGGTTATGAAGTTATAATAAATGTAATTAGTAAAAAGGAAAAATGGAAATAAAAAGAGGAATATTATAATGGAAATTAAATGAGGAATATTTTAGAATTGGTTAATAAATTTAAAATGATGCTGTTCATTAAACATATTTGTTTTCAAAAAGGATTCTTGGTTTTCTAATGATAAGGGATGATTTTTATAGCTGAAGGTTTTCTTTAAATGCTAAGAAATTTTGAGAAAAAGATATTCTACATATAATATTTTGAACTTACAAAACGTCACCTTACTATATGGTATCACTCTGCATACATGATCATTTCTATCTATGTGATAGTTATTGTTTTAGAACTATAAGATTTCCTACTAGGCATTAGTGCTCACCCCTCATTGTTTTATTTTTTTTAAGAAGGGAAATTTGGATTGATTAGTTGAAGAGTTATGGAGTCCATGAATCCCTTATGTGTAATTTCATTTTAGATGTGAAGGAAATGAATTTTGTAGATTGATGTTTGTAATTATTTATTTGTAGCTCCGTAGCGAAAGCTGGGCATGTATTATTGTTATTGTTGTATTCATTGAGAGAGAGAACATGTATTATTATATTTCTATTACTAAAAGGTAATAGATTTTTTATTTTATTTTTAAAAGGACCTAAATTAAAGGCTTTGGTAATGTTTCTGAGTAGTTAAAATTTGGGGCTTAACAATCTTGCTCAAGGCGACAGGGATAAAAGGACAGCCCTTCATAGGGCTACAGCAGTTGGCAATATCGAGGCTGCCAAACTGTTAGTGGAAAAGAATTGATACCTACTAAATGCTCAGATGGTTCAAAAACGAATACCTTGGTACTTTGCTGCTGCTCATCGGAATAGGGAGATGACTATTTACTTGTTGAGTGTGACTGAAGATGAGGCAAAAGCCTATCCCTCATTGCCAAGTTATCAAAAGCCTCACGGGTGGAATCCTACACCATTTAGGGATGAACTGAGCTTCAGAATTTTGCATCAGTTGATACTTAGTGAATTTTATGGTAAGCAATTAATAGAATTTATCGTAATTATTTCCATTTAAAAAATCTAACTTTACATTTTGAGATTGTCAAAATAGAATGCTTTCTTTTTTGATCGGCAAAGAAAATCTTTATTGATGAAAACATACAATGTATGATAGATTACATCAATAAAGAAGAGCTTGGAGCTAACACAAAGCTCCAAGCGCCAGTTGGTAAGAAACTAAGAAAAAGAGATCAAAAGAAGCAGCCACAACATCAGACATAGACGGAAAAAAAAAAAAAACACAAAAAACTAGAGAGTGGACAACAGCGGAATAGCACACACAGACAACTTCACCACCAAGACAACTTCAAACAGCATAATAGCACATACATCTTGATTTGCCTCAAATTAAAAATAAAATCCTGTCTTCAGCCTAGACAACCAGTAGACCAACATTCAGCCCATTCAACCACCTAACACATCAACATTCAACCCATTCAGCCAACAGACTAGCATACAGCCCATTCAAGCAGCCAGCATCAAAACCATACAGCCATTCAGCCACCAACACAAACAATCAACCAACACAGACAATAACCTAACTCAGCAGCAACCAGAGCAAAGCATACTAGCATCAAAGCAGTAACCACCTAACACATCAATATTCAACCCATTTAGCCAGTAGACTAGCTGACCAGCACGCAGCCCATTCAAGCAACCAGCATCAAAACCATATAGTCATTCAGCCACTAACACAGACAATCAACCAACACAGACAGTAACCTAACTCAGCAGTAACCAGAACAAAGCATACCAATATCACAGCAGCAACTAGACCAGCACAGCAGCAGCTAGGGCATAGCAGCTCCACACTAGATCAGTCGCCATTTCTAAGGCAAAATAAGACCTGCTACAAGTTTGATACAATGTCACTAACAGAAAACACCAAAGAGGGTGATGAGGTCTTAACCCACAATGCTACTCTCACCTTAACAAGATCATAGAGCATCTCTTGGTTAGGTTGAGAGCCACTGAAAACACATTCATTTTGATGTTTCCAAGTAGACCAGAGGACAGCAAAAGGAATAACCAACCAGATTTTCTTTTCCATTTTTTTCATCCTACAGCCAGACCACCAGTGCAATAGGTCAGGCACAGAACTAGGTAAGACCCACTAGAGACCCCACCAACGAATTATATTAGACCAAATCAGCCAAACAAATGGGCAGAACAAAAGAGTATGATTCACAGATTCAATCTCATTATGGCAGAAAATATAAGCTTGATTGGCATTTATCCCCAGTACCCCAATTCTGCAGAGAAAGTTGGCAGTCTTGACCTTACCATACCAAGCTAACCATCCAAAAAATTAGGCTTTTTGAGGGCCACTGTTATTCCATAGTATATTAGTGTAGCTCAGAGCATACCCAAGAGAGGATTCCCACCAATTATAAGCTGAGGACATAGTGAAAAAGCTTGAAGGATCAGCAATCCAAGATAGTTTGTTTGCTTGGGAACTGCATAAAACAAGTGCAGTTCTAAGGAAATCATATAACCTATTCACCTCTTCCGCCTCCCAAGCCAGTAAAGCTCTTCTAAATCCAAGGTTCCAATCAGCAGATTCAACCCTTCTCTGATAGTAGACATTAACCATCCCCATCTTATTGTTGGATAATGAGAAAAGCCTAGGAAAGACCTCTTTAAGACAAACATTTCTTGCCCATTTATCCCACAAGAACAAAGCCCTCCTACCATCCCCCAGCACAATGATGGAATTATTAATATAAAAGTTATATAGCTTTTTTATTGATAGGACAGAGGTTAATATATCAGACTAGATTCTGGAGTCACTGCCACCCAAATTGGGAATCCAACTGCCACCCTTTAAGTTGTATTTGTTACAGATTACTGCTTTCCATAGAGAGTAATTCTCAATCCCAAATCGCCACCACCATTTTAGAAGAAGGCAAACATTCATAATACTAATTCTTCTCACACCTAAGCCACCAAACCTTTTGTTTAATGTGACCACATCCCACTTGACCAAATGCACCTTTCTTCTTAGATCAGATCCACCCTAGAAAAGAGGATTGCAATTTCTCTATCTCCTTAGCCACTCCAACAGATACTTTAAACAGAGAAAGATAGTAAGTAGGCAAACTGGACATAACAAATTTAATTAAGGTCAACCTTCCAGCAAAGGAGAGTAGTCTCTTTTTCCAAGAGGCCAGATTCAACTTGAGCTTCTCAAGAACAAGTTTCCAAGTGCTTTTTTGGCCTGGATTTGCTCCCAGGGGCATCCCTAAGTATTTGAGAGGTAATTTATGGTGCAAGCAATTAAGTTTACTAGCAGAGTTATGCAACAAACCCTCATCCACCCCAATACCATTGATTACACTCTTATGATAATTAATTTTTAGTCCTGAGAGTATCTCAAAGCATCTTAAAATTCTTTTGATATTCACCACTTTCTCCCAATTAGCTTCACAAAACAAGATACTATCATCCGCAAATTGTAAATGGGAGATATAAAATCCAGTCGGTCCCGTTTGTGCTTCTTTTAGAAAACCCAACTCTTTTGCTTTAGACAATAGAATATTAAGGGCCTCAACTACTATATTAAATAGGGAAGGTGAAAAAGGATCGCCCTGTCTTAAACCCCTTTGCAGATGGAATTCAGGGGTTGGTGATCTATTGACCAGGACTGAAATCTTAGCAGAAGACACACAGGCTTTGATCCATTTAATGCCAAAACCAAAATTGGAGAGCATGGAAAATAACAAGTCCCAGTTAACGGAGTCAAACGCTTTTTCAAAGTCCAATTTGAGAATACTTGATTTCTGTTATTAACGAAATGTTATATTTTGTACCGTTAATTGCTACAGACATTGCTCTAGCCTTGGTTCGAGACAAACCTGAGTTGGCATTCTTCATTCCAAAGAAAGAACATCTTGAATATCTATCTTTGATGGCGATTTCTCAAAATCCTTTTTCATTCTGAAGTGGATTCTCATCCTGCAATTTCTTCAAGCAGTTAATCTCTTCCCGTTAGTGTATTCGTTCCCTTCACTCACCTCCAAGGTTTTAAAAAGTGGCTGCAATCATTACAGCCATTGTGTTTTAAATTGCTTTTAACAAGAAAGTTTCTTGGGCTATGGCCATTGTGTATATCGATGAAAGACATATTGCCTATGCTAATGTCAGAAATGATTGTCCTAGAGAGGTGGTTCTTTTTAGTTGTAGTTGATTATCTTTGAAGGTTGACGATTTTAGATAAGATACAGTGGCAATTAGATGACTCTCTAGTTAACATTTGGATATGATAAAAAATTTATATCAAAAATTTGATACAAATCTTGACATCTCTGTGGCACTGATTGTTTTTTAGATGTCACCAGCAAAATGTTGTTGATATTTATTTATTTATTTGTTGAAATGTTTCTTTTATATGTTAGATATATGTAAACTATACCTAGATGGATTTTCTTCTATTTGTATCATCTTTATGCTTAGTAAGATAAAACAATATTATTTTGGTAAGGTGTTTCCTGTTTTACGGGCACTATTTTATTCAGCATTACTTTGTGCACTTGAAATGCTTGCTTTGGAGAATGGATCAGCTGACCTAATCCGCGCACTAAACAATTATCTTGTGGCATTATCGCTCCATATCAGAGAGTATTATTGGATTGATATGAGAAAATCCAATGAGATTTACCACTACAAGATAGAAGAGTACTCATATGATGTTGTGAACAAGTTAAATATCTACCCAGATCAAAATGGATGCCTAATAAAGGAGGTTATTTAATTGGAAACTCACAACCCACTCACATGGATTTCTATTTCATTTATCTTGGAAACTTGTGGTCTGTGGTGTGTAGTCTTGCGACAGCAGATCAGTCACACACAATATTGGATCTCATTGAAGCCAAATGGGCAGATTTGGTAGTAGACATGCCATTCAAGATATGTTATCCTGCTCTTGAAGAGCAGGAGTGGTAGATTATTACGCAGTGATCCAAAAACACGTAATATTTCTACCTTCAAGAAGTGATAGTTCTTCATCCTTAAAAAAAATAATAATAAAATAAATAAAAATTGTATCTCACCATCCTTGTGGTTTTGGTGCGATCCTTGGTCCTACCATAATGCAGTGCCTGGCCTACTTTACTCTGGCAAGTAGTTAGTTGCCTTTGATTTTGGTTGTTGTGCTAAATGCTCATGTTTTATTGCTTCCTTAAGTTTCTTGATTCAATTGATGCTTAATAGAAACCATGGTGGGTTGAGTTGAGGCGCCTATTACCAATTCCAACTACAGGGTTTTTAATTTGCTAAGTTTCGTGGGGTTATAATTTGCTTTTCTCTGGACTCATTCCTAATTCCAACTACTGCAGGTTTATAAAACCTGATCTGCTGGTAGAGTGGGCTTTCTTTGTGTGTTATTTGTCACGTTTTACATAGTATCTAAAATGAGTCTGACGCTTCTACATAGCATCTTTAAGATGCTAGTGATGCCAGGACTACATCTTTTAATGTAGTTTTCACTTGTTTGAAACCTAGCCCCCCACCCAGTGCTCAAAAATATAAAAATAAATAACCTGAGCTCCACCTACCCAGCAATCTGGTTGGTGCATTTCTATAACTATCCCACTAATTTGATGAACATCACGTAGCATGGAAATAAGTCTTTTATTATGTTTAATTTTATTTTTTATAGGACTTGTATTATTATCAGCAAGTCTCTGCATGTCCATGCTTGCACATGAGTATTTCAATGCATACGTGCGAAGTTTGCACTTATTATTGATTATTACAATTGGGATGTACTACCGTCAAATGCTGTAGGAAACATTTTATTTTGCCTATTTTTGTGGTTTCCAAATGCTTAACTTCAATGGAAGACCTACTCTTTCAATGTAACATAGAAAATGTTTTGTTATTTTTTAGTACTTCATTTTTTATTTTATTTTTTTTGATCATGCATCTTTGAAGAAACACCAGACAATGCTAAATTTACTATCTGTTAGGGCCATTTTAGAGCTTGAAAAGGAACTATGTTATATAAATGTACATTACATCCTCACAACCCTTAATATAATCCTTGTCACATCCTTACAGCCCTCTGTAGACACCCCATTTTTGACCGTCCTCAAGACTTGGACGTTACCGCTTGAACACTCGGTGATTATCCATTTTTGTGTTTGTTTGGAGTTCCCGGAGTTCTCGGCTACGCGCCTTGCCTCAGGATCTCCGAACTCATTTTTTGTGTCCGGGTTTTGCACCAAACACTTGTGTTTTGCCTTGGAGGGGCAGGGAATGCCTTGTGAGGCATCCCCACACACCACCGGCACTAGCTAGAGGCCACCGGCTAGTTTTTGTTGCCACCGGCAATATATATTGCCGGTCGGCACTCTTTGTTGCCGGTCGGCAGTCATTTTTGTCAAAATGACATTTTTGGCTAGCCGATTACTGTTCAGCTGCTTTTTCAGATATTTTGAGACAACTGTTTGGCATTTGGTTCCCCTCCATACACGTGTATGGAGGGATGCTCTTCTTGTAAGCTTTCTTGACAAGCTTTACAAGATTGGTTGCCTATAAGAGAAGCCCTCCTCCCTTGGCATTAGGGTTAGACATTTTAGAGAGGAAAACATTGCTAGAAGCTCTGGTTCTAGGGTTAGAATTGATATATATTCTATCTCTATTTATTCCTCTTTTGAGTGTTCTAGGTGCATTTGTTCATAGTATTGCATACAAACACCTACCATTACACCTTTCCTTGGCTATTGAGGTTCTAAGGGACTATTTTCAAAGTTTTGGGGCTGGTTTAAGCTCAAGGAGGCAGCTGGTCCTCCCTTTGTGAAGAAGGTCAACAAGGGTAAGAAACTAGTCCTTTTTACCCCATTTTTACATCCTATTTCTACCTATCTTAGAGCTGTTTTTGTGTTTAGTGTATAACATAAAAAGTTCTATTTTTATGCCGTCTTGATTATTTGTTAAGAGTGTTTTGTGGTTTGGGTGTGTTTGACCACCCTTAGGCCTTGAAAGGCCTCATTTTGTGCTATTTTTTTGCAAGTTTTGAGACTTTGGTGTTTGGGCCTCTTCACCACTGAAATCTTGAGGGATTTCAGTGGTGGAGATGGTGCCTTGAAGTCTCCAAAAGGGGAGGGCCACCCCCTCTCCTTGTTGTCCTTGAAAGGGACCATTTTTGGTCTCTTAAGGAAGTCTTTGTTCAAGTGTGTGTTGAGCATGCCATGGCTATATTTTATGCTTATATTGCCATGTTATAACTTTGTATTAAGTTGGTTTTGGTACTCCATGCATGTTTAGTATAGTTGCCATGTAATGCCTCCTTGATCCCTTAACATGCCTTAGGTTGTTAGCCTTTGTTCGAGCATGTTTTAGGCTTAGCCTTGTGAATGATTTGTGCTTATTTCGCCATGCTTTAGGTCTGTCTATAGTTGTTTGGATCGATTTTGGCATGCTTAGTATAGCTCCTTTGCATTTGTAGCTTGTTAGGCTTGTATGTCTCAAGTATGTGAATGTGTAGCATGTGTTGATTGCATCATTTTGGTGGTTTGGAACCATCCAACATGTAATTTCAGTCCCTTTGGCATGCTCATATGCTTGCCTTAGTCGCCTTTTTGTTGCTTTGAGAGCATGTGTTGTATGCCCTATGTTTTGACCATTGGCATGCCTTTGAATTCAAACCATTTAGATGCCATCTAAGTGGTCCTTTGGGGTTGATTTTATGTGCTAAAACTCTGATTTTGGTTGCTTAAGTCTTGCCATGTTAGGTCTTGTCAAGTGTAGTTCAATGCCTCTTGGCTTGCCTTAAATACTTGGGCCATTTGCATGCTTTTTGTTTGTCTTGTGTGGGTTGGTTTGGCACCTATTCTAACATGATTTAAGAGCTTAAATCACATGCTAATTGTTCATATTTATGCCCTTTTAAATATGTTTAAAAGTTGCCCCATTATGCTTTAAGTATTGGATCATGAGCGCTTGCATGTGTGTGTGCATTTTGGCCTTCACTTCCTTGCTTTTGGCTATTGATTTTAGGCCTAATTGGAGTTGCCTAATTCATGTTTAAGTCCCTCTTTTATTTGGTTTACATGCTTGCCTTGCATGCTTGCTTGTATGTTTGTATAAGTGCCTTGCATTGTTCATATTGCATGCTAGCCAACATGTCTAGGATTGCATTGCATTGCGCATGCTTGGCCTCTTGAAGTGAGTGTGATAGAGGTTAGGCTTCCTTGTGTGATTATATGGTTTGCATGCATTTGACATGAAAATGCACAACTTGATTCTTTAGGCCATCATGCATGGAAATGCGTGGTTGGTGGTCCGAGAATCGAGGTACATCCTCCCTTGAGTCATTAATATGATAGGGAGTGTGATTGGTGCATACATAGCTTGAATAGCATTGCCATGCAAGATTCTGCCCTCTGCTGCTGTGAGTTGCAGGTTCTGCAGGAACTTATTGCCGGTCGGCAGTATTTAGTGCCGACCGGCAGTCGATCTATGGCCGGTGGATTCATTTTGTGCCGACTACCACAAATTCATTGCCGGTGGTCATTCTACTTAGCCGGTGGTGATTCCCAGTATCCAGAGAGGCATCCTTGAGACTTTGACAGTCTTCAGAGAAGCAGAGCAGGGAAAACAGAGGCAGGCTAGGCATGGCAGTGCAATTCTGAGTAGAATCCGAGCGCGCATGCATTGATCCCTCTTCCCTAGGGCTTTACTGTTTTAATTAGATTAGATTAATTTGTTAATTAATTAGGTAATTTGTAATATTTAATTAGCTTGCGTAGTTAATTAATTTGTATATTCTTTTAGTCCCTCCGGGTGAGGGCAATTTTGTAATAAGTGTGCGTGGGTGTGTATATGTCTTCCAACCCCACGTCTTTCTTCCCTTTTATTTACCTGCTTACGATGGTAGATTAGGGCACGTTTATTTTAGCATACCCTATGCAATGCATGCGTGCATCCATGCATTTGTTGACATGCATCGGGCTTGGTACATCACGCTAACTGCATTGTATTTCAATTCCAAATTGAATACGTGTTATCTGTCGCATTCCACATGCCATAATTAGGATAATCGAGCCTGTCTAGATTGCACTCTGTATGCGTTGCATTAGCCATTTAACATGAACTAGGGCATGCATGTTTGCTAACTAGTTTATTGTTTTGGCACGGAGTATGATGTAAGTATTTATGCTTTAGCATATCGCATGCGTGTGAATGTTAACATGATAGTATGATTACCATGTGGCTAAATGCTTATATGAGATAAACTGTTTGAATGCCTGTGGGTGGAGGTTGGATTGCTTGAGTTGGAAAAACTCGTAGAAATCCGTGTTTTAGCCTACTCGCGAGTAGCAAATTCCGAAACTATTTTCAAAACAAACGGATATGCAATGTTTGTTTCCAAATTAGGCAATCTAGTCTATACTTATTTGCTGCACGCATAACATAGTAATTCTAGGCTAATAATTGGAACAAGAACACATAACGTTTTCCAAATCGGATATCACGGTTAGTAGAGGCCGGTCTACGGACCGGCAAAGGGGTGCTCATAGTCGACCTTCCCGATCGTACCCAAGCTCCCGAGCCAAGACAACTTTGGTGATGACGGACACGTATCTTAAGACCGAGTCGTGGTTTCCTAAATTTCCCATTTTAAAAATATTTAGGTGGCGACTCTGTATCTGCCAAAGCAGTCCATGTTTGGCACTTCTTTTCAAAATCTGTTTTTCTCAAAACGATTTGCCAGAGTTGTACTCTTTGGTTCAAGATTAAGAATCGTGACACAAATTGAGTCCGAACTGTAACCAGTGAGTTCCCTCGCGGACCTGTTACACCCTCACATCCTCATAATTTGGGGTTTATGTTGCTTTAAGATACTTCTGAACCCTCAACATATACTCTCTATTGGTCAGAACATAAGTTTATACTTCAGGATGTTTACTTTTTTTCCTTTCTAATGATGTTTAATTAGCACCGTGCCGGATGACCAACTCGGTATACACTATTTTCATATATGTGGATTTGCATCATTGTTACACTTACATATTTTGGGTATCATTCTAGTAATAGTTTAGTGCTGACAATGCTTTATCTTTTTGATGATAA
This sequence comes from Camellia lanceoleosa, assembly GCA_025200525.1. Classification (NCBI taxonomy): domain Eukaryota; kingdom Viridiplantae; phylum Streptophyta; class Magnoliopsida; order Ericales; family Theaceae; genus Camellia; species Camellia lanceoleosa. The sequence goes on along the minus strand of CM045766.1, from coordinate 3,291,531 downwards.
CGGAAATTATGGTTAAATGGAGTTATGCTTGTCTAATTTGATTTTTTAACATAGTATATAGTAGTTCCTATGTAAATATTAGAAACAGTATGTTGTAATAATTTAACTGGTCTTTTGTAGCTCAATGTTGCATGCATTAAGATGAATGGACCAGAAACTGCTGCAAAAACAGTAGAGGTTGCAGAGAAGCACATATCTAGAGACAAGTGGCCTGAATATTACGACACTAAAAGAGCAAGGTTCATAGGGAAACAATCGCGTTGTTCCAGACCTAGTCAATTGTAGGATACCTTGTTGCCAAACAACTCCTTGCTGACCCTAGTGCAGCCAAGATTCTGATTACTGAAGAAGATTCTAAGCTTGTCAATGCCTTCTTTTGCATGATCATTGACAACCCGTGAAGAAAACACAGTCCGAAGAGGCCAAATCAAACCTATGTAGTGTGAGCAGATTTTGTGACTTTGCCACAAAATTATTTACCAAAAGTCAATTGATTGTAAAGATGGGATTTATAATATACACTCGGGCAAAGGTTATAGACTGTCTTTCGTTGGTCATTGTTTCTTGGCTATTAATTGTAATATAATTTTTATTTTTATTTTTATTTTTTATTTATTTTTTATCTTTTTCTTTGGATGGGTAAGCTCCGATTCAATAGCCTAGCCATGTATTATTATTATTATTATTATTATTATTATTATTATTATTATTATTATTATTATTATGTTCTCTTGTTTACACTACAAATATCACATTATACAGATTATGAAACTGTTTCTTGTTGAAAGCTTCTATGGCAGACGCATCACTGTAATGGATAATAGAACCTATTTCTTCCGTTTGGCGGATTTTACAAAATAAATGGTTTAGATCATCAAAATGATCTGAAAGAGACCAACAATCCTAAAAAATCTTGAAAAACGCTTGAAATATTGATTTGCAATTATGATTCAATTTTAAATAATAAATAATAATCCTAATCAAATAATCAATAACAAATCGGCATAACGAATTAACGTGAAAAAAAATTACAATTGGACTCCTTCAATTGTGATAAAAAATCACAGGTCAAAGTCACAAGACAATCAACTAAAAAGACAAAAATAATTGCACACGAAAACCCTTAATTACCTAACGAATCTATGCCTGAATTGAATGAAATCCAATCTACTTCCACCAACACCGTCTTCACCTCGAAATTGCTTTACCCAACATTGAATCCACAATGCCAATGTTGAATCCACGAGGATAAGCCACTCTAGAATCCACCAAAGTTTCAGGCCCAAGTTTCCGCAATCCACCGATGAACACCTCTCTCTTTTTGTGAATGAAAGAATGAAAAGCCATTGATGTTTGTCAATATATAGTTTGTTGATCAATCAATCACCTTCTATAAATCAAGGAAACTCATATAAAATACCCTTTAATATAGAACACTTTTGTATTTTACTCATCTCTAAGAATCTGGACAGGTAAACCCTAAAAATAGCAAATGGCACACTTTATACAAAATAGAGTCGTGAAAACTGCTTGAGTGCACACTTTACCACTAGAGCGGTTTTAGTAAAAGCAGTGTTCACATATAGGCCAACTGCTTGAGCGCAACATCCACTGCTCGAAAAACACAAACATAAATACTAGATGAACTATTTCACTGCTCGAGTGCACAAAAGACCTCTCGAGAGGGCAAACAACTTTGAACTCTTCTTGGCTTCGAGAGGGCTGTTTAGTTTAAAGTGGTAAATAAGGAATACTCAAGTCAAAATATGAAATGTCAGTACAAACTTCTCTGCACACAACTTAGGTTGGATTCGTATCTAAACTCTCATAACTCACAATAGAATGAATAAAAATAAAACTGAATAGAGTTTCATCCAATGAGATTGTCAAGTACAAAAATCTAACAAATCTAACCCCTTGTTTGAGACATGTGGACCATTGATTTTCCCTCTTCGAAATACTTACTGTTTAGTTGGTATAAAACTATTGTCACCCCAAAGTGGAGATACCAGTATGTTGTTATGAGCAAGGCATCAATAAATAAAAATAAATAAATAAATAAATCATATAGTACAAAGATCATTAAAGTAAACAAATGCAACACAGAGGACAAAACAAAAAGTGGAGATACCAGTCTGTTGTATGAGCAAGGCACAAAAAAATGGAATCACTCAACAGTGGAACAAAAAATTAAATAAATAAATAAATAAATGAAGGGTGCAATTCATCAATGGAGTGCAACTACCTCTATATTTGTATATTTTTTTTTCATTTTTTGCCTCACTTAAAGGAGGGGGGGGGGGGGGAGGGGGAATCATAATACCAAGCATCATTAAAATGGAACACTCAAAGGACAAAACAAGAAGGATAAAAATAGCTACCATGGACAAGGAAGGAATCATACGAAAGGACTGAACAAATAAAAATTGCTGATCATAAGCATTGCATTAGACATTAAAATAAGGACCATCTGTGTAAACTAGCTAGCTAAGCAATCTTTTCCATCAATGGCTTCCTCATTTGAGAATTACCCATTATACCCATACCCTTCAGAGTTTAACGTGAGGGATTTTGTCCCTGATAAACTCTCTGAAAGCAACTACAAAGAGTGGAAGAAACTAATGCTAGACTTCATTAAGAGTCGAGGCTTGGTTGGTTTCATCGATGGCACGGTTAGGACTCCTCCTTCTGCTCCACCTGAAATGGTCACCATCCCGTTGCCAAATGCTGGTGGTGGTGGTGCTAGTAGTAGTAGTAGTAGTCATTGTCAGATCATTGAGAATGAGGAAATGTACAGGTCTTGGAAAAGATCAGACGGTCTCGTATGGGGATGGATTCTCACAATGCTCACCAAAGATATCCAGACACAAGTTCTGCCTCTTAAAACTACTAAGGAAGTGTGGACAAAGTTGGAAACAATTTTCCACTATGGTACACAAATTACTACCTTTAGTAATCACTTTTTAAATGTTTTGTTTTTGTAAAGTCTCTCCTCGATTAAAATTAGGATAAATTACATCATTAGTCATGTAGTTTAAATAAAGTGTCACTTTAGTTTCTATAACATATTCAATTTCGTTAAATATGATTCCTCCATCATTTATCATTACAATTTAAAATGAAAAAAAATACCATATATGCAATTAAAGGGACTAAAGTGTAATTTAAAACAAATTACCATAATGATTTGGTTATTTTAGTTGTTTTTTTGGTTAGATGAAAAAAAGTTGTATCTTGGATGACATGTAAATTATTTGTTTTTTTAGGTTGAATAGATGGGTGTGAGAGAAAAAGTGATTGATTGATGTCTAAGATGTGACATTTTGTTTTATTAATTATTTTAGTCAAAATCTAAGTTCTCAAACAAGGCTATAGTTTGTTTTGAATTTCATTTTGGTCCATGTACGTGATTTTTTTCCATTAAAAATATTAACACGGAGGGATCATATGATAACAAAATTAGAAACATAAGGACTAAAATTATTCAAATTGAAACTACCAAAATCAAAGGGAAATTTCACTAAATCTAAAGGCAGCAGTAGTGTAATTTATCCTTAAAGTTGGTACTACCACATTGGAAACTCTTAAAATTAGTACTACTAAATTTGAAAGGGTAGCGAAAGATTGTTGTAAAATTTTGTGGCTGAAAATTATTATTATTATTTTTTCCCAACAACTTTTTCATGGCGATGAGAGTCAATCTCCTAAGGTTTTTTTTTAAAAAAAAATAAAATTCTTAGTTTTTTTGAAGGCAAAAAAAAAAAAAAAAGTTTGGCTAGTAAAATTCTTAATTATTATATGTTTGTAGTAACGTATGTGTTAAATGGATGACAGACGAAGAAATAGAGGAGTTTATTTTGGGATGTCAGCCACTGCACATAGCGTCAATCACAGGTGAGTGGAAGAGTGCCATGAAATTCTTCAAAGAATCACCAGATGCAGCCAGGCTTCCCATCACTCGATTGTCAGAAACAGCTCTCTTCATCGCTGTTAGGATGATTCGTAGAAACCATTTTGTCAAGAAGCTGTTAGAGAAGATGGAACCAAAAGATCTTGCTCACCGTGATGTTGAGGCAACCAAACTGTTGGTAGAGAAGAACCCAAAGCTGTCTAATGTTGGTGGCTTTCATGGAAAAATAGCTCTCAATTACGCTGCTGCCCGAGGGAATAGAAAGGTTGTTCTTTACTTATTGGATGCCACAAAACAACACCAACAGCTTCCTTCATTTGAGGATAAATCAGGTGCTGAACTGTTGTGTGAACTGTGTGGTTCTGGACTCCATGGTAAGTGATTATTAACTAAAACTGTAAATTAACAATGTTAGTCCTCTAATTGTTTAAAGTTTAAAAGTTATTTTATAGGTTGTTTGTCATTTTAGTCCCTTCAGTCATTTTGGTCTTAAAGTTTTCAATTTGAGTTAATTTGATCCAATTTCAAACTGTTGTTTAAATCGTTAATGGAAAATTTATAAATATTAACTATGATTCATAAAGTATCACTACAACATATAAGAGTTTTAGAGACCAAATGCTTTGATCTCTAAAAATGAAAATTTTGTTGCAAAAGATATTTAGGAACCAATTTTTATCGTTATGAGGATAGTTGCTAAAAAATAATCCTTAAAAGTCAAAAACAAGATTTTTAGCAACAAAATTTTAAAAATGTCACGAATAAATAGACTTTTTGGGACAAAATAATTTGGCCTTAAAATGTTTTATTTTTTGAAACAAAAAAATTTAGTCCCAAAAGTATAATAATTCATTACTAATATCCAATTTTTGTTGCTAAAAATATAATGACACTTTTCGCAACAAAAATATTTGGTCCCTAAAAATAATTTTGTTCCTACATTTTTGTCTCTAAAACTTTAGATAGCGTTTCGTTTGTGTTTAGAATTATGATTTGAGTGTGGAGTTATATTTTGAGTCTGTGATTTTTGGAATTATGATTTGAAAAGAGAAAATTTGTTTGGTTATGAATTTTGAAGTATGATTTGAATTGAGTGTTGAATTTTTAAAATGAGTTTTGAGTTTGTGAAAAGTTGTTTGGTTATCAGTTTTGAAAAGAGTCTTCAAAACTTGAGTTGTTTGGGATAAATTAAAACAGTTAAAAAGTCAAAAAGTTACTATAAAACCTAAAAAGTCTATACTATTCAAGAGTAACTTGTGAGGGAAGAGCAAAATTAATATTTTACCCTTTGAATTGAATAAGTTAAAAGTCAAAAAGTCCAAAGGGTAAAATGGTCATTTTGATTTTCCTACAATATTTTATTACACATCTTTTCGTAAAAAGTCAAAAAGTTATCCCAAACATACATATTTTTTTTTCTCTACTTTTTTAACGAAAATGTCAAAAAGTGCATTTATATAGTACATCCCAAACAACTATTAATTCAAAAACTTGTAATTCATAACTAAACACATAACTCAAAATTCTATTGAAAATTCTATTCAAAACTCAAAACCAAACTCATAACCAAACTCTTTTTAAAATTCAATTCAAAAAAAATAATTGTTTTTGTTTAAAAATATGTTTTTAATTTTTTTTAAAAAATTATTATGACAAATTAATTTTTATTTAATTTTTTTTGTTAATTTTAAATAAATAGCCAAATAATTTGTCATTTTGGTCTAAAAAAAGTAATTTCTATATTTAAAAAATATCAAAAATAAATAGAATTTTTTTTTCAAATAACATATGGCAATTGCAGGGGAAAAAAAAGGCACTGTTCCGGTCAACCGGCCGGACGTCCAGGAGGAGGATTGGATATCAAAAACTCTTTGTAACCAAACATGTTTTCCAAATGTGTTTTGAAATGTGATTTGGAATCATGTTTTGAAAATTATAACCAAACAAAGCCTTGAAATATAGGTGTGGAATCAAGATTCTAAACACATACCAAACACAACCTTAATTTTTTGTAGTGTATATGTGAGAAAGTATTTTGCAAATGACACCACATGGCCGAGGTGGTTCCAAGATGTTGGCTAAAGTGCTACGTCGGTGTCATAGTTGCTAAGATGATTGGGGTATCTTCGAGGTTCGGTGCGGTAATACCAGGATTATGAGATATCTGGATAGAGCACAAGAGTCCTAGATAAAGAAGAGGCTTTTAGTCTGTATAAGGATAAGGCTCTTGAGGAGTTTATTCCTATCTAGTTGAGAGTTCAAGATGAGCATTGAGCTTGAGTCCTCTGAAGTGAGACTTCTAGAGGATTAGCTTACTATTGGCTATAAAAGTGAGGCACCCCCATAGGTCGAAGGTACACTTTAATTGGGGCATTGAGTACTTTTGTGAGATCTTTGATAGATTGCTTGACTGACTTGATTGTTGAAGTGCCCCCGGGTGGACGAATCACCGCGGTATTCTCTTTTTCTTGTTGGCAGGTGGTTGGCTTAATTTATTTTGTCATGTGCTCTCTAACTAAGTTCCCTGTTTAGTTGTGTGGTTGGAAATCAAAACCCACAATTTCGCGTTGTCTATGGAAATTTAGTATACAATAGATAGTCAACAACAGATAGGAAGTGAGGATCGGGAATGACCTTTACAGTGAGGAGGAGGAACATATGGGTCCTAATAATGATAGGGGGAACAATAACGAAGAAGTGTGAGAGGTTGACCTCGAGGCGAACAATGTCGGTTAGGGTCGAAATGGGAACAAGAAGGGTGGTCGAGATGAGTACTACCACGAAAGCGATCTCCAAGTATGAAAAGATAGATGCCAAAAAAGAGATGGGGAACTGAAGGATATGGCAAACAAGTTAACAGATTTGCAGACAGCAGTCAACTTCATGATACAGAACAACATGATGCAACTAGCGTTTCTCTTACAAGATACACTGGCACCAGCAGCCAAGGTCGGTGCCTGTATGAAGGATAAAAATAAAGGCCCACCGTCCCCGTAGCATGCAAAGGGACAAGGAAATTCACACTGGCAATCCCGAGATGCTGGACGGATGGAGTCGTTGTGAGAGTGATAGAGAACACCACAGACCAAAGGGACCTATGTTAGAGGATCTTGAGAAATCCAAGGGCAAGAGCTTTGTTTTGATGATGTAATGGATAGGGGGAAGTCCAAGAGAACACACCCTTACACCAGAAGAAGTGCGTCAAAAAGGCAGAAGTCAATTGATAGCTGAGCTCCCAAATGAACAAATGAGGACTTGAGAGATTACCTCCAAAGAAAGAGACACAACGCCGAGATCACATCAAACGTTTAGCCGAATGCGCTATTCTCGGTGGAGTTAGATGCTTTCGAAGCACCGAAGAGGTTTAGCATGCCAAGGTTTCAAGTTTATGATGGTAAGTTTGGCCCAAACTTTCATGTTGGTTTATATTTAAATTCAATGGTTTTGTGGAGTGGGAATGAGCAGCTATTGTGTAATGTATTCCCGCCATATTCGAGGAAAGAGCATCAGATTGGTTTCACAAACTCTCAAAGGGATGCATGAAGAGTTAGGAAGGCCTAGACGAGATGTTTGTGGCTAGGTTTGTTATAAACAAGTTGCAACCACTAAGGGTAGACTCCCTGCTGTCTTTGAAAATCAACAATGGCGAAGGTCTTAGGGCCTACACCAAGAGATACTATGAGGTATACAATCAGATTCTGACATGTAACTAGGAACTCATAGTCGTATCTTTTAAGAACGACTTGGATGATGATTGCCCACTTTGATAGTCATTTACAAAGACACTCTCGAAGAAAATGAAGGAATTAATGGCGTAAATAGAAAAGTACGCCAGGGCAAAGGAAAACAAGAAGGCGAAGAAGACGAGTACGTTAAAACATGAAAGGAGAAATGGCTCGCTAAAGTGAGGGCGAGGAAATACCGGTGTTAACAGGCCAGGGTTAGGGTTGAGATCCATACAGGCAGTAAGTACAGTCTTCAAGATCCCCGTCTATAAGGTCTTGGAGAGGGTCCCAGGGGAGTTCATGGATAGGAACCCTGAGAAGTGCTCTGTTTACCATGAGGAAGATGGACACATGACCCAGGGATGTCGGGCTTTGAAGTCGTACCTGGAAGATTTGGTCAGACAGGGACACTTGAGATACCTGATCGATGAAGCAAAGACAAGAAAGGAGCAAGCAAAGTTGGCCCAGGTGCCGGCAGCTCCACCGCCGCCACCACCGCCACAAGCAGAGGGACCACGGGTAATCAATGTGATTCACTAAAAGGTCAATGAGAATAAAGTCCGAGGAGAGACACAGAGGGTAAGGCATCTGCAGCATCTCTACCAGGTCCAGAAGAAACCCAGGACAAGTGGACATCAGAAGCCTATGATATCCTTCACTGGAGAGGACCTTGATATGGTACAACATGCACATAGCAATACTCTAGTGGTGACATTGAAAGTAAGAGATTGCCAAGTGAGATGCATCCTGATTGATCAAGCCAGCTCTTGTGACATCAAGTATGTAAGATGTTGCAAGGAGCTTGGCCTTCACAAGGATGACCTAGAGCAATTCGATAGCCCTATGGTCGAATTCAATGGGATGCTGGCATGGCCTCTAGGTGCCACGAGCCTAGAGGTGTATTATAGAATTTACCGTAATAGATATCCCATCTCCATACAATATCATTTTGGGAAGACCTTGGCTGCATGCCATAAGGGTTATTCCCTTAATGTTGCACCAATTGTTACGATTCCCAACTAAACAGGGGATTGAAGAGGTAAGGGGAGACCAAGTATAGGCGAAAAATTGCTCCATGGTGTAGACACCCCATTTTTGACCGACCTTAAGACTCAAACGTCATCGATTGAGTGCTCGGTGATGGTGCATGATGTGCTCATTCTGAGGTTTCGGAGTCTTGGCTGAGAGCCTTACCTCCGGACTTCGGGACTCTTTTGTGCTTTGCCTTGGTTTGCAAACTAGGTCTTATTTTCTCTTCCCGGAGGGAGGGAGAGGACTTCTAGACCATTTCTCAATGGCCGTAGGCTACTTTTTGTGGTCGCAAGCCACTGTTCCTGTTTGGAGACCAGTTTCCAATTTTCAGGGCCGTCGGCCGTGCGCCTCGGCTCGGGACTGCTTAACATTCTCCGTTTGGCATGGTTTTTGGCACACACATAGTTTCCTCTATCTAGACGGACATTGTGCCCTGGGAGACCATTTTTGTGGTCGTACGCCACTTTCGATGCTTAATAGCCTGTTTTCGGGACACCTGGCTGTGCATTTTGCCCCCCCCGAACCCTCGTTTTGCATCCCTCTTGGTTCATTTTTGGCATGGACCTTGTTTTCATTGTTTGAAAGGTGGTACAAGGGCGGGAGACCACCTTTTCTCTTGGAGACCACCTTTTCTCCCGCTAGCTGGTTTTCTTGTCAGGAAGCTGGTCTTCTTGGTTTTTGAGCCACATTTGCTGGTCTCCCACCACACCACTAGCTTGCATTCAGTTGGGAGACCACCAAATGGGGCTGCCGACCACTTGACCCTTTTGAACTAGGCTAGGGAAGTGGCCGGTCGACCACCTAAACTGGTCGGCCTGCCTCCTTCAGCTCTGTGAGTTGTTGCCAATTATGCCAACTGGAAGGCACAGAATGGATCCTCCATAAACGTGTATGGAGGATCTTCAAACTTGGTTTTTAGCTTCTTTGAGAAGCTAAGGGCTTATATCTCTATAAGAGAGGCCCTCTCTTTCATTTGAAAAGGTTCATATTTTGGTTTGAAGGCATACCATACATCTCTCCCTATATCTCTACACTTTGGCTCAAAAGTGCTAAATTCTTGCCCCTTTGCACACTACCTCTTAGCCTAACACCTCCAACACCAATCTAAGCTTCTTGGAGGGTCTTGAGAGGTCCTAAGGAGTTGCATTTTTGGTCCATAAGCTGCTAGAGTTGCTAAGCTACAAGGGTAACACCCTATCCCATCTTTTGGGCTTTATTTTGCTTCATCTTTTAGCCATACTTGCAAGCATATTTGAGCTTCAGTGTAAACTGAAAAAAGTCCTATTTTGAGGCCCTTAAAATGTTTTTTTAAGATCATTTTTCTGTTGGGGGTCATCTACCCCCTTGCATGCTTCATTTTACCTTGTTTTGAGCCATGCCTTAGAGCATTTGTGTTGGCCTTTGTTTTGCCTCTTAGCCACTGAAATCCAGTGGATTTTCAGTGGCTATCATGCTATTTTGAGTGCCAAAATCAGAGAAGGGTGACCCTCTCTCTCTCTCCTTGTTTTGTTTTCTAGCATTTTCAGCCTTACAAAGGAGCCCTTATTTGCATGCTTCCAAGCCATGTTTCGTGCCATTTTGATGAGTGTTAGGACCTTCATAGGCTCATTCAGAGCTTGTTTTTCCATATTGGATGTCCATCTTGCATGTGTAGAATAGCCCTCTTCATAGCATATAAAAGGAGCATCTCATTCTTGCATGCATTTACCATATTTCAGTGGGTTTTTGGGCTTTATTTGGCATGTCATACCTCTGAATTTTTCTGGTTTAGGGGCCTCTTGATTGCCTCACATGCTTGTAGTGCAAATCCTCTTTACTAGCTTACATTGCATGCTATTTTGGCCTTTGATTCTAGCACTTTTTGGCCATGCCTTAAACTAATTTTGTGCATGTTTTGGACTACTTTAGCTCTTTTTTTGGGCCTCATGGTCGAATGATGTTTGCTATGCATGGTTGTAGTTCAATACCCTTGCCTAGCTTTGAGTTTTGAAGCCTATTGCATGCGTATTTTGAGGTGTTTCCATGTGTTGGCATCATTGTGAATCATATTTCAGAGCTTATATGTATGCCATATTCCCATGTTTTTCACTCTTTAAATGTGTTTGAGAGTTATGCATGAATACCTCATTTTTGGACCATTGCATGGGCTTCATTTCCATGCTTCGCGAGCCATCATTTTAGTCTATATTTGCTACTATTTTGGCCTGTATAGGGACTATTTGGGGCTTGTTCGGCCATTTGAGTATTGCTTTGCATGCCCATAGTGTAATCCAGTTCACTAGTTTCGGTATTTGGGCCATCTAGCATGCATTGTGTGAGGTGTTTGCATGATTCGGGACCATCTCGCATGTCATTTTAGAGCTGGAAAATATCTGATTGTATGCCATATTTCATGCTTACCATGCTTTGGTGGAGTTGCACTTTGTGCCTTAGGTTTGGTCCCTTGCATTTATGCATGTTTGCATGTGTGTTGTTGCTTCATTCTCATCATGTATGGCCACTGATTCGAGTGTGGTTGAGGCCCATTCATTTTAGTTTAAGTCCATCTTGCATTATGTATGCCATATCCATGTTGTTCCATGCTTGATCGTCGCATTGTGTATGCCTTGTTCATGTCTTTGTGCATGTCCATCTTCATATGTGCATTGCGTATGCCATATAGTTCATGTGCATTGAGTATGCCATTCTTAGTTCATAGCATTGTGTATGCTAGTTGCATGTTTACATATCATCTCTCGCATGCTAGCATGATTAGGTTGCATTGTGTTTAGGGTTGCATGCTAGTCGTATTGTGTATGCCATGTATATTGCATTGTGTTTGGAATAGGGTTTAGTACAAACACGGGAAACGAGAGATGTTTTGTACTCTAAGTGATGAAACGTGCCTCGAATCTCGATCGCCGACACTCCAGATTACCCATGATGGAGTTTAGGCCTTGTTGTGTTTATATGTGCATTCATTTTACATCGAGTCGTGCAATCCGACTCCTCAGCCATCATGCATCGAGATACGTGATTGGTGGCACGAGGATCGAGGACTAAACTCCCTGGAGCTTGTGCAATGATGGGGAGAGTGGTCATGCACACATATGTTGAAAATACTTTGCCATGCCCTTCTCGCCTCTGCAGTAAAGAAACCGAAAGAACAAAAACTGGTCAACAGCCTTCAGGAGCTTTGTACAATGTTCTAGGACTAGTTGCAAACAGAGGCAAATCGGGGCATCGTGATGGATTTCCCGACAAGGTGACTTGAGCATGCATGCATCCCTATCATTCGGAATAGAGCTGAGGCAGTCCATTTTGTTTAATTTGCATGCTAGTTTCCTTACTTACTTAGTTAATTCGTTAATTAATTAATGTTGTGTAATAATTAGTTTAATTAGCTTAGATTAGCTAGTTTATTCTGTACTATTCATTCGGACCCTCCAAGGAGGGCAATGTTGTAATAAGTGTGCGTGTGTGATGCATGCCTTCCAACCCCACGTCTTTCTCCATTTTATTTACCAGCTTATGATGGTTAGTTTAGGGCACATTCTAATTAGCATACTTATGCTCGCATGATTGGATCCATTTATCTATCTTGCATGCGCCGGGCTCGGCGCATCATGCTAACTGCATTGTATTTCAATTCCAAGTTGAATACATGTATCGATTGTAGCATCTCATATGCCATCTTAGAATAGCCGAGCCTATCTTAGTTGCATTCTTGCATGTGTTGCATTAGGCATCTCAGCATAGTTAGGATTCATGCATGTTTTCTAATTAGCTTCTTTCTTTGGCTCGGAGTACTCAGTAAGTGTTTATGCTTTAGCATCCTTGCATGCGTGTGAGTGACTGCCATGATAGCATGCTTACCATGAGGCTATGTGCTTATGTGATATAACTGCCTGAATGCCTGTGGGTGAAGGTTGGGTTGCTTGAATTGGAATAATTCGTCGAAACCCGTGTTTTAGCCTCCTTGCGAGTAGCAAACTTCAATCCATTTTCAAAACAAACGGATATGCGATGCTTTGTTCCAACTTAGGCAATCTAGTCTATACTTGTATGTCAGGCGATCACATAGTAATTCTAGGTTAATAACCGCATAAGAGCACATGTGTTTTCAAAACCAAGATATCTTGTTTAGTAGTGGCCGATCTTTGATCGGGCGAATGGGGGTGCTCATGAAATGACCTTCCCCAATCGTACCCAAGTTCCCGAGCCGAGGCAACTTTGGTGGTGACGGACACGTGGCCTTAAGCACGAGTCAGGGTTCCCTAAATTCTCCCAAAATAAAATATTTAGGTGGCGACTCTGTATCTGGCAAAGCAGTCCATGTTTGGCACTTCTTTCTAAAAATCTATTTTTTGAAACGATTTGCCGGATTTGGACTCCTTGGTGATTTATCGGTCTTGCATTGCACTTTGCAGGATTAGATTCAGAACCGTGACATTGAGTCCGAACTGTAGTGAGCCCAATGAACAAAACAGGATTTCTCCCGGGATGTTCGGGGACGTCTACAGTTTCTGGCGACTCTGTTGAGGAGTTTGGAGAACTTGACTCGAACTCATGATATCTTGTTTTGATTACACTTATGTGTTTCTTTGCATTGTATTTGCATTGGTGCGCCTAGGGCATTGTGTTTGCCATCTGCTATTCCTAAACGGTTTGCCAGAGGCTCACTTTGAGAAGCGTGCCATAAGGCTGACCAATTACGGGCTCTGCGATGATGGGAACACAAACCCCAGTTTTCACCGGGGCACCCTTTTTGACCATTCGACCTAGTGCATATTTGGAATCCATAGTGACCATTCCAAATTAGGACAGGTTGCTAACTCGATTATAGGTTGTTTGAAACTGCTGTGTGCGTAGTGAAACCCTAGCTTCTGACAAAATAGAACAAGGAAACCCCACCCCAACATATGGGTGTTTTGGCTCTCACTTATTTGCTATGTGCTTTTAGAGTGTCTCTACAAGAATGCATGTATTAGTTTGCAAGTTTAGGCATCAGGCCTGCGAGCACAATGTTTTGAGAATCAGTTATCTGCGGGTATCAGATTCAGATTTGGGGGCAGTAATTTGGGAACAATGATTAGTGTCTGAAAACAGTGTATTCAGCTTGTCAACTGCGTGTTGTTATACCCAACTGTGTGTTGTGTTTATTTAAGCCATTATGCTGTCCGTTTCTGGTTGTTTATTTCCTTATTATGCTTTATTTATCTTTTTGCTAGGTAGTTTAGCACAATTGCTTCCGACCAAGCAGATATTCCCCAAGCACTTTGGACTAGAGGTCGTCGACTCCATCGATCTGACGATATGGTAGACGGACAACCAGTGTTCCACTCATTACCCCCGGTTACTAGACAGAGGGCAGTTAGGCGGAGGATATCAGTTCATCAGTCAGTTCAGAGGGCTTTGTCTATCCTACCTGAGTACAGTAGGGATCAGAGTTCTGTTTCTCCCGTAGAGAGGGAACATATACCGGATATTCAGTTAGATCAATAGAACATGGCAGGGATGGAGGAGATGGTACGTTAACTCCAAGAAAGTATGAAAATCATGCAGTAGGACGCTGTCCACCAAGCAAAATTTGCCAAACAGCAGGCCGAGGTCGTGGCCCAGCAAGCAGAGCTAATCACTAGACTCCAACAACAAGCCGGGGCATCCACTTCACACCAAGCTCCTCCCCCACCAAGGGTTCCAATACCCGGGGAAACACCAAATGTCCAAGAAGGTATGGACATTCCGACAGGGCTGGTTCCGCCCCCGATTCTACCTCAACTATCCAAGGCACCCACTTCTATTAATCAACCGGATTCTCCCTTTGAATTCGAGGTGGACCCCATGGCATTAAAAGTGAGCAAGCTTGAAAAGCTGTTCAAAAAATCTCAGGGTGTGAAGTCCATCTCGGACATCGAGGATGGGTATACCGACGCAGCCATGACACTACCGGACAGATTTAAGATGCCACATATTGACCGCTTTGATGGGTCTGGGGATCCCATGGTGCACTTACGACTGTTTTCAGACATATTAAGGCCGATGGGCCTCACCAGACTGCAGAAGCTTTCTTTATTTGGCCGGACCCTGTCGGGTGTGGCGGTCATCTGGTACACAAAACTGGAAGACGATGTTAAGAGGAATTGGGATAAGATGGCCGAGGCTTTTGTCGCTCAGTATTCTTATAATACACAGATCGAGATCACAACCCGTGATCTCGAGACGACTAGGCAGGAGCCTAAGGAGAGTTTTTCTTACTTCGTAACTCGGTGGAGGGCCAAGGCCTCAATGATGATCACTAGGCCCACTGACAAAGATCAAATTCGGATGATTGTGCGCAATCTCCAGCCCAAGCTTATGCAGAAAATGATTGTTCTCCCTTTCCCCACCTTTTTAGATTTACATGAGATGGGGGGTGCAAATTGAGGATGCTATGAAATAGGGTCTGATTGACCAAGACAGAGAGCAACCCAGGAGGACATTCAACCGCAACACCAATACGGGCACAAGCAATGCCGCAACTGCCAGAGCTTCAGAAGTAAGCATGGTCACCACCACTCCTCCAAGAACCCTTGCGGATACACCATTCACCGGTGCGTTCGGTAGCAACCCACAAACAACCAAATACCAACCTCGAGGCCAAAGAACCTTTACCCCATTATATATGCCCCTGTCCAAAGCTCTGGGGGTTTTAATTAGGAAAGGGCACCTGAAGGCCCTGGAGCCGCGGCCATTACCAAATCCACTACCTCCCTCTCATAACCCGGCAAAGTGTTGCACCTTTAACCAACAACATGGCCACGATACTGACCACTATTTTCGATTGCGTTATGAGATTCAGGATTTTGTTGACAACAGGGTGATTGTGCCTCCAGAAAAACCCAATGTCACAACCAACCCTCTCCCACCACACAACCAAGCTCCACCTCCCAAACGAATCAACTTCATCCAGACTGGGGTCATGTCATACGACCCTAGCATATATATCACCCCGTCCCACCTACCTAAGCCGGAGGTGTTCCTTCCCAACAGCACTGACTTGTGCATATTGGACATCTCCCGAACCCAACCCGAACCAATGGTGGTGGCTGTCGAAGATAAAACAGGGATGATTTCGGAAGAAAGTGGTACAGTGGATTCAGGGACTGAGGAATTAGGGAGCTTTGCTGAGGAGGTGTATAATCCGAGTGGCTATATTGCGTCTGCGGGTCAGATTAGGCCAAATGTGGAATTGCTAAAGCGTAAATTTGTGTACTATGGGGGGATGAACTTGATCAGAGGATAGATGACTTAGCAGTTCTGGAATGGGACATTGCTGACCTTCAGATTTTCAACAAACAAGATCTGGGGGACATGACAGCCAACTGGTTCAATTTTGAGGAGTCAGCAGAGGTCATAGGGTGGCTTGACGACCAACCAGATATTGTTGAAGAATCTCAGCTAGAAAAGGGCCCGCCAGGGGCAAGGACATCAATTGTGGCTGGAAGAGCCAGAGATCATAATGCATCACCGTGGAGTGGTGGTGCTAAGAATGTCGCCAGATCCGGCATTTTGAATACAAAAGATGTTGAACAACAGACTGCATTGACGCAGTTAGAACAAGAAGGAATTGAAGACTTTGAGAGAGCTAGAAAAGCCAAGGCCCCTGTGGGGACTGAAAGTGCTGTGTGCACAAGAACAGAGGCTGCCACGAGCACATGGAAAGAAGGTACTGTGAGTACAAGGACAGTGGTAACAGAGCCGGATAGGTGTCTGTCGGTTGCCGAGGGAATGTGGTGGGAGGACGATGATTTATGTCTTGTCCACACGGATGAGGATTGGGGATGCAATCAACCAGATGATACCTAGTACATTGGTGAAGTTGATTATATGACTAGGAGTGGGTGGTATTTCAAGCCCCCACACCAAGATCAGCCAGAGGCGTCCGAGAAGGACAATGAGGTGGAGAAACAGAAAGAGAAGCAACTCAAGAAAAGGTCAGACTAAAGGCTTGAAAAAGATACAAACAAACATCTCCATTTGGGGAGTGCTTATGGCTTCACGTGTTCACAGACAGTATTCTATTGGCCATGGACAAGGCCAAGCTCTCAATAGACACCACACCAACAACCTGGTGGGCTTGGTTTTTTCGGAGGAGGTTCCCAACGACCTTTTTTCTCGACAAAAACCGCTCGAGGGCTCAAATCATAACAAACCGCCTACATCTCGTGGAATGTAGAAGCAAATGGATACCGTGGTTCTTATCGATACCGAATCACCATCAACGGTGCCTAATAAGGACAACAGATGTAACTGGTTGAAGCCCGCAGACTTTGTGCCGATGTTCTGTGATAAGGGCATATGATAACACAAGTAGAGAGGTGATAGGGATTGTGAAAATTCAAACTCAGTTGGTCCGGACAAAGACGTAAATTGACTTTCATGTCTTGGACGTTCCCGTAACCTTCAATTTACTCTTAGGGCGGCCGTGGCTGTACCAGGTGAAAGCAGTGTCTTCCACATTGCATCAGATGTTGAAATACCCTCACAGGAAGGAGGTGGCTATTGTTTTCGGGAATTTGTCAATCCATCCGCCGCCAAAAGTGTCTACACTAGTTTTGAAATCGAGCACGGCACGGAGGATGTGTTCCTATCAGGGTTTACTCTGGCTAAGGCACGGGTCGTACAGAACATCTTGGCTGTTGATGAGGGGTTGTATGTTAGCACACAATCAGTGTAGCTCATGAACAAGCTCCAACACATCCTCGGGATGGGATTAGGGAAGAGTGGCCGAAAAGGCATTGCTGTATCGGCCAAAGTGCCGCACAACTCGCATACCTTTGGCTTGGGTTATCTGCCCACCAAAGAGGATTGGGTAAGGAAAGGTAAGGAGATGGCTAGGAGAGCCAGAGCAAAGCGGGCGGGGAAACCTTTTGAGTTAATGCACCAACCCATCCAAGGTACCCTAAACGGACGCTTCGTCCGGGAGGGGGAGGACTTTCCATTTTGTGGCTTCCCAGAGCCATGGCTGAATGCCGAGAGGAGGCGCCTGTCGGGGTTTGAGATCTTCTTTGACCTGCAGTTATCCAGGAATGACGTTGTCGAGGAGTAGACAGACCCATCAGCTGAGGTTAAGCAGTGTAAAAATGTAGATTCCGAGAGTGCTGAAATTGAAATGGGGTTAGCACTGGCTTATCTACTTTTAGATCCTCCGATCGTACAGAAGTGCTTAGGGGATAACTTCTCGGTGTCCATGATTGGGAATGAAACGGCCGCGAGCCTACCTATGAATATTTTGGATGCATCCATCGCACCCTCTCTCATCTGGCAGTACGAGGAGGGATTTTTGTCAAGCGACCAAAGTCGTAGTGAGCTTAATCGATTCCACCGAGTCTAGTGAGTCGGAATCAGTTCCAAATGACCGAGTCTCGAGTTCGGTATTCCCGGGGTGATAACTCGATGCCACAATCCGCCTAAGTCAGTTTTTCTTTCTTTTTCAAGTCTGTTGTAACCGAGGAATCGGACGATTTGGAAATGCATAATGAGAATGGAATGGATGTGGTTTCTGAGTACTTTTATGTGCCCTTGATTTATTGTATTAATCAGGACTTTCAAAATTTTGATGAAAACAACGGGGAAGAAATTCGTCCGATTTTGTAACGCTTAATTAATCAAGAGCAGGAAAGATTTGTTATACCCTTAATGGATGAAATCACTACTGTGAATATTGGTACTGAGAAGGACCCGCGGCTGGTCCAGATCGGGTCCATGTTGTCTTCGGAGGAACGCGAGCGCTTAGTCGCTTTATTAAAAGATTTCAAAGATGTTTTCGTGTGGTCCTACGAAGACATGCCTGGAATCGATCTTGAGATTGTACAGCACCGGATCCCTCTTGACCCAGAGGCCCGACCCGTTAAATAGAAACTCAGAAGGATCCGCCCGGACTGGGCCCTCAAGATTAAAGAAGAGGTCACCAAGCAAATTGACGCAGGGTTCCTGCTGTTATCCGAATACCCAACTTGGTTGGCCAACATTGTTCTGGTATTGAAGAAGGATGGCAGGACTCGAGTATGCGTGGATTTCAGGGATTTGAATAGAGCCAGTCCGAAGGATGACTCTTCTTGCCGCATATTGATGAGTTAGTGGACTTCACAGTGGGGCATGCTTTGCTTTCGTTCATGGATGGATTCTCGGGCTATAATCAGATAGTAATGGCACTTGAAGACCGGGAGAAGACTGCTTTCACCACCCCGTGGGGGACTTACTGTTACAGGGTGATGCCATTTGGGTTGAAGAACGCTGCAGCTACATATCAACGGGCCGCAACCACGATATTGCATGACATGATCCACAAAGAGGTTGAGGTGTACGTGGACGACATAATTGTCAACTCCAATGAAAGAGAGGGCCACTACACCGCTTTGCAAAAGTTCTTCCAAAGGATCAGAGAATTTTGGTTGCGGTTGAATCCTCAGAAGTGTATGTGTGGTGTTACAGCCAGGAAAATGCTGGGGTTCTTGATTACACAGAGAGGTATCGAGGTCGACCCTTCCAAAATCAAGGCCATCTTAGAAATGCCACCACCAAGGACTGAAAAGGAGGTGAGAGGCTTTCTGGGTAAAGTGCAATTCATAAGACGGTTTATCTCAAAATTAACCTTGACTTGTGAACCACTTTTTGGTCTCCTGAAGAAATGAAAGAAGTTCCAATGGGACGGCCGATGCCAAGCTGCTTTTGAACAGATCAAGGAATACTTACAGAACCCACCCGTGTTGTCACTGCCTGAGCCGAGGAAACCGTTGATTTTGTACCTTTCAGTAATTGAAACTACGATGGCCTACATGCTTGCGCAGGAGTCTGAGGACAAGATGGAGAGAGCTATCTACTACCTGAGCAAGAAGTGGTGGAATACGAGACCCGCTATACCCCACTCGAGAAGGCTTGTTTGGCCTTGGTATGGGCTACCAGGAAGCTGCGGCACTACCTGTTAGCTCACTCTATAATGTTGGTTTCAAGATTAGATCCCATCAAATATCTCTTCGAGAAACCAGCACTTACGGGTAGGCTAGCCCGTTGGTTGCTTTTGCTTTCCGAATTCGATCTACAATACGTAACTCGCAAGTCAGTAAAGGAGAGAGCGGTGGCGGAGTTCCTGGTCGATCACCCAGTTGAAGGGGATGAAGCAGTTGAGTACTTCTTTCTAGATGAGGCTATTTTGCATATTGACGATGAGTTTTGGACGATGTATTTTGACGGAGCATCAAACCAATACGGGCATGGGGTAGGGGTATTGCTGATAGCACCCGACAAGTCCCGTATCCCTCTAGCATTTAAACTCTAGTTCAAGGTCTCAAACAACGAAGCAGAGTATGAAGCATGCATTGCTAGTTTAGAAGTCGTCCTAAAACTAGGAGCAAAACGGTTGGACGTCATCGGGGACTCAAACCTGGTTGTATCTCAAACTAAAGGAGACTGGAAGGTCAAAGAAGAAAAGATGAGAATCTATCATCAGACCTTGGACTTGTTGATTCCTTGGTTTGAGAAGTCAACTTCGCCATCCGTTAAGAGAGAACAACAGTTCGCAGATGCACTAGCAACTCTATCTTCCATGATAGACATCCCTTTGGAGTCCGGATGCTCGATCATCATTGACTAGAAGTTTATTACCGCCTACCACCAATTGTCGCCATAGAAGATGTTCAAGATAAGAACCCCTGGTATTACGATGTCTGGAACTTCTTGGAGAAAGAAGCGTATCCACCAGGGGCAAATGCCAAGGATAAAAGGGCAATTAGAAGAATGGCTGCTCAGTTCATCATCTGTGGGGTTAAACTATACAAGAGAGGTCATCTGGGAATGCATAAACTGTGTGTCAACATCGAAGAATTGAAGCGCCTGATGGAGGCCATCCATGGAGGAGAGTGCGGAGCGCACATGAACAGGGTGATGCTAGCCCGGAAAATTTTCAGACAGGGTTACTACTGGTCCACCATAGAGGAGGATTGTATCGGCTTTGTTCAGCGATGCCACAAATGTCAGATCCATGCAAACCGCATGAACATCCCGCCGTCAAAGTTGTACAATATGACTTCGCCATAGCCATTTTCAGTTTGGGGAATCGATGTGATCGGGGCTGTCACTCCGAAGGGGTCTAATGGGCATGAGTTCATTTAGGTCGCGATAGATTATTTCATAAAGCGGGTTGAGGCCCAATCTTATGCGGTGCTGAAGGCATCACATGTTGTGAAATTCATCAGAAACAACATCATCTGTCGCTACGGGGTCCCGAACGAGATCATTTCAGATAACGGTTCCCATTTCAAGAAGGAAGTGATTTTTTTTTTGATCAACAAAAGAAAACTTTATTGATGAAGAAAGTATAACATACAAAACTTACATCAACAAAGAGGGAAGAGCAAAAAGCACAAGACCCAAAATTGGTGAGAAACCAATAGAGGAAACAAAAGAGAATAGAAAAGAGAAAAAGCAAAGGACAGAGCAGTACTAGGGGATCCTAATACACTTCATCCATTTGGGAATCCTGATACACATTCAACCAACCCCTAAATGCATCAAAGAGAAGATAGAAGCAACATACTAGCAACATACCAGCAGCAGACTTTCTTGATTGAAACCTAGCTACACACAGTATAATAGCAGACTTTCTTTATTCATACTACACTAATAAGACCACCAGCAGAGCACATTGCGCAAAACTGCAGCTGCCACACATCCTTGCTTCAAGGCATCGAAGTGAACAAACAGATAAGGCTCTCTTAACAAATTCTAAAAGGCACCAAGAAGTCACAAAATTGCAACAAGAAAGATACGAAAGTGCACCAAATAGCCACCCAAATCATGCTTGAGGAAAAGATCAGAAATTGTGACAAGACCAACCAGATCATCAAGCAAGGATTGAACCGTGATACCAAATGCCAGATTTGATCCAGATTAGTGACCACCACAGAAAGCAGATTTCACATAACTGTAGCTTATGCCAAACATCCTCTCACCAAGCCAACACGTAACCAAAACCAGCCCTCCACCATATACTAACCATTTCCAAGCCGAATCTTCAATGTTGCGTATAATCTCCAGACCGAGTAATAGCAATCCTGGATGTAAGATTTGGCCCACAATGCAATCCTTGTCTTGATTAATTCACACAGCTCCTCCAAGTGCATTTGACTTTCACAGAAAACTTTCTCATTCCTGAATTTCCATAACGATCACAAAACCGCAAATGGTATAATTCGCCAGATCATATTCAGATTATTTATCCACTTGAAGCCCCTCCACCAATTAAGAACCCCTTCCATTGTTTGTGGAATTACCCAAGTCAATCCCCACCACTGCATCAGATCACATCAAATTCTCCAAGCAAACGGGCACCATATAAGGAGATGAAATACAGATTCAAGCCCTTCATTACAAAACACACACATAGCAGAGGCTTCTGGCTCCAACACACCAATCCTCTGTAGAAAACCAGCTCTTTTTAATCTCCCCTTCCATGCTAGCCAAACTAGAAATTGAACCTTTGGTGGAGAAAAATTATTCCATATTAACTTTGTTACCACTAGTCAAGATGAAGGCACAGCCAAAGAATACAGAGATGAGATAGAAAACTCAGCAGATGGAGATGCCAACCACCCAAGACCATCCTCCCTATCCGAGAGGCCAACCAAATTCTGATCCAAAAAGGTACTCAACCTTCTAAGCTCATCATCCTCCCAACCCAATAACCTTCTTCTAAACCTGAAAATCCACCTAGGTGAGGCTTCATTCCTTTGTAACACCACTCTCAGAGACACCTCCTTTTCAGTTGAAAGACTATACAACCTAGGAAACTCATTCTTAACACTGCAAGTCCCCATCTAGTAATCAGTCCAAAACTGAATTCTATTCCCATTTCCCACCACCACCCGACTATTGTCTGGGAAAACACTCAAAAGCTGTGGGTTAGATTGACCTATATTAATAATACCATTCCAGATTTTTGAATAAGAGCCAGAGAAAGAAGTACTAGGCAACCAATTTCCACCCACTGACCCATACCGCCATACGTAACTCTTTTCCACAAAGTGTTTGATTCAAATTTCAAACCTCCACCACCATTTAGTCAACAAGCACTCATTAAACATCTTGACTCGCCTAATACCCAAACCCCCATTCTTTTACTTTTGGTTGCTTCCACTAATCGACTAGGTGAACTTTTCTTCAAATCGACCCTCCCAGAGAAAATTTGCTTGAATCCTTTCTATAACCTTAGTCACAGACACAGGATCTTGAAAATAAATAAATAATAGATAGGCAGACTAGATAACATAGATTTTATAAGTGCCAACCTCCCACCAAAAGATAGGAATCGCCTCCAAGAAGCTAATCTAACTCGCATTCTTCGATGACAGTTTCCATGTTTTTTTAACTCGACTAGCCCCAAAGGCGTACTCAAGATACATCATCGAAGCTTCAAGCTTGCAGCTTAAGTCTAAAGGCAAACTCCTTCACCTCTTCATCAGACACACCAATTCCACAAAGGAAACTCTTATGAAAATTAATCTTCAACCCTGAAACCAGTTCAAAGCACCTCAGAATTCGTTTAATTACCATGACCTCCTCCATATTGGCTTCATAGAAAATTATTGTATTGTCTGCAAATTGGAGATGTGAAACCACCACTTCATCTTTGCCCACTACAGCTCCCTTAACCAACCCCAAAGATCTGGCACGATCCATTAGGATATTCAGACCTTTAGCTACCAAATTGAAAAGGAATGGAGACAACGGGTCACCTTGCCTAAGGCCTTTTTCAGGAATGAACTCAGCCGTAGGGGAGCCATTCACTAACACAGACACTCTGGCCGATGCTAAACACTCCTTGATCCACTCTCTCCACCTAGTCCCGAACCCAAAATTTTCCATCCTAGATACAAGACACTCCCAACTGACAAAGTCATATGCCTTCTGAAAATCAAGCTTGAGAATCAACCCTTTTCTCCGACTCCCTTTCCACCAATCAACAATCTCATTCACAATGAGTACACCATCAAAAATGTTTCTACCTCCCAAAAACGCTGATTGAACCTCTCCAACCACCTTAGGCATCACCTTCTTGATTCTATTAGACAAAACCTTAGCTACAATCTTGTACAGAGACCCAATAAGACTAATCGGTCTAAAATCTGATAAACTAGTAGGGCATTCAATTTTTGGGATCAAAGTGATAAAAGAATTATTCACACTAGCCCCCAATTCCCTATTTTCATAAAATTCTTTGAAAAATTGAAGGACATCAGACTTCAAACAATCCTAGCACTTCTGAAAGAACATCAGATTAAACCCATCAGGACCGGGAGACTTATTCCCATCACAACTCCTAATAGCACTCCACACCTCATCTTCGAAAAAATCGCCTGCATTCCAACCACTTGATCCTGACCAATAGATTTAAATTGACCCATCAACTTTGGCCTATTCCTCCAATTTTCAGAGAACATGCCTTTAAAATGCTTTAACACCTCCTGCTTCACCAAAATGGGATCCTCAAAGAGTACCCCATCCACTGTAATTGAATTCAACAAATTTCAATTCTGCCTAGAGGATGCAATGACATGAAAATACCTTGTATTCTTATCCCCCTTCAAGCTCCAGTCTAGTCTAGACTTCTGAAGCCAAAGCCACTCATCCCTCTTCCTAAGAGACCATACCTCCTTTTTGACCTCCCTTCGCCTGACAATCTCAGCCTCTGACAAGTCTCTAGCCTCAGCCACCAGATCAAGCTCATGAAGCTCCACCTTTGCTTTTTTGAGGGAGTAGGTAACATTGCCAAACACTTCATCATTCCACTTTTTCAATTCCATCTTGAGATATCTAAGTTTTGTTGCAATGACAAACCTCACCCACCCAGAGACATTTGAAGCCTCCCACACTTGCTTGACTACATCTAGAAATTTAGAGTGTAACGACCAAGTATTTAAGAACCTAAATGGCTTTGGCCCCCAATCCCTTTCATCCTCCATCAATACCAAGGGACAATGGTCAGACACACCCCTTGGAAGGCCCCATAGCTTAAAATTAAACCTACTCAACCACTCCGGCGCTAGACGAACTCTGTCAATTCTACTCCAACTACCCCCATCTTTTGAATTACTCCAAGAGAATTGCCTGCCATGCATTGGGACATCATACAAGGCTAACCCTTCAATAAACTCATTAAACTCTACCATCCCTCTATTCCTTCTTAAACACCCTTTTCTGTTCCCTATATTTCTAATTTCATTAAAATCCCCTCCCACACACCAAGGTTTTGGAAATCCTAGATTGAGACTAGAAATAACTTTCCACACTTGCCTCCTACTTACTGCATCATTTGGCACATAGACATTAACCAAAACACACCTAAAACTGGAAGTAATGTACCGATAGTAAGAGAAACCTTCTTGAACCACAACACCGAGATAATGAAAACACTAAGGCTTCCACATGCACAAGAGCCCACCAAATTAACCATCCTCATCAACAAACATATATTCCAATTCATCAACATGCCAAATCGACCGAACCAAATCATCTGACATACCTTCTTTCTTAGTCTCTTGAAAAAAGGCAAAATCAATTTTTCTCTCTTTAAGTAGAGACCTTATTCTTCTTCTCTTTTCTGGCCTTCCAAACCCCCTAATATTCCAAGACAACAACTTCATTGGAAACCTCAAAGGAAACACCTAAATCACCCATGAAACCCGTCTAAACTAAGACAGTTTCATCCCTTTGAACTGCCCTCTCCGCATCATTTTTTTCCAGCTCCATAATTCTGTGAACTACTTCCTTTTCCTTCCCTTTAAAACTGATGCCCAAAGATTTACCCATCTCCACTGTCTTCCGTGCTTCCTGAAGGACTTGGTCATCACCCTTTTCTGCCACACAAGTCGAACTTGACTGAGATAAAACAGCCGCTGCAACTCTGAATGCAGGTCCTTTATGCCACACTCCTATAGCAGATGGTCCGCCAATTCGACCTCCCTTTCCCTCTTTCCAAGCTAACTTACCACTCTCTCCCTTCAACTTGGGCGCAAGAGCTTTCTCCTTTCCTACTAGCTTGCAATGTTGAGATTTCATCACTCTCCGATCCACACCAGATTCCACACCCACCGATGGTAACTTGCCCTGTGGTGATGGAGAAAGCCTTAGCCTATTAACCTGGCCCACATTCTAGCCTATATCCATCAAGCCCACACTCACAACTTCTGGGTTGGGCTTGGACATAGCCTTATTGTTTTGGGTCTCCTCTAACAATACTTGAATTCGAATCCCAGGCCTCTCAAGTCCAGATCCACTTATACTTTTCATAAACCCAGGAGTCACAATTTTCTCATCCTCTCCCTCCCTCTCATTACTCCCCCTCTTGTTTACCGTTGCAATAACAGTATCTTTTCCACTGTTGCATGCTTCTGCCACTTTTAAATTCCCCATACTTGGGATGATTGTTTCTCCCACTATCGACCGAGTTGAATCGTCCACCTCCCACTCACCTGACCCTTGTAAACCATGCGCCCTAACATCCCTTTGCAAAGTCGCCATGCCATTCTCTTCTCGACGGTCCGCCACCAATATCCGCCATCGCAAATTGCAACTCTCCTTCCACCTCACCACCTCCTCGCTACTCGCTCACCATTGCTGCCATACATGTTCTCCATATTGTTTGAGCTACACCTTTCATGAAGAGAGCACTTACAAGCTTCTGTAATAACTTTAGATACCCTAACTTGTTCCTCACATACTCTAACCGGATAATTTCGCGTAACACCTCACCAACAATCAATTAATATGCCCATACAAGAGGTAACTATTTTAATTTCGCCACATTTGAAAGATAACTGGTTGGTTGTCTCCTCATCTAACCCGATTACCTCACCCCACGCCTCCCAATCTTGTTAAAGGTGTCGAACTCCATAAATTAAGTGGAACTCCATAGCAACTCAACCAAACTCCACGTTCTTGCTCTATGTGCCCAAACTTCTTCCACTCAAACCGATTCGCACTATTCATGCAAGCAATCCTTTAATATTGATGCATTTTCCTTCATATCATCGGATGATTTAAATGACACCACCGCCATTCTTCCTCCTCCTAGCTAGAATTTCTGCTGTTCCTTTTTCCATGACTGCTTTTTGGAAGTTTGAAAATGAGTAATAGCTTTTTAACTTAACAATAAGGCTATCATATAGCCATCCATTACTTGCCTCATGGGCTACCACCGAGAGACCCACACTTTCCTTATCGCTCCCCAGACTGCTTCATGGCGTATGACCGATAGCCTATGTTTGTTTGAACTTTTGGCCCCTTTGCCACCGAGATCCTCCTCCTCTCTTCCAGATCCATTCCTCGTTGCCCATCTTGACCTCCTCTACCACCTGATGCTTTCTTTTCAAACTCTACTCTCTTAACTCTCAAGGCTTTATCATCACACCACAACCCATTAGCTTTTTGGATTGCCACTTCAGCAGCTACAGGACAATCATACCTGACAAAATCAAACCTGGACCGCATAGATTTCCTTAACTTATTTGGAATGAATACATCTCGAACAATTCCAAACTTCATGAACAGATCATTGAGCCCCTTCGAGCTCAAGGATGTGGGAATATTGTCAACAAAGATTGTATGAATACCAGCTTGGCCTCCATCATGGCTTCATGAAAGTGCTTACCCTTGCCATACAGCACCGGTTTCCACCCTCCTCCTGCCATCCTTTTTATCCAACAAACCATATTTATGACTCAGAACAACACAAACGTGAGAACATGTTTTACAGAATTAACAAATTGCAGCTTATTATACCAAATATGAGGCTAAAGATGTTTCTTTTATCCTCAAATCTGCCAGAATAGTTTTGCGTCAACAGAGTAGAACTTAGAGATTCAAGAAGGAAGTGATTGACTTGTTGGAAAAATACAACGTGGCTTTTCATAAGTCATCCACATATCGGCCGCAGACCAACGGAGCAGTTGAGGCCGCCAACAAGAACATCAAACACATTTTGCAGAAGATGGTGGAAACCTATCGGGACTGGCCAGATAAGTTACCATTTGCTCTGTGGGGCTATCGGACTTCAATTAGAACTTCTACTGGGGCGACTCCGTATTCATTAGTTTATGGGATGCAGGCCGTTTTACCTATCGAGATTGAAGTACCGTCATTGCGAGTGCTGGCTGAGTGTCAGATAGCCGAAGTAGATTAGCAGCAAAGCAGATTTGAAGGACTTATGCTCTTTGATGAAAGAAGACTGAAAGCACTATACCATGTTCAAGGTTATCAATGCAGAATTGCCAGGGCTTTTAATAAGAAGGTTAAGTCCCGGAATTTGAAAGAAGGAGATTTGGTGCTCAAAGATAACCGAGCTCCTGTCCATGACCCTAGGGGCAAGTTCAGACCCAATTGGACTTGTCCTTACATCATCAAGTCTATCTGGTCAAGTGGAGCTATCGTTCTGATGGACCTAGATGGCCTAGAGTTCTCATAGCCGATCAATATGGACAAGTTGAAGAAATATTACCCCTGAGAGGCTCGTTAGGCCGAAAACCCGAAAGGGTGACCTAGGCAAAAATTAGAGCATGAAAAATTTAAAATTACAAAAACTGAGCTCGCAAGGTTGAAAACCCACAAAGGGCGGCCTAGGCAAAAGTTAGAGCATAAAAGGAGAGTGAAAATACTCGAGTGAACCCGAGCTTGAACTATGTAAGGCTTGATTCCCATCTTTGGGATACGTAGGCAACTTCATCCTGAAGTGCAGCCATAAACTTTTCCCCGATCAACTTTGTCCATTTGATCATCTCTGTCATCTTTGTCTATTCAGCATTCAAGAGTTCAGTTGTGATCTCCGGTGTAATGCTACTCAAACTGGGGGCAACTTTCCAGTTGCTGGAATTCGGGGTTATGCATCTCAGTGACAGATCTCAGGCGTGTCCAGTTCTGATCCATGTCGAAAATGGTTTTGAAAAGTTTTAATAAAAGTTGATTTTGTTCAAATTAATCCTTTTACAACTTAGACCATTTTTAGACCAAAGCGAGAAATTTTCAGTACCGACAACCTTCAATTTTATTGATTTCAATACAGAGTCCTCCTGCTCATGCATACAAATTGAAATTGCTTTTGGTTACATTCATAAAGAAAACTCGAAAGTACTAATAAAGCAATAAATTCGAGGCATAGCTAAGTCAGGTGTTCCTGCACCCCCTTCTAGAGCTGGTCGAAGGCTCTTACACCAAAGTGGGCCCAATCTGTGCCTCTTCATTAAGCCAATCTATGCACTCATCAGAAAAAGTGCAACTGAAAGTGGGAGCGAGGGCCAGGAGTTCTCTCGACCTCCATGCTGTGGCATACCGAGCAAGCTATGCGCCTCGGACCGGGAATGCAGCAGGGTACTCTATCCCCTCTGGAGGGCAAGTCTGATCATGGCCGAACTGGCGCTGGAACCGGAAAGGAAAGTAAAACATGTAGTGTGTCTAACCAATCAACTGAATCCCAGTCTGCCGGGACATGCTGTAGCTCATTGCCGGTAGATTAAGCCAAGAACAACACCAATCTGCAGACAAATGGCACATCCAGTTGAACCACCATCCCTCATCAAGGGCATCGACTAGGTGTCATCGGAAGAAGTAGCCACAGGCCAAGTATGCTGGGCAAGAGTCCACAACCTGTAACTTATCCATCAACCACACCTAGGGAGGGGTGAAAAATGAGAGATTAAAGAATAGAGAGGTGTACGTTGAGAGAAAAGTGAGAAAAGGGTTTTGTGAGAAAAACCGAGCCTGAGGGCGGAGTGATGTGAGCAATATATATGTGAGATAGGGAGGGAAACATTACCTGCAGCAGTAGTGGACTCCCTGCAAATCTGGTTGTTTCCCAGCGATGGAAAGCATCCAAGCCCATCAGTGTCTCGGCCAATGTCATGGCAATGCAGCTCTTACCCTCCTTCAAGCCTTGGGCAACTTCAATCAGATGAACGCTAGACCCGCTGAAGCCCAAGGCAAGCAAAAAGTGAGGTAACATGCACAAGCAAAGGGCATGTCACCGAAAGCCCTGCCAATGATGGTCACCGCGGTCACCGGGATCAGAAAAACGTTGAATCAAGCTGAGGATGTCCAATTCTCTGTTGCAGATCAAAGACCGAGTGTCGTTCATAGTGAGCCCACACATTCGTCCCAAGGCTTGAGCATGGCCGAAGCAGAGTTGGGGAAAGATCTCCTCGTTGCACTCAGACTCCATCAAAGCTTGGAAATATTCGAAGGTAGGACACATCTCTTGCCCGTCGAAGCTAAAGACATGTGTTACCGGATTCCAAAACCTCGCCGCGGCATGGAGAAAGGGAAGATGCCGCGGAGTGCGGCTCAACATGAATAGTGCATTCAAGCCGAAGTCCCAGAAGTTCAACTTTTTCTGAGCCGTCTAAAGTAGCAATCCAAGCTGCGAGATTTTCGATGAGGAATGCCTCTATTTTGATGCAAAACTGAGATGAAATGAAAGAACCACGAAGCTGGAACTTTTATAGAGGATAAGGCACTATTTGGGGACACGTGTCAAAAATCTGGTGGTCGCCAAACCAGGTGGTCGGCGGCCGACCACCCCTTTGGTCTCCAAGGAAAATAGCTGGTCGGCCAGCCCCTTCTAGTGGTCGGCCATAGAGAAAAGTTGGTCTTTGGTCTGTTCTTAGTTTCTAGAAGAGAGATCCTAGCCTTTCCATGCATTGGGAGTGTTGAAGGTCCGAGTTTACCTCTGTTTTGGATGCATTCCGTCACTCCAATTGTCCAAGATGCATTTGCTTATCGAGTTGTTGTTTGGTTTTGCTTCTTGAATTGTTTAAGTTTTGTTTATCGAGTCGTTGCTTATCGAGTCGTTGAGTTCCGTATATTGAGTTGTTACTCTTTGTTTAATCAACATTGTCGGGATTTGCTTATCGAGTTGTAAACTTGCTAAGGTTTTGTTGTTTCTTAGTAAGTTAAGTTGTTTAGTTTGTTGCGTCGGTTCACTAACTGACTTGGCAATTTTCGATGCTCAATTTTCATTCAATCTCATTTTTGTGCAAAATGATGTGATGCGATGCTAAGAACATAAAATACAACACTTTTTCAAAAAGTTGTTTCATTCCATCATGCTTCCTTTGTTACAACATTTTACAACAAGGGTACAAGTTTTACAGAAAAGAAAACTGCCTAAAGCTAATGTGCTACAACTACTAGTTAAAAAGGGAAATAAAGCAGAACATCTCAGATCAAGGTTTCTCAAGCTCAAGAATAGGAGGCCCTTTTCGTCTACTTTGGCTGAGAAGTCCTTGCACCTCCTCGACCAAAGACCACCATCTCAATCCTGAGTCGCTATCCTGAACCTCCTTGGCATCACCTCCGCCTTTAATCGAACCAGAATCCTCCTTCGTCATGGATGTCTTCGGGGATGCGTAGACTTGTCTTCCTCGCTAGACTCCTCATCATCTCTGATAGGCGCTCTACGCCTGCCTCGGCGGCGAGTCGAATCCCCTCTCCCAGCTCCTCGAGAAGGCCCGGCCAACCTAGCCTGTAGTGGTGGCATCTAAAAAAAAAAAAGGGCAATTTGAATACATTAGCCAATATGTATATCAGATGCAGAGACAAGAAAGCTACATAGAGTGGGTGCATGCAAATACGGTATATGAATGTGACGTGTGTCAGATGTGCTCTACGCATGCAGTCAACCAACACAATGAAATAGTCAAATTCAGCATGTCATCAAAAGTATGATAAATGCAAGGAAATTGAAAAATATCGAGACGCCGGTGATGAATAGCTGTGTCTCCCTCCGCAGAACCATGCCCTCGAGCGAGGCCACCACTCCGAGCATCCTATCCATGTACTCTCTGGGAGGCTGCAGATGTAAGTGCACGTCATCAGTGAACGAATAAATGTCTAAATATCTGGGTGGTAAATCAAAAGCTGTAAAGCATACCGGTGGAGAGTCAGGGTCATTGACGTATCGATGATCAGGCAATGGGGGCTCCAATGGAATCGGGTAGGATGTCCTATACCGCCAACCGGTCAGCTCGGTCAGAAGATCTGGCCACCCAACATGCTGGTAAGTCAGGGGAATCGAGGGAATCTGTCCAGCCCCACTCCTCGATGTGCCGGCCCTGCTAGTCGAAGGAGCATCTACAGTCCGGGCTCGAGCTGATGATGATGCACCAGCAGCCCTCCTCACAGGAGTACGGATACCTGTTAGTGGGGGCATCAGGTACGTATGGTGGTAAGTCGCGTACTCCCCCTTCTCCGTGTGCAGAATCGCATCAATACCCAACATAGCGACGTCGACCTCTGCGGGAGTGAGTCCTTCTGTAGACAGCACGTCCTCTGGAGGTGCTGAGAGGATCCTCTAATCAGGGACACCCATCGTCTGACGCATGAAGCAATCCCCCAGAAACCAAGCCCTGCCAACCGGCCCCTCAAATAAAATCCTGTATAGAGAAGAGGCCCATCCCCCAGGGAATCGGAAACATATATCTCCTCCCAAGAGCGCCCAGGGCTACCAAGTGATCTACGGATAACCAATGCATAAGCTGATTAGATACTGTAAATATGCAAGATGAATAAAAGCTGAAAACATGAAGAACTGAGAGTTCTGAATTACCTCGGTCGCCCGCACCGTATCAAAGAACTACCGCAGGTAGGGCAGAGCCTCCCGAGC
This sequence comes from Camellia lanceoleosa, assembly GCA_025200525.1. Taxonomy (NCBI): domain Eukaryota; kingdom Viridiplantae; phylum Streptophyta; class Magnoliopsida; order Ericales; family Theaceae; genus Camellia; species Camellia lanceoleosa. Next base: position 3,259,196 of record CM045766.1, on the reverse strand, counting down.
CCCCAGCCGGTACCGGTCCTCAAATACGTGAGAATAAGAAATCACAAGAGGCACCTCCACCTCGAGCTCCGGGGCTAGCGTCGGAAAGTATGCATAAACCCATAGCTGTGGAAAATAGGGCAATAGCCATCAGAATACAGAGTGGAGAATACAGAATGCTGAGTGTAGAATGTAGAATACCAAATGTAAGGTGTGCCGTGTGCAGTGTACAACTAATGAAAAATAAGAATGTAAATCAAGAGGGCAGAAAGTACCTTCCAGGCTCTCTAGTAGCCACCAACTATGTTCCCCCGCCCGCGGGAGGTCGTACTCATGTAACAGTAAAGGGTAGCGAGGCCGGCGCCCCCCCAGTCATACTGGCTGACCTGTGATAGGTCCACTAAAGCACTAAGCAGATACAGTCCAACTATGTTCCCCCTGTCGAAGAACAAAGTGGTCCTAAGGAGGAACATCAAAAACCCTCGAGCTGCATCGCTTATCTCCTCGAGAGTGTCATGAGTTCTCTCATCGCACAGAAACCAAGTGTACCGACTTACCAAGATCTCTAATCATGGCGGGCTCCCAAAGAATGAATCTAAGCGCCTTCCCACTCACCCATGTCTGCCGTAGGGATCGTTGGTTGGCCACATCAAGGCCACCAAGATGGCAAAGTCAAACGGGTCATCGCATATCCCCAGAGTCGAAAGTGGAACGAGTTGGTGGTGTACCACCATCTTCCACAAGTGCCGCCATCGTGGTCTGCCGCCAGTAACGTGATAGCCTCACAGAGAAGGGTCCAAACCGCCTCGCACAACCATATGACGAACGGTATTTGGGAGCTCCGCATACCACTCCCTAGTGATAATCGAGCCATAGCCTCGTATAGAACAAGAAGATACCTGCATTTAGAATTAACAGATGTTTTCAGCTTGCAAATGAAATGGATGAGCTGCCTGTTCAGAAGTAAAATGAACTGTTTGTTCAGTATGAGCTGCGTGTTCAGAAGTGAAGTAAATGAACTGTGTGTTCAGTATGAGCGCGGGCAAATGAAGTAAACGGACTATGTGTTCAGTATGAGCTACGTGTTCAGAAGTGAAAACTGTGGGCTGTGTGTTCACCATCAAAAGTTTGGGCTGTGTGTTCAACTTTCAAAAACTATGGGCTGCGTGTTCACCATTAAAAGTTTGGGCGGTGTGTTCAACTTTCAAAAACTATGGGCTGTGTGTTCACTATCAAAAGTTTGGGCTGTGAGTTCAACTTTCAAAAACTGTGGGTTGTGTGTTCACCATCAAAAGTTTGGGCTGTGTGTTCAACTTTCAAAAACTGTGGGCTGTGTGTTCACCATCAAGAGTTTGGGCTGTGTGTTCAACTTTCAAAAACTATGGCTGTGTGTTTACCATCAAAAGTTTGAGATGTGTGTTCAGATTTCAAAAATGTGGGCTGTGTGTTCACCATCAAAAGTTTGAGCTGTGTGTTCAGATTTCAGAAATGTGGGCTGCGTGTTCATGAAAAAAAGTTTGAGCTGCATGTTCAGATTTAAAAAATGTGGGCTAAGTGTTCACAACCAAAAGCATGAGCTGCGTGTTTAGAAATTCAAGTGCTTGAGATGTGTGTTCAAAATGAAAACAGAATACTGTGTTATAGACTGAGTGTTCAAATCAAGCTGTGTGCCAACTCAATAGAATTCTGTGTTGTGAGTGGTGTGCTAAAATGAGCAAAGTCTGGTTATACGTGAGTTGTGTGCCAGATGGACCGAATGATGTGCGAATGTGTTCAGAATGAGCAAATGAACATATATAGCGAAAATAGGAAATGCGCAAGAAATGCAGAATACATTGCAGAGAATGTAAAAATGAAGTACGTACCTCTCGTGCCCGGTGAGAGAGGTGAGACTCCGGTTCCTGTAATAGTAGATCTGCGGGTGTTCTTCGATCAAAATCAGTGAAATGGTAGAAAGTATGGAGTTAGGACGCGTTCTCGAGGACGATACCTCTCAGGATCGAAAGGCCAAACTCTTAGGGGCAAGGACATAATGTCTGGCTCATCCCCGGCACCTGGAGGACCTCCACCATGATGAAAATGACCCGCCATTTGAAGAAATCTGCAAAAATGAGCAAAATGAGCCAAAATTGAAAAAAGTCAACAAAAGTCAACTCTTGGGAAATGAAAAAGTCAACAAAAGTCAACTCCCAAGAAAATGTTCCAAATGTCGAGACAAACGTATCTCAAGTGGTGAAAATGAAGAAAGAAGCTCTGAAATCAAATTTTAATCGGTCTAAAGTGAAGAAAACTGAAAGATTTCGCAAAACAACTTAGCGTGGGGCGTTGAAAAACGCGTATAAAGCACAGATCTGAGAGAGAAAATGGTCTAGGAAGGAAGGAGAACTAATTTCGGCCTAGACGGTGTGAGGAATAGTGATTGGGACATGTGGATTTAAAGAAACAAGTGTAAAAAGACAAACTATCCTGATTTGGACAGATGGTCGGCCGACCACCTTTCTTGGTAGGCCGACCACCCCCTTGCACAAAACCTGGTTGGTGGACTCCCTAGGTGGTCGGTGGCCCTCCCAGGTGGTCTCCAATGACTCTTTGTTCTCCCTACAAATTTTGGTGTTGATCGGAGTCCCCGGCTCTCAAGAAAGTACAAGGAAAGTGCGCTTTTCGGCACGAAATCTCTCCGCGGGAACTTCGAATCCAATCCTCGATGCATGGCTCATTGTTACTTGCCAAGAGCCAAATGTATCCTTTTTGAGTACGTCGCGACCCCTCCGAGAGGTAAACTAGAGGTCGCGTTTGAGTTGCCCTCGTCGAGGCTTGCTTTTCTTTGCTCAATGTTTTGTTTCAAACATGCTTTTGAAGTTGCGCTTATCCTGCATTGTTATGCACGTCACTGGCATTATTATGCGCATCACTTGCATTGTTGTTAACGTTTCATTGGTATCATCATACCTCCATGCTTAACTTGCGTTGTCGCCAAGACGCTTTCTTCTTGCATTGCGATGTACTTTTTCATCGGCACCATGTTTGTCTCAAGGCTCGATATAGCGCTGAACATATGTTGCTAACTATGTTGTGCCTATTAGGTTTCTCTTTTGCAGCACGATATTGTATGTACGGTTCATTTGAAGTCGTGCACTGCATTTAACCGACAGTATTGTATCTTCTCCGTAGGAGACGTAGCGAGAATTGTAATTCTCTTACATCCTTACTGCATGAAATGTAGTTTTGCTTTGCATTCTTGCTTAAAACTGTTGTATTTATTGTGTATATTTGCTTCATTACAGCTATCTTTGCATGATCATAAGTTATGCTCGACTTTGTGCATACCCTTTGCATTTTGCCTCGCTCATGGGCACATCTCTTTGATTATCTTGCCTATTTGTCTAAGTCTTCGGCCTTGTCAAAAATGGGTCGTCTATGGGCTTTGACATTCACTCCCGTCACTTCTTGACTTTCGAGTTCTGTCAAAGAGGGGCAACTGTAGACACCCCATTTCTGACCGACCTTAAGACTCGTGACGTCATTGATTGAGCCTATGATGGTGCATGATGTGCTCGTTGAGGTTCCTGAGTCTCTACGAGAGCCTTGCCTCCTGACTGGGATTCTTTTGTGCTTTGCCTTGGTTTAACCAAGTCTTGTTTTCTTCCTGAGGGAGGAGGTCTTGTAGACCATCTCTCAAGGGTGAGGCTACTTTTTGTGGTCGCAGCCACTGCTCCCATTTGGAGACCGCTCGATTTTCAGGCTTGCCTCAGGCTACGGACTCCATTTGGGATGGTTTTTGGCACACACCTTGTTTCCCCTGTCTACAGGGACATTGTGGCCCGGGAGACCACTTTTGTGGTCGCACGCCACTTTCGATGCTTAATAGCCTGTTGTCGGGGCATCCAGCTGTGCGTTTTGCCCCCTCGAACCCTCGTTTTGCATCCATCTTGGTTCATTTTTGGCATGGACCTTGTTTTCATTGTTTGAAAGGTGGTACAAGGGCGGGAGACAACCTTTTCTCCCACCAGCCTATTTTCTTGTCAGGAAGCTGGTCTCCTTGGTTTTTGAGCGACATTTGCTGGTCTCCCACCACACCACTAGCTTGCATTCAGTTGAGAGACCACCAAATGGGGTCACGACCACTTGACCTTTTTGAACCGGGTCGGCTTAGGAAGTGGCTTGGTCGACCACTGAACTGTCGGCCCGCCTCCCTCAGCCTCTGTGAGTTGTTGATACCGTGCCACCGGAAGGCACAGAATGGATCCTCCATACACGTGTATGGAGGATCTTCAAACTTGGTTTTTAGCTTCTTTGAGAAGCTAAGGGCTTGTATATCTATAAGAGAGGCCCACTCTTTCATTTGAAAAGGTTTAGATTTTGGTTTGAAGGCATACCATACATCTCTCCCTATATCTCTACACTTTGGCTCAAAAGTGCTAAGTTCTTGCCCCTTTGCACACTAACTCTTAGCCTAACACCTCCAACACCAACCTAAGCTTCTTGGAGGGTCTTGAGAGGTCCTAAGGAGCTGCATTTTTGGTCCATAAGCTGCTGGAGTTGCTGAGCTACAAGGGTAACACCCTATTCCCTCTTTTGGGCTTTATTTTGATTCATCTTTTAGCTATACTTGAAAGCATATTTGAGCATCGGTGTAAAAAAAAAAAAGTCTTATTTTGAGGCCCTTAACATGTTTGTTTAAGATCATTTTTTTGTTGGGGGTCATCTACCCCCTTGCATGCTTCATTTTACCTTGTTTTGGGCCATGCCTTAGAGCATTAGTGTTGGCCTTTGTTTGGCCTCTTAGCTATTGAAATCCAACGGATTTTTAGTGGCTAGAATGCTGTTTTGAGTGCCAAAATCAGAGAGGGGTGACCCTCTCTCTCATTGTTTTGTTTTTTAGCATTTTCGGTCTTACAAAGGAGCCCTTATTTGCATACTTCCAAGCCATGTTTCAGGCCATTTTTGATGAGTTTTAGGACCTGCATAGGCTCTATCCAGAGCTTGTTTTTCCATATTGGATGTCCATCTTGCATGTGTAGAATAACCCTCTTCATAGCATATCAAAGGAGCATCTCATTCTTGCATGCATTTACCATGTTTTAGTGGGTTTTGGGGCTTTATTTGGCATGTCATACCTATGAATTTTGCTAGTTTAGTGGCCTCTTGGTTGCCTCACATGCTTGTAGTGCAAATCCTCTTTACTAGCTTACATTGCATGCTATTTTGGCCTTTGATTCTAGCACTTTTTGGCCATGCCTTAAACTGATTTTGTGCATGTTTTGGAGATCCTTAGCTCTATTTTTGGGCCTCATGGTTGAATAATGTTTGCTATGCATGGTTGTAGTTCAATACCCTTGCCTAGCTTTGAGTTTTGAAGCTTATTGCATGCGTATTTTGAGGTGTTTCCATGTTTTGGCATCATTGTGAATCATATTTCAGAGCTTATATGTATGCCATATTCTCATGTTTTCCACTCTTTAAATGTGTTTGAGAGTTATGCATGAATATCTCATTTTTGGACCATTGCATGAGCTTCATTTCCATGATTCACGAGCCATCATTTTAGTCCATATTTGCTACTGTTTTGGTCTACATAGGGACTTTTTTGGGCTGGTTTTTCCATTTGAGTATTGCTTTGCATGCCTATAGTGTAATCCACTTCACTAGTTTCGGTATTTGGGCCATCTAGCATGCATTGTGTGAGGTGTTTGCATGATTCGGGACCATCTTGCATGTCATTTCAGAACTGGAAAATATGTGATTGTATTCCATATTTCATGCTTACCATGCTTTGGTGGAGTTGCACTTTGTGCCTTAGGTTTGGTCCCTTGCATTTGTGCATGTTTGCATGTGTGTTGTTGCTTCATTCTCATCATGTATGGCCACTAATTTGAGTGTGGCTGAGGCCCATTCATTTTAGTTTAAGTCCATCTTGCATTATGTATGCCATATCCATGTTGTCGCATGCTTGATCGTCACATTGTGTATGCCTTGTTCATGTCTTCATGCATGTCCATCTTCGTATATGAATTGTGTATGCCATATAGTTCATGTGCATTGAGTATGCAATTCTTAGTTCATAGCATTGTGTATGCTAGTTGCATGTTTGCATATCATCCCTTGCATGCTAGCATGATTAGGTTGCATTATGCTTAGGGTTGCATGCTAGTCGATTGTGTATGCCATGTATATTGCATTCGCTTTGGAATAGGGTTTAGTCCAAACACGAAACGAGGGATGTTTCAGACTCCAAGTGACAAACGCGCTCGATTCTTGGTCGCCGACACTGGATTACCCATGATGGAGTTTAGGGCTTGTTGTGTTTATATGTGCATTCATTTACATCGAAGTCGCAGTATCCGACTCTCGCCATCATGCATCGAGATGCGAATTGGTGGCACGAGGATTGAGGACTACACTCGGAGCTTGTGCAATGCTCGGTAGAGTGGTCAGCCACACATATCTTCAAAATACTTTGCCATGTCCCTTTCTTGCTCTCTGTTGCAGCAAACCTAAAACCAAAGAACAAAACCGGTCAAATTTCTTCGAGCTTTGCATGTTGTTCTGGGAACAGTTGCAAACAGAGTCAAATCTAGGCATCACGATGGATTTTATTAAGGCATTTGAGCATGCATTCATTCCTATCATTCTAACAGAAATGAGGCCCATTTCGCTTAATTTGCATGCTAGTTTCCTTACTTACTTAGTTAATTCTAATTAATTAATGCCGTAATAATTAGTTTAATCACTTTTAGATTAGCTAGTTTATTCTCAGATTATTCATTCGGACCCTCTGAGGAGGGCAATGTTGTAATAAGTGTGCGTTTGTGTGTGATGCATGCCTTCTAACCCCACGTCTTTCTCCATTTTATTTACCAGCTTATGATGGTTAGTTTAGGGCACGTTCCAATTAGCATACTTATGCTCGCATGATTGCATCCATTTATCTGTCTTGCATGCACCACTGGGCTCGGCGCATCATGCTAACTGCATTGTATTTCAATTCCAAGTTGAATACATGTATCGATTGTAGCATCTCATATGCCATCTTACAATAGCCGAGCCTATCTTAGTTGCATTCTTGCATGTGTTGCATTAGGCATCTCAACATAGTTAGGATTCATGCATGTTTTCTAATTAGCTTCTTTCTTTGGCTCGGAGTACTCGGTAAGTGTTTATGCTTTAGCATCCTTGCAAGCGTGTGAGTGGTCGCCACGATAGCATGCTTACCATGAGGCTATGTGCTTATGTGATATAACCGTCAATGCCTGTGGTGAAGGTTGGTTGCTTGAATTGGAATAATTCGTCAAACCCGTGTTTTAGCCTACTTAAGTAGTAGCAAACTTAAATCCATTTTCAAAACAAACGGATATGCGATGCTTTGTTCCAACTTAGGCAATCTAGTCTATACTTGTATGTCAGGCGATCACATAGTAATTCTAGGTTAATAACCAGAATAAGAGCACATGTGTTTTCAAAAACAAGATATCATGTTTAGTAGTGGCCGATCTTTGATCGGGCGAGCAGGGGTGCTCGTGAAATGACCTTCCCCAATCGTACTCAAGTTCCCGAGCCAAGGCAACTTTGGTGATGATTTAACACGCGGCCTTAGGCACAAGTCAGGGTTTCCTAAATTCTCCCAAAATAAAATATTTAGGTGGCGACTCTGTATCTGGCAAAGCAGTCCATGTTTGGCACTTCTTTCTAAAAATCTATTTTTCAAAACGATTTGCCGAATTTGTACTTTTTGGTGATTTATCGGTCTTGCATTGCACTTTGCAGGATTAGATTCAAAACCGTGACATCGAGTCTGAACTGTAGTGAGCCCAATGAACAAAACGGGATTTTTCTCGGGACGTTCAGGGACGTCTATACATGGCAGCAATGAAGTACACCTGTAGTGCAAGGGAATCAGAGACAATAGAGATTAAAAGCGAAGACCGCGAGGTCTTGGATGTTGTCGGAAAAGAGCTTGCCAACAAGAGCGAATTACCCATGAAGAATGTTCTTGTACAAGAAGGAGATGCAGAGTGATTATTCCTTCTCGACTCTAGCTTAGCTGAGGAAGAAAAAAAGAAATGGAGGCCTTTTTTAGAGAAAACATAGAAGTGTTTGCTTTGACACCCTATGAGATGTCGAGCATCAGTCCCGAGGTCACTTGCCACAAACTTAACGTGGATAGGTCATCCAAACCAGTAATTCAAAGAGCGATGAGACCAACTTTGGTCCATGTGCAGGCAATAGAAGAGGAGGTAGAGAAGTTACTAGAGGCTCAAGTGATTTGGGAAGTGAACTACCCTACCTGGCTGTCCAATACGGTGGTGGTAACGAAGAAGAATGACAAGTGGAGGATCTGTATAGACTTCACTAGTCTAAACAAAGCGTGCTCAAGGATCTTTCCCTACCCAAGATTGACCAGGCTATTGACGCCACATCAGGGCATGGAAGAATGAGCTTTCTGGATGCACACAAAGGGTACTACCAGATAACAATGTACGCCCTAGATGAAGAGAAGACATCATTCATCACCTCCAAAGGACTTTACTGTTGTAGAGTGATGCCCTTTGGGTTGAAGAATGCAGGAGCGACATACCAGAGGTTGGTTACCAAGATGTTCAAGCACTTAATTGGAAGGACTGTGAAAGTCTACATTGATGACATGATTATCAAGAGTAAGGAACCAGGAGATCATTTGATAGACTTGAAAGAAGTTTTTGACATGTTAAAGGCATACCGGCTTTGGCTAAATGCCTCAAAGTGTGTATTTAGGGTAGGATTTGGTAAGTTCTTGGGGTGCTTGGTAACCAGGAGAGGAATTGAAGCGAACCTAGATCAAATCAAGGCCAACCTTGATCTGAAGAGTTTGACAATAGCGAAGAAAGTTCAGATTTTGATCGGCAAGGCAACAGCCCTGAATAGGTTCATTAACCAGAGTTCAGACAAATATAAGCCATTCTTTTAGTTGTTAAAGAAGGCCACAGACTTCCCGTGGACAGAAGAATACGAAGGCGCCTCGCCGACTTGAAAAGGTATTTCGATAACGGCACCGCAGATTATCGAACCTTGCATCAGGAGAAGAGTTGTTCTTATTCCTAGCAGTTTCAGACCATTCTGTTAGTGTCATGGTAATCCGAGAGAAAGAGGGAGAACAGAAGACAGTGTACTATGTCAGTAAAACCCTGGACAGTGCAAAAACCAGGTACCTACCCTTGGAGAAATTGACACTAGCTCTGGTAATGGCTTCAAAGAAACTAAACCATTATTTCCAAGCTCACAAAATCGTGGTGCTTATAGACCACCCACTGAAGTCTTTGTTATAGCAAGGGAATCTGACAAGTGGAGTAGCGCGATGAGCAGTAGTTCTAGGTCAGTATGACATAGAATATAGGCAAAAGATAGTGATAAAAAGCCAAATTCTGGCGAACTTTGTGAAAGAGTTCACCCTAGGCGCAACTCCAAGGTGAACACTGGTGAACCTCAGCCTTGGATGCCCAGGAGAGAAAGAAGAAAAATCAATTGGGGCCATGAAACCCCACGTCGGGAAAACAAAGGAAGGGTAAAGAAGAGTTAAAACCCTACGATATTTACATTGGCGATTTCTTCCGTCTCTTTGTCGATGACAGCTCGTCGACAAGGCGAGGAATGAATGGTTTTGGTCACACCAGATGGACGAATGATAGAACATTCTTTCTGAGTAGGGTTCAAGACCTCCAACAACGAAGCAGAATATGATGCACTAATTGCTGGACTAAAACTAACAAAGAATCGTGAAAACCCATAATGTGGAAGTTTTTACATTCCTAACTCATCGTGAACTAAGCGATCAATACACAACCCGAGATGAGAGAACGATGGCCTATGTCAAGAATGTCATCAAACTACTAGAACAATTCCAAAGATGTCATCTATAGCAAGTTAGTCGAGATGATAACAGTCATGTCGATGCACTAACAAACCTTGCAAGTGCTATAAAATCATGCGAGTCAAGAACAATTATGGTGGATTATTTGTTAGGCTCAAGTATAAAGCCTCTAATAACAGAGTATGAAGCAATGTGCGTGGAATTGAGTCCAAGTTGGATGGACGCCATAGTCATGTTCCTAAGAGATGGCAAGCTCCCAGAAGATAGAAGGGAAGCCTACAAGATCAGACTGAAATCGGCTAGGTTCTGCCTATTAGCAGAAGGCCATCTGTACAGGAAGTCTTTTACTAGACCTCTACTATGGTGTGTACACCCATCCCAAGTAGAGGACTTTTTGTACGAGATTTATGAGGGATTATATGGAAGCCATGCAGGGGATAGATCACTTGCTCACAGGACTATATTACAGGGATACTGGTGGCTATATATGCAGAAAGATGTTGAAGCCTGTGTAAGGAAATGCAAGAAGTGTCAAAGGTTTGCACCTTTTATACATCAGCCAGCTGGAGATTTGAACCCGGTATCCAATCCTTGACCATTTGTCCAATAGGGCATGGATCTCATTAGGCAACTACCCCAGGCGACTAGACAGAGGAAGTTCTTGCTTAGCAATGGATTACTTCACAAAATAGGTAGAAGTTGAACCTCTACCCAAAATTTGAGATATATATGTGAAGAACTTTATCTAGAAAAATATCATCACAAGATTTGGGATTCCGAGAGCCATTGTGGCAGACAATGTTACCCAGTTCGACAACAAGCTGATCAAAAACTTTTATGCAAAGTACAAGATTAAAAACTATTATTCAACTTCCAGCTTTCCCCAGAGCAATGGTCAAACTGAAGCGTAAAAAAAAACCATCTTGGATGGAATCAAGAAAGGGTTGGAAGCTGCTAAGGGCAAATGGGTGAAGGAACTACCCAATGTCCTACGGGCATATCAGACTACGCTGAGAAGATTTACTGGTGAGTCTCATTTTTCCATGACTTATGGCAGAGAGGCTGTCATTCCACTGGAGATGGGCATTCCTGGAATCAGAACCCAGGGAGTGGAGAATGGAACAAATGAGGCATTTCTTGCTCAAGATGTTGACCTTATTGAAGAGAGAAGAGAAAAAGCAACAATTCGGCTGGGGGCATACCAACAACACCTTGTTAGAGCATACAACAAGAAGGTCAATCCTAGGGAGTTTCAGATAGGAGACCTCATCCTTAGGAAGGTCGTTGGCAACAAGAAGGATCCCAGAGAGGGCAAGCCTAGCCCAAACTGGGAAGGACCATATCGCATCATCTCGATCACCGGCAATAACGCATATCAGCTTAAAGACATTAATGGCAAGAAAATGCCAAGACCTTGGAATACCAGCAATTTGAAATTTCTCTATCACTGATTGTTTGATTTTTCCTTCCCTCTTTCCTATTGTAATTAGAATTGATTTTTAGCCGAAGTATTAATAAAATACTAGTATCAATTTTGTTTTTTACAAAATGTTGTTGAAATTTATTGTGAGATAAGACTGAGAGAGTTTTAAGGTGATGTTCTCATGGTGAACAATGCGATTAACTTAGACTTGCCATGATGGCAAAGTTAAACTAAGTATGAGGCAATGTTCCCATGGTGAACAAGGTGACTAACTTAGACTTGCCATGACAGCAAGAGTTGAACAAAGTATTAGGCTATGTTCCCAAGGTGAACAAGGCAATTACCTTATACTTGCCATGATGGCAGAGTTGAACTAAGTATGACGTGATGTTCCCGTGGTGAACAAGGCGATTAACTTAGACTTACCATGATGGCAGAGTTGAATTAAGTATAAAGCGATATTCCCGAGGTGAACAATGCGATTAATTTATACTTTCCATGATGGTAGAGTTGAACTAAGTATGATGCAATCACTACTAACGGTCTGACTCTACGCGACTTGGGTGACGTCCCACTAACCCTAACACTGTTCTACCCATTATTAAGCACTGACCCAGGAATAATATTAATTATAGTTTTATTTTATTTTATCTTAATTATGCCATATATGGTCTCATGATCTACTGTGCTGGAGGGGGTGGAGGCCTACTAACGGCCGCCCAGGTAACTATTTGTTCCTGGATCTGATTCTGTATTCGGACTATGTGTTGATCACGCCCTCATTTGTTGGAGACCCCAAGGGTCATTATGAAAGATAGAAAGATATCTTAAAGTATTATTTTTTCTTTCTATATAAAACTCTAATAATTCATTCAATATAGCAAGTATATAAACAGTCATGCATGAGCAATATGGAGATTATATACTTACAACCAAAGTAGCAAACTTTATTATACTTCAAACTTCTTACTATAGTACAAGCCTGATAAGAGAGAGAAAGAGGGAGAGAATACAAATTTGTAAATTGAAAAACTTAAAAATTATGCGCCCCCACAACAAGGGTGTGGCATCCCTTAAATAGGAAAATAAAAAGTAATGGATAAGGATGAGCGAGACAAGTGGCGTGTCCTGGTTGGTTTGGAGTCAATTGTCTTATCTCCTCGAGATTCCCTTATCACTTGATGTTCCAGAAGTGGACAGCTGGATGGCCAGCTGTTATAATGGATGACTAAGAATCTACTTTGGCCGAAAGTAGATTTGTCGTGACATGGTGCTAGAAAGTGATGCTAGATTAATGGAGGACAAAGAGGCGCATTATTCCTCTTTTCCTTTTCCTTTCTTGTCCTTTTCTTGACTCATCTTGTCAGTAATGAGACCTATGAGTGAGTCCCAAAAATCTCCAAAATTGGGATCTGCTTCGGCTGGATCTTGTGATTCACCTGCCAATAATGAAAATTCATTTTCATCTTCATAAGGATCAATATGGCCTTCTTCTTCTGGATCTCCATGATTGGTACTCATACTGGTATCATCTCGGGAAAATGACTGGAGAAATTGTTCTTTCATATAGTACATACTTTTGATGACTAATTCTTGTGCTGAAAGTGCTGGATATTTTTGTCGTAATTCATTCTGAATTTGGACAAAAGGATTCTGGACTGTGGGAGCAGCTAGGATTAACTTATGTGTAGCATCCCAACATGCCTGAGTATAACCTTTAATTTTCTGGAGAAGTTCTTGATGGGGTTTTGGATCATCCATCTTATTCCACCATTTATAAAAGAAAACTCTTTTTAAACGAGGAACTTTGTTCTGGAAATCGCATTGAAAATCCCATTTCCAAATCCATGGGATACCAAAGCGAATAACAAAATGTACTGTAGATTTAGACATAGAAATGTCTTTATATCCTGAAAGGTGACTGTATGCAATTTGCCATTCTTTGAAGGCATTACTTAATATCTTCCGAAAAGCATCAATCAGATACCAAACTTATCCCACCAAACGAGAAACCAGCTTTGGGAGATCATTTTGTAAAATGCCTGAAGAACACAGATAAACCAAGAATGATTCCGTGGGGGATTCATATAATAAAATGTGTGGGAAAAAGCATCAATGTAATCCCAATAGCTGTAACGAGACTCCTTAGAATGGATCTCAAGAGTACAGGTAACATGGGGATGCATGGCCCAAGCCGACATAGGTAAAATTTGCTGGATGGTAGCCTTGCTGTAATTAATAGGGCTAGCGGTGTGATTTGGCTCAGCAAGAGTATGCTTGAAATCTACTAAGGCAGTATTGTAGACACCCCATTTTTTACCATCCTTAAGACTTGGACGTCATCGTTTGAACACTCGATGATCCATGTTCGTGTTCGCTTTGAGTTCCTGAGGTCTCGGCTAACGCCGCTTTACCTTGGGACCTCTCAACTGGACTGTTTTGTGTTTGATTTTGCATCAAACACTTGTGTTTTGCTTCTGAGGGTAGGGAGTAGCTTGTTAGATACCCCTAACACCCACCGGCCCTAGTTTGAGGCCACCGATCGTAGAGTTTTTGCACGCCATTGGTGAAATATACCATTGGCCGGTCGGCATTTTAGGTGGTCTGGCCGGCCATCCTGCTTGGCCGATGGCCTCCTTTATGGCCGACATCACCTTTTTGCCTTTTTAGGCATAATGCCACTATGCCACCGAATGCACGGACCGCCTCCATGCACGGTGTGGTTGTTTTGAGCCTTGACCCTTTTGATCCAACCTCTTGCATTTTTTCCCAAGCTTCGAGGAAGCTTGACCTTTGTCTTAGCTTCCTCAAGAAGCTTGCACCCTTACAATAGCTTCCCTTGGAAGCCTTGACCCTTTTAGGATAGCTTCTCTTGGAAGCTTGGAGCCATTCCATTGTCTATATAAGAGCCCACTCCTCCTCCTTGTTGTGGGTTCAGCAAAATCAGAGCAAAATACATATATAGATCTGATATGCACTTTCTCTCTATATATCTCCCTCTCTCTCTTCATTGTGCCTGTGTTTAAGGGCCAAAAGGGTGATTTCTTCTTAGTTTTGCACTAAGACACACACTACTACACCATACTTCGACTTTGGGAGGCATTGAGGGTTTGTTCTTGAGGTTTTGGACTAGTTTTGATCAGAAAAAGGGGGCTGCATTTGCTGTTCTTTAAGGGTTTTTCAAGGGTAACACTTTTACTTTAGATTCCCCAATCTTGCACTAGTCGTTTACCTATCTTGCTTACTGTTTTAGACTTTGTGTATAACTGAAAAAAGTTTTATATTTGCATGTTTAAGATACTTCATTAAGGTTGTTTTGGTGTTAGGGGTCGACCTCTCCCCTTAGGGCCTTGTTTGGACCTTTTGGTGTTCTCTTTGTTGCTTTGGTTACTATTATGTGTTGATTTTCTCACCACTGAAATCCAGTGGATTTTCAGGGTGAAGAAGGAGTTTTAGAGTCTTGTATAGGGAGGGACACCCTCTCCTTTGTCTCTCTTTGTGCATAATTTTGGCTCATAAGGGTAGCATGTATGCCTAGCTTTGTTTGGCTTCATTTCAGAGGTTATTTGGTGTTTATTTAGCATGTTTTACCTCTGTCCCATGTTGGTTTGTTGACCCCTTGCATGCATAATACACTTGCCTTGTCTCCCCCCATTTTGCTTAAGAAATGCATCTTACCATTAGAACATCATGCTTGCATATTTTTGCCTAGCTTTGTGAAGTTTTTAGTCATATTTTTCCATGATTGAGGTCTGTTGGGTGTTGATTTGGTCATGCATTTCATGCTTTGTATAGCCCCTTTGCATACTAGCATGTTGGCATTGGGTGTGTGAGTCATGAGCATGCTTGAGTTGGCCTATTTCAGTGATTTGGAATCACTTATGATGTCATTTCAGTCCATGTTTTGTGCTCACATACTTGTGTTTGTTACTCTTTTAATACCTTGATGAGATGTGGTCTTATGCTCTATGTTTAGGCCTTAGTGCATGCCTCTTGCTTAAGTCATTTGGGATGCCATTCATGTGGGTTTCGGGGTGTATTTTGCTGCATTAAAACTCTGTTTTTGGTTGAATAGTCCATGCCATGTGTGGTTAGGGTAGTTATAGTAGAATGCTCCTCTTTATGCCTTAGTCTTAGGCTCATTGGTATGCATGTTTGCATGAACATTTGTCCACCATTTGCATCATCTTTGGCCACTGTTTTGAGGTGTGGCTGAGGCCTTCCATTTTGGCCTAAGTCCATTCTTGTATATAGTGGTAAGTTTGACTTGTTGCCTCTCATTGCATGCTTACATTGTACCATGTTTGCATCACATGTTAAATCACATTGTATTGCCTCTTGCATGATTGGCATATTGCATGCTTGCATAATAGATTGCATTGCATTTGGCATGTCTTGCATCTTAGCCTCATGTTGCATTCCTGAGCCATGTTTGTATACGCGCATTACATGGCTTGGTTTGGGGTGTCAAACCAAGCATGAGGGGTGAGTTGTGTTCGTACTCCAAGTGACGTAACACGTCTCAATCCTTGGTCGCCGACACCCTTGACCTCAATATGATAGGGCATAAGGCACTCATCTCTCTTGTTGCATGCATTTTACATTGAACGGCAAACTTGGCCTCTTAGGCCATCGTGCATCAAAATGCATAATTGATGGCCCGAGGGTCGAGGGTCATGCTCCCTTAAGTCCATTGCATGATAGGGAGTGTGGCGATGTTCACATTGCTTTGAATTTCCTTGCCATGCACTGTCTGCCCTCTGTTGCCGTCAAAAACAGGTTTCTACAGGAAGAAATGGCCAGCCGACCACATACAGTGCCGACCGGCCATCAATTACCAGCCGGTGGTATAACTTTTGGTTGATAAGCCCATACCCATGACTGGTGAGCTTGAATTGTGGCCGGTGACACCCCAGAACACTCAGAGGGTGATTCAAAATGGGTTTGGGGACTTTTAGAATTTTCAGAAGAGCAAGGCAGTGTAAACAGAGGCAACAGTGGCATGGCACGGGTTTCCGAGCAGGGCGAGTCGAGCATGCATCATCCTAGCATTCCGAGGCGGGGCTGCGGCCACCCTCTTTCTGCATTTAATTTGCTAATTAAATAGAAGATATGTAATATTTAATTAGTTAGAAGATTTAATTATTTATTTGTTTTGTAATATTTATTCGGACCCTCTGAGCAAGGGCAATCGTGTAATAAGTGTGTGTGAGGGTGTATGTCTTCCAACCCCCACTTCTTTCTCCCTTTTACTTACTTGCTTTCAATGGTTAGTATTAGGGCATATTTAACTTAGCATACCTTATGCTATGCATGCGTGCATCCATACATTTGTCTTGCATGCACCGGGCTTGGCGCATCATACTAACTGCGTTGTATTTCAATTCCAAGTTGAATACGTGTTAGTTGTAGCATCATCATATGACATCTTAGAATAGCCGAGCCTATAATAGTTGCATCTTGCATGTGTTGCATTAGCCATCTTAACATGAACTAGGATCATGCATATGATTACTAACTAGTTTTTGTTTTGGCTTGGAGTACTCGGTAAGCATTTATGTTTTAGCATCCTTGCATGAGTGTGAGTGTTGCCATGATAGCGTGCTTACCATGAGGCTATGTGCTTATGTGATATAACTGCCTGAATGCATGTGGGTGAATGTTGGGTTACTGAAATTGGAACAATGCATTGAATGCGAGTTTTAAGCCCACTTGAGAGCGGAAAAACCATATTTTCTAAGCCCATTTGAGGGTGGCAAAATTCATGTCTTAGCCTACTTACGGGTAGCACCATCAAACCATTTTTCAAACAAACAAACACGAAATGTTTTGTTCCAATTTAGGCGACTTAGTCTATACTTGTTTGTCATGCGCATCACGTAGTAAATCTAGGCTAATAACCGGAACAAGAACGCATAATGTTTTCAAAACAAGATATCATGGTTAGTAAAGGGCGATCTTAGATCGGGCGAGTGGGTGCTCATAGTCGACCTTTTCCCAATCGCATCCAAGTCCCCGAGCCGAGGCAACTTTGGTGATGATGCACACGTGGCCTTAGGCAAACGAGTCAAGGTTTCCTAAATTCCCCAAAATAAATATTTAGGTGGCGACTCAGATTCCGCAAAGTCCATGTTTGGCATTTCTTTACAAAAAAAAATCTGTTTTCAAGAACGATTTGCCGGATTTGGACTCTTTGGTTCAGATTAAGAACCGTGACAATTTGAGTCCTGAACTGTAGTAGACCCACAGACGAACAAAACGGGATTCTCCTCCCGGGACGTTCAGGGACGTCTACAATTATCAACAAGGATCTGCTCATAAATGTATCTGTATTGGTCAAAATGAGGCAAAGAATGCTGAGTAGTCAAATACCTCCTTTTGATTTCCCAAGGATCTTTCATCCATTGAATATCTGTATTTTCAATATAGAGGACAGTTTCCTCAATGATGAAATTCTGGACATATGGTACTGGAGAAGCAAGGAGGACATCTTTGGCCGTCTGGCTAGATTCATCTTTTTTACTGGAAAAGGCATGTAAACCTGGAAATTCTGTATGATAGGGATTAGATCCCCTTCTGCGGCCCCGTCTGCCCGAGCCTCGGCCTCTACTGGACATTGTGAGAACCCTGCAAATATTCACGAGTTAGAAAGTCGGGATGAGAACTAGTTTCTTCTTTAATATATTCAATATCAAAATCAAATACTGAAAGTTGGCCCTGCCAAGTGGCAAAAATTTGTTTTTGAGCCAGATTTTTCACATCTTTTTTGAAGATCTATTTTGCAGTAGAACAATCAACTCTAATTAAAAAATGTTGAATGAGCAAATCATCCTGGAATTTTAAAACACATTTTACAATAGCTAAACATTCTTGTTTAATGGTCGGATAATTTTTGGTAGCTGAATGCCAAACACCAGAAGTAAATCTTAAAAGTTCTTCTTTTTTACTGTTAGGATTAAATTGTTTAAGTATGGCACCATAGCCAAGGTTAGAGGCATTGGTTTCAACAATTTTCTTGTATTCTGGATTTGGTAGAGAAAGGCAAGGTAGAGTTTTAACTCTAGCCTTTATTTTCTGAACAGCTTCTGTATGTTCTGGACCCCATAAGGGAGGATTTTTACGAAGTCTGGAATATAAAATAGCTACATCGGTAGCAAGGTTAGGATAATAATCATGGATATAATTTAAACTACCCAAAAATCTCTGTAATTGAGTTTTATCTTTTATTTCATCTTGAAATTTAGATGCAAATTCCATGCTCCTGTTTATGGGAATGATGGTACCATTATGAATATTATGGCCCAAAAACCGAATTGTTGTTTGGAAAAGTTGCATTTTTGATGTAGAAACTACTAATCCATTTTTAATGATAACATGCTTAAATATTTTAGGATGTTTCATATGCTGGTCAATTGATGAAGAAAAAATTAAAACATCATCAATATAACAAATGGAAAATTCTGTATAAGGATTGAAAATACCATTCATAATATGCTGGAATTCAGAAGGCGCTTTTTTTAATCCAAATGGCATAACATTCCATTCAAAATGCCCAAAAGGTACTGTAAAAGCAGTTTTATATCTATCTTGTTCAGTGATTTGGACTTGCCAATATCCTGATTTCATGTCAAATTTAGAAAATATGATCAAGATCCCGGAGACGATCTAAAAGATCCTTTTATTGGGAACCGGTACCTTATCCATTGTAAGGCTTCATTAAGAGGTTTATAATTGATGACCAATCTTGGCACACCTCTTTCAATTTCGCATTTTTATTTACATAAAAAAAGATAACTCCAAGGAGATCTACTAGATCGAATAAGCTTTTTCTGGAGAAGAGTATTAATTTTAGTTTTACATAAATCTAAATACTCTTTTTTCATTTGACTTGGTCGAGCACGAGTTGGGATTTTCCGCTCATCATATCCTAGTTCACAAGGAAGAGAAACTATGTGTTTCTTCCTATTCCAAAAAGCATTGGAAATATCACTACAGATTTCACTTTGAAATTCTTGTTCAAGTGATTTACTTTTTTGCTGGAAAGAAGACTGTTGAAGTCTTTGTTCTGTAGTTAAGAAACAAATTTCTTTTTGTAAGAAATTAATTTGTTTTTCTTTGAAATTAACTAGATCTTTAATTTGATCTAATTCTTTTGTATAAGGTTCTGTAATAAACTCAAAAATAATCGGTTGATTATTTAAGGTTGTATGTATGCCAATTGAATCAATTTTAGAAATTGGCATAAGTAAACATAGGAAAGGTGTTCCTAGGATTATGGCCTGAGACATGTTCTTAATAAGAACAAAAGAAGTGGGAAGACATAATCCTCGATTACAAATTAAAACTTCTGGAAGTTTAAACTGAATATATAAAGAATTACCACTTGCACTTGTAAGTGATTGAGTTGTTTTCTGAAAGTATTTAGTAGGAATTAATTCTTCCTGAATATAATTCATATCAACACCACTATCAACAAGAGCAATGGCATCTTTTATGATAAAATCGGGTTTTATCATAAAGGTAATTCTAATATACCATTTCTGAAAGGTTACTGTATTCATAAGCATGAGATAATCAAGCTCTTTAGATGTAGAGTCTAGAGTAGGTTCATTAATAATGATCCCTTTTTCTTTGTTTTGTAATTGACTATTAATCTTTTTAATTTTAGAATTAATAGCAATATTGGAAGTTTGTAAATGTTTAATTTCAACTTTTAAAGCATTGACTTCCATTTTTAAATCCTGAATAGTCAGAGGTTTTTTCATTAATAATGGGTTGAAGCCGTTGAAAAACTTCTTTCATACTGTAATGGTGAGGAGGAAGAATTTCTTGCTGCTTCTGCTGCTGTAAACATAATTCTAAGAATTTTAATTTCATTTTTGGATTGGAAATCTGATCAGCAATATTAATCATATTATGTTCATCTTCGGTAAGAACATTGATACTGGGTCCTCCAATATCAAGTCCATTCATTTCAACTATATCTTTCCAATAGTTGACTTCATCTGAAATCTGATTAAGATTTGTTTTCCAATCACAAATTTCTGGAGAGTTATTAGATTCACTGCCAGAATCTAAAGAATAAAGTGCTGCAATTTCATCGTCATCATTTGAAGAAGTATCTAATTCATCAGAAAGCATTCTGAGAATCTGCTGCTGGATCTCATTATCTAATGATAGTTCATTAAGCTTCTGTTGTATTTTTGACCTACAACAGTTAGCATAATGTCCTATCTGTCCACATTTATAACATTTAATTGTGGATTTAGATTTCTTTTGGGAATATTTTTGTTTTCCTTTGGATGGTGTTTGTTACTGGAATTGATTTTTAACATTTTTATTCTTTCTGGATATTTTGGAATAATTCTTTGAAGATTTTCCAATTTTATGTCTTTTTTGTTTATGGGGATACTGTAATTTTGTATCATAGGCAAATTGTTCACAAAATTCACCTAATTCTTTTCTTCCTGTAAGATGTTGGTGTTTCATTTGCTGCTGTAATTTAAGATTATTGCATAAAGCAAGTCCTTCATCAGTGATAATACCTACGAGTTGACCATAGGTATATCTATTGTATGGAATAGCTAATTGGTTATGATGATCTCTTATCTTCTTTTCCGACTCTTTTCAAAGAAAAAGAGTAGGAAGACCGCCAATGAATTTAGCTTTTCCAATGGTCTGAATTGGCATCGACTCTGCGATGTACTTTCATCAAGAAGACATCTTTATACCATCTAAAATGAGATAAAGATGGACATCTTAATTTCTGTAATAGTTCTCTACTTTGATCTTCTATACCTGTAATAAGACCAATAAGGTGGAGAATAGTGTTTACAAGAGTGTAAACAACATCTTGTTAAGTAGATTCTGCTCTAGTATCTGGATCAATCTTAATCCGAGTAGAGCCTAGGATTTCATTATTTTGAGTTGTACTAAGGATGTTATCCCACCATACTTTAAGAAGTCCTGTAAAGCCACTAACAATAAATCTAGCAACTTGGTGATCAGTATTCTCATTCTGCTTGCACACTGTTGCAAACATGAGCATATGTTGAAGTACCTCGAATATTTGATATTCTGAAAGACCATCAATATTCCATTCATAAATGGTTCTACTGTGGTATGATTTCTAGCTATGGAGAAAATCTTCTTCATTAAGAATATCCATAGGACTAGGTCTAGAATAATAATACCTGCTAGGAGCAGTGTAAGCAGTTCGATCTATATTTGATCCATAATGAACTTTGTTAACGGAATAGGGTTCATTTTGGAAATTCGCCTGAATTTCAGATATTTGATGTGGTTCCAAACTCTGATAGTTTTCATCTAATTCCTGAAAGTGGTTTCTGGATAACATGTTAACTTGTGAGGATTCTCCTATATGAAGATTTTTAATCTTGTTTAGAAGAGTATCCATGAATTCTGTATTATCCTTTTTACGTTTTAAATGAAAATTTGTTACTGTAGGAGTAGGCTTAAAAGCTACAGGTTGGATGTCAGGAGTTTTTGGCTGAAGATGACAAGTGTTCTAGATGTGAACAACTGTTTCTTCAATTCTGGTTAGTTGTTTGCCCATAGTTTGACAGAAGAGGTTAGTATAATTATTCTGTTTAAAAATAGGAATAATTTCTTTTACTGTCAAAGCATTATTGCTTTTTGCTAGCAGTTCCACAAAAGCAGTAATTACTAAAGGCTAACTGGAAGTAGAATCACTGGGAAGTAATTCTAAAGATTTGGGTGGAGGATGTATGGAGGTAATAATATTACCATCCTTTGTAACCCAATTTTTCTAAATATTTTCTAAAACATTTATGTGTGGATTCTGGATGTTACCATTTTCCATTAACCATAATGGAAATGATATAAGTTTTTGGTTTTCTCCCAGACACTCATAATATTGGATTTTAATTTCTTTTAATTGGTCTGGAGTATGATTAGCAAAATACCATTCTCTGAATTTTGCATATTTATCCTGGTAAAAGTCCTGATTTAGGATTTTCCTGTTTTCACTCCCTGGATTAAAATTCATTAAACTTCAAAATTCATGTCACTGGCTGTAGGACTATAAGGTCCTTTGCTATTGGATTCCCGTGGTTCATACACGCCATGTGGGATTCTGTTTGTTGAAAACTGTAATCCTTGGACTACTGGATCCATAGGATCTATGTGGTCAGGATTACTTGGTGGTCTAGAAGGCATACCTTGTATGTCTGATTCTAGAGGCTCAGCTGTAGAATGTCTGGATGACTCAGGGAAGTCTACTCTATAGGCTTCTCTAAAAGAAGGAGTAAATCTAACGCTAGTGGTTGACATACTTCTGGATAATTGTCTTCGTGGTCGCTGGAAACGAAGAAAGACATTTCCTCCTTCGGTTTGGATAACATCATCCAGATTTTGCTAGACAATTGGTCTAGGTGGAACAACATTTGTAATTTGCCATCTTTCTGGAAAAGTTATCTTCTGCCATTCAATCATTTTTGGCATAGTAACTTGGCTACTGTATAGATTTGTATTAATAAGCACTGTGTGACCTTGATCACTTTGCTTTCTAATGTAAGGATTTAAGGTTGATAAAACCTTTAAGTAGATTCTGGAAATTACCGTAAACGGTGGTGATCCTGGAAGATACTCATAACCATGAGACAAAACTCTTAGTTCCAAAACCTTGGAAAGATTTTGGTCTGAAAGGGCTACACTCAGGTTTGGGTATATATCAAAGTAAACTGGACCATGAGCTAAGTTGGATTCTATTGCTCCCATTAACGAAGCTCTCCAATTAGTACATCTACCATCTCGTAGTGTACACTGAATACTGGTATTTTGACCTAAAAGAGTCAATGGCTTAAAAGCAACCTGGACAAGTCCTATGTGAACATATTTGTATTTCAGTAAGAAAGGATAGAGATCCTGGATATGTATTAAATACATAAGTTCATCATTATTCTGGACTGAGGCTGCATGCTCAAAGGTTTTGATGATTTTTCTGCTGGAAAAGTCTAGCATACCTATCTTATAGATGGTATCTGGTTTAACCTTTGATATTGTCCACTTATCAAGTGCCTCCTTGACATCTTGATAAGCGACTAACTCTCTGGCTTCTAATGTAGAAGCTACTGTATTGGCCACTGTGTTGGCTACTGTAGGTGCAATATCTCTTGTAGGTGCAATACTCATGTATAGATGTATGTGATCATATATGTATAATTAAAATGAAATAAAACTAACTATAATGAACATTAAACATGGCTCTGATACCAATAATGGTGCTTGACACAAGGTAAAACTAGCACGTCTGTCAACGACTTACAAGAATGACCTAACCGCAATCATTGCTAACGGTCTGTTAACTTAGACTTTCCATGACAGCAAAGTTGAACTAAGTGTAAGGTAATGTTCTCGAGGTGAACAAGGCGATTAACTTAGACTTGCCATGATGGCAGAGTTGAACCAAGTGTAGGGCGATGTTTCAAAGTGGAACGAGGCAAAATTATCCATGTTTTGGTTAGTTTGTGCGAAAAGCTGAGGTAACTAACTATTATCAGTACACCAAGGTCAAGCCTTAGGTGTTTAGTTTGGGCGAGACAAACGCAATGACCTCAGTCATGGATGTTTTAGGCAAAAACTAGGTGATGCAACCTTAATGTAAACATAAGTAATACTTAAGTACACATTAGGGGGCGGAAAGCATGATTGAGTATAACATTTGCGAAAAATTTTTAGAAAAATTTTACAAGTTGAAGTTATTTGAGATAAATATTGGAAAGATTATCCAAGATGATTGCTCAGTTCTAATCCGAGAAAGTGTATCCGAGGTATTGAGATCCAAGTAAATAAACAAGTTGGTAAAGTTAAAGAGATAAGAAAAAATCCAAGTGTAGAAACATACAAGACAGAGAGCATGGCAAGCATGCATAAAGCTATTATAAAAGGCAACATCCAACTTAGAAGGAAAAAAAAAAAAGACTTGCATTGAAGAAACAACATGTTCAAAAGAAAATATTACAACTGCTCGTAAGAAAGGAAAAACATACAATCAAATGACAGAAATTTCCTAAGTGTTAGAGTCAAGGGCAATATTTTCATTCCTCTCGCTTTAGCTTCATTGCGCCCTAGGCTTCAATCTCTAAGAGAGTTTGATCTAGGTTCCTCTCTACAGCAGCGACCTTGGCATTAGAGGTATCAACTTTCTTCGGCGAGCTGCTTTTAGAGACCTCATCTCCCTCATCTTCAGTCAAGTCCAGGACTTGAACATTCAGAGTCGAGAACTTGGCCCCAGCAGCGACGTCGCCCTTAGTTTCTTCTTCAACCTCAGATTCTTCGTCTTCGGCCTCAGCTTCAGAATGGTTGAGTGAATGAGAGAAAGGCATCTTGAGTTGACTGATGTCCCGAAGTGGTGAATCATTAGGGACCATTAGCTTTTTGAGCTAAAACTGCTTAGCCTAAGTAATAGCCTTCGTTATAGGCTACATTGACTTGCCTCTTATCTTTTGTGCACGGCTTGCTCCTCCTCGAAGGTCTTCTTGTCCATTTGCCTTTATCTTGGTGTCCTTCATTTCAAGGGCCTTAGTAAGCTTGGCCTCGCCGCCGCCTTGACTTCGGCGGACTTCGTATTGGCCTTGGTAGCTTTGGCCTTGTCCATCAAGTTTTTTATTCTGGCTTTAGCCTTGTTGAGTCAAGAAAGGAGGCTCAGCCTCCTGGGTCTTTTTGACCAAGTCTTTCTTCACCATTTTAGCTTTCACTGCGTGAGAATGAGCATGCTGGATGGCTTGCAATAGAAGAAGCAAGTTAGAAAAATATGGCTAAGTACAAATGACTAAAATGAAAACTGAATGAAAAAAAAATAACAAGTCAAAAACTTACCAAGACCAAATGCTACATCATCATGGAAAAGTTATCATACTAGTCGAACTCGGCGAGTTAGTTCATGTCGGTCGGAAGAAGAACGGCTGTGGATATGGTAGAGCCGACCTCGAGGTTCTCAATGGAACTATCACCTTCTTTGAGAGGTCGGTCACTAACCAAGACCTCAGGCACCCAAGTTACCTCGGGATGGAAATGTAATGACCCGGAATCGTATGACGTCATATTTGTAATTAGTTGAGTGTTTATATGATTTAATTGGGACTTATCCGTTTGATTGGGAAAAATATCTGTTGGAATGACAACTTCGGGACTGAAATCGACGACCTTAACGGGATCAGAAAATGAAATTGAAAATACCTGTATGATACCGGGAATATTTAGAACCATTCGAAAGAATAAATTGAGGACTGAATTCTGTCTGGTTCGTGAAGCCTTGTTTGGCTCAAGATTTTGGTACCAATTAATTTATTTGATATATATATAAGTTTAGATAAGTGTTGTTGACTTCATTGACTCAAAACAAAGAGAGAGGAAATATCTAAGAGAGAGAGGGAGAAGAATTCGGGAGAGGAAGAAAACAAGGGAAGAAGAGAAGGAAAAGAGGGGATTCAAATTGTTTGGCTTCAAATAAGTGATCAAGGTATGAATTTCTCTCTAAATACTTGAAGTAAAGTGGATCATCTATGATTTATGGCAAGTAATGGAAGGAAATTATGAATAATGGAGGGGTTTATATGATGTTCTTTTACCCTAAGTTGTATATTTGAGCATACATGGCATCTTCTTATGAAATTCATGTTCAAACCATAGTCTTCTTGCATGATTTTATACTTGAGAGAGAAACTCCATGATTCTAATAAATAAAGCTTTTATGAGTTTGATTTATGGTTTAATCTTTTGGTAATTCTTATGGGTTTGGTTTTAAGGTTAAAGTAAGTGTTTTCCTAATGGTTTTGGCCCTTGAATTTCATGATTTTGGACCTTGATTTCTACAAAAATGGAGCCACGGTTTTGCAGAAAATGAAGCTGGTTTTCACCTGCATTCTTTCACAATCGGCGAAGGGATTGGCCGCCGGCGGGATTTCGTGACTTCCAAAGCACTTTCTCTCAGTTTTCAGTCCGCTCGAGCGTGGGTTTGGCCGCTCGGCGGGGACTGTTTTCAAAATCCAAGCAAAGTGTTTTATTGCATGTTTTTAGTATTCTCATTTCATTCTTAGCATTCTTAAAGCTTAATTAAGACTTGGTAATGTAAATATAGGAATATGTGGACGTAATTTGATAATGTTATGTGTTAAGGATTATGTTATATCATGGATATTTGCAGGTCAAAGTGTGAAGACCGTACAACCGGTTCTGGAAACTCTCTGTAAGTAACATTTCTGTAAAGTTATGTTCTTACAACATATGTTCTGAAAATGCTAAGCTATATTATGTTTTCTAAAATGATAATGCTTTACGTGGTGAGCGAATATCTGATTTGCAAATGTAGTATGGCATCCATAGATAGTCCTAAGTCATGGGGGCGATGAAAATGCGGTCCATGACGATTCTGAGATCTCGTTAGTCACTTCATTGTGACGATATGTGTTTAATCGAAGATCAATGATTACTCTAGTCGGAAGACGTTCTGTTATGTTATGTTCTGTGGAGTATGCCATTATTATGTTCTGATATGAATTGATTATGTTTGCGAGGATTTGTTACGGATATATGATATGTGGAATTCGTTCACTAACCCTTTACTGTTATGTTACTTGCTGGGCTTTAGCTCACCCCCGTATATATGTATTTTATAGGTGAGCAGTCGGGGAGCCAAGCCTAGGCGGAGTTCGTCTCGAGCCGCCGTTTTGAAAGCCTACCTGAGTTATGGTGCCCTGAGCTGGGCTAGGCCTGGAAGGCCGTAGTGAGTTTTGGTTTTGTATGTATATGTGGCTTGCGCCTATATGTTTTGTATATGAATTTTGGATACATGTTTGTACATTGGTGGGTAAATAACTCATTTTTGGCATGTAAATATTCGTTCATGTATATGCACTCTTGGACTATTTGTATATTATTTTCGCTCATGAGCCCCGTTATGTATGTTTTGTATTGGAAGGCCTTTGGTAATCCAGGTTCTTGGCGGTCACCGAACTTCTAGGGCGGGTTGGCGAACAGAGTGGTATCGAGCGACGAGTTAATTTCCCACACACGTGTCCATTGAGTCATTAGGTGCATTAGAAAAGATATAGAGCATGGCATGAGCACATGTGCATGTGTGAGTGTGTGTTATTAATATGAGGAACAAGAATTGTGGATGGTAAGATAGTAAGGGAAACAGTATATGGAAATGAAATGTGCTATTGTTATGGGTTCTATAGACAAATGGAGGAGACTAGTGCATGGAATGTAAATATAACTGAAGCTTCTGATGCTGGACTAGATCGATTGGGAAGAATGGTGGAGACTCTAACTGGGATGGTAAGACAACAACAGAACAAAACCAACAACCAGCAGAGACTGACCATTTCCGCCTCCTCCACCACCAAAGGTAAGTAGAACAGATGAACAATGATGACATTATCAGTTTGACACAGAAATACAAGAAATTGAAGCCACCAGAGTTTGCAGGGGGTATTGAACCCTTAAAGGCAGAGGCCTGGGTATTAGAAACAGAAAAGATCTTTGAAGTGTTTCCGTGCACTGAGATGTATAAGGTGTTGTTAGCAACTTTTACTCCGTGAGGAAGCCCGAAGATGGTGGATGCTCGTACGAGAGGTAGATAGGGATTTGACTTGGAACCAATTTAAAGAAAAATTTTATGAAAAATACTTCCCACAGTGTATGCGAGACAGAAAAATATCTGAATTTGAACAGTTAAAGCAAAGCACTATGTCGGTGGCAGAGTACGAAGCGAGATTTACTGACTTAGCCCGCTATGCTCCCCATATGGTGGATACCGAGTACAAGAAAGCAAGAAAGTTTGAGGGCGGATTACATGTGGAAGTCCTTGATAGGGTCAATGTATTGAAACTGGAGAAATATGTTGATGTTCTTGATAGAGCCTTAATGGCGGAAACAAACATCGCGGCCTTGAAAATGTCCCAGTCAACAGTGACCGAAGCAGAAAGTAGGAAGTTTAAGAAACAGAAAATAGAAACAGTTGGTGAGTCAATGATTTCTGTGAATGAAAATTTGGCTTCAAGGTTTACTGACAATACAAAAAGGGAAAGTGGAGGAAGTGTGAATACGTCCATTTGCAAGGAGTGTGGAAAACAGCATTGGGGCATCTGTCGCCGCATAACTGGAGCGTGTTTCAAGTGTGGTAGGACATTTAGCTAAAGCTTGTCCACAAGGTTACCCAAGAACCGAAAAACTGCTTTAGTGGAAATACATCAACAATGATACCGAGGGCAACTACAACAACTACTCTCGAGGGGACTACTTTATAACAGAAGGGTTTTTACCCTAGTTTCGTAAAAAGGCACGACTATCTGGAAAGACAAATGCGGTATGCCTTCCGTTATTTATTATGATGATAGCGATACCTATGCAATGGAATGGAACTAATTTGATTTGATATAACACTACTTGATTATGACCATGATAGATCAATTTACCTTTGATGTCGCCCTTACTATGGACCGGTTATATTTATGTGATTACTTTGGACTTGAATGTTATAGAACTACCTTGTTATGTCAATACCCTATCGAACTGCTTTTCTCCGTATGATAATACTTTACTTAACTATTGAATGACTATAGATGAATAAGGACATATAACTAAGATTTCGATTGAACTTCACTATCAGAAGGAAAGTTTGGAGGACCAAACTTTAAGGTGGGGAGAGTGTAATGACCCGGAATCGTATGACGTCATATTTGTAATTAGTTGAGTGTTTATATGATTTAATTGGGACTTATCCGTTTGATTGGGAAAAATATCTGTTGGAATGACAACTTCGGGACTGAAATCGACGACCTTAACGGGATCAGAAAATGAAATTGAAAATACCTGTATGATACCGGGAATATTTAGAACCATTCGAAAGAATAAATTGAGGACTGAATTCTGTCTGGTTCGTGAAGCCTTGTTTGGCTCAAGATTTTGGTACCAATTAATTTATTTGATATATATATAAGTTTAGATAAGTGTTGTTGACTTCATTGACTCAAAACAAAGAGAGAGGAAATATCTAAGAGAGAGAGGGAGAAGAATTCGGGAGAGGAAGAAAACAAGGGAAGAAGAGAAGGAAAAGAGGGGATTCAAATTGTTTGGCTTCAAATAAGTGATCAAGGTATGAATTTCTCTCTAAATACTTGAAGTAAAGTGGATCATCTATGATTTATGGCAAGTAATGGAAGGAAATTATGAATAATGGAGGGGTTTATATGATGTTCTTTTACCCTAAGTTGTATATTTGAGCATACATGGCATCTTCTTATGAAATTCATGTTCAAACCATAGTTTTCTTGCATGATTTTATACTTGAGAGAGAAACTCCATGATTCTAATAAATAAAGCTTTTATGAGTTTGATTTATGGTTTAATCTTTTGGTAATTCTTATGGGTTTGGTTTTAAGGTTAAAGTAAGTGTTTTCCTAATGGTTTTGGCCCTTGAATTTCATGATTTTGGACCTTGATTTCTACAAAAATGGAGCCACGGTTTTGCAGAAAATGAAGCTGGTTTTCACCTGCATTTTCACAATTCGCCGAAAGGGATTGGCCGCCGAGGGATTTCGTGACTTCCAAAGCACTTTCTCTCGGTTTCACCGCCGGCGTGGGTTTACGCCGGCGGGACCTGTTTTTCCGAAAATCCAAACAGTGTTTTATTGCATGTTTGTAGTATTCTCATTTCATTCTTAGCATTCTTAAAGCTTAATTAAGACTTGGTAATGTAAATATAGGAATATGTGGACGTAATTTGATAATGTTATGTGTTAAGGATTATGTTATATCATGGATATTTGCAGGTCAAAGTGTGAAGACCATAAACCGGTTCTGGAAACTCTCTGTAAGTAACATTTCTGTAAAGTTATGTTCTTACAACATATGTTCTGAAAATGCTAAGCTATATTATGTTTTCTGAAATGATAATGCTTTCTGTGTGAACGAATATCCTGATTTGCAAATGTAGTATGGCATCCATAGATAGTCCTAAGTCATGGGGGACGGCATGAAAATGCGGGTCCATGACCAGTTTACGAGATCTCGTTAGTCACTTCATTGTGACGATATGTGTTTAATCAGTATCCGGAACTGATTACTCTAGTCGGAAGACGTTCTGTTATGTTATGTGGAGTATGCCATTATTATGTTCTGATATGAATTGATTATGTTTGCGAGGATTTGTTACGGATATATGATATGTGGAATTCGTTCACTAACCCTTTACTGTTATGTTACTTGCTGGGCTTTAGCTCACCCCCGTATATATGTATTTTATAGGTGAGCAGTCGGGGAGCCAAGCCTAGGCGGAGTTCGTCTCGAGCCGCCGTTTTGAAAGCCTACCTGAGTTATGGTGCCTCGATTTGGGCTAGGCCCGAAGGCAGAGTGAGTTTTGGTTTTGTATGTATATGTGGCTTGCGCCTATATGTTTTGTATATGAATTTTGGATACATGTTTGTACATTGGTGGGTAAATAACTCATTTTTGGCATGTAAATATTCGTTCATGTATATGCACAGCTCTTTGGACTATTTGTATATTATTTCTGCTTCCGCGAGCCCCGGTTATGTATGTTTTGTATTGGAAGGCCTTTGGTAATCCAGGGTTACTGGCCGGTCTCGTCACCGAACTTCTAGGGGCGGGTTCGGGGCGTGACAGGAAACCACTCCCACCCTCCTGGCCTTCGGACCTCAACTTCTTCACTGGGGGCGCATCGGATGACTTAGCCTAGGTCAGCCTCTTTTTAGCGTCGGCTAGTTTGGATATCGGGAGTGTGTTCTCAGGATCTCTCTCAGAATCCGAAGGTATGGTGGTAACCTTGTCCTTAGCCTTGGCTTTTTTCACCCTCTTTGGCTCCTGGACAGATTGAAGGGAAGGTGTGGATTGAACTATAACAATGTCAGCCAAGAGGTCCTCGATAACGGGTGGTTTACAACCCATCTCTTCAGAGGTGGCGGCGACGATTACTCTGGTACCGAGTTTAAATGCTAGAAGGGCAAGTAAAGGATTCGTCGAATCGTAGCTCGGTGGTGCCGTTGATGTTGGGATGGTGGAAGGTTTTGGGCAGGAGCCAATGTGGATAGCTTGTTAGCTAGATCAAACGTTGATGCCTGATCTGGCCTTGGCGAAGAAGTGGCAAGTTGAGTGGATGCTAATGTCTTGCTCCTTCTGTGGATGTCAAAGAGAGAAGAGCTGTACATCAACACGTAGTTCAGGAGAATGGGGACCTTGTGTGTTTTGATTGGTAGGTCTAGAAGCTGTTTAAGATTTTGGCTCGGGATGTAGGACTACAGGAATGATTTGCTCGGTTGAGGAAGAGCAGCAAGAATGAACAAAGACATTAGAACCGAAAAGGCACATATGCATGAATGTTAAGAATATGGGACTTTGGGATGACCAAGTTCTTACCCTCATCCTCTCTAAAAACTCCTTGGCGAGAGGGTAGAGACGATCATCATCATCAGGCGCAAATTCACAATTGCCCGAGACAATCAAGTAGTTATCTCCAGCTCTTTTGTTGGAGTTTGGGAGGTCGGCTATGAGTTTGTAAGCTGTGGAGTGGGGTTTGAGGTAATAGGTGTAGCCACTAGTGGGCTTGAGGCCACACATGGTATAACAGAATTGGATGTTGGCGAGGGTGATCCTAGTATTTTCTTGGCGAGACAACTTGGCTATGTCGTTAATACCCCTAAACGTATTTATGGTTAATTGCATGGGGTTAAGTTTGTAGAAGTGTAAAACTTTTTGGAAAAGGATATTAAGGGGGCATCTGATTTCTCCTTCGATCATGGACACCATGGGAAATGGCATATAGATCTCTCCGGGCATGATGGAGTCCTCATTCCCAACCAACCTAAGATGAATATCGGCTGGAATGTTGAACTCTTGGCAGTAGTGCTCTAGTTTACTAGGGGAATCTACCCTCTATTTAAACATGCCCATGATCTCGGCTTTGATGTGGGGAATTTTGGAAAAGTGGACTATTTTGGTTGAAAGACCTCGGCGAGACCCTAATGAACGCTAGGGCAAGGATTCTGGAGATTTAAGGGAGGCCTGTTTCAATTTTTTAGAAGTGTATGGTTTCTAAGTCAAATCCCAAACCTAAATCTATGAAGATGAACAAGATTTGAAGGCAGAAATCTAGAAAATAGACAAAGAAAGCAGAGAAAACAAGATTCAAAATCCAAACCAAATAGAAACAAAAACACATATGCAGCAAGTATAGTGATATGCATTCAAGAACATAGAGAAAATAAGGACAAAATTAACACATTGATCAAATTCAAAATGCAAGTGAGCCAGTGGGCAAAAGTGAGAAAATGTGAACAAAGCATAGAGCATGAAAAGACAGGTTCAAGAACATGAATAAACAAGAACAAATAAGGGCAAAAAAATGTAGAACAGTGGATTTGAATGAAGATACAGATTCGATAGCAACACAAATACAGGTACAGATGCGTATAAAATACTTGAGAACAGTAAGAAACTGAAAGTGAAGAAAAAGAAATTGAGGATTTATAGAGTGAGGCCGAGGAAAGGGATGCCAAATTCATGTTCACCGGAGTCAAATGAGGATCTCGATCGGTATAGAACGGTAGAAAACTCGTCGGAAAGGTTGAACGGAACAGTTGTAGAAGCATGAAAGCACGACAATAGAGGTTTGAGAGAAATTTTGTAGAGAGAGTTTGAGAAGAGAGAGACTGAAATTGCAAAAGTGAAAAGACGAAGAGAGAGAGAGACAAGGAGAGAGGAAGAGTTTTGTTAAAATAAGAAAGGGTGACAAAACATGATATAATTGCCTTGGATGACGTGCCTGTCAGGCGGCGTGGCAGATTCAATGTGACTTGATGGCAAGTGACATGTATAGACTAATAAGGCGATGACACATGGAAGAAGCAATTGGGGTAATGGGGCACAATAGCTTATGTGCAGATGGGATTCTTGAAATTCTTGGACTAGTGGGGAAATGAACTCGACTAGCGAAGCTATCTCAGTTGAGAAATGTGATCTCGGCTGAGATGTTAAAAGAACTTGGTTCTTGGTTCTTGATTCTTGATTATTGATGAAGTGGACATTTGAGTTCTTGTTTCTTGGCGCCGACGAGTCATGATCTCAGTCAGAGAAGTATATTTATAGGTTCCATCACCCTAGGTTGCCGAGGTAATAGAACCTAGGGGGTAGTTGTGGAAAAGTATTTTGCAAATGACACCACGTGGCCGAGGTGGTTCCGACATGTCAGCTAAAATGCCATGTGGGTGTCATAGTTGCCAAGAGGATTGAGGTATCGCCGTGGTTCAGTGCAGTAATACTGGGATTATGAGATATCTACATAGAGGATAAGAGTCCTAGATAAAGAAGAGGCTCTTAGTTTGGATATGGATAAGGCTTTTGAGGAGTTCATCCCTATCTAGCTGAGAGTTTGAAATGAGCATTGAGCTTAGGTCCTATGAAGTGAGACTTCTAGAGGACTACGTCACTGCTAGCTATAAAAGGGAGGCACCTTCGTGGGTCTAAGATACGTTTTAATTTGGGCATTGAGTACTTATGTGAGATCTTTGAGAGATTGTTTGACTGACTTGATCATCAGAGTGCCACCCACTAGACGAACCACCGCGGTATTCTCATTTTCTTGTTGGCAAGTGGTTGGCTTAATCTATTATGCCGTGTGCTCTCCAGCTAAGTTCCCCGTTTGGTT
Organism: Camellia lanceoleosa; assembly: GCA_025200525.1. Lineage (NCBI taxonomy): Eukaryota > Viridiplantae > Streptophyta > Magnoliopsida > Ericales > Theaceae > Camellia > Camellia lanceoleosa. Next base: position 3,225,242 of record CM045766.1, on the reverse strand, counting down.
GTGTGGTCGGAAATCAACACCCACAGTATATATTTTGTGTCATTTTGATCCTTAAAGTATCAATTTTTTCAATTTCGTCATTCAATATTTTAAGGTTATGTTTCATTTTCTTTAGAGTAAATTACATTAGTAATCCCTACATTTTTCTTATTGTGCCATTTTGGTTCTTGTCATTTCAATTAGCTCGATTTTGACCCATAATTTTAGATTTTTTTTTTGGGTCAAATTAGTCCAATTAATGACACCGATTAGAGTTTTCAAAAAAAAAAAAAAAAAAAATGGCCACTAGTTGGTTGAGATTAACGTAGTAAGTTGAACAAATTTATAATTTTGCCTATAAAAATGTGAAGTTGCTTATATGCCAATTTTCCATCAAAAAAAAAAATTGTAATAATTAGACTAAATTGACACAAAATCATAAATTCAAGGTCAAAATCAAGCCAATTAAAATTACAGAGACCAAAATAACACAATGACTAAAGTATTATGACTAAATTGATTAGAATTTAATATTTTAAAATTTTAATTGACAAAATCGAAACTTTAGAGAGTTAACCAAAAATGTGTTAAACTTTAGGAACTATAGCTATAATTTATCCATTATATATATATATATATATATTGTCATTGTAGCAGGCTAAAATTTGACATTTGAATGGAAAAAATGACTTTTTGCAATATTTTTCACATTTTCATAAAATGAACTTAAAATTGAAAAAAAAAATGGTTTGATATTGTTAAAATTGAATAACTTCCTACTAATTACATATTTTTCTTTAATCTTACAGACATTGCTTTAACCTTGCTTTAGCGTTACCCTAATTCGACATGCATAGAAGAAGTCTCTCCTTTGAAGATAATTGCTGCAAAACGTTCTTCGTTTCAAAATGGAACCTCCTTAAAACTTTTGGCAGAATTTAATCTGTACGTGTTAGTCTCTTCAATCTCTATTCTTTCTTATCTATTACCTATTCTAAAATTTTCTTTATTGATTTTGTTTAATCCATTTGTTGGAAATGGTGGACTAACTATACCAGAAGTTCCCAAAATTGTACTTTCTTACACTTTAATTAAGGAAAGATGATATATAATCTAGTTAAGCAAAAATATTCTATGAATTTCAATCCATAAATCATTTTATACGAGCATAATTTTTTGGGATATTTTAACAAAAATAAATTATATTTGATAAAATAATTATAGTTTTATTACAAATTAATATTGTAAATAATATCTATTTATTAGAAATTATACAACTCCAATATAAACCCATCCTCTACACCTATGTTGAAAAGAGTAATGCTACACTTACCACTTTTTTATACCACTTTTAATGTACCACCATATGTGTTAGCACATCATTTGATATAAATACGAGTGATGGGATCTATTACACTAATGATGGGTTATCTTGGAGAAGAAGAGGGAATTGAAAGGTTGTAGATACCCCATTTTTGACCGACCTTAAGACTTAGACGTCATCGTCTGTACACTCGGTGATTGTGCATGTTTGTGCTCGTTTTGAGTTTCTGGAGCCTTCGGCTGAGTGCCTTGTCTCGGAACCTCTTAACTTTCTCCTCTTGGCCTGGTTTTTGGACCATGCCTTGTTGCCTTTGCTTAGAGGGAAACAAAGGCCTATAGGCCACTTGTAGTGGCCCGTAGACTAGTTTTCGGGGCTTCCGGCTTAGTGCCTTGTCTTGCGGACTGTTGTCTTTCTTCCTTTTTGGTTTATTTTTGAACCAAACCTTGTTACCCCTTTCCTGGAGGGTGAAACATGGGTGTAGACTAGTTTTTTCCCCTCAGAAACAGCTTTTCTTCCTCAGAGACCACTTGGTGGTCAACTAGGCTGGGTGGTCGGTCGACCAGACTAAGTGGTCTACAGCCTGCCACCACCTTCTCCTCTCTTTGTAAATCCTTTTTCTCCCCTGTAGACCAGTTTTCTTCCCTGTAGACCACTTTTGGTGGTCGGTCGACTAGGGGGGGTGGTCGGTCGACCACTTTAAGTGGTCTACGGCCTTTTTTTGCTTTTGCAGATATTTTTGGTGCCAGCTGGTGGCCACTGAATGCATCCTCCATACACGTGCATGGAGGGATTCAAACAAGTTTAAGCTTGTCAAGCAAGCTTGTGGTTGCATTGTTCTGTAAGAGGGGAGCTCTCTCTCCCTTTCCAGAGGTTCTAAGATTTTGGAGTCAAAAAATTTCACTCTCTAGAGTTCTCTCTCTCTCTCTATATATATATATTGTGTTACATTGTGCTCAAAAGTGAGTGTTCTTCACATTTTTTCCTACAAACACCTAGTCAAACACCACTACCTTGGAGCTGAGATTCTTGAATGTTTGTTTGGAGCTTAAAAAGCTAGTTTTTGGCTCAGAAAAGCTGCTGGTTTTGCTATTCTTCAAGGGTAAGCCATATTCTCTTTAAAGCTTTGTTTTAGTTGCTTACTTAGCCATCTTTGCATGCTTCTTTTGGCTTAGCTTTCAACTATAAAAACCTTTGTTTTGAAGTGTTTAAAAATGTTGTTTAAGGCCTTGTTTGAGTTAGGGGTGTCTCTCACTCTTCTGTGCCTTATTTGCTTTGCTTTGTGCTACCTTTTAAAGCCCTTGAAACTATCTCCTTTTGGCCTTCCTACCACTGAATTTCAGAGGAATTTTAGTGGTAGAAATGTGGTTTTGAGATCCCAAATGGGTGGGGATTGTCCCCCCTCCTCTTCTCTTGTTTGCTTGTGTTGATGGACCATCAAAAGAGCATGTGTTTCTACTTCTTTGTGGCTATTTTTAGGCTCATTTTTGTGACTTTTCAGACCTGCCTTAACTCTGTTTTTGGCTTTCATGGTCACCTCTTGCATGCTTATTGCACTTGTAGTGTAATCCTACTTGTAGCCTTGCAAAGTAGCATGTCTTTGTGCCTTGAATTTGCTTAGTTCAAGCATGTTTCTAGCCATTATTTTTCATATCATAACTCTGATTTTGGTTGGTGGAGTCACCTCTTGCTTGGTTTTGGCACTTGTAGTGCAATCTTGCCCTTTAACCTAGTGTACTTTGTTTTGGCCTTTCATGCTTGCTTGTCTTGGCTATACTCCATGCATATTTTGGCATTATCTTGACATGCTTTAGGATGGTTTTGAGTCATCTTGGTCCTTTGGGGCTTTCTTTGTATAGCTATAGTGCAAATGGCTTCACTAGTCTTGAGTTTTGAGGCTCGTAGCATGCTATATTTGTGATGTGTGCATGATATGGCATCATTTGGTAGGTGATTTCAGAGCTTATATCTTTGCCATGCTTCCACTTAAATCACTCTTTCAATGCTTTTGAAAAGTTGAGCCTTATGCCTTGTTTGTGAGCCAATAAATGAGTTTATTGTTCTTGCCATCTATGCTACAAGTCTAGCATGTTTTTGCCACTATTTTGACTTGCCTTAGATCTTTTTTGAATGGTTAGGGTCATTTGAGCATTGCTTAGTATGGTTGTAGTATAAAGGGCCTTGACTAGCTTTGAGTTTCAGGGCTTTTAACATGTTGTGCATGTGATGTTTGCATGGTGTAGCACCATTTAACATGTTATTTCAGAGCATATAGCCTTGCCATACTCTGATATAATTCATGCCTTTATTGTGTTTGAGAGTTGTGTTTAATGCCTAGCTTGCGAGCCAATACATAAGCATGTTGTTATAGCTTTTGGTGCTTCATTTTCAACATATTTCAGCCACCGTTTTGGCATGTTTGACATCTCATTCAAGGTTGGTTTGACCATTTGAGATTGATAGTGCATGCCTCATGTGTAATATGTTTCATCAGCTCTGATGCCTTAGCTTTTAAACATGCCACGCATGTATTGCTTGCATGATAGAGTCTTGCGCATGTCACTTTAGCATTAAAGATTGATCATCTTGTTTGCGTTGCATGTGTTTGGATTGGACGTTAATCCAAACACGAGGAATGTCGCACGTTTCATACTCAAAGTGATTAGACGTGTAGCATTTCTTGGTCACCGACCCTCTTGATCAAGCATAATAGAGGTGGAGGCCCTAATGTGTTATTTGTGCATTCATTGACATTGACTTGTGCAAACTTGGCTTCTCGGCCATTGTGCATTGCGATGCTCGGTTGGTGGCCCGAGAGTCGAGTACCGCACTCCCTTGAGCTTGAGAAATGATAGGGAGGGTGGTTGTGCACACATATCTTGCAAATACACTGCTATGCCCCTTGTTGTTCTCTGTTGCAACAAAACTGGAGCTTATAAATTAACCGGTCGGTGACCAAGAGGGTGGTCGACCGACCACTTTTTCTCGTCTACAACCAATTTTTTGGTCTCACCCTTTTTCTCGTCGGGCAATCACCAGAGGTCCCCATGTTGGAGCGTATAACTGAAGTTAGTGCACTTTTCAGAGATCAAATCAAATGCAAACAGAGGTAATTTTGGGCATAGCAATGGATTTTCGAGCAAGGCGATCGAGCATGCATGCATCCCTCGCCCCGAGGACCTCTTTTAACTGATTTAGCTTCTTTATTTAGTTAGTTAATTCGTCGGTTTTGTACTTAATTAGTTAATGTGCTTAATTAATCAATTTGTTTTGTAACAATTAGTTTAATTAGCGTAGCTAGTTAGCTTATTATTCGGACCATCCGTCGAGAGGGCAAATTTTGTAATAAGTGTGCATGTGTGTGTGAATGTCTTCCAACCCCACGTCTTTTTCTCTTTTACTTATTAGCTTTTGATGGTTAGTTTAGGACATATTTCAATTAGCATACTTATGCTCGCATGCATGCATCATTCATTTGTCTTGCATGCATCGGGCTCGGCGCATCATTCAAACTGCATTGTATTTCAATACATATTTGAATACGTGTTTAACAGCATGTTATCAAGTGTTGCATTCATATGCCATCTTAGATAGCCGAGCCTACTCAGTTGTATTTTTGCATGTGTTGCATTAGGCATTGTTGAGGTAGCTAGGATCATGCATCGATTACTAACTAGCTTCTGTTTTGGCTCGGAGTACACTGTAAGTGTTTATGCTTTAGCATCCTTGCATGAGTGTGAGTGTCGCCATGATAGCATGCTTGCCATGAGGCTATTTTCTTAAGTGATTAACTGCATGAATGCCTGTGGATGAAGGCTTCATTACTTGAATTAGAACAATTCATCAAAATGTATGTTTTAAGTCCACTTGGAGTGGCATTTGTAACTCGAGCATGCAAATGTCATAAATTATAAAAGATTGCCCCAAACCAATCCATTACTTAGGTTGGTGATTAGAGTTCTTGTATTCTAAAAATGCTAATGCTTCTCAGGTTGTGAGAGCTTTTGCATTGAACTGTTATTGGGAATTTGTTCTGGTTTTCATCGATTTATATTCCATCACTCTTGTTTTGATTTGTTTTATTTAGCTTGCTAGGTATTCGACTTCAGTATTTGAGTTGCTGTAGTGCAAGGAGTTCTTCAGTGCCCATCGGGACACCAAAAAAAATCACAAAGCTCTGGTAAGTTTAACTAGAACTCTTAACTCTATTTGGTTGCTAATTTTATTTTTTTTCTCATTCTTCTGTGAAATATTGATTTCTTTTTAAAAAAAATTATATCTTTGTTCCACTTGCCTATGTTTCTTGGAATCAAAGGTCTACACCAAGGTTTTGAAAAGCGGTTATGTTGGCAAATACGAACGGTATGTGGCGCTGCTATGTTGCGGTTATTGATTATGATTATGGGTGTAAAAGTCGCGTGTGAACGTTGCAAGAACCTAACCGTGATTTTTTTAATTTTTCGCATAATTTGAAAAACCTTACTGATACGTTTTTTTTTTTTTCATGATCATATTTATTGGGTTTAAAATAAATATTGATCAATTTTTGTAAATTTTTAAGTATGATCCAATATATTTCATATTTTTAATTACTATAAACTGAGTTTTTTACATTTTCTTTTAATAATTAATGACTTTATATTATACAAAAAATCAATCACTAACTATTATATATAAGATAAATAATGACAAAGTAAGAAAATAAATAAGAACCTAAATATATATATACATATTTTAATCAAGCCAAATAAATAATGACCACACTTATTATTATTATTATTATTATTATTATTATTATTATTATTATTATTATTATTATTATTATTATTATTATTATTATTATTTTCAAACAATATATAGATAGATAGACAAACAAAATGGCTGAGTGATAGCAGTTGAATAGAATAGCATAGGTCTTACAGCTTTAACAAATCAATAACATGTTCTTCGTCTTTCTTCTTCTCTCTCTCTATCCCTTGCTCCTCCATTTTCTCTCTTTATTTTTCCTCCTCTCTCTATCCCTCTTCCCTCATTTTTAGCTTTATTTTTTTTGTGTTTTTTCGAAAGAAACAGTTCGGAACCGTTACATAATAGTGCGTAACAGGCCGTTACGATTGTTATGGCACCGTTACGACAGCTACAGTAGCCGCTACGGCCGACACATCTGTGAATCTCCATCACACTGCAAAAGTAGCCATAACGGGTGGCGGTAACCACCAAAATCGTTACGTAATGACGTTACGTAACGGTTGCGGCCGCTTTTTAAAACCTTGAGATTTTCGGTTATATTGTCTTCAATTAGGGATATAAAGTGAGGTTATTTACTGATTTGGGATGCTTCAATATATATATATATATATATATTTAAGAATAATATTTACTTGCATGTTTCAGATATCGTAGTTTTCACCCGATTCTTATATCAAATTCATATGTTTTGACAACTTTAGGTAATTCTGTTCATTTCACCACCCCCCCCTCCCCCACCCCAAAAAAAAAAAAAAAAAAAGAGATGTGAGTTTTTGAAACCCCAATGAAGATAGCTCTCTAGATTTGCCAAATCAATTTATTGAAGTTGTGTTAATTGAATTGGATGATTCAGGTATATAATCATCGTTTTGGTGAAGATGATGGATGACTTGATGAAGCTGAAGAGAGCTTTGGATGAAGTTATTTTCAGAGAATTCGGAGAGCGCACTGAATATTATTTTTTATTAAAATGAGAAAATATTAGCAAATTTTATTTTTATTTTTTTGTATTGTCATATTGAGTTTTAAGGGTTTTTTTTTTAATGGAAAATTGAAAAATGAATACTCACTCACATTATGGTATATATTTTGAAAATGGGGATGGATGATAGGTTTGCTTTGAACAAAAGTCAAATGATCATTAATTATGATTTTTCTTTTTCTTTTTTCTTGAAAAAAAAAAGAGAGAAATGGTGGCATTTTTCATAAAAGTGTAGCAAATGTTGTCATGATTATGTCATAGATAACTCCTCTGACAAACATAGTTAACAACTGTTAAGAATTAGTGGCATTTTTAAAAACGTCATTTAAAGTCTTCAAAACAACACAAAGATACGATGACAACCGCATCATCAAAGAATTTTATAGACGTTGATGTGCATGTATTTTCCCAATCTGCTTAATTTTGGACAGATGGTGTAGACACCCATTATTGATAGCCCTTAGGACTTGGGCACTACTAATGGTTTACTTGGTGATAGAAGATGTGCAGAGAAAAAGTTCGATTTCTTCGGCAAGAGGAGAGTCAAGTCCCAACCTCAGACCCCATTTTGGACCAAAGCTATTTTGAATGGTTTTTAGACCTTAAAACCCTTTCGTTCAAAATATTTTTGCAATAAAGTTTCTACGATGCTCTGAGGCTCGCATTTTGTTAAATGTTGCGCTTTTCGGTAAACCGAGCGAGGACAAAGTCGAAATGAATGAAAGAGAGATGAAATCTTTGAAAAATCTTTCAAAACACATTGTTTAGGGGTTTGGAGTTGAAGAAAAGAGGAGAAGAGGGAAGAAACCAAGTTGAGGAAGAAGTTGGGTATGTATCGCTAAGAGAGAGTCGAGCAGCCCTTGCTAAATCAGGCCTATCCTTTTCAATACTTGGATTTAAGCTATGAGGCCACCATTGTTGGAAATCTTACTTCCTGGGCTTCATTTTTCACTTAAGAATCTCCTAAAGCCGTGTCCGGATGGGGGAGATATGATTGGTTGAAGTTGGGCATCATTCCGGTTGGACCGAAATTGAGCAACCTTCACTAAAAGAGGTATATCTCTTAGCACACATGGAATTTTGAGGTGAGGCCACAAAATTTAAAAAGAAGACTTCCGAGGATACAATTTAGGCTCAAGAATGACCTGAAAAGGAGTCCAGATGAAGGAATTAGGCTTGTTTCAAGTCAGGGACCAGGACTAATTTTTTCCATCGGCCTCTATGGAAGTGCATCGGCCACAATTGGACCGCATCGGCCATAGGTCGGCCAAAAATGTTGGCCGATCGGCCAAAAATGTCCAGAAAGCCCAGAATTGGCAGATATTTCTCCTCCAGCTGTTTCCAGCTTGTGCCACTTGTCCTATCTCAGATCTTTTCGACCAAGCTTGATATTTTGCTATATAATGAAGAATTATATCTCATATTCAATGGTGAGAAGATTGGAGGATAGATTAGAACAACTTTGGCAAAAGATTTTGGAGCCTCTCTCTCTAGAAGCTCTCTCTAGATTTCACTCTCTCTAAGGATTTTGTGCTTGAAGGCTTGCATACATCCATCTTCAACCGATCAACCCTTAAGAGGACTTGATCACCATTGGGCTGAGGTCCCTTAGAACTTGTTTTTGGCTGCTAAAGCTTGGTTTTAACTCAGAAATCTTGCTGTTTTGCTGTTTGGCTTCAAGGGTGAGCACTTGTCTCTCTAAAGCTTTGTTTTGCATGCTTGTTTTACCACCATTGCAAACTTTTTTTGGCTTGGTTTTGAACTAAATAAAACTCTATTTTTCAGTCCTAAAAATGATGGTTTAGGCCTATTTTGTGTTAGGGGGTTGTCTCTCCCTTTTGTTCCTTAGCTTGTATAGCTTTTGAGCCATCTTCCAAGGCATTTCAAAAACAACTTTTCATGGCCTTTTAACCACTAAAATCCATAGGATTTTTAGTGGTAAAAACCTTATTTTGAGGGCCCAAATAGAAGAGGGTGGTCCCCTCTCCTCTTGTCTTGCTTGCTAGTGTTGATGGCCAACCAAATGAGCATGTTTTTTTACTTCTTTATGGCTTTGTTTAGGCTCATTTTGTGACTTCTTCGACCTAGCATATCACTGTTTTGGCTTGGTTTGATCACCTTATGCATGCTTTATACACTTGTAGTGTAATTCTTACAAACTAGCCTTATATGCCTCATGAAGTAGCATGTTTGTTAAGCATGTATGAGCTCCATTTCAGCATATTTTTGGTCATTATTTAGAATGTCAGAACTCTATCTAAAGTTGGTTTGATAGCCTCTTGCATGCTCCATGCACTTGTAGTGCAATTCCATTCACTAGCCTAACATGCGTCATGCTTTTGACCATCATTCTAGCATGCTTTTGGCTCAACTACAAGAAGCTTTTGTTCATGTTTTACCATGCTTAAGCTCTTATTTGTGTTGTTTTGGTCATGCATGCATTGCTTTGTATAGCCATGGTTCAATCTTGCTCACTAGCTTTGTGTATTGAGTCTACTAGCATGCATTGCTTGGACTATCTTCATGATTTGGCATCATTTTTATGTGATTTCAGAGCATATTTCATGGTCATGCACTCACATCTTTCACTCTTTCAATGCATTGGAGAGGTTGTGCTTTATGCCTTAAATATGAGCCTTATATGTATGCCATCATGCCTAAGCTTTTGGGATGCCATCTCAGTGTGTATTTGGTCTTATTTTGTCATAATACAACTCTGATTTTTATTGGCAATGTCATCTCATGCTTGGTTTGGTAGGTGTAGTGTAATCCTCCTCATTAGCCTTGCATACTCCATGTTGCATGCCCTTTATGCTAGCTTGTTTTGGCTCTAGTCCATGCATATTTTAGCCTTGATTTGACATGCTCTAGGACTGTTTTAAGGTGTCTTGGTCATATGGTTCATGTTTTGCATAGCTATAGTGCAAGTGCCTATGCTAATTTCATGCTTTGAGCCTTCTAGCATGCCATGCTTATGTTGTTTGAATGATTTGGCATCATTTCTTACTTAATTTCAGAGCATGTAGTGTTGTCACACATCCACACATTTCACTCTTTAAGTGTTCTTGAGAGTTGGTGTCTTCATGCCTTGTTTGTGAACCAAAGTGTATGCATTTTTGTATGTGCTTTCGGGCTTCATTTCCATAACATTTTGGCCACTGATTTGGGCATGATGGAGATTTGTCCACTCTTGGTTTAAGTCCATTGAGTATGTGGTTTGCATGTTGTTGCATGCTTGGTACATTGCATGTTGTTGCATGCTAGTTGCATTACATGACATTTGCATGCTCGAGTTCCATTGCATTTGGCATGCTTATGTTGAGTTGCATTACATTTCCGTGTTGTGTGCTTTGCATTGTGTTTTGACAGGGAGTTAGTCCAAACACAGAAGCGAAGGACGCTTTCAGACTTGAAATAACGAAACGTGCCTCAATTCTCGGTCGCCGACCCTCTTGATCATGCATGATAGAGGTTAAGGCATTTATATGTTTTTGTGCATTCATTTGGCATTGATTTGTGCAACTCGGCCTCTATGGCCATCATGCATCAAAGTGCATGATTGATGGCTTGAGAGCCGAGCACTACACACCTTTGAGCCTTAGACATGATACGGGGTGTAGTTGCATACATTTTCTTGCAAATACATTGCCATGCCTTTGTTTGTACTCTTTTGCAGCAAAAAATAGAGTTTGTAGGAAGACTTGGCTGATCGGCTATCAAGTGTGCCAATCGGCTATCAATCATTGGCTGATAGCCTCAAAATTGGTCGATGACCGTTATCCTTTGGCCGATGGCCATACCTCTTGGCCGATGACCTCTCAGCATGTCCATGAGGTGGATCAAAAGTGTTTTGGAGATTGGCGCAATTTTCAGAAGTCCAAAACAGTGCAAACAGAGGCAACATGAGGCATGGTAACGGATTTCCGAGCGAGGCAATTGAGCATGCATCTTCAAACTCTTAGAACTTAGCTGAGGCGTTGTAATTTGTAATTAGCTTTGCTTGATTAGTTAGCTTTTGCATCTGTAATTAAACTAGTTAATTTGTTAATTAGTTAACGTGTTGTAATAATTAGCTTAGTGTTAGCTAGTTATTCAATTTGATTTTGTAATAATTAGTCTAATTAGATTATTAGATTAGTTGCTTAGCTTAGCATAGCTAGCATAGCGTATTCATTCGGACCCTCTGTCGAGAGGGCGAATTTTGTAATAAGTGTGCGTGAGTGTGTGAATGTCTTCCAACCTCACGTCTTTCTCCCTTTTACTTATCAGCTTTTGATGGTTAGTTTTAGGACATATTTCAATTAGCATCCTTATGCTTCACATGCGTGTATCATTCATCTGTCTTGCATGCACCGAGCTCGGCGCATCCTAGAAACCACATTGTATTTCAATACATTTACTTGAATACGTGTTCAACAGCATGTTATCAAGTTGCATCTCATATGCCAGCTTAGAATAGCCGAGCCTAGTTCTAGTTGCATTTTGCATGTGTTGCATTATCCATCTTAACATAAACTAGGATCATGCATGATTTCTAACTAGTTGTTGTTTTGGCTCGGAATACACTGTAGGTGTTTATGCTGTAGCATCTTGCATGTGTGTAAGTGTTAACATGATAGCATGCTTGCCATGAGGCTATTTGCTTAACTGCTATAATTGCATGAATGCTTGTGGATGAAGGCTTCATTGCTTGAATTGGAACAATTCATCAAAATGTGAGTTTTAAGCCCACTTGAAGTGGCAAAATCATGTTTTTTTTCTAAGCCCACTTGAGGGTGGCAAAATCCACGTCTTAGCCTACTTGCGAGTAGCACATTCAAACCATTTTCAAATAAACATGAGATGTTTGGTTCTAACTTAGGTGATTTAGTCTATACTTGTATGTTGCGCGCATCACATAGTAATGACAGATTAATAAACTGGAATAAAAACACATGTGTTTTCAAAAACAAAATATCATGTTAGTAAAGGCCAATCTTTGATCGGGTGAGCGGGGGTGCTCATTGCATCACCTTTCCCTCTCGTACCCATGTTCCCGAGCCGAGGCAACTTTGGTGATGATGGACATGTTGCCTTAGACACGAGTCAGGGTTTTCTAAATTCCCCCCAAAACAAAATATTTAGGTGGCGACTCTATATCTGGCAAAGTAGTCCATGTTTGGCACTTCTTCAATAAAATCAATTTTTCAAAACGATTTGCCAGATTTGGACTCTTTGGTGATTTATTGGTCTTGCATTGCACTTTGTGAGATTAGATTCAGAATCGTGACATTGAGTCTGAACTGTAGTAACTAATGAACAAAACAATTTCGTGTCCTCGCGCACGGAGCCATGGACGTTCGAGCATGTCTACAGTTTCTGGCGACTCTGCTGGGGATTTAGAGAACTTGACTCGAACTCATGATATCTTGTTTCGATTACACTTATGTGTCTCTTTGCATTGCATTTGCATTGGTGCGCCTAGGATACCGTGTTTGCCATATGCTATTCCTGAACGGTTTGCCAAAGGCTTGCTTTAAGAAGCGTGCCATAAGGCTGACCGGTTGCGAGGTCTACCACGACGGGAACACAAAGCCCGATTTTTACCGGGGCACCCTTTTTGACTATTTGACCTAGTGCATATTGCAATCCACAGTGACCATTCTGAACTAGGATAGGTTGCTTACTTGATTGTAGGCTGTTTGAAACCGCTGCATGCATAGTGAAACCGTACCTCCTGACCAAACCCTACCCCTCCATAGGGGTGTTTTGGCTCTTATTTGCTTGGTATGTGTTGTTAGGGTACGTCTCTATATGTTGTATGTATCAATTACAAGTCTAAGTATCAGCCTAAGGGTATCAGTTTACAGGCAGAATTTTGGGCAGAATTCAGTAGAAAGTGCAGTTATTCATCTATGCTCGTATTTGTTCTGGTGAAATCAGGCTGAGATGCTGTATGTTTTCTCTTTTGCAAGGTAGTCTTGGAACCATAGATTCAAAAGGCTCCAATATCCCCCGAGTACACCAGACTTGTATCGATAGACTTTGTTAGCTCATAATTGGTTCAGCAGCAACCTGTGTTTGCTTCACTCCCACCGGTTACAAGACGAAGGAGGTTCAGGTGGAATTCACTAGTATAGTTTCTACAAGCAGTCACACCTTAGTTCACCCGGGTCTAGTCTAGTCTGGGAACAGTTGTCTGCATTCAGCTCAGCACGAGATCAATCACCCATTCCCATGGCTCAGCATCCCCCAGCCAATGTGGAAGAACAGATGTGGTACCTGCAACAAACAATCGAAGCACTACAGTAGGACGCAGTCCGTCAGGCTGAAGTCACGGCTCGTCAGGCCGAAGTGATAACCCACCTACAACAACAACAACCACAACAGGTTGCGGCTTCCACATCTCATACACCTCCCATGGGTAACCCGACACCCGGAGCCACTACTTACACTGCCAATTTTCAACAGACTCAGGGTAATCCGACGGAGCCAATGCTAGAGCAAGTCTTTAAAGCTCCTGTCTATCAAGCCGAAGCTCCGTTTGGATTTGAGGTTGACCTAACTGCACTTAAGGTAAATAAACTGGAGAAGTTATTTAGACAAGCACAGGGAGTGAACTCCATCCCGGATTTAGAGGACGGGTATACTGAATCTCCAGTTACCTTACTGGAGCGGTTTAAAATGTCGTGTATCGACTGCTTTGATGGCTCTGGAGACCCAATGGTGCATCTCCACCTATTTTCTAATATCCTGAGGCCAATGGGTTTGACCACAGCCCAGAAGTTGTCTCTTTTGGGCCAAACCATGTATAGGATAGCCGTAATGTGGTATGCAAAATTGGAGGACTCTGTGAAACAGAACTGGGAAGAGCTGGCTGAGGCCTTCATTGCTCAATACTTCTACAACACACAGATCGAGGTCACAACTCGTGATCTCGAAGTTACCCCCCAAGAGCCAAATGAGGGTTTCTCAAAGTTCATGACGAGATGGAGGGCAAAGGCCTCAATGATGACTACAAGGCCTTCTGACAAAGATCAAATCAGGATGATTGTTCGGAATCTGCATGGCAAGTTGCTGCAAAAGATGATTGTTCTACCTCTATTTACCTTTCCAAACCTTCATGAAATGGGGGTTCAAATCGAGGATGCCATCAAACAAGGGATTTTTGTGGAAGAAGATGAGCCTGTGAAGAAGAATGTTGGTCGCAGTTCCAATGCTACTACTGATGGTAGCACAACTGCGAAATGCTTAGAAGTAGACACTATCACCACATCCCTCAATGGCCAAAAACCAACCACTTCAAATCAGCCCCAAGCCTGAAAGTTCAATCCTCTTTACATGAGTCTCTCTCAAGCTTTGAAAAAGCTGCGAGAAGAAGGGCACCTAGAACTCCTAGAACCTCAACCCCTTCCAAATCCTCTTCCACCACGATATGACCCAGCTAAATACTGTGCCTATCATCAACAACACGGTCATGATACGTACCGTTGCATCCGCCTCCGTCATAAGATTCAGGATCTTATTGATGAAGAGACCATACCTCCACCTAAAGGACCTCGGCCCAGTACTGACCCATCATCTCTGCATCTCAATCAGATCCATATACTGCCATCCACCTATGACCCTAGTATATACATCACCCCAGCCCATTTACCTAAGCTTGAGGTGTTCATTTCAGACAGCATGGATTTATCCATGATGAATGCACCTGAACCCCAATCATCTCAAACCCATGAACCCACTACTTCTGAGCTAATGAGAATGATTGAAGATTTGCAAAGAACTTTGGCAGATTTAGCCTTTGGAATTTTGGCTCCATCATCGACCACATCGCTTGCTAGAAATTTCATGCCAAAAGGTCCTACAATCTTGGGGTAGGCTACAATTGAAAATGGTCGACCTGAAGCCATCTTAGATCTGGGTGGTGGCGTGTCGATAACAACAGGGCCCCGCTCTGATATAGCAACCCAATCCTTTGGCAAAGTGGAGGTGAGTGGAAAGAACAAGGCAAGGGCAGACATTGATCCCCATGAATACCTTCTATGGGCTATTGAGGCTTTGAAAGCCAAAGGGCTGAACAAACAACAAGTGATTGTGGTTGTTGCAAAGACTGTGGATGGCACTTTTGCCACTCAAGTTGAGGGCAGTTTGAATCAAGGGGCAAGCCAGGAAAAGGGATATTGTGCCAGAAATGTTCCTTTTAGCTCCAATCCTACACTCAGAAGAGATCATCAAACCCAGTCAGCACCTGCCAATCCCTTTGCTGGTACATCCAACACTCTACCGACCTTGAAGTACCCACCTCAAGGCTAGAGGGTTTTTCATCCCCTTTATATGACTTTGTCCAAAACTCTTCAAATCCTTATAGAAAAGGGCCATCTCAAACCCCTAGAGCCGCAGCCATTACCAAAAAACCTTCCACCCTCCCATAACCTGGCTAACTACTGTGCTTTCCATCAACAAGCTGGCCATGACACTGACATGTGTTTTCATCTTTGCCACGAAATACAAGATCTGATTGATAAAGAGTTCATCATCGCGCCAGGTCCTGCAAAGTCTATCGGCGCTAGATCAGTGAACTTGGGGGATAATGTGATTATGTGATCAGGGGATGAACCACCTGCGGATGGCGTTCAGTTTACTCCAAATACGGGAATGGCATGCACTGTTTTGAAAATATTGCTTACTTTACTTTCTGACTTGGGTATTGGGTCAGTTTTGTTGTGTTGTATTGAGTTAGTTGGGTTTGTCTTGTTGTATCGAGTCAGTCTTGTTGTGTTAGAGTTGGGTGATTTTGGAGGTGTTACCTTAGGCATCACTGTCCTTGTTTTGTGTTTGTCTTTTACACCCTTTCTTTTGAGTCTGTTTCTACCATTGAGCCAGTTGGGCTAGAAGATCTGAACGAAACAACAGTGATTTTCACACTTTTGTGCTTGTTTCTGCCTTGAGCCAATTGTGCCAGCAAGTTTGAATGAAATGGCGATGCTCTTCACCTACTTTTCTGTGCCTTGAAATCATTGCATTGACCTAAGTTTTTCAAAACTTTTCAAACACTGTGATGAAAACAAAGAGGAATGAATTCCTCGGGATTTGCAAAATTTCATCAAACTAAGAGAAAGAGAGGCGTGCTAAGCCCTTAATGAATAAGATCATGCTTGTTAGTGTGAGTACTGAGAAGGATCCTGGCTTGATCCAGATTGGTTCCGCATTGTCTTCAACGCGAGCGATTAATCGTTTTCTTAAAAAATTTCAAAAAATGTTTTGCATGGTTCTGCGAAGACCTGTGTGGAATCGCTCTTGAGACTGTGTAGCCTAGGATCGTTCTCAGCCTCAAGACTCAACCCCTTTGCTTTCAAACTTTGAACTTTGATTCAGAATGTTCAACGGTCAACCACAATGTGAGGTTTCATGGCCAAATTAGAAGTAGCCCTTGAACTAAGGGCAAGAAGGTTAGATTGATCAAAGGAAGCTTACAAAGCTAGATCAGAAGCACCCCTTCTAACCAGGGGCAAAAATGTCAGATGTGCTCAAAGAGTCAAAAATTGGGACATTTCTCAAGCTAACGAAGGTCAGCAAGAATGCCAAATCCCAGAAGGGAGGAAAGAAAAAAGTGTTGCCGAAGGACAACCAAGTTCCTATTTGCAACACTAGGGGGAAATTCAGCACCCCATTGGATGGACTTCTACATCATCAATGAACAGCAGCAATTCTCCTGGATTCAGATGGTTTTGAGATCTCAAAACCATTCAACATGGACAAAGTTACACTTTCACCCTTGAGAGGCTCGCTGGGACAAAAACCCGGAAGGGCGACTCAGACAAAAGTTAGAGCAAGAGAAAAAAGCAAAAAGAAAAAGAACAAAAAAAAAAAGAACAAAAATGAAAAAAGAATAAAAATGAAAAAATGCAAAGAAAAGAAAAACAGAGCTCGCAAGGTTGAAAACCCAGAAAGGGCGGCCTTAGCAAAAGTTAGAGCGCAAAAGGAGAGGTTAAATACCCGAGTGTACCTTAAACCCAGAACTACGTCAGGCTTGATTCTCATCTTTGGGATACGTAGGCAACTTCATTTTGAAGTCCATCCGTACAACACTTCAAATTCAACTATCTTGTCCATGAGATTGAACGGGTCATCTTTGTCATTTCTGTATCCAGGAGTTCGGTTATGAACTTCACTATGAGAACTGATTACAGTGTGCTGCGGTACTATTCAAACAAGGGGCAACTTTTCGTTACCGTACAATGTGTTATGGTGCCATTCAGACAAGGGGCAACTTTCCGTTGCCATGCAGTGCCCTTTAGCCAAGGGGTAATTTTTCATTGTTTAGGATCTAAGGTTGTGCCTCTTGAGAGTAGGTTCCGTGCTCGTTGAGTAGTGGCCATTTGCAAAAATAGTTTTGAGAATTTTTAACGAAGTTGACTAATTTTCTCAAAAATTACTCCATTTTTTCCAAAACTGGACCATTTTCTTGGACCCAAAAAAGGAAAATTTCCAGTGCTCATAGCTTGACTTGCATGATTTCAAATCAGAAAATTGAACAGGCATGTTAATCTAACTCTCAAATTGGTCAAAATTGTTTTCGTAGAAAGCCAAAACAAAAAATGGTGAAAATGATGAACTAGGGGCACAGTTGAGTCAAGTTTCCTGTCTGTTCCCCCATTGTCAGCATACTTACTAGAAAAGGGCACCATACTTGCTGGAAAGGGCACCGTATTTGCCAGAAAAGGGCACAACTGAAGTTAACAATAAAGGTGTAGACACCCCATTTTTGACCGCCCTCAAGACTTGGGCGTTACTGATGGTTTGCTCGGTGTTGAGAGATGTGCAGGGCACAGGTTCAATTCCTTCGACAAGGAGAGAGGCAAACCCTTCAAAACACTTTGTCTAGGGGTTTGGAGTTGAAGAAAAGAGGAAAGGAGAGGAGAAAACTGGTTTGGGAGAAGTTCGGCATAGATCCGGGTAGAAGGGAATCGAGCAGCCCTCGCTAAATCGGGCTTATTCAATTCAATACTTGGAGTTAAGCTATGAGGCCACCATCATTGGAAAGAAGACTTCCGGGGCTTCACTTTGCACTCAAGAATCTCCTAGATCCAAGTCCGGGTGGAGGAGATATGATTGGTTGAAGCTGGGCATCATCCCGGTTGGATCGAGTCTGCGCGACTTCACGGAAAAGGGCATAACTTTTTGGACAGAAGGAATTTTGATGCAAGGTTTGCGCCATTGGAAAGCTAACTTCCGGGGCTTCGATTTGCATACCCACCGGTCATGTTTTGACCAAGGAATCATCCATCGGCACTCTATTTAGCCGACCGGCAGAAAAGAGTGCCGACCGGCACTTTATTTTGGCCGATGATCACACCTTCTGGCCGACCTGAACTCTTTGAACCCCCCAAGCATAGTGCACACACCGTGCCAGCTGGGATGTCAGAACCAGACCCACGTGCATACATGTGCCCATTTTGCACCCTTTAACCACCTTTGGCCCCTATTTTGCACCCTTTGCTCATGGATTCTTGAGGAAGCCTTGACCCTTTGTCTTGGCTTCCTCAAGAAGCCTTACCATGTCCAAGCTTCCTTGCAAGCCTTGCACCCTTTGACCCTTTGAAACTTAGCCTCTAAGTCTTGTTTTGCTTGCCTATATAAGCATGCCCCCTCTCCATTGCTCAAGGGTTGGAGTTTTGGAACAAAAACCAGAGATATATAGATATATATCTGAGATAGATAGATACAACCCTCTATCTCTCTCTATATCTCACTCCTTTGCCTCCAAAAGTCCATTATTCTTGGCCATTCCTTCACCAACCCATAGCACAACACCACCACTTCCATTTCCAACAACTTGGGGCTGTTCTTCAGAGCTTAGGAGCACCTAAACTTGGTCCAAGAGGTGCTGGTTTGCTGGTCTTCAAGGGTAAGTCCTCATCTTCCCTTTTCTTGCATTTTCTTGCTTCATTCCTTAGCCCTAGTTGCAAGCACTTTTGGGCTCCGACCCAAACTTCAAATAGTCTTATTTTGGGGTCCTCTTCATGTTTGATTGAGGATCCCTTTCCGTTTGGTGGCTGCATCTAGCACCTATCTCAATATCCTCTTGTATGCCATGTTTCTTGCATAGAATATTTGGCTTGTGTATGATCTGTTTCAGAGCATGATGTAAGCTAAGAATAGGCTTATTTTGAGCCCTTCTTCAACATTGTTGAAGGGCTCAACATTGTTTGCATACTCCATGTGCTACTTGCTTTGAAATCCATGTGATTTACCGTAATCTTGCATGCTTTCTTAGCCTATCTTGCTTCTGTTTTTGTGGCTGGTCATACACTGAAAATGTGCTTATTTTGTCATGTATAAGATCTGTTTTTGGTTGTTTAGGTCATCCATGACATGCCTTGTATAGCCACTTTGCATTTTGGCTTGCTAGCCTTAAGTGCATGAGTATATAGCATGTGTTGCTTGCATCATTTTAGTGGTTTGGAACCATCTAGCATGCTATTTCAGTCCCTTTGGTGTGCTTGTATGCTTACCTTAGTTGTCTCTTTAGTGCTCTAAAAGTATGTGTTGTGTACTCCATGTTTTGGCCTTAATGCATACCTTTGAATTTGAACCATCTAGATGCCATCTAGGGGGTCCTTTGGGCTTAGTTTTATGTGTTAAAACTCTGATTTTAATTGTTTAAGTATAGCCATGTGTGGTTGTACTAAGTGTGGTTCAAAGCCTCATTGGCTTGCCTTAATGCTTGGACCATTTGTATGCATGCTTAGCCTAC
The DNA here is from genome assembly GCA_025200525.1 of Camellia lanceoleosa. Classification (NCBI taxonomy): domain Eukaryota; kingdom Viridiplantae; phylum Streptophyta; class Magnoliopsida; order Ericales; family Theaceae; genus Camellia; species Camellia lanceoleosa. Next base: position 3,205,472 of record CM045766.1, on the reverse strand, counting down.
TTTGTTGCTTGATTTGGCATCATTTTGTGGCATGATTTCAGAGCTTTCTAAGCATGCCATGTATCCATGTTTACCCTCTTTTAAGTGTGCTTAAAAGTTGCTCTTGATGCATAAGTGTTGGACCTTGTATGCATGCATGTTTGTGTGTACACTAGCCCTCATTCCCATGACACTATGGCCCTTGCTTTTAGGCCTATTTAGGGCTGCCTAATCCATGTTTAAGTCCATCCTTCATTTGGTTTGCATGCTCGCCTTGCATGTTTACTTGTATGTTTTGCATGAGTGCATTACATTGATCACATTGCATGCTAGATGACATGTTTAGGGCTTCATTGTATTGACATGCATGCTAGGCCTCTTGAAGTGAGTGTGATAGAGGCTTAGCACCCTTATGTGCTTGTTTGCATTACATACATTTGAAATCAAATTTGCACACTTGGTTCTTGGGCCATCACGCATCGAAATGCGCGATTGGTGGTCCGAGAACCAAGGACTATACTCCCTTGAGTCACAAATATGATAAGAAGTATGGTTGGTGCAAACATTTGTCCCAAAATTCCATATCATGTACTGCTGCTGTTTGTTGCTGTCAAAACTGTCTCCTGCAGGAATTTAGTGCCGACCGGCACTCTTTAGTGCCGACCGGCAATCTTTTTGTGCCGATTAGCTTTCATTGCAGTCGGTGGCCAAACCCCGCAGCCGGTGGCCAAACCCTTCAGCCGGTGGTGATCCTCAGGGTATGTGGAAGGTGTCCCAGGACTTTAGCAATTTTCCAGGGAGGCAGGACAGTGAAACAGAGGCAGCAGTGGCATGGCGCGGGTTCCCGGGCAAGTCGCATCGAGCATGCATCATTCACGCATCCCAAGGCGAGGGGCTGTGCCCCCCTTTTATTTCACATTTATTTATTCAGTAATTGGAATTTGTAATATTTATTCATTTATTCTTGGATCAGATATTATTTTGGTCCTCCGGCGAGGGCACAATGTAAGAAGTGTGTGTGAGTGGGTGTATGTCTTCCAACCCCCATTTCTTTCTAACCCTTTTATTTACCCGCTTTCGGTGGTAGATTAGAGCATGTCTAAATTAGCATACCTTATGCAATGCATGCGTGCATTCATGCATTTGTTCACATACATCGGGTTCGGCACATCATGCAAACTGCATCGTACTTTCAATTCCAAATTGAATACGTGGTAGTCGCTGCATTTCATGTGCCATGCTTAGGATAGCCGAGCCCATTTAGATTACATCCTTGTGTGTGATGCATTAGCCACTTGACATGAACTAGGTCACGCATGTTTGCTAACTAGTTTACTGTTTTGGCACGGAGTACGATGTAAGTATTTACGCTTTAGCATATCGCATGCGTGTGAATGTTAACATGATAATAGGCTTACCATGAGGATAAGTGCTTATGTGATATAACTGCATGAATGCCTGTGGATGGAGGTTAAATTACCTAAATTGGGACAACACATTAAAACTGTGAGTTTTAAAGCCCACTAGATAGTGGCAAAACCGTCTTTTCTAAAAGCCCGCTTGAGAGTGGCAAAACCTGCATTTTAGCCTACTTATGAGTAGCAAATCATTTTTCAAAACAAACACGTAATGTTTTGTTCCAACTTAGGCGATTTGGTCTATACTTGTTTGCTGTGCGCATAACATGGTAAATCTAGGCTAATAACCGGAATAAGAACACGTAATGTTTTCAAAATCGGATATCACGGTTAGTAGAGGCCGGTCTTCGGACCGGGCGAGAGGGGGTGCTCATAGCTGACCTTCCCCGATCGTACCCAAGCTCCCGAGCCAAGTCAACTTTGGTTATGACGGACACGTGGCCTTCGGCACCGAGTCAGGGTTTCCTAAATTTCCCATTTAAAAAAAAAAAAAAATATTTAGGTGGCGACTCATGTCGGCAGCGATCCATGTTTGGCACTTCTTTTCAAAAATCAGTTTTTCTCAAAACGATTTGCCAGAGTTGGACTCTTTGGTTCAGATTTAGAACCGTGACACAAAATCGAGTCCGAACTGTAGAGTGAAGCCCACGGGCGCGTCTACAGTTTCTGGCGACTCTGCTGGGGATTTAGAGAGCTTGACTCGAACTCGTGATATCCTGTTTTGACTACACTTATGTGTTTCTTTGCATTGCATGTGCATTGGTGCGCCTAGGACACCGTGTTGGCCATCGGCTATTCTGGCGGTTTCTTGGAGGCTTGTCTTGTCAAGGCATGTCCATAAGGTCGACGGTTGCGAACTCTGCCCGATATGGGAACACAAACCCGGTTTTAGGGGCACCCTTTTCGACCATTCGACCTAGTGCATATTCGGATCCATAGTGACCATTCCAAACTAGGGCAAGGTTGCTTACGATATTAGGTTGTTTGAAACCGTTGTGTGCGTTGTGAAACCCTAGCTCTGACGAAAATAGGGCAGGAAACCCTACCCCAACATAGGGGTGTATTGGCTCTCATTTACTTGCTATGTGCTTTTAGAGTGTATCTCTGAGGAATGCATATACCGGTTTACCGTCTGGTATCCGACTGGCACCGATATCAATATGTTGAGAATCAGTTATATCTGCGGGTATCAAATTCAGATTTGGGGCAATAATTTCGGGGAACAGTGATCAGTAATAGAATGCAGTCGTTCAGCTTTGCTCATATCCGTTCTAGTGAAATTGAGCTGAGATGCTGTCTGTTTTCTCTTTTGCTAGGGTAGTCCTGGAACTATAGCTTCAGAAGGCTCCACTATCCCCTGGGTACCTTGGATTTGTGTTGGTAGATTTGTCAGGTCAGAGACTCAGTTCAAGGGTAATCACGGCGAGAGGGCGGTCGGACATAGACCACCGGATTACAGCGGCTACGGATCGATGATCCTTGAGTCGTTGAGATTTCCGATCCTCTGCGAAGCAGATATCTGGGTTGCTCGGTTAGGCCGGGGCAATGTGTCGAGTTTGGAAGAGATGGTGCGCCAACTCGGGATAGTATGAAAGCCATGCAGAAGATCTTTGTCGTCAATCTGAATTCACGAACAGCGGTGTGGTCATAGCCAACAGAAGACAATTGCGGTTAGAACAACAAGCGGAGTATCTACTTCACATCAAGCTCCTCCCCACCAGAGCTCCAACACGGGAGAGACACCAAATGTCCAGCAGATACGGACATTCGATCGGGCAGACTCCGCCCGGTTCTACCAAGAACTATCCAAGCGCCCATGCCTATCAATGTCGGACTCTCCTTTGAGTTCGGCGGACCCACAAATGGTGAGTAAGTTGAAAAAATGTTTAGGAAATCCCAAGGAGTCGTCTATTCCGACATCGAGGATGGGTATACGGACATTGTAGACGCCAGATCGGTTCAAGATGCCTCAAATTGACCGATTTGATGGGTCCGGGGACCCCATGGTGCACCTGAGATTGTTTTCAGATATCTTAAGGCCGATGGGCTCACCAGATTGCAGAAACTGTCTTTGTTCGGCAGGACCCTGTCGGGTATTGCGGTCATCTAGTACGCCAAGTTGGAGAATTCAGTGAAACGAAGCTGGGAGGAGATGGCCGAGGCCTTCGTCACACAATATTCATACAATACACAGATTGAGATCACGACTCGTGATCTCGAGACGACTAGGCAAGAGCCTAAGGAAAGTTTCTCAGAGTTTGTAACCAGATGGAGGGCCAAGGCTTCGATGATGACCTTGAGGCCTACGGACAAGGACCAAATTCGGATGATTGTGCGCAATCTTCAGCCGAAGTTGATGCAAAAGATGATAGTAGTCCCCTTCCCCACCTTTTCAGACTTACATGAGATGGGAGTACTGGATCGAAGATGCTATGAAACAAGCCCTTATTGATCAGGAGAAGGAGCAGCCCAGGAGGGCGTTTACCCGCAGTTCGAATGCGACCACCAGTGGTGACGCAAGATCTCCCGACGTGGGCATGGTCGCCACCACCACACCAAAAGCAGCCACCCCCTTTATTGGTACATCGATTTCAAACCCCCGAACTTCAGACTATCTACCCCGAGGCAAGAGGGTCTTCACCCCACTCTATATGTCTTTGTCTAAGGCCCTGGGGGTCCTACTCAGGAAAGGACATCTGAAACCGTTAGAACAACGGCCCCTACCCGATCCTCTCCCTGCAAAGCATGACCTGGCTAAGTACTGTGCTTTCCATCAACAAACCGGTCATGACACCGGCGATTCGTCCGTCTCGCCATGAGATACAAAATTTGATCGACAATGGGGTCATCCTCGCACCAAGCTCGCAAAGTCTATCGGCACTTGATCGGTGAACTGTGGGGATAATGTGATGTGATCGAGGATGGACCACTGCGAAGCGGCTCGATTTACTCAGATGTGGCGTATGGCACATCTTGTTTTGAGCATTTGTGAATCTTTGGTTTTTGTACATTCGACTTGGGTATTGGGTCGATCTTGTTGTGTTATTTCGAGTCTGTCTCTTTGTTTTGAGTCTTTTTGTTTTGGGTCTGTCTTGTGGTGGTTTAGTCGATCTGTTGTATTGGAGTTGGGTGATTAGGGATATTACCTCGGATCTCACTATTTTGTTTTGTGTTTGTCTTTTCACTTTCTTTTGAGTGCATTTACGAGGAGCCAGTTGTGCCAACAGATTTGAATGGAACAGCAGTGATTTTCACACTCTCGTGTTTGCTTCTGCCGTGTGCCAGTTGTGCCAGAAATTCTAAATGAGATGGTGGTATTTGACTAGAAGCTATGTCTTTTCTGTGCCTTGAATTCATTGCATCGACTTAAGTTTTCCAAAACCTTTTTCGAAATATTGTGATAAAAACAAAGAGGGAGGAATTCCTCGGGATTTGCAAAACTTTGACCAAATTGACAGAAAGAGAGGCGTGCTAAGTCCTTAATGAATGAAATCATGCTTGTTAGTGTGAGTACTGGGAAGGATCCTAGCTTTGATCCAGATTGGTTCTACACTGTCTTCAGCGCGAGCGATTTGTCGCTTTCTTAAAACTTTCAAAATGTTTTTGCGGTCTCATGAAGACATGTGGAATCGCCCTTGAGATTGTGCGAGCTAGGATCGCTATCACACTCGAGACTTGAGTCCTTGCTTTCAAACCTTGAACTTCCTTTGAGAATGTTCCAAGGTCATTCACAATAAGAGGGCTGTGTGACAAGACTTGAAGCAGCCCTCGAACAAGAGGCACCACAGTCACATCAGGATGGTCGACCTCATCAGAAGAAGCTCGCAAAGCTAGGTCAAAAGCACCCCTCGAACTAAGGACAAAAATGTCCGATGTGCTCGAAGAGTCGAAGATGAGTCCTCTTGCAAATCAACAGCCACTCTCCTAAATACAGAGGGCTTCAATCTCAGAACCATTTGGCATGGACTTGTTACACTTTTACCCTTTGAGAGGCTCGCTGGGCCGAAAACCCGGAAGGGAGACCCAGGCAAAAGTTAGAGCAAGCAAAAATACATACAAAAGGAAAGGAAAAAAAAATACAGAAAAAAGAAGAACAAAGGAAGAAGAAAAAGAAAAAAGAAAAAGAAAAAGAAGCTCGCAAGGTCGAAAACCCGCATCGGGCGCCTTGGCAAAAGTTAGAGCCTAAAAGAAAAAGAAAAAAAATGATGAAAAAATGAAAAAGAATTGAAAAGAAAAGAAAAAGAAGCTCGCAAGGTCGAAAACCTGCAACAGGCACCTTGGCAAAAGTTAGAGCATAAAAAGGAGAGGTTAAATACCCGAGTGTACCTTAACCCCGAACTACGTAAGGCTTGATTCCCATGTTTGGGATACGTAGGCAACTTCATTCTGAAGTCCAGCCGTAAAACAATTCAAATTCGATTGTGTCCATGCGATGGTTCTGGTCATCTTTGTCTCCTCTGTATCCGAGAGTCTAGTTGTATTTGTCGCTCTGAGGATCGACTACAAGCACATTGCGATGCTATATCCAAACAAGGGCAACTTTCCGTTGCCATTCAAAACGCTATGTCACTTCAAACAAGGGGCAACTTTCCGTTGCCATGCAGTGTCCTTCAGACAAGGGGCAATTTTCCATTGCTTATGGATCCGAGGTTGCACATCTCAAGAGTAGGTTCCGTGCTTGTTTAGCATTGACCGTTTGCAAAAAAATAGTTTTTGAGAATTTTTATTGAGGTTGACTAATTCTCTCGAAAATTATTCCATCTTTTCCAAAAACTGGACCATTTTCTTGGACCCAAAAAAAAAAGGGAAAATTTTCAGTGCTCATAGCCTGACTTGCATGATTTCAAATCAAAAATCGAACAAGCATGTTAATCTAACTCTCATGTTGGTCAAAATTGTTTTAGTAGAAAGCAAAATAAAAAAAAATGGTCAAAATGATGAACTAGGGGCACAGTTGAGTCAGGCTTCCTGTCTTTTCCCCATTGTCAACATACTTGCCAGAAAGGGCACCATACTTGCCAAGAATGGCACTCTACTCGCCAGAAAAGGCACAACGGAAGGCGACGACAAACGGCTGAAAGTTCTTTCACCCTCCAAGCAGCGAGGTATCAAGTCAAGTGCGAAGCACGAATTGGAATGGGGCAAGATGTTCCACTTCCTCATCTGGACAGATCTAACCACGTCCAAACTCCCCAGCAGGGCATCATCAACCGATGTTAGCTGCAGATTTGCTACACACCCAATTGTAGCACGGCCCCTCTGTGGGAGAAACTCATTGTTGTGAACCAGAATGAGAATCTAGCAGAATGCTAGGGGCACGAGCCCACAACTTGCTGTTTATCCATCAACCATCCCTGGGGAGGGATGAAAAATGAGAGATTAAAGAATAGAGAGGTGTAAGACGAGAGAAAAGTGAGGAGTAGGGTTTTGAGAGAAAAACGGAGCTTGAGGGCCGAGTGATGTGAGAATCACAAATCAGAAAGGGTGGGAAACATACCCAGAGGAACTGGCTCCTCGAGATCTGAGGTCTTTTGTTTTTGTAAACACGTCTGTACGTCGTGTCTTTTGTTTTGTGTCTTCTTTCGATTCTTGTTTTGAGTCGTTTCAAGTGTCAATAGATGTGTTTAGGTTGTTTACCTTTATTTTCCGTTGTTGGGTCGTCTTTGCTGTGTTCAGTTGTAGGCTCAATACCCGGTCGAGAACCCATTTTCTCAAATTCAAAAATGATTTGTTGTGTGCTCAGTCTTTGTGCCATTCTCCACATTTGTGCAAAAAGGAATTTGTTCTTTCGAAAATTGCGAGGTCCACCCCGATAAGTGTGAATAGTAGAACCAGGACCTATCTGAAGCTATAATGGTTCGATCGCAAAGCAAAAGCAAAAGAGGAAAATCGAAGCATCGAGTGTGTTTCACCTTCATGAATTCGAGATTGTATTAGGAAGTGCCTTTTCGGACCTTGTCGGTGTTAGAAGAATGAGCGCCTCTATTCCAAGTGTAAGCTCGCTTCAAGTCGAATGGCAATTAAGCAAAGACAAATGTTATCTCTTGCCAACATAAACAGGGTGTCCCCTTTTCAGGCAGAGTATGTTACAAACCCCTCCGAGAGGTAAATCAGAGGTTGTGCTTGAATTGGTCTCGTTAAGGCTTGCATTCCCTTATTCGGCATTTCGTTTCAAATATGCGTTGTCACGCACGTTCCACTTGCATTGTTATGCACTGTTACACCTGCATCGTTATGCACATTATATTGCCTTTTATACACATTGCATGCATACGTGCATCGCTTTACTTACATGTGTTCCAGTTCCTTTTATACACATTGCGTGCATACGTGCATTGCTTTACTTACATGTGTTCAAGTTCCTTTTATACACATTGCGTGCATACGTGCATCGCTTTACTTACATGTGTTCCAGTTCCTTTTATACACATTGCGTGCATACGTGCATTGCTTTACTTACATGTGTTCAAGTTCCTTTTATACACATTGCGTGCATACGTGCATCGCTTTACTTACATGTGTTCAAGTTCCTTTTCATACACATTGCGTGCATACGTGCATTGCTTTACTTACATGTGTTCAAGTTCCTTTTATACACATTGCGTGCATACGTGCATCGCTTTACTTACATGTGTTCAAGTTCCTTTTATACACATTGCGTGCATACGTGCATTGCTTTACTTACATGTGTTCAAGTTCCTTTTCATACACATTGCTCACGTTGACCGCTCGCTTTACTTACATGTGTTCAATTTCCAGTCTCATTACACATTGCCTGCATGCGTGCATCGTTTTACTTACATGTGTTCAATTTTCCCATCACACACATTGTACACGTTGTTGCGTGTTCTTTACTTACATGTGTCTGCACTTTCATAGCATTGTTATGATTACTCTAAATTGCATTGTTATGCACCCACTTCACTTGCATTGTGATGCACGTTTCAATCGCATTGTTGTGCACACTCTCTTTGCGAAACACCGGGATACGTCCCTACGTTTCTCTCTTCTTTCTGAAACACCGGATACGTCCCTACGTTTCTTATACCTTTCCGAAACACCGGGATACGTCCCTACGTTTCTCATTCCTTGCGGAACACCGGGATACGTCCCTATGTTTCTCCTTCTTTTCTAATCTTTGGGATACGTCCCTAACCTCTGGGATACGTCCCTAGTCTCTGGGATACGTCCCTAATCTTTGGGATACGTCCCTAACCTCTGGGATACGTCCCTAGTCTCTGGGATACGTCCCTAACATCTGGGATACGTCCCTAATCATTGGGATACGTCCCTAACCTCTGGGATACGTCCCTAACCTTTGGGATACGTCCCTAATCTTTGGGATACGTCCCTAATCTCTGGGATACGTCCCTAGTCTCCGGGATACGTCCCTAATCTTTGGGATACGTCCCTAACCTCTGGGATACGTCCCTAACATCTGGGATACGTCCCTAATCTCTGGGATACGTCCCTACGTTTCTCCCACTTCGGTTAAAAGCGTTCGGAATACGTTCCAATGCTCATACCATTCCAAACACCGATATGTCCTTTGTTTCTCTCTTTGTTCCTTCCTCACATGATTGAGGCATGTTTGGAATTGCTTACCTCGCTCACGAATCCGGCGTGTTTGGAATTTGTCACCCTTTTGCATCAATTCTACTCTCTTTTGCATCGCATCTATTATCTATTACATGAAATGTAGTTAGAACTGTATTCACTTGCTTAAAATGTTGCATTTATTTTGCATAATTGCTTCATTGCAGCTCTCTTTGCATGATCATAAGTTATGCACTTGCATTGTGCATCACTATGCATCTTGCCCCTGAACTACGCTGGTTTGATTCCTTGCAAAGGGATACGTAGGCAGCCTGCGGGCACAACCATTTATACATTTGTATTTTGATTGTTTGTCCAAGTCTTCGGCCTTGTCAAAAATGGGTCGTCTCTGGGCTTTGACATTCACTCCCGTCATTGTTATGACTTTCGAGTTCTGTCAAAGAGGGGCAACTGTAGACACCCCATTTTTGACCGCCCTCAAGACTTGGGCGTTACTGATGGTTTGCTCGGTGTTGAGAGATGTGCAGGGCACAGGTTCAATTCCTTCGACAAGGAGAGAGGCAAACCCTTCAAAACACTTTGTCTAGGGGTTTGGAGTTGAAGAAAAGAGGAAAGGAGAGGAGAAAACTGGTTTGGGAGAAGTTCGGCATAGATCCGGGTAGAAGGGAATCGAGCAGCCCTCGCTAAATCGGGCTTATTCAATTCAATACTTGGAGTTAAGCTATGAGGCCACCATCATTGGAAAGAAGACTTCCGGGGCTTCACTTTGCACTCAAGAATCTCCTAGAGCCAAGTCCGGGTGGAGGAGATATGATTGGTTGAAGCTGGGCATCATCCCGGTTGGATCGAGTCTGCGCGACTTCACGGAAAAGGGCATAACTTTTTGCACAGAAGGAATTTTGATGCAAGGTTTGCGCCATTGGAAAGCTAACTTCCGGGGCTTCGATTTGCATACCCACCGGCCATGTTTTGACCAAGGAATCATCCATCGGCACTCTATTTAGCCGACCGGCAGAAAAGAGTGCCGACCGGCACTTTATTTTGGCCGATGATCACACCTTCTGGCCGACCTGAACTCTTTGAACCCCCCAAGCATAGTGCACACCAGCTGTGCCAGCTGGGATGTACAGAACCAGACCCACGTGCATACATGTGCCCATTTTGCACCCTTTAACCACCTTTGGCCCTTATTTTGCACCCTTTGCTCATGGCTTCTTGAGGAAGCCTTGACCCCTTTGTCTTGGCTTCCTCAAGAAGCCTTACCAGCTGTCCAAGCTTCCCTTGCAAGCCTTGCACCCTTTGACCCTTTGAAACTTAGCCTCTAAGTCTTGTTTTGCTTGCCTATATAAGCATGCCCCCTCTCCATTGCTCAAGGGTTGGAGTTTTGGAACAAAAACCAGAGATATATAGATATATATCTGAGATAGATAGATACAACCCTCTATCTCTCTCTATATCTCACTCCTTTGCCTCCAAAAGTCCATTATTCTTGGCCATTCCTTCACCAACCCATAGCACAACACCACCACTTCCATTTCCAACGACTTGGGGCTGTTCTTCAGAGCTTAGGAGCACCTAAACTTGGTCCAAGAGGTGCTGGTTTGCTGGTCTTCAAGGGTAAGTCCTCATCTTCCCTTTTCTTGCATTTTCTTGCTTCATTCCTTAGCCCTAGTTGCAAGCACTTTTGGGCTCCGACCCAAACTTCAAATAGTCTTATTTTGGGGTCCTCTTCATGTTTGATTGAGGATCCCTTTCCGTTTGGTGGCTGCATCTAGCACCTATCTCAATATCCTCTTGTATGCCATGTTTCTTGCATAGAATATTTGGCTTGTGTATGATCTGTTTCAGAGCATGATGTAAGCTAAGAATAGGCTTATTTTGAGCCCTTCTTCAACATTGTTGAAGGGCTCAACATTGTTTGCATACTCCATGTGCTACTTGCTTTGAAATCCATGTGATTTACCGTAATCTTGCATGCTTTCTTAGCCTATCTTGCTTCTGTTTTTGTGGCTGGTCATACACTGAAAATGTGCTTATTTTGTCATGTATAAGATCTGTTTTTGGTTGTTTAGGTCATCCATGACATGCCTTGTATAGCCACTTTGCATTTTGGCTTGCTAGCCTTAAGTGCATGAGTATATAGCATGTGTTGCTTGCATCATTTTAGTGGTTTGGAACCATCTAGCATGCTATTTCAGTCCCTTTGGTGTGCTTGTATGCTTACCTTAGTTGTCTCTTTAGTGCTCTAAAAGTATGTGTTGTGTACTCCATGTTTTGGCCTTAATGCATACCTTTGAATTTGAACCATCTAGATGCCATCTAGGGGGTCCTTTGGGCTTAGTTTTATGTGTTAAAACTCTGATTTTAATTGTTTAAGTATAGCCATGTGTGGTTGTACTAAGTGTGGTTCAAAGCCTCATTGGCTTGCCTTAATGCTTGGACCATTTGTATGCATGCTTAGCCTACTTTGTTGCTTGATTTGGCATCATTTTGTGGCATGATTTCAGAGCTTTCTAAGCATGCCATGTATCCATGTTTACCCTCTTTTAAGTGTGCTTAAAAGTTGCTCTTTGATGCATAAGTGTTGGACCTTGTATGCATGCATGTTTGTGTGTACACTAGCCCTCATTCCCATGACACTATGGCCACTGTTTTAGGCCTATTTAGGGCTGCCTAATCCATGTTTAAGTCCATCCTTCATTTGGTTTGCATGCTCGCCTTGCATGTTTACTTGTATGTTTTGCATGAGTGCATTACATTGATCACATTGCATGCTAGATGACATGTTTAGGGCTTCATTGTATTGACATGCATGCTAGGCCTCTTGAAGTGAGTGTGATAGAGGCTTAGCACCCTTATGTGCTTGTTTGCATTACATACATTTGAAATCAAATTTGCACACTTGGTTCTTGGGCCATCACGCATCGAAATGCGCGATTGGTGGTCCGAGAACCAAGGACTATACTCTTGAGTCACAAATATGATAAGAAGTATGGTTGGTGCAAACATTTGTCCCAAAATTCCATATCATGCACTGCTGCTGTTTGTTGCTGTCAAAACTGTCTCCTGCAGGAATTTAGTGCCGACCGGCACTCTTTAGTGCCGACCGGCAATCTTTTTGTGCCGATTAGCTTTCATTGCAGTCGGTGGCCAAACCCCGCAGCCGGTGGCCAAACCCTTCAGCCGGTGGTGATCCTCAGGGTATGTGGAAGGTGTCCCAGGACTTTAGCAATTTTCCAGGGAGGCAGGACAGTGAAACAGAGGCAGCAGTGGCATGGCGCGGGTTCCCGGGCAAGTCGCATCGAGCATGCATCATTCACGCATCCCAAGGCGAGGGGCTGTGCCCCCCTTTTATTTCACATTTATTTATTCAGTAATTGGAATTTGTAATATTTATTCATTTATTTTTGGACTGTATTATTATTTTGGTCCCTCCGAGCGAGGGCAAAATGTAATAAGTGTGCGTGAGTGGGTGTATGTCTTCCAACCCCCATTTCTTTCTAACCCTTTTATTTACCCGCTTTCGGTGGTAGATTAGAGCATGTCTAAATTAGCATACCTTATGCAATGCATGCGTGCATTCATGCATTTGTTCACATACATCGGGTTCGGCACATCATGCAAACTGCATCGTACTTTCAATTCCAAATTGAATACGTGGTAGTCGCTGCATTTCATGTGCCATGCTTAGGATAGCCGAGCCCATTTAGATTACATCCTTGTGTGTGATGCATTAGCCACTTGACATGAACTAGGTCACGCATGTTTGCTAACTAGTTTCTTGTTTTGGCACCTGAGTACGATAAGTATTTACGCTTTAGCATATCGCATGCGTGTGAATGTTAACATGATAATAGGCTTACCATGAGGATAAGTGCTTATGTGATATAACTGCATGAATGCCTGTGGATAGAGGCTAAATTACCTAAATTGGGACAACACATTAAAACTGTGAGTTTTAAAGCCCACTAGATAGTGGCAAAACCGTCTTTTCTAAAAGCCCGCTTGAGAGTGGCAAAACCTGCATTTTAGCCTACTTATGAGTAGCAAATCATTTTTCAAAACAAACACGTAATGTTTTGTTCCAACTTAGGCGATTTGGTCTATACTTGTTTCTTTGTCGCATAACATGGTAAATCTAGGCTAATAACGGAATAAGAACACGTAATGTTTTCAAAATCGGATATCACGGTTAGTAGAGGCGGTCTTGGAGGCGAGAGGGGGTGCTCATAGCTGACCTTCCCCGATCGTACCCAAGCTCCCGAGCCAAGTCAACTTTGGTTATGACGGACACGTGGCCTTCGGCACCGAGTCAGGGTTTCCTAAATTTCCCATTTAAAAAAATATATATATATATTTAGGTGGCGACTCTGTAATCTGGCAAAGCAGTCCATGTTTGGCACTTCTTTTCAAAAATCAGTTTTTCTCAAAACGATTTGCCAGAGTTGGACTCTTTGGTTCAGATTTAGAACCGTGACACAAAATCGAGTCCGAACTGTAGAGTGAAGCCCACGGGCGCGTCTACAAAAGGGCTGAAAGCTCTCACATCCTCTAAGCAGCGAGGTACCAAGCTAAGTGCGAAGCATGAACTGGAGTGGGATATTCGGTTCCCTCATCTGGATGATCAAATCACAAATTGGCGTCTGACCCGGAATGGGGACGTAGAAAAAGCAATGTGTGAGACGAATCAATTGTATGCCTGGCCGGTGGGACATGCTGAAACTTACCTCGGTCAAGCTAATCCAAGGTCATCGTCAACCGATCTCAGTTGCAGACCTGCTGCACACCCAACTGTCGCGCAACCCCTCTATGGGAGGAATTCACTGGTTGTGAGTGGAAGAATGAAAATCTTGTAGAATACTAGGGGCAAGAGCCCACAACTTCCTGTTTATCCATCAACCACCCAGGGGAGAGATAAAAAAAAAAAAGAAAAAAGAAGAGAGATTGAAGAATAAAGAGATGTGCGCTAAGAGAAAAAGTGAGAAAAGGGCTTTTTCAGAAAACAAGAGATTGAGTGCTAGAGTGATGTGAGAATCACAAATAAGAAAGGGTGGGAAACAATACCCGAAAGAACCGGCTCCTCATGAACTGAGAGGTCTCTCGCCATTGGAACACATCTAAGGGTTGTGTGTGTGTTTTTGTTTGTCTCGATTCTTGTTTTGAGTCATTTCAAGTGTTAATAGATGTGTTTAGGTTGTTTACCTTTTGTTTTCCTTTATTGAGTTGTGGTGTGCTGTGTTCAGTCGTAGGCTCAATACCCGGTCGAGAACTCATACTCATTCTCAATTTCAAAAATAAAATCGTTTTGTGCTCAGAGTGCTGTGCCGTTCTCCACATATGTGCAAAACAGGATTTGATCTTTCATAAAACTGCAGGGTTCAACCCAGGTCATATGAGAATAGTCAAACAAGAACCTATCTGAAGCTACATAGGTTCCAAACTGCAAAGCAAAAGAAAAGAGGGAAAATATCAGGCATCTGAGTTTGTTTCAACTTTAGTAAGTTTTGAGATTGCATTCCGTGTGTACCTCTTCAGGTCTTGCCAATGCTCCGAAGTATGAGTGTGCCTATACCTCAAGTGCAAGATCAAGCCTGCTTCAAAGCTAGAAAGGTGATCAAAAGTGCTCTCCCTGAGTATCATTCCCTACCAGAGGCATCTTGGTTGTGTTTGCAATGAGTTCCTAGGAGACCAACTGCGACGATGGAAACTAGAGTTCGAATGGCTGATGCCTAGAACACAAAGATTTCGAATTTTCGAGACTAAAGTCTAGTTTACATACCCAGGGGTGTATCCTCGGCTTGAAATCTGTATGGCAACCCCATAGACTGAGATAGCTTGTATATGTGCCTCAACTCTGGATACTGAACCAACCTAGTCTCTCACCCCGTTGGAGAATAGGGAAAGTTGTGAATATGATCAAGAAGGAAAACGACATTTGTGGTTTCTACATGCAGAAGCTACCCCTTGTTAGCATTTCAGGACCTTTGTACTGTGAGTTGAAGGTGAGAGTTTGAAGAACACGAGGGGAGATCCCCGTCAGAGTAGAGCGATTCACCACCGCTTACCCCATGAGGTGCTTTTTAAAGCACCGCTTTGTTTGTTTCTTGCGTTCCCTAAGCATCATGCACTCTATTGCATGTATCGCATCATCACACTTTGCATTGATTTGTATCTTGTGTTATCTTGTATCTTTTATCCTTTTACGCTGAGCAGCGTTTAGGATCGTTGTCCTCCGGGGCTTTCTCAGGTTGCATCGTGCGCGCACCTGGGCAGTTTGTTTTCGGGCCTCTTCTCACGATTTCAGCGTGGTTAAAGTGTTCCATTCCTCACACGATTTCAGCGTGTTTGGAATTTATCTCAGGTTGCGTCGTGCGCGCACCTGGGCGGTTTGTTTTCGGACCCCTTCTCACGATTTCAGCGTGGTTAGAGTATTCCTTTCCTTACACGATTTTAGCGTGTTTCAAATTTATCTTAGGTTGCGTCGTGCGCGCACCTGGGTGGTTGTTTTTGGACCTCTTCTCATGATTTCAGCATGGTTAGAGTGTTCCTTTCCTCACACAATTTCAGTGTGTTTGGAATTTATCTCAGGTTGCGTCGTGTGCGCACCTAAGCGGTTTGTTTTCGGACCTCTTCTCACGATTTCAGGGTGGTTAGAGTGTTCCTTTCCTCACACGATTTCAGCATGTTTGGAATTTATCTCAGGTTGCGTCATGTGCACACCTAGGTGGTTGTTTTTGGACCTCTTCTCACGATTTCAGCGTGGTTAGAGTGTTCCTTTCCTCACACAATTTCAGTGTGTTTGGAATTTATCTCAGGTTGCGTCGTGTGCGCACCTAAGCGGTTTGTTTTCGGACCTCTTCTCACGATTTCAGGGTGGTTAGAGTGTTCCTTTCCTCACACGATTTCAGCATGTTTGGAATTTATCTCAGGTTGCGTCATGTGCACACCTAGGTGGTTGTTTTTGGACCTCTTCTCACGATTTCAGCGTGGTTAGAGTGTTCCTTTCCTCACACAATTTCAGCATGTTTGGAATTTATCTCAGAACACGTGAAGCGTGGCCCTGGGCGTGTTTTATCTTGGGACGCGTGAAGCGCGAGCCCGAGCAATTGTTTTTGGACCTCTTCTCACGATTTCAACGTGGTTAGAGTGTTCTTTCCTCACATGATTTCAGGGTGTTTGGAATTTATCTTAGGATGCGTAAAGTGTGGCCCTAGGCGTGTTTTATCTCGAGACGCGTGAAGCGTGAGCCCGAGCAGTTGTTTTTGCACCTCTTTTCACGATTTTAGCATGGTTAGAGTGTTCCTTTCCTCTCACAATTTCAGCGTGTTTTGAATTTTTCTCAAGATGCGTGCATGTTCCTAAGCGGTTTGACCTCATCTCACGATTTCAGCATGGTTTGAGTGTTCCTTTCCTCACACAAGTTCAAAGTGTTTGGGATTCGTTTTTCCTCCTCTCATGATTCTAGCATGGTTAGAGTATGTCACCCTTTGCATCTACTGTACTATCTGTTACATCGCATCTATTATCTATTGCATCATATCTATTATGTCTATTGCATTGCATATAAAATATATTGCATGCATGTACCACATTGTCCATTTATCGCTTGCATCATTTCCATGTTAAGCTTAGTCCGACATGTGCCCATACTTTTCGCGTTAAAGCATGGTTCTGTGATTATGTGTATGCACCTATTCCACTGATAGAATTGTGGTCTGAAGGTGTCGGCACCATTTCTGTGTTAGACATGGTCTGTTTCGTGTCTATGCCTTTTCTAGACAAAATGTGGTTTGGCCGTGCGCCTTATTCACTTCATCCATTGCATCCATTGCATTGTAGTTTGCTTTGTCGCGTTCAGCATGTAGGATCACGATCTTTTCTCAGCAGATCATTCCTCACTTATATCATGCCACCCAATTACTTGTATTCTTTTTGCGAAGCACATAGTTCTGTCTATGCATGCACATATTCCACTAAGAGAATTGTGGTTAGAGCGCTCCGGCACCTTTTCTATGTTACACGTCGTTTGATTTTGCATTTCCATCCCTTTATGATATTTGTGTGGTTTTACACTGCTTGGGTTTGATGATTCAAATACATTGTATATTATTACATTGTTTTGTTGCATTGTGTATCATGTTGCATCCTGTTCCTGAACTACGCTGGTTTGATTTCTTGCAAAGGGATACGTAGGCGGCCTGTGGGCACAACCATTAATTTATCTGTATTTTGCTTGTTTGTCTAAGTCTTCGGCCTTGTCAAAAATGGGTTGTCTCTGGGCTTTGACATTCACTCACGTCATTTCATGACTTCCGAGCTCTGTCAAAGAGGGGCAAGTGTAGACACCCCATTTTTGACCGCCCTTAAGACTTGGGCGCTACTAATGGTTTACTTGGTGATAGAAGATGTGCAGAGCAAAAGTTCGATTTCTTCGACAAGAGGAGAGTCAAGTCCTAACCTCAGACCCCATTTTGGACCAAAGCTATTTTGAATGGTTTTTAGACCTTAAAACCCTTTCTTTCAAAATACTTTTGAAATAAAGTTTCTACGATGCTCAGAGGCTCGCATTTTTTTAAATGTTGCGCTTTTCAAAACCGAAAGTGAGGACAAAGTCGAAATGAATGAAAGAGAGATGAAATCTTTGAAAAATATTTCAAAACACATTGTTTAGGGGTTTGGAGTTAAAGAAAAGAGGAGAAGAGGGAAGAAACCAAGTTGAGGAAGAAGTTGGGTATGAATCGCTAAGAGAGAGTCGAGCAGCCCTCGCTAAATCAGGCCTATCCTTTTCAATACTTGGATTTTAGCTATGAGGCCACCACCGTTGGAAATCTTACTTCTAGGGCTTCATTTTTCACTAAAGAATCTCCTAAAGTCGTGTACGGATGGGGGAGATATGATTGGTTGAAGTTGGGCATCATTCCGGTTGGACCGAAACTGAGCAACCTTCACTAAAAGAGGTATATCTCTTAGCACACATGGAATTTTGAGGTGAGGCTACAAAATTTAAAAAGAAGACTTCTGAGGCTACAGTTTAGGCTCAAGAATGACTATAAAAGGAGTCCAAATGAAGGAATTAGGCTTGCTTCAAGTCACGGACCAGGACTAATTTTTTCCATCGGCCTCTATGGAAGTGCATCGGCCACAATTGGACCTCATCAGCCATAGGTCGGCCAAAAGTGAACCTTAGCAGCCAAAAATGTTGGCCGATCGGCCAAAAATGTCCAGAAAGCCCAGAATTGGCAGATATTTGTCCTCCAGCTGTTTCCAGCTTGTGCCACTTGTCCTATCTCAGATATTTTCGACCAAGCTTGATATTTTGCTATATAATGAAGCCTTATATCTCATATTCAAGGGTGAGAAGATTGGAGGATAGATTAGAACAACTTTGACAAAAGATTTGGGAGCCTCTCTCTCTAGAAACTCTCTTTAGATTTCATTCTCTCTAAGGATTTTGTGCTTGAAGGCTTGCATACATCCATCTTCAACCTATAAACCCTTAAGAGGACTTGATCACCATTGGGCTGAGGTCCCTTGGAACTTGTTTTGGGCTTCTAAAGCTTGGTTTTAACTCAGAAATCTTGCTATTTTACTGTTTCGCTTCAAGGGTAAGCACTTGTCCCTCTAAAGCTTTGTTTTGCATTCTTGTTTTACCACCATTGCAAACTGTTTTTGGATTGGTTTTGAACTAAAAAAAACTCTATTTTTCAATCCTAAAAATGATGGTTTAGGCCTATTTTCTGTTAGGGGGTTGTCTCTCCCTTTTGTTCCTTAGCTTGTATAGCTTTTGAGCTATCTTCCAAGGCCTTTCAAAACAACTTTTTGTGGCATTTTAACCACTAAAATCCACAGGATTTTTAGTGGTAAAAACCTTATTTTGAGGGCCCAAATAGAAGAGGGTGGTCCCCTCTCCTCTTGTCTTGCTTGCTAGTGTTGATGGCCAACCAAATGAGCATGTGTTTTTACTTCTTTATGGCTTTGTTTAGGCTCATTTTTGTGACTTCTTCGACCTAGCATATCACTGTTTTGGCTTGGTTTGATCACCTTATGCATGCTTTATACACTTGCAGTGTAATTCTTGCAAACTAGCCTTATATGCCTCATGAAGTAGTATGTTTGTTAAGCATGTATGGGCTCCATTTCAGCATGTTTTTGGTCATTATTTAGAATGTCATAACTCTGTCTAAAGTTGGTTCGATAGCCTCTTGCATGCTCCATGCACTTGTAGTGCAATTCCATTCACTAGCCTAACATGCGTCATGCTTTTGACCATCATTCTAGCATGCTTTTGGCTCAACTAACAAGAAGCTTTTGTTCATGTTTTACCATGCTTAAGCTCTTATTTGTGTTGTTTTGGTCATGCATGCATTGCTTTGTATAGCCATGGTTCAATCTTACTCACTAGCTTTGTGTATTGAGTCTACTAGCATGCATTCCTTGGACTATCTTCATGATTTGGCATCATTTTTTATGTGATTTCAGAGCATATTTCATGGTCATGCACTCACATCTTTCACTCTTTCAATGCATTGGAGAGGTTGTGCTTTATGCCTTAAATATGGGCCTTATATGTATGCCATCATGCCTAAGCTTTTGGGATGCCATCTCAGTGTGTATTTGGTCTTATTTTGTCATAATACAACTCTGATTTTTATTGGCAATGTCATCTCATGCTTGGTTTGGTAGGTGTAGTGTAATCCTTCTCATTGGCCTTGCATACTCCATGTTGCATGCCCTTTATGCTAGCTTGTTTTGGCTCTAGTCCATGCATGTTTTAGCCTTGATTTGACATGCTCTAGGACTGTTTTGAGGTGTCTTGGTCATATGGTTCATGTTTTGCATAGCTATAGTGCAAGTGCCTATGCTAATTTCATGCTTTGAGCCTTCTAGCATGCCATGCTTATGTTGTTTGAATGATTTGGCATCATTTCTTACTTAATTTCAGAGCATGTAGTGTTGTCACACGTCCACACATTTCACTCTTTAAGTGTTCTTGAGAGTTGGTGTCTTCATGCCTTGTTTGTGAACCAAAGTGTATGCATTTTTGTATGTGCTTTCGGGCTTCATTTCCATAACATTTTGGCCACTGATTTGGGCATGATGGAGATTTGTCCACTCTTGGTTTAAGTCCATTGAGTATGTGGTTTGCATGTTGTTGCATGCTTGGTACATTGCATGTTGTTTCATGCTAGTTGCATTACATGACATTTGCATGCTCGAGTTGCATTGCATTTGGCATGCTTATGTTGAGTTGCATTACATTTCCATGTTGTGTGCTTTGCGTTGTGTTTTGATAGGGAGTTAGTCCAAACACAGGAAACGAAGGACGTTTCGTACTTGAAGTGACGAAATGTGCCTCAATTCTCGGTCGCAGACCCTCTTGATCATGCATGATAGAGGTTAAGGCATTTATGTGTTTTTGTGCATTCATTTGGCATTCATTTGTGAAACTCGGCCTCTTTGGCCATCATGCATCAAAATGCATGATTGATGGCTTGAGAGCCGAGCACTACACACCTTTGAGCCTTAGACATGATACGGGGTGTAGTTGTACACATTTTCTTGCAAATACATTGACATGCCTATGTTTGTGCTCTGTTGCAGCAAAAAGGAGAGTTTACAGGAAGACTTGGCCGATCAGCTATCAAGTGTGCCAATCGGCTATCAATAATTGGCCGATAGCCTCAAAATTGGTCGATGACCGTTATCCTTTGGCCGATGACCTCTCAGCATGTCCATGAGGTGGATCAAAAGTGTTTTGGAGATTGGCACAATTTTTAGAAGTCCAAAACAGTGCAAACAGAGGCAACATGAGGCATGGTAATGGATTTCCGAGCGAGGCGATCGAGCATGCATCTTTGAACTCTTAGAACTGAGCTAAGGCTTTGTAATTTGTAATTAGCTTTACTGGATTAGTTAGCTTTTGAACTTGTAATTAAACTAGTTAATTTGTTAATTAGTTAACGTGTTGTATTAATTAGCTTAGTGTTAGCTAGTTATCCAATTTGATTATGTAATAATTAGTCTAATTAGATTATTAGATTAGTTGCTTAGCTTAGCATAGCATAGCTAGCATAGCGTATTCATTCGGACCCTCCTTCGAGAGGGCGAATTTTGTAATAAGTGTACGTGAGTGTGTGAATGTCTTCCAACCCCACGTCTTTCTCCCTTTTACTTATCAGCTTTTGATGGTTAGTTTTAGGACATATTTCAATTAGCATCCTTATGCTTCGCATGTGTGCATCATTCATCTGTATTGCATGCACCGGGCTCGGCACATCATGCAAACCGCATTATATTTCAATACATTTACTTGAATACGTGTTCAACAACATGTTATCAAGTTGCATCTCATATGCCAGCTTAGAATAGCCGAGCCTAGTTCTAGTTGCATTTTGCATGTGTTGCATTAGCCATCTTAACATAAACTAGGATCATGCATGATTTCTAACTAGTTGTTGTTTTGGCTCGGAATACACTGTAGGTGTTTATGCTGTAGCATCTTGCATGTGTGTAAGTGTTAACATGATTGCATGCTTGCCATGAGGCTATTTGCTTAATTGCTATAATTGCATGAATGCCTGTGGATGAAGGCTTCATTGCTTGAATTGGAACAATTCATCAAAATGTGAGTTTTAAGCCCACTTGAAGTAGCAAAATCATGTTTTTTTTTCTAAGCCCACTTGAGGGTGGCAAAATCCATGTCTTAGCCTACTTGCAAGTAGCACTTTCAAACCATTTTCAAATAAACATGAGATGTTTTGTTCCAACTTAGGCGATTTAGTCTATACTTGTATACTGCGCGCATCACGTAGATTAATAAATCGGAATAAGGACACATGTGTTTTCAAAAACAAAATATCATGTTAGTAAAGGCCGATCGGACGAGCGGGGGTGCTCATTGCATCACCTTCCCCTCTCGTACCTAAGTTCCCAAGCCGAGGCAACTTTGGTGATGACGGACATGTGGCCTTAGGCACGAGTCAGGGTTTCCTAAATTGCCCCCAAAACAAAATATTTAGGTGGCGACTTTGTATCTGGAAAAGCAGTCCATGTTTGACACTTCTTTATTAAAATCAGTTTTCCAAAACGATTTGCCGGATTTGGACTCTTTGGTGATTTATCGATCTTGCATTGCACTTTGCCAGATTAGATTCAGAACCGTGACATTGAGTCCAAACTATAGTAGCTAATGAACAAAATGATTTTGCGCCCTCGCGCGTGGAGCCGTGGACGTTCGGGCAAGTCTATAGATGGCAAGCCATTTGATCTGTCGACACTCCTAAGAAAATAATGTTATAATCACCTGACCCACTTCGATCCTGTAACGCCCTGAAATAAATGCCATAAATCGGCCTCCAACAACATATACACAATGACATAAACAAAGTAGTTATCTTTCATTAATCAGAGTTAATTTACAAAAAGGGCACATGCGATACACAGTCATAAGCTCTACTCTGAATCTATAGCATGTGATACCAATTTAATGATCGACAAAACAAATGTCCTACGGATTTACATCTTTTCAAGATAGTTCTCAGTTACAACAAGAGTGGACTTTCAGTCCAATACATTTAAAGCCCTTCGGCTGTACAAAAGTTAAGTACAAAATAAAAGATTGAGCCTTCAGCTCTACATTCCTCCCAAGCTAAGTCCTTGGTGGAAGCATATCACCAGCACTTGAAAATGTTTTTCTCAAAAAAGGTGAGCCAAAGCCTAGTAGAGACAAACTAACACAATATATGAACTTTCACAAAGTTATAAATATGATGCGTATGTTCAATGCTCATGATAAAATCATTTACAACTCTTCTTCCATAACCACCTTATGCCAAGCACTATATCCCAATCCATTGTTATATCAGTTCATTTCATGTCATTTCATATTTCCGCAATTCATGAGTCATATCCATTGTTATTCATATAACTCAACTAAGACTACAACTCAGTGGTTTTCTTGCTACACAACCATTACACACACTTCAATTTGCCATTTTACGAAAATTTCATCCGCGGGAATCGACACCCATGTATACACGCGGTTTTCGAGACTTACACCCAGGACACATAGGTTAACTAAATTTAATGGTGTCCATCCCCTTTCTCATCCCAAACATGGAGTACACCCCCTTTCTCCTCCCAAATACCATACATATACAATATATTAAACACAACATATACAATGACAACCGACAAAAAAGATTTGTTTCAATTTACCTAATCCTCATGCAATTTCTACAACAATCATAACCATCCTCCACCGATGGCCCAAAACAGATATTTCTAAATAGATATACAATCTCATAACAGAAAAATCATCCAAATTTCCATAAGTGGGAGGTAACACACTTCCTACTCCACCACTTATATAAACATTCATCTAATTTCATGTTCCCATTTCTAATTTCATTATTTACGCAAAATAATTAGTTGAACATTTTGGGGCAAAACCCCATTTCTTTCGAAATCTCATCCCAACCACCAAATCATCTATTTTAAAGCCATACAAGTTCATAGTCATTCCCATGACCATTCCCAAGACATCCTTTTGAAAACCCCTCTTTTGAATTTAAACCTCAAACCCTAGGTTTGTTAAAATCACTTCAAAACTCATTGTTTCTTAAACATCAAAAAAGAACCAAGCTAAAACTCATAGAAAGTGTAGAAAGTCCCTACCTCAAGCTTAGAAAGCCAATGCAACAATGGCGGAATTTCAAAGACGCTGAAACCTACTTCTACTCTGATCAAAACGGAGCTCTTGAGACACTATACATTTTTAACAAAGGCACGTGGGTAGAGAGATCACTAGATCTAGATGAAAATGTAGAGAGAATGGGAGTTTTAGAGAGAGAGAGAGTGTGTCTCAATCTAGGGTTTTTGAGGGAAAATAGATGAAAAAGTGATGAAAAGGTACGCTATTGCGAACTGATATACGCATAATCTGCTCAAGCACAAGAGTTGACACTCGAGCGTCAGAAACAATAAGTTGTTCCGCACAAATGCAAGAAATGACCGCTCGAGCGTAGAATACACACATCCAGTAGTTTTGTAGACAAAAGAACGTCGCTCGAGCGTACACCCACCCGAGCGTAGGAAATGTCGCTGGAGCGTAGAATACACTCTTCCAGTAGTTTGCACACCTGCAAAAGTACTGAGAGTTTACAAATCTCACTCGAGCACAAGAAGTGCCACTCGAGCGAAGGACCAAAATTCTAGGCAACAGAAGTTTGAAAACTAAGCAACCAACCTGTTCCAAATGCAACCACCACAATCCAATAACCAAAATTAAGGAAAAATTAAGAGGGGAAAGACATGAACAACCATACGAGGCAATGAAACCTAAGTCCAGAATACAAAATGAGTCAAGTCTAAACCAGAAACGTTATAACCTCCCCCCTTTAAAGAGTTTCATCCCTGAATTTTCAAATTGAGTTTCAAAAAACCAAGCTTTAACCAATTACCACAATGATTACAAATTAACTCCAATACCATGACCCATCCACCGGTCATTCAATCCCATCACATGATGAACAAATTCTCAATACTAAACATACATTTCATATTTTCAAAACATATTCATTGTCTATAATAAATTTGTATTTCCAAAACTTAAACAACATATACGATGTTTATATTATGCCTGTGTCTCCAAAACATATTCAACATATACAATGTTTCCATTTTCTCAAAACATATACAATGCTTTCATATATCATTAACATAACCAAAATTTCATTACATGCTCAAACATCAACAAATAGGTCCGGATATTTCTCATGAACTTCCAACTTACGTTTCCAAGTTGCTTCCTCAACCCCTGATGTTTCTGTAATACTTTAACCAAGGGAATTGTCTTGCCTCGCAAGACTTGGTTCCAGGTATCCAAGATTCTCACTGGTCTCTCCTTATACGAGGCATCCTCAACTACCTCTAAGTCGGTCCAATCCAGCACGTGTGATGGATCCGGCTCATATTTCTGGAGCATGCTAATGTGAAACACATCATGAATCCTAAAAAGCTATGGTGGCAAGACCAAACAATAAGCTACCTCTCCAATCCGCTCAAGGATCTTGAAAGGCCCAATGAATCAAGGGGATAGCTTCCCACTCTTTCCAAACCTCATCAAACCTCTCCTACGTGATATCTTCAAGAATACACGGTCTCCCACCTCAAAAGACAAAGGTATCCCCTTATGGTCGGCACAACCTTTCTGGCAACTCTGAGACGTAACCAACCTCTTACGGATAAGTGCAACTTTCTCCATTGTCTCTCGGACTAACTCTAGAACCAACATAGGTGCATCACCCACCTCGGCCCAACACATAGGGGACCTACACGGTCGACCATACAAGGCCTCAAACAGTGCCATGCCAATACTCGACTAGAAATTGTTATTATTGGCAAACTCCATTAAGGGCAAGTGCCTCTCCCACAAACCCTTAAAGTCAAGGACACATCCCCTAAGCATATCCTCAAGGATTTGAATAGTATGCTCGGACTGCATGTCAATCTGAGGATGATACACAGTGCTAAAAGTCAACATAATGCCCAAGGCACTCTGTAAGCTCTACCACAATCGAGCTGTAAAAAGCGGGTCTCTATCCGATACAATCATCACAGGGACCCCATGCAATCTCACTATGTCCCTAATGTAAAGATCAGCAAGGTAATCTACCGAATCACTCACACTCATAGGAACAAAGTGCGTTGACTTCATCAACCGGTCAACTATCACCCAAATGGCATCACTACCTTGTTCAGTCCTCAGAAGGCCCACAACAAAATCCATTAAGACATGCTCCCACTTCCACTCGACTATAGGTAAGGGTTGTAACTAATCCACTGGCCTTTGATGCTCGGCCTTCACTTGTTTACAAGTAAGGCAACTTGACACAAACATGGCCATATCCTTTTTCGTCCCCCTCCACCAAAACTAGCGACTAAGGTTACGATACATCTTTGTGCCTCCCGGATGCACCTTAAGGCATGAATGGTGAAACTCTCGAAGGACTTCCTCTTGGCAAGACTCTGATATGAACAAACGGTCACGATATCTCACACTCAGGTCGAGATACACATTCAAGCCTTTCTCCACCTTTCCACTGGAAATCTTCTCCCGGAGGGATTCTACCTCAAGGTTACCCTTCTATGCTTCTATCACTCGGTTCACAATTGTAGATTGTGCAATTACAGAAAATAAGGTTGTAGACTCAATGAACTTGCCATGATGCAAGTCGAACTCCCTAATTGCACCTATCATCTCCCATTCTTGAATGGCAATACAAACTACACTGCTAATGGATTTCCTACTCAAGGCATCGGCCACTACATTAGCCTTCCCCAGGTGATAATGTAACTCAAAATCATAATCTTCCATGAATTCCATCTACCTCCTCTACCTCAGATTCAAGTCTTTCTATGTAAATAGATACTTCAGACTCTTGTGATCAGAAAACACATCAAACTTCTCTCCGTACAGATAATGCCTCCAAATCTTCAAGGCAAAGATCACTGCTGCTAACTCTAGAACATGGGTAGGGTAGTTCCTCTCATGTGTTTTCAATTGCCACGAGCCATAGACTACTACCTTCCCATCTTGCATCAAACACAACCCAAGCCTTCCTGTGAGGTATCACAATACACCGAATAGCCCAAACCCCTCTTCGGAATAATCAAAACTAAAGTAGTGGTAAGTCTAAGTTTATGCTCTTGAAATGGCTTCTCACACGTCTCACTCCATATAAACTTGATCCATTTCCTTGTCAGTCTAGTCAATGGTGAAGCTAGCTTAGAGAAATCATTCACAAATCTACGATAGTAGCCAGCCAACCCAAGAAACTATGGATCTCGAAAGCATTCTTAGGTGGTTCCCAATCTTGTATTGCCTCTATCTTGGATGAATCTACAGTCACTACTTCCCCGGATACCACATGACCTAGGAACTTAACCTCTTTCACCCAAAATTCACATTTCCCAAACTTAGCATACAACTTGTGGGCTCTAAGAAACTCGAGTACTACTCACAAGTGTTCTTCGTGCTCCCCCTCAGAGGCTGAATAAATCAAGATGTTGTCCACAAAAATGACCACAAAATGATCTAGAAATTCACAAAAGATCTAGTTCATCAAATCCATAAACACGGCTGGTGCATTGGTTAGCCTAAATGGGCATCACTAGAAACTCGTAATGGCCATACCACATACGGAATGCCGTGTTTAGGATGTCCTCCTCCCTTATTCTCAACTAGTGATAACCCGATCTCAAGTCTATCTTAGAAAAACAACAAGACCCTTTCAACTGATCAAACAAATCATCTATACGAGGCATTGGGTATTTGTTCTTGACAGTTACCCAGTTCAACTTTTAGTAATCTATGCAAAGTCACAAAGCACCATCTTTCTTTTTGGAAAAAAGAGCTGGTGCTCCCCAAAGTGAAGCATTAGAGCGGATAAAACCCTTATCTAACAACTCTTGGAGTTGAATCTTCAACTCACTCAACTCAACTGGTGCAAACCGATATGATGCCATAGAAATCGGTGCCGTGCCAGGCACTAAGTCAATAGAGAACTTAATCTCTTAGCGAGGTAGTAAACTAATAAGATCCTCTGGAAAAACATCCGAGTATTCACAAACTACCCTTGGCAACTCGACTCGGATTTCATCACACTTCGTACTCAAGAAGTTGGCAAAAAGGCAACTAAGCTCACTTCACTCACGCGAATCATACAAGGGTGATAAGACCCTATCAACTTGGTCCCCCAAGAAATAAAAGCAATCACTGCTCAGAATACATACAATAACCCTCTGACGATAGCAATCTATGACAACCTGATAGGATGACAACCAGTCCATACCCAATATAACATCAAAGCTAGACATATCGATCAATACAAATGAAAATGGAAGTCGGCGACCAACAACCTCTATGTCACAACCCCAACAACCATGTTTCAAAACAACCTCACCACTAATAGGTGACTCTACATAGATAGGGGATGCCAACCGAGCCAACTTTAACCCCAAAACTGATGCAAATGCAGATGAGATAAATGAATAGGATGCACCCATATCAATCAACACGTTAGCAACTGAATTGTAAAACAAGAATGTACCACTCACTACTGATGGAGCCGGCGTGGTAACAGCATACACATGCCCTGTTGGCCTCTGATCTACACTCGCCACTCCTGAGCATAGGTGCGATGCATAGATCGAAATCAAGAGGCTCCTTGATTAGCCCTCGAGGCCTGTGCTGGCTAGTGGCTTTGTGTCTATCTCGAGCTAGACACAACAAGTGTGCCACCCAACTGTGGAAAAAACCTCTTCAGGTGCCCCACCTGCCCACACTGATAACAAGTGAGCAAATAGCCTGTCCCCAAACTCTGGCTCCGAGAGCAAGCCGAAGACGATGCTAATCATTGCCCTCCTCCTCTCTGCGAGTAAGCTGGAAACTTGTGGTCCAACTAACCACACTTGTAATAGGTAAAATCTCCCTGACCTCCTCTCCTAGAGCCCAAACTTGGAACTGGAAAAGTGGACCTTGGCTGTACTGCTTAGGACTGCTGAGGATTAGAACCCCTCTGCCTCTTACTATCCCCATGCACCTTCTGACCCCTCTTGGAGCTCCTTATCCTCTCCTCCTCCATCTACATCATGGTCTCAAGATGAGCTACCTCCTCCACAAGGTGTCCATAGTCTCTAATGGTAAACCCGGCCACTCTGCATAAGAGTCCAATACTCAAACTCTTCTCGAACTCCAAACAACGACGCTCCTCAAGTGTAACTAATTCTGGAGCAAACCTAGAGAGGCTAGTAAAGGTTGCCTCAAACTCGGCCACCGGTGTGTTCAACTGCTTGAGCTGAGCAAACTGATCCCTCAACTTCTCCCTAACGAGAGGAGGCAAATACTTGTCTTGGAAGGCGTTGACAAAGGCCTCCCAAGTCACCCCAATACGCCCACACGCGTACTTCCACCATTGACCTCCATCTCCCTTCAGCTGCAAGGATACCAAGGTCACCCTTAAACCCCCATCTTTGATACCTAGCATCTCAAATGTCTTCACTATCTGCTCTAGCCACTCATCCGTTTTCAGTGGCTCCTTGGGATCACCCAAAAAATCATCCAAATTTGACCAAAAGAACTACCACTTTAGAAAAGATGGCCCTACCTCAGCTACTTGGGCCTGGACTTGATTCTTAGCCCTAAGAATGTCCATGGATTCTCTCAACACTTTGGTCATTTTGCGGGCCAAGGTGCCCATGGCCTGCTGACCAACTGGTTCAACCACATTAGCCTGACCAACACCCTCCTCCTATGTCGGAATATCATTTCGGTATCATCATCTCCTGCCGTCTAGGTCTACCATACCTTCCACCACGTCCACATCCTGACATCCTAATAAAGGTAACAAAAGAGATTAGCACATTTACAAATGTGCTAAAGCTAACTCGCTCGCATCCTAATGTGGTGAACAACAATAATTCACTCCACATGAGCACGTAGTCACATAAGCACATACGAATTTCATTCCTAGATAATGACCATCCCGTGGCATAGCTAGAGTTCCAATTGGAAATAGCAATGATCAAGTGTTCTTCTAACAGAACTTCTAAAAACCCATAGACCTAATCAATATCTTAGGAACTAAATCTCATACCCATATAATCACCTAAGCATGTCATCCCATAGCATACCACACATACTAACGTCTCTATCAAGCGAGACCAACCCATTGTGGTAATAACCACTTCTCACGTACCCAAAATATTCAAACCCGGTACGCTCTGATACCAAGTTGTAACGCCCTGACATAAATGCCATGAATCGACCTCCAACAACATATACATAATGACATAAACAAAGCAGTTATCTTTCTGCTCGAGCGCAAAATACACACATCCAGTAGTTTTGCGGACAGAAGAACACCGCTCGAGCGAACACCCGCTCGAGCATAGGAAATGCCGCTCGAGCGTAGAATACACTCTCCCAGTAGTGTGCAAACTTGCAAAAGTACTGAGAGTTTGCAAATACCGCTCGAGCGAAAAACGAAAATCCTAGGCAAAAAAATTTTGAAAATGAAGCAACCACCTTGTTCCAAACACAACCACCACAATCTAATAACCAAATTTAAGGAAAAATGAGAGGGTAAAGACATGAACAACCATACGTGGCTTTGACACCCGAGTCCATAATACAAAATGGGTCGGGTATAAACCAGAAACATGTAGACACCCCATTTTTAACCGCCTTTAAGACTTGGGCACCTGAGGTTGATCACTCAATGATGAAAGTTATGTTGTACAAATGTTCGATTTCTTCAACAGGAAGAGTGTAATGACCCAGAATTTCTCCTTCCGCTCGAGCGGGGGAGTTGGCGCTCAAGCGGGTCTCCAGGATGAGTTGTATTTCTGAGGCATGTGGACTCATTTTTGACATCCTATTAGTGTATTTGGAGCGTCTTTATTTTATTTTGGGATTCTAGTTGAGGTGGTAATATGATGGTAATGTATGATTGAACCAAAGAATTTGATTCAGGTAGTTATTTTATGAACAGCTGCCACTCTTTTGCCCTTTTCTTTGTCCACATTTTGAATTTGGATATGAGGTTAGAACCATTGGAAAGCTTATTTCCGGGGCTTCAATTTGGACACAAGAACGACCTAAAACGGAGTCCGGATGGGAAAGTTACACCTGTTTGAAGTTTTGGAATCTGTGCTGTGAGTAGGTCCGCTCGAGCGGAAAAAGGTGCGCTCGAGCGGAGTTTTCGACAGCAGCTTTTAAATCGTGATTTTGGATCACTTTTTGATATTTTCTTTCCCCTTCTTCTTTCCTTTTCTCCCTAGTCCGAAACCCTAGCTCCAAACCCTTGAATTCCTTTACTTTGATCAACAACCCACCATGATTCTTGTATCAAGGATGAAGAACAAGAGGAGATGAACATTTTTTCAACCGATTGGAATTCGAGATTGCGTAGGATTCTTCTCTAGGTTTGGTTTCTTGCTTGGTTCTTGAGGTAGGGATTCTCCTTGATCTTTTTCAATACTTCATCTATAGATAGACATGTGGTAATTTTTGTATTGCATGAAAACTATATCATGTTGGATTTTTGTATAAATTCATGAGGTTGAACTTTGGGTTGGTTGTTGGTTTTAGATCCATGATTATTATATGTGTTTTGGGGCTAATTGGGTGTGTATTAGCTAGTTGTTGTTGAAAGGAGAGGAAACCCTAATATTTATTGATTTAATAATAAGATAGAGGGGTTTGATCTTTGGGTAAATACTTGGGTATTTGGATTTAATTGAAGCCATTATTGGTTATTATAGATGATTGAGGCATTTTGTTCAATATTGAGAAAGAGGGAGTAAAACCCTAATTTAATAGTTATGATTTAATTTATAAAATTAAATTGGAATGGCTTTGAAAGGAATGTGGTAGATTAAAATGGGTTTTGGCTTTGTTGCCTTTGGATTTGGTTTTGTGGAAACAAAAGGAATGAAAACGGTTTGTGAAAACAAAAGGAAGCAAGATTGGTTTTGTGGAATGGGAAAGACACTTTGAAATAAGTATGAATGTTGGATTGTTGTATCTTATACTACTATGTTAGTATTAGTGATAAGTTGATAATCTCATGATAATTGAGTATGTTTATAGATGTACAATATACTGCAAGATTCTAGAGGTTTTGTCCCTGGTCATCGGTGGAGGATGACACGGTTGCGTTGAATTGTTGTGTATGCATTACACCATTGATTGTTTGTGTATATGACGTTGTGTTTATATGCATTACTTGTGTATGGGAGGAGATAGGGGATGTACTCCACGGTTTAGGGGAAGATAGGGGATGGACCTCTAAACCGGATTTGTTGGGAGGAGATAGGGGATGTACTCCACGGTTTAGGGGAAGATAGGGGATGGACCTCTAAACCGGATTTGTTGGGAGGAGATAGGGGATGGACTCCAGTAGCATCACTTATGTGGGTGCTTATTTTTATTTGTTGTTGATATGGTACATCACCACCATGTGTATCAGTTGGGGAGGATGGAAGTGAGTTTGATTGTGATTGTTACGATACCAACATGTGTATTCGTTATGTTATCAGATATGTTTAACTTGATTTGTTATCCCTGTTGAATTTGGAAATATTGTTAATGAGAGATGGAACCCTTGTTGAGTTATGTGGCCAGGTTCTGAGCCATAATTGGAAGGTGAATTGTGCCATAGACTATGTGTCATAGGCAATGTAGATATTCATGTCATGAAATTGTAATTGGATTATCTTGTGTTAATCATGTATTAGTTGCTACCCCTTGTCTTTTAGAAGTGTAAAGAGAATCAAACATTTTAGAAATATGTTCTAGAAAGGCACATCTGTTGTATGTGTGGAAATTGGGGAATAGTAGTGGTCTTAGTGAATTTATTTCCTAAGTAATTGCTTATGTATAAAAGGTTGGGTACGGGGTTAATGAAAGGAAAAAGGGAAAGATGAATCGCTTATAGCGTTGAATGAAATAATTGTTTTTTGAGAAAAGTTTATATATATTTATATATATATTTTGTCTAAACTGTCACATTACTATTCTAGTATAAGAATGAGTGTGCATGATCATAGCTATCTGTACTGTTGTTATTGTTGAGGATCAAGTTGAGATCCCTACTGGACTATATGTTCATCCCACGTTGTTGAATCTTTTTCAGGTATTAAGCAGGTTGAGCTGCAAGATTTGGATCTACTTATTTGTTGGCCACGGGGCCTCTTTCTTGTTGGCGGAACGCCATATGTGTAAAAGGGTTACACCCTTCAGTTGTTTATTTAAAAGTTGTAAGCCTAAGGGCAATTTATTAGTTTGTTCATGAAACATTTACTTACATACGAATGAGAGTACTAATATTCATTGCTATGGATTGAATGTATGAGTTTATTTCCGCATATTATCTCTGAAATTGAATTAAGTTAATGAACTTGGTAATGACCTCGAGTAATAAAAAGTGGGGCGTGACAACTTGGTATCAGAGCTACCGGGTTTGAATACCTTGAGCTCGTGGGAAGTGGTTTGTACCACAGTGGGTTTACTACGTGTAGTGTAGTGAGGACGTTGCATATAGTTAACATGAATATTAGGACTTATGTGTTGCATTTATGTGAGCATGGGATTGATCTCTGGATAGTATTCATAACCGTGAACTTGCTTTGAGGTCCTTTTGGAAACACGCTTTGATCAACGTGGTTTCGATAGGAATTCCTTGGGAGTTCGGGATGAGTGGCTATCTTTGTGGACTTGATTCGATTATGTGTTTATATGTTTAGATGTTTATATGCGAGAGAGATGTAAAGTTTGAGGCTAAGTGTGTCTTGTGACTTACCAAGAGTAGGGTGTGTCTCGGAGAAGGCTATTGTGTTGGCACTAAGTGTATTTTATTTTGTGCTTTATAGGATGTTTACACGAGGAGTAGAGGTCGGTTGAGTAGTAGGAACGCTGAAAGGCACTGAGTTCCTTTAGTACTGCTGATTCTGATCGGTATCGGCGAGGATGTCGTGACGTGAGATTGTGAGAGAAGCAAAACACCCTAGCTCATCTTGAGGCGGCAGAGGCATGCTCTCAAGCTTACTAAGGAGTTCTTTCGCTCGGTCCACTGGTTTGTGGGGAGGCTAAACCAAGGAAGCAGAGAGTTGGTTAGAGCAGATTACCAAGACTCTTGATATGCTTAGAGTCGAAGATGAGGAGTTGAGGGTTTCTTTGGCGACCTTTCAGTTGAAGAGTGATGCGAGTTATTGGTGAAAGAATGCTAAGAATAATGTGGGTGGCACGTGGGTTGCTTTTACCGAGGCCTTTTGGGCCAAGTATTTCCCTCTTTCTACTCGAGAAAGATTGAGGGAACAGTTTTTGGAGTTTCGTCAGGATGACACTCCTGTGGCACAGTTTGAGATACGGTTTGGTAGTTTGTCGTGGTTTGCTCCAGAGTTGGTGACAACAGAGGAGCGTCGTTGTTTTGAGTTCGAAAAGCGGTTGTGTTCCGATATTCGGGAGAAGGTAGCTGGATCCTTGTGGAAGGATTATTATACTTTAGTTGAGGCAGCGGCCCATGTAGAGGCCTTGATTGCTAGTGATTTTGGGGTTAAGGAGGAGACCATCTCGGTCAGTCTTGTAGTTCCTAAGCACTCTAGGCTCAGTAAGGGGTGGAGACGGAAACATGCTCGATTAGGTTGGTTCCTTTCTTCGCCGAGGTTTGGATCTTTCTGTTGGGGGTTAGGGAGGTGTAGATTCTGCATCTCTCGGGTAGAAGGTCTGGCGGTTGTTTTGTTTGTGGCACCGGGCCATGGTTGACGTTCTTGTCCTCTGCGGCGACTAATTAGTGAGCCCTATAGTGTTACCTTGGAGAGGACTTTTTGTAATGTTGGCGGTGGTGAATCATGTTTATTGATTTTGTTGTTGACCGGTGTCTGATGGATCCGAGGCACCATGTTTATGTATTGCATTTATATGCATAGTATTGTTTGTTTAATCCTCATGTATTGGGGAGTATGTATGGAATTTTGAACTCTCTATTTTATGTATCGAGAAGTTGTTAATGGGGTCAATGATCCTAGTGTTGTTGCTTGCTTGGTACTTGTATGTTGAGATAATCTTGTGGCCCTGTGGGCCTGTTCACTTTGAGATTAATTGTTGAGAGCGAATCCATGGGTGTATGGGTTAGGCGTGATGGTTTCGAGAGTTGTGTGGTATCGGCAAGGTTATGTGAGATTTGTATCTCGGGTTAGCGGAATGGTACTGTTTGTTGGTTTGTGTGTTGGCCTTTGCTAGTTAGCGAGTCAGTAGTGACCCCATCGGTTGTATGGGGGTAGTGTTCGTGTTGTGATTGGTTATCAATTGTGGAGTATGGTTTGTGAGTGAATGCTGGCAGCGTTTGTGTTCTAGAATAACGAGAATAACGTTGGTCAAATTGTCCTTCGTGATTGGATTGGTATGATTGAGGTTGACCTTGTCGATTTTGAGTTGAGGGGATGAGCAGGCTTGTTGTGTGGCCATAGAGGGTGGTGATACCCTTAGGCACAGTGTTGATGCGGTTTAAATTTGAGGCGATCCAGTGAGATTCCAAAATTTGGGGATTTATGTAGAGAACTCCGTGTTTGGGGTTAGTAATTTGAGTGGCACATCAGTGTGTGGATTACTGAGTGTGGGGTTTGTTGAGTTGATTAGTCAGCTTATTGGTATTGTGTTTTGGGTTGATATTGGTCACCTTGAGGATAGTCTTCATTGTTGTAGACCTTGCGAGTGGCTTAGGTATAAGCGAAATTAAGTCATTTATGTTGATTGTTGAATTAATCTGAGAACATTACTTGTATTGATTATGTGTTGTATATGGCAATCGTGTGTTTCATTGCATATGCATGTTGTTTGGAGAAGATAGGGGATGAACTCCATTAGCATTACTTTTATTGTGCTTATATTTGTTGGGAGGAGATAGGGGATGAACTCCATTAGCATCACTTATGAGTGTGTGCTTATTGATAATAGAAATATTTCTATTTGTTATTGATATGATACATCACTACAATGTGTGTCTATTGAAAGAATGATATAGCTAATATGCTTATCTGTGGTGAAGGAGGCGGGAGGAAATTGCAAAACCATGAATTTCTTATGCCTTATGTGTTAATAGTATTGTTGTTATTTCTATTAACTATCATTATAGAAATGTCATATTCTGTGTTGGTTTTGGTATCACTGTATGAGTGATGGTTGTTGCTAGTGTTATGTTGAAAAGATTTGGAAAACAAAATTTTCCTAATGTTGGCCATCTAAGGGCATTGTTGAGAAATTGATTTAATTCAAGAGTTTTGAGAAATTCCAAATGAATCTTTTTGGTAAATAAACTGTGGATGATTTTCGTGTTTTGGATAACACCGTATTTGTGAAAAATGTTTACAAAAAATAAAAATTTTTGAGTTTCATGGAAAATGCAAGGTTTATTTCAGTAATGCCAACTATGAAATTTTGACTATCTTTGAGAAATGTCTCTTGAGCAAAAAAAACAAATGTTTTCGTAATAATTACTCAAAAGATTTGCTTTGGTTACGTTGTTGAGAATTATGTGGTTGAGTAGTAACTTAGCTTGAAGCGCTAGTCAGTTGTTGGTAATTGTTTCATGAAAGGTTTGGTTTGTTAGGGTTTTACCTAAATGTTGTCGTTTCGAACGTATTCCTTTAGTAAATCTCTTCCTTGGTAAGAGTGGCTTGACGGTTTGTAGTGAGAGCGGTTTCACTCCTGGTATTGGGGGGGGTGTTGGTATTGTGTAATCAGTTGGCCTTGTGTTTTGGCGCATCCTCAATTTCGAGGACGAAATTTTTTTTTTAGGAGGGAAGGGTGTAATGACCCAGAATTTCTCCTTCCGCTCGAGCGGGGGAGTTGGCGCTCAAGCGGGTCTCCAGGATGAGTTGTATTTCTGAGGCATGTGGACTCATTTTTGACATCCTATTAGTGTATTTGGAGCGTCTTTATTTTATTTTGGGATTCTAGTTGAGGTGGTAATATGATGGTAATGTATGATTGAACCAAAGAATTTGATTCAGGTAGTTATTTTATGAACAGCTGCCACTCTTTTGCCCTTTTCTTTGTCCACATTTTGAATTTGGATATGAGGTTAGAACCATTGGAAAGCTTATTTCCGGGGCTTCAATTTGGACACAAGAACGACCTAAAACGGAGTCCGGATGGGAAAGTTACACCTGTTTGAAGTTTTGGAATCTGTGCTGTGAGTAGGTCCGCTCGAGCGGGAAAAGGTGCGCTCGAGCGGAGTTTTCGTGACAGCAGCTTTTAAATCGTGATTTTGGATCACTTTTTGATATTTTCTTTCCCCTTCTTCTTTCCTTTTCTCCCTAGTCCGAAACCCTAGCTCCAAACCCTTGAATTCCTTTACTTTGATCAACAACCCACCATGATTCTTGTATCAAGGATGAAGAACAAGAGGAGATGAACATTTTTTCAACCGATTGGAATTCGAGATTGCGTAGGATTCTTCTCTAGGTTTGGTTTCTTGCTTGGTTCTTGAGGTAGGGATTCTCCTTGATCTTTTTCAATACTTCATCTATAGATAGACATGTGGTAATTTTTGTATTGCATGAAAACTATATCATGTTGGATTTTTGTATAAATTCATGAGGTTGAACTTTGGGTTGGTTGTTGGTTTTAGATCCATGATTATTATATGTGTTTTGGGGCTAATTGGGTGTGTATTAGCTAGTTGTTGTTGAAAGGAGAGGAAACCCTAATATTTATTGATTTAATAATAAGATAGAGGGGTTTGATCTTTGGGTAAATACTTGGGTATTTGGATTTAATTGAAGCCATTATTGGTTATTATAGATGATTGAGGCATTTTG
This sequence comes from Camellia lanceoleosa, assembly GCA_025200525.1. Taxonomy (NCBI): domain Eukaryota; kingdom Viridiplantae; phylum Streptophyta; class Magnoliopsida; order Ericales; family Theaceae; genus Camellia; species Camellia lanceoleosa. The sequence continues at coordinate 3,168,135 of CM045766.1, read as the reverse complement.
TTCAATATTGAGAAAGAGGGAGTAAAACCCTAATTTAATAGTTATGATTTAATTTATAAAATTAAATTGGAATGGCTTTGAAAGGAATGTGGTAGATTAAAATGGGTTTTGGCTTTGTTGCCTTTGGATTTGGTTTAGTGGAACCAGAAGGAGTGAAAACGGTTAGTGAACACAAAAGGAAGCAAGATTGGTATTGTGGAATGGGAAAGACACTTTGAAATAAGTATGAATGTTGGATTGTTGTATCTTATACTACTATGTTAGTATTAGTGATAAGTTGATAATCTCATGATAATTGAGTATGTTTATAGATGTACAATATACCGCATCTAGAGGTTTTGTCCCTGGTCATCGGTGGAGGATGACACGGTTGCGTTGAATTGTTGTGTATGCATTACACCATTGATTGTTTGTGTATATGACGTTGTGTTTATATGCATTACTTGTATATGGGAGGAGATAGGGGATGTACTCCACGGTTTAGGGGAAGATAGGGGATGGACCTCTAAACCGGATGTTGTTTGGGAGGAGATAGGGGATGTACTCACGGTTTAGGGAAGATAGGGGATGGACCTCTAAACCGGATTTGTTGGGAGGAGATAGGGGATGGACTCGAGCATCACTTATGTGGGTGCTTATTTTTATTTGTTGTTGATATGGTACATCACCACCATGTGTATGTATCGGGAAGTATGGAAGTGAGTTTGATTGTGATTGTTCTGATACCAACATGTGTATTCGTTATGTTATCGGATATGTTTAACTTGATTTGTTATCCTGTTGAATTTGGAAATATTGTTAATGAGAGATGGAACCCTTGTTGAGTTATGTGGCGAGTTACGAGCCATAATTGGAAGGTGAATTGTGCCATAGACTATGTGTCATAGGCAATGTAGATATTCATGTCATGAAATTGTAATTGGATTATCTTGTGTTAATCATGTATTAGTTGCTACCCTTGTCTTTTAGAAGTGTAAAGAGAATCAAACATTTTAGAAATATGTTCTAGAAAGGCACATCTGTTGTATGTGTGGAAATTGGGGAATAGTAGTGGTCTTAGTGAATTTATTTCCTAAGTAATTGCTTATGTATAAAAGGTTAGTGCAGGGGTTAATGAAAGGAAAAAGGAAAGATGAATCGCTTATAGCGTTGAATGAAATAATTGTTTTTGAGAAAAGTTTATATATATTTATATATATATTTTGTCTAAACTGTCACATTACTATTCTAGTATAAGAATGAGTGTGCATGATCATAGCTATCTCTTTGTTGTTATTGTTGAGGATCAAGTTGAGATCCCTCTTGGACTATATGTTCATCCCACGTTGTTGAATCTTTTTCGTATTAAGCGAGGTTGAGTGCAAGATTTGGATCTACTTATTTGTTGGCCGGGGCCTCTTTCTTGTTGGCGGACGCATATGTGTAAAAGGGTTACACCCTTCAGTTGTTTATTTAAAAGTTGTAAGCCTAAGGGCAATTTATTAGTTTGTTCATGAAACATTTACTTACATACGAATGAGAGTACTGATATTCATTGCTATGGATTGAATGTATGAGTTTATTTCCGCATATTATCTCTGAAATTGAATTAAGTTAATGAACTTGGTAATGACCTCGAGTAATAAAAAGTGGGGCGTGACAACTTGGTATCAGAGCTACCGGGTTTGAATACCTTGAGCTCGTGGGAAGTGGTTTGTACCACAGTGGGTTTACTACGTGTAGTGTAGTGAGGACGTTGCATATAGTTAACATGAATATTAGGACTTATGTGTTGCATTTATGTGAGCATGGGATTCAGTCTCCTGGATAGTATTCATAACCGGTGAACTTGCTTTGAGGTCCTTTTGGAAACACGCCTGATCAACGTGGTTTCTGATAGGAATTCCTTGGGAGTTCTGGGATGAGTGGCTATCTTTGTGGACTTGATTCGATTATGTGTTTATATGTTTAGATGTTTATATGCGAGAGATGTAAAGTTTGAGGCTAAGTGTGTCTTGTGACTTACAAAGGTAGGGTGTGTCTCGGAGAAGGCTATTGTGTTGGCACTAAGTGTATTTTATTTTGTGCTTTATAGGATGTTTACGAGGGAGTAGAGGTCGGTTGAGTAGTAGGAGCGCTGGAAAGGCCTGGCCAGTTCCTTTAGTACTGTTGAATTCTGACATCGGTGTCGGCGAGATGTCGTGCGTGAGATTGTGAGAGCGATGCAAAACACCCTAGCTCATCTTGAGGCGGCAGAGGGCATGCTCTCAAGCTTACTAAGGAGTTCTTCGCTCGGTCCACAGGTTTGTGGGGAGGCTAAACCGTTGGAAGCGAGAGTTGGTTAGAGCAGATTACAAGACTCTTGATATGCTTAGAGTCGATGATGAGGAGTTGAGGGTTTCTTTGGCGACCTTTCAGTTGAAGAGTGATGCGAGTTATTGGTGAAAGAATGCTAAGAATAATGTGGGTGGCACGTGGGTTGCTTTTACCGAGGCCTTTTGGGCCAAGTATTTCCCTCTTTCTACTCGAGAAAGATTGAGGAACGATTTTTGGAGTTCGTCGAGGATGACACTCTGTGTACGATTTGAGATCTGGTTTGGTAGTTTGTCGTGGTTTGCTCGAGTTGGTGACAACAGAGGCGTCGTTGTTTTGAGTTAAAAGCGGTTGTGTTCGATATTCGGAGAAGGTAAATTTGGATCCTTGTGGAAGGATTATTATACTTTAGTTGAGGCGGCCCATGTAGAGGCCTTGATTGCTAGTGATTTTGGGGTTAAGGAGGAGACCATCTCGTCGATCTTGTAGTTCCTAAGCACTCTAGGCTCGATAAGGGGTGGAAGCGAAACATGCTCGATTAGGGCTGGTTCCTTTCTTCGCCAGGTTTCGGATCTTTCTGTTGGGGGTTCAGGGAGGTGTAGATTGAACCGATCTCTGGGTAGAAGGTCTGGCGGTTGTTTTGTTTGTGGCGGTGGGCCATGGTTGACGTTCTTGTCCTCTGCGGCGACTAATTAGTGAGCCCTATAGTGTTACCTTGGAGAGGACTTTTTGTAATGTTGGCGGTGGTGAATCATGTTTATTGATTTTGTTGTTGACCGATTGTACAAGTGGATCTTTGAGGCACCATGTTTATGTATTGCATTTATATGCATAGTATTGTTTGTTTAATCCTCATGTATTGGGGAGTATGTATGGAATTTTGAACTCTCTATTTTATGTATCGAGAAGTTGTTAATGGGGTCAATGATCCTAGTGTTGTTGCTTGCTTGATGCTTGTATGTTGAGATAATCTTGTGGCGGCTTTGTGGGCCTGTTCACTTTGAGATTAATTGTTGAGGCGGGAATCCATGGGTGTATGGGTTAGACGTGATGGTTTGAGAGTTGTGTGGTATCGGCAAGGTTATGTGAGATTTGTATCTCGGGTTAGAAGGGAATGGTACTGTTTGTTGGTTTGTGTTTTGGGCTTTGCTAGTTAGCGAGTCTGTAGTGACCCCATCGGTTGTATGGGGTAGTGTTCGTGTTGTGATTGGTTATCAATTGTGGAGTATGGTTTGTGAGTGAATCTTTGGCGGCGTTTGTGTTCTAGAATAACGAGAATAACGTTGGTCAAATTGTCCTTTGATTGGATTGGTATGATTGAGGTTGACCTTGTCGATTTTGAGTTGAGGATGAGCGGGCTTGTTGTGTGGCCATAGAGGTGGTGATACCCTTAGGCACGATGTTGATCGGTTTAAATTTGAGGCGATCGGTGAGATTCCAAAATTTGGGGATTTATGTAGAGAACTCCGTGTTTGGGGTTAGTAATTTGAGTGGCTCGGTGTGTGGATTCTTGAGTGTGGGGTTTGTTGAGTTGATCAGTCAGCTTATTGGTATTGTGTTTTGGGTTGATATTGGTCACCTTGAGGATAGTCTTCATTGTTGTAGACCTTGCGAGTGGCTTAGGTATAACTGAAATTAAGTCATTTATGTTGACTGTTGAATTAATACAGAACATTACTTGTATTGATTATGTGTTGTATATGGCAATCGTGTGTTTCATTGCATATGCATGTTGTTTGGAGAAGATAGGGGATGAACTCCATTAGCATTACTTTTATTGTGCTTATATTTGTTGGGAGGAGATAGGGGATGAACTCCATTAGCATCACTTATGAGTGTGTGCTTATTGATAATAGAAATATTTCTATTTGTTATTGATATGATACATCACTACAATGTGTGTCTATTGAAAGAATGATATAGCTAATATGCTTATCTGTGGTGAAGGAGGCGGGAGGAAATTGCAAAACCATGAATTTCTTATGCCTTATGTGTTAATAGTATTGTTGTTATTTGTATTAACTATCATTATAGAAATGTCATATTACGTGTTGGTTTTGGTATCCTTTGTATGAGTGATGGTTGTTGCTAGTGTTATGTTGAAAAGATTTGGAAAACAAAATTTTCCTAATGTTGGCCATCTAAGGGCATTGTTGAGAAATTGATTTAATTCAAGAGTTTTGAGAAATTCCAAATGAATCTTTTGGTAAATAAAGCGTGGATGATTTTCGTGTTTTGGATAACACCATATTTGTGAAAAAATGTTTACAAAAAATTTTTTGAGTTTCGCATGGAAAATGCAAGGTTTATTTAAGTAATGTCAACATTGAAAATTTGACTATCTTTGAGAAATGTCTTTTGAGCAAAAAAAAAAAAATGTTTTCGTAATAATTACTCAAAAGATTTGCTTTGGTTACGTTGTTGAGAATTATGTGGTTGAGTAGTAACTTAGCTTGAAGCGCTAGTCAGTTGTTGGTAATTGTTTCATGAAAGGTTTGGTTTGTTAGGGTTTTCGTACCTAAATGTTGTTGTTTGAGCGTATTCCTTTAGTAAATCTCTTCCTTGGTAAGAGTGGCTTGACGGTTTGTAGTGAGCGGTTTCACTCACAGTATTGGGGGTGTTGGTATTGTGTCAGTTGGCCTTGTGTTTTGGCGCATCCTCAATTTCGAGGCGAAATTTTTTTTTTAGGAGGAAGGGTGTAATGACCGAAATTTCTCCTTCCGCTCGGCCGGGAGTTAGCGCTCAGCGGGTCTCGAGATGAGTTGTATTTACGAGGCATGTGGACTCATTTTTGACATCCTATTAGTGTATTTGGGCGTCTTTATTTTATTTTGGGATTCTAGTTGAGGTGGTAATATGATGGTAATGTATGATTGAACCAAAGTATTTGATTCAGGTAGTTATTTTATGAATAGCTGCCACTCTTTTGCCCTTTTCTCTGTCCACATTTTGAATTTGGATATGAGGTTAGAACCATTGGAAAGCTTATTTCCGGGGCTGCAATCTGGACACAGGAACGACCTAAAACGAGTCCGGATGGGAAAGTTACACCTGTTTGAAGTTTTGGAATCTGTTTGAGTAGGTCCGCTCGAGCGAAAAGGTCTCGAGCGGAGTTTTCCGGACAGCAGCTTTTAAATCGTGATTTTGGATCACTTTTTGATATTTTCTTTCCTTCTTCTTTCCTTTTCTCCTAGTCCGAAACCCTAGCTCCAAACCCTTGAATTCCTTTACTTTGATCAACAACCCACCATGATTCTTGTATCAAGGATGAAGAACAAGAGGAGATGAACATTTTTCAACCGATTGGAATTCGAGATTGCGTGAGATTCTTCTCTAGGTTTGGTTTCTTGCTTGGTTCTTGAGGTAGGGATTCTCCTTGATCTTTTTCAATACTTCATCTATAGATAGACATGTGGTAATTTTTGTATTGCATGAAAACTATATCATGTTGGATTTTTGTATAAATTCATGAGGTTGAACTTTGGGTTGGTTGTTGGTTTTAGATCCATGATTATTATATGTGTTTTGGGGCTAATTGGGTGTGTATTAGCTAGTTGTTGTTGAAAGGAGAGAAACCCTAATATTTATTGATTTAATAATAAGATAGGGGTTTGATCTTTGGGTAAATACTTGGGTATTTGGATTTAATTGAAGCCATTATTGGTTATTATAGATGATTGAGGCATTTTGTTCAATATTGAGAAAGAGGAGTAAAACCCTAATTTAATAGTTATGATTTAATTTATAAAATTAAATTGGAATGGCTTTGAAAGGAATGTGGTAGATTAAAATGGGTTTTGGCTTTGTTGCCTTTGGATTTGGTTTTGTGGAAACAAAAGGAATGAAAACGGTTTGTGAAAACAAAAGGAAGCAAGATTGGTTTTGTGGAATGGGAAAGACACTTTGAAATAAGTATGAATGTTGGATTGTTGTATCTTATACTACTATGTTAGTATTAGTGATAAGTTGATAATCTCATGATAATTGAGTATGTTTATAGATGTACAATATACGCATCTAGAGGTTTTGTCCTGGTCATCGGTGGAGGATGACACGGTTGCGTTGAATTGTTGTGTATGCATTACACCATTGATTGTTTGTGTATATGACGTTGTGTTTATATGCATTACTTGTGTATGGGAGGAGATAGGGGATGTACTCCACGGTTTAGGGGAAGATAGGGGATGGACCTCTAAACCGGATTTGTTGGGAGGAGATAGGGGATGTACTCACGGTTTAGGGAAGATAGGGATGGACCTCTAAACGGATTTGTTGGGAGGAGATAGGGGATGGACTCCAGTAGCATCACTTATGTGGGTGCTTATTTTTATTTGTTGTTGATATGGTACATCACCACCATGTGTATCAGTTGGGAAGTATGGAAGTGAGTTTGATTGTGATTGTTACGATACCAACATGTGTATTCGTTATGTTATCAGATATGTTTAACTTGATTTGTTATTCCTGTTGAATTTGGAAATATTGTTAATGAGAGATGGAACCCTTGTTGAGTTATGTGGCCAGGTTCTGAGCCATAATTGGAAGGTGAATTGTGCCATAGACTATGTGTCATAGGCAATGTAGATATTCATGTCATGAAATTGTAATTGGATTATCTTGTGTTAATCATGTATTAGTTGCTACCCCTTGTCTTTTAGAAGTGTAAAGAGAATCAAACATTTTAGAAATATGTTCTAGAAAGGCACATCTGTTGTATGTGTGGAAATTGGGGAATAGTAGTGGTCTTAGTGAATTTATTTCCTAAGTAATTGCTTATGTATAAAAGGTTGGGTACGGGGTTAATGAAAGGAAAAAGGGAAAGATGAATGGCTTATAGCGTTGAATGAAATAATTGTTTTTTGAGAAAAGTTTATATATATTTATATATATATTTTGTCTAAACTGTCACATTACTATTCTAGTATAAGAATGAGTGTGCATGATCATAGCTATCTGTACTGTTGTTATTGTTGAGGATCAAGTTGAGATCCCTACTGGACTATATGTTCATCCCACGTTGTTGAATCTTTTTCGGTATTAGCGAGGTTGAGTGCAAGATTTGGATCTACTTATTTGTTGGCCACGGGGCCTCTTTCTTGTTGGCGGAACGCCATATGTGTAAAAGGGTTACACCCTTCAGTTGTTTATTTAAAAGTTGTAAGCCTAAGGGCAATTTATTAGTTTGTTCATGAAACATTTACTTACATACGAATGAGAGTACTAATATTCATTGCTATGGATTGAATGTATGAGTTTATTTCCGCATATTATCTCTGAAATTGAATTAAGTTAATGAACTTGGTAATGACCTCGAGTAATAAAAAGTGGGGCGTGACAAAGAGCTTCTAAATTCCAACCTTAAACCCCATTTTTAACCAAAAATATTTTAGACCTTAAAGCCCTCTTTTTCAAAATATTTTTCCAAATGTTTCTACAATGTTCCGAGGCTCGCATTTCGTTTAAAATATTATACTTTTCGGTAAATCGAGTAAGGACAAAGTGGAAATAAATGGAAAGGAGGTGAACACTTTGAAAAATCTTTAAAAACATCTTATTTGTAGGTTTGGAGTTGAAGAAAATAGGAGGGGAGGGAAGAAAACTAGTTGGGGAGAAGGTTGAGCATCAAACCTGTAAGATAGAAATGAGCATATTTCCCTAAAATATGCATATCTCTTTGTACACTTAGAATTTAGATGTGAGGCTACCACCATTGGAAAGTATACTTCTAGGGCTTCAATTTAGACTCAAGAATAACCTAAAACAAAGTCCGAATGAGGGAGATATGCCCGTTTGAAGTCAGGCCTGAAAATAGATTTTTGTGGACGGCATGCCACTTTTTGTGGACAGCCGTACACTCAAGTGTACGGCCGGCCAGTTGTGAAAGTTAGGCCATTTTGAGTGGGTTGGCCAGCCAAGTGTCCCCACAAGCCAACTAGTGGTTAGCCGGCCACAAATTAGTGTACGGTCGTCCCCTTTAGTGCCCGACTGGCCACTTGTGTCAAAAACATATATTTTGTTGCTAGTTGTGCCAGTTGTCCCCACAGGTGCATGCATTGCACTAGCTGTCTCTATATTGATATTTTCGAGATAGGCACATGTTTTTCTATATATAGATGACCAACCCTCTTGAAATTAGGTTAGAAAAAATTCCAAAGACTTCAAAACTTGCATAGCACACTCTCTCTCTCTCTCTCTCTCTATCTTGCAACCCATACACCCTCTCTCTACACTTCCCAAACCAAAAATTTATCTCTTCTTGCTGAGGTTCTTGAGCTCAAATCTCAGCCCTTGAAAGTGAGAACTTGTTGGTTTGTGAACAAAGAAGTTATTTCTCTTCAATAGGTATAATTTTGGACATCTCTACACTACTTTTTCCTTATCTTTTCTTACTATTTTGGACTTTTTTCCCACTATTTTTATGGGCTAAAACTTGTGGCTTAAAGCTATCAAAGGTAGAGAGGTTAACCATCCTTCTTTGAACCTTATTTTCCAAGCTTTTGCCCTTGTGTTTCCCACTTCTTTCTTAATGTTTTTCCAACTTTTTACCACTGAATTTCAGAGGTTTTTAGAGGATAAAACTGATGTTTTGAAGTCCCAAAAATGGAGGGGTTAGCCTCCCCTCCTTATGCCTGTTTACTAGCTTAAATTCCTCAATATTGTAGCCAACTTTTTCAAGCTTTTCCATGTGAATTTCAGTCCTATTTTTTATTGTTTTAGGACTGTTTTAGGTTTTTTTTATTACATTTGTGCCTTGTATAGCATGCTTGTAGTGTAATAGTCCTCATAGGTTTGGTGGTTTAGGCCTTAGCCACCAACCTATTTGTGTTGATAGGATTTATTTCATGTCTTTCATACTTGTGTTCACCTCTAATCACCTCTACAACCTCCCTCATTTCTTGGCTTTTTATTTCTTTAAGAGTTGTTTCAACCGAGTGTTGTTTAAGCTTAAGAAAGAGACCCTTCAATGCTACATAGTTTAGTTACTTCAGAGGTTCATTACCAAGGCATTACCTCTCTCTCATGCCCAAAACAACTTTTTGTTTGACACTCTTCTCCATTTAGTGGACTTAATCTTCATTTTGGACAAAATGGACTAATGAATGGAAAGGTAATTAAAATAGGTAATAAATTGGGGCTTAAAAGAGGTAATAAGATAATAACATTTTTTCAAGTTCAATAAGACGTTAATTGAATCCATGGAATCTCAAGTCATTTCATATTTGTTAGTGATGAAAATGGTTCAAGTTTCCAAGGTCAACCACTTCCCTTGACCAATTCCGTGATAGGGAGGAGGTTTTGTTGGTCTTTCATTATCATTTATTGAAATCTTACCCCTTGATTCATAAGCCATCATGCAACGAGTTTGCATCGATTGATGGTTTGTGAATCGCGCCTACCCCTCCTTTGATTTGTTTAATGATAAGGAGAGAAAGGGTGGACAAACATCCCCTCAAAATACTCCGTTTGTGCTTTGTTTTATGTCTGTTGTAGCAAGGCAATACCAAACATTAGTGGTCGGCCGGCCACCTCTTTTTAGTCAGGCAGTGTCTTTTTCCTTGCAAAATAGAGTAAAGATTGAAGTGAAAAAGCAGATCAATTTTTTCTTGTGCAACAAAAACATTCTGGCAACAAAACAGAGAGCATTTCCGGGTGGAAATCCACATCCATGCATGAACCATTCCTCGTTTCTCGAGGCTCGTTAAAATTATGTTTAATAGTAGTGTGTTATACTTAAAGTAGTGGACTTTTAATAATTAATTACTTAGTTAATTAATTACATATTGTAACTAATTAGTTAGTTTAATTCTAATTTGTATTAATTAGTTAGAATATCTAGTTAATTTTTGTGTTGTAATTAATTAATTAGTTAGAATAGCTAGTTACTTTTTGTGTTTTACTTAATTAATAGCTAGAGTAGTTAGCTAATTTGTGGCGTTGTAATAATTAGCTTAATTAGCTAGGACATTTATTCCGACCCTCCTGCGCGTGAGCAAATGTGTAATAATGTGTATGTCTTCCAACACCACGTCTTTCTCCTCTTTTTTTTTTCCTGCTTATGATGGATAGTGTAGAACATCATGTTTCCTTAGCATTTTCCATGTTTACATACACTTGTCTCGCATACATTTAGAGTTCGGCTTTTCATACTAACCGATGTCAAATTCAAATTCTTGCTCGAATACGTGATGTAGCATGTCTTGGATTGGATCATATACCATGCTAGTAGCCGAGCCTATTAAATTGCATCTCTGCATGTGTTGCATTAGTCATGTTGCGTTAGTTAGGAGCATGCATCTCTTCTAATTATTTTTATCTTCTTTGGCATGCCTTGGAGTACTAGGTGAGAATTTATTGCTTTAGCATATTGCATGCATGTGATTGTTGCCATGTCAAGCATAATTACCATAAGGCTAAGTGCTTAAGTGATATACATGTTTGAATGCCTGTAGATGAAGGCTAATGGCTTAGGTTGGGATAACTTGATGAATGTACATATGAGATCACTTTTTCAAGTGGTACATATTCAAAATAATTTTCAAACAAACATGAAATCAAAGTATTTCAATTTTTTGCAAATTAGTCTATACTTGTGTGCGTCACATAGTAATGGTAGCCTAATAATCGGAACAAGAGCATATAATCTAAATAAGAATCACATCATGATTAGAAGAGGCCGATCTTTGATCAGGCAAGTGGGGTGCTCAATTCATGACCTTCCCCTCTCATACCTAAGTTCCCGAACCGAGACACTTTGATGATGACAGACATGTAGCCTTTGGCTCAACTCACGGGTTTCCTAGATTTCCCAAAAATATTTAAGTGGCGACTCTGTATTTGGCAAAGCAGTCCACTTTTGACATTTTGATTCAAAATTGATTTTCCAAAAGATTTGCCAGATTTGGACTCATTTGTATTTATCTATTTCACATTGCACTTGTGAAATCAGATCTAGAATCACAGGAGTCTAAACTGTAGGGCCATCATGTCTAAAAGGAGCACAAAAAGCAAGCTACAAAACTCTATAACCTCCCCCCCTTAAAGAATTTTGTCCCCGACCCCACCTAACCCAATTCAAACACAACCAATAGATATCACATGACAAATATGCTAATGGCATCTAATAAAACCTTAATAATTCAAGTTGATCCATATATATTTTTTTGCCAAAGAAATGTTATCTACTAAGTCCAAAATGTTTTAGAACTAGCTGGGATTTGGGTGGATTGGGCTCTAGGAGGTTTATCAACATTGATCACTGCTAAAAAGACTTGAAATTGCATGTGAAGGATGGTTCACATGCTCGTTTCTTATTAATTATCAGGTCCCATATTTTTTAAATTTCATTCATTTTTTCCATAGAAATGTCATCTACTAAGTCCAAAGGTTTATCGACAATGATCATTGCTAAAAAGACTTGACGTTGCAGGTGAAGTATGGTTCACATGCTGTTTTCTTATTAATTACCAGATCCCATATTTTTTTAATTTCATTCAGTTTTTGCCACAAAAATGTTATGTACTGAGTCCAAAATGTTTTGGAACTAGTTGGCATTTGGTTAGATTTGGCTCTAGGAGGTTTGTCAACATTGATCACTGCTAAAAAGATGTTGCCTTGCATGTGAAGGGTCTTACATGCTCTTTTCTTATTAATTACCAGGTCCTATATTTTTTCAATTTTATTCATGTGTAACTATCAGATGTTTGTTGTTTTAGAAACAATCCAAAACTACTCATTTTTAACGTTTATTTTTTGGATTAATTACACTAAAACCCTTTAACTATTAAAAAAATATTATTTTACCTTCTTTATCTATAAACTCATTGACTCCTCAACTATGAAAATCATATAAATAGTGAGCCTCACGGGTTCAAATGTCACCTCCTATGTAAATAGAAGTTTTACCCCCCCCCCCCTTTTTTGACATAATTTAGTTTTCAATTTTTTTACTTTCGATGAGTTTAAATTAGACCACTCTAAAAATTATATTTTAAACAATAATTAAAAAAGTAATTGAAAATGAAAATAGGTCAAAATTCTGTCTTAATAAAACATACAAATTTGATTTATTTTTTATCTTTATTATACTTTTCTAGGAGAAAATGTATATATATATTTTTAATTCTAAGATCATCAAGTCAACAGTAGACTGATCTTAAAAATAAAAAAAAATAAAAAAATAAAAAAAAAACCTTTCATTAATGATATACACACAGGCTCTAAAAAATAAATGATTCACCCATAGTGAGCCTCACAGGTTCGATCAACACCTCCAATGTACATACAAGTTTTACCCCTCCTTTTTTTTTTTTTTATCATAATTTAGTTTTCAATTCTTTTTTTAACTTATATGAGTTTAAATTAGACCATTCTAAAAATTATATTTTAAACAATAATTAAAAAAATCATTAAAAATGAAAATAAGTCAAATGAAAAGGTAAGAAGGTAGAGCTTTTGAAATACATAAAAAATGCAACCAAAAAAAAAAAAAAACAAAGAGAACGAAAGATGAATAGACAAAAGACTGTGTTAACATGAAAAACAAAGTTTCATGATTCCAATTTATGCAAAACCCTTGTTCATCTTCTTATTTGTTCACAATTTGTGTTTTGTTTTAGCCTAATACAGTCATATTTTGATGTAAATTTTGGAATAAAGTGTATTGGTAGAAAACGTAAATGATTTTCCTTTCTTATCCTCGTGTTGTAGTCATATTCTTATCACATGACTAGATTCTATTAAAGATTTAACCAATTGATACTTATATAGGGAGCAAAATGAGATTTAACCAAAAGTACAGGGGGTTGACTTTCACAATTTCATGTGTAGGGACCAAAGTCGGATTTGATCAGAAGTGTAAGGGGTTAACTATCATGATTTTATGTGTAAGGATCAAAGTGATATTTGGTGCAAAGTGCAAGGGTGCAAAGTGTGATTTACCCTTATCTTTATTATACTTTTCTAGGAGAAAATATATATTTCTTAAAATAATAATAAAAACATAAAAAATAAATAAATAAACTCAACTCAAAGATGGATGTTACCAAGCGAAACGAACAACATTGAGAAACAATCAGTGATGGCGATAATCAAGAGCAGAATGTATAATGAATATGTTGTTACACCATTTCTTTATTACAACTACTTGGATATCTTCATCTATAGAAACATTATTTTCTAACAGCTAGTTCATGCCTCCATTGTTTATTACTACTTGTATTTCTTTATCCATAACAACTTGTTACACTCATTTCTAACAACTACTGATCCATTTTTTTTTTAAACATCTACTTGGATTTGTTTTAGACTGCATACACAAATTGGGCTGAATAGGAAAGATTTAAAGTTGTCTAATGGGTTGAACGGGAGGGTTGCTAATGAGGGTGGAAAAGGAGGCTGCAAAGGTATTGGGTCAGGTGGGAAGGTGTAGAGAGGGTGACTGGAAGTAGACACGAACGCAAGATCCCAACTTAGTTGGGGGGAGGGGGGGTGAACATATATGTTAACAAAATTTTAAAATGAAAGTATAGAACATAATATTAATTTCTATCAATAAAAAAAGTAAAAAAATAAAATGAAAAATATATATAAATAAGCATATTTTTCTGTTTCCATATTGAGCTACAAAAAATAGTAATTGTAAAATAATTTATTTACTAAAGTGAGACATTTTGAATTGTGCTCGATGCTCCTTCGTGTCGAATGTATCTATGATCAAAAAACTTGATAGGAAATCATCATCCATCCTATTGCGCAATCTAGTCTTCACAATTTTCATAATGGAAAACACTCATTTTGTTGTAACTATTGAAACTAGTAAAGTTAATACAAGGCAAATCAATCTATCGATAAGAGGATACATTACTGATTTTTCTGTTTTCACCAATGATAGACACAACTTAGAAATTGTTGACAAATTTTGAAACTCAATATGTTTGGAGACATCAAACTTATAGTTTTAGAGATATAAAGAATGGCCACTTATTTTTAAAAGAACCTAAGGGGGCAATTTTGTATAATTTTAAAATAAGTAATAGAAATAGTAGAATAATAAGGGAGTTTTTTTTGTAATAACCCAAAATTTTTTTTTTTAAAATAGTCAATGCATAAATTAATTGAGTAATAATTGGATTAGAATGTTATGTAAAGTTATGTGCGAAAATGGTTCAATTTTGTAATAATTTTTTTTTTAAATATAAATTTTAAATCTTAGAAATTATGAAATTTTTATTATGCTATTCCCATACGAGTCAAGCACATTGGATAAAAAATTCCAAAAATTAATTGATAAGAATTTATTTTATAAAAAATTTGCGGACTGATTGATGTTCAATTTAATTTATAGTAGAATTTGAAATTTGAGTTTTGGGTGTTTGAACCATGATTTGAGATAAATTTGTTGGATCTATTTTGGTATATAATTGGACCATGTTTGGCTTAAGAGTGGGATCCATGGTTTAGATTTAATTTAATTTGAGATTGTTTAATTACTCATGTTTAACTATTTGGTCCTTTTTAATTATGTGATTTGTTATAACCATCTTGGGAGTTGTTATTATTTATTATATAAGATTATAATAAATATTTAATAGTTGATTTTATGGTGTGTACCATATTGTAGACATCTCATTTTTTACCGCCCTTAAGACTTGGGCACCGCTGATTGTTTACATGGTGATGAAAGTTATGCAATGCAAAGATTCGATTTCTTTAGCAAGAGGAGCTTCAAATCCAAACCTTACACCCCATTTTTTGACCAAAGCCTTTTGACTAAAATGTTTTTTTAGACCTTAAAACCATCTCTTTCAAAATAGTTTTTGAAAAAGTTCCTACGATGTTCCAAAGCTCGCATTTCGTTAAATGTTGCACTTTTCGATAAACCGAGCAATGACAAAGTAGAAATGAATGGAAGAGAGGTGAACTCTTTGAAAAAAATTTCAAAACACCTTATTTAGGGGTTTGGGGTTGAAGAACAGAGGAGCGGAGGCAAGAAAACTAGCTAAGAAGAAGTTAGGCATGAATCCGGGTAGGATCGAAACTGAGCAGTCTTCACTAAAAGAGGCATATCTTTTTTCACACTTGGAATTTTGATGTGAGGCTGCCACCATTGGAAATAAGACTTAAAGGGATTCAATTTAAGCTTAAGAATGACCTGCAAAGGAGTACATATGAAGGAGATATGTCTGATTGAAGTTGGGCCCAAAAGTAGATTTTTCTGGCCAACCAGAGGTGGTGGTTGCTGGCCATGAATGGCCTTTTCTAGCCATGTGCCGGCCATGAATGGCCTTTTCCGGCCATGTGCCGTCCAAGAGTGATCCTTTCCGGCCAATAATGGACATGTGTCGGGCATCAATGATTCCTTGTCGGCCATTGATGCAAAAAGTCAGATTTCTCTGAGATATTTGTGTTCCAGCTGTCCATTTTGGGATATTTTTGACCTGAAGCGTCATTTTTCTATATATAGAGAGCCTTCTCTATGGTTTTCAAGGTTAGAACATTTGAGGAAGAAAAATTTTGGAAGCCTCTCTCTCTACAATTCTCTCTCTCTTGAACCTTTGTGCATAAGTGCATACCAGTGTAGATACACTTCTCCTTTGCCTATACATCCTTGACCAAAGTTGGTTATCTTTGAGCTGAGGTTCTAGAAGGTCTTCTTGGAGCTCTTGAAAGTGATTTTGCTTGGTTTTATTGCCTAAAATTGTGTTGTGCTTCAAGAGGTATAAGTTTCTCCCTTTGTGCTTGTTTTGCACACTTGCTTTACCATCCTTTTTCCATTGTTTTGTACTATTTTGTGGCTGGTTTTAACCTCTGAAAATATCTGTTTTCATGGTCTAAAATGGTGGTTTGAGGTTTGATTTGAGTTAGGGGTGGTCCACCTTTCTTGTAGCTTGCTTGCTAAATTATTGTGCCATCTTTCAAAGATTTTAAACCAACTTTTTTTTGGGCCATTTAACCACTGAATTCTAGGGGATTTTTAGTGGCAAAAACTATGTTTTGAGATCCAAAATAAGAGGGGGTAGCCTCCCCTCCTTATGTCTTGTTTGGAAGTGTAGATAGCCTAACATGTGAGCATGTTTTTCTACCATTTTGTGACTTGATCTCAGCATGTTTCAGCTACTAATTTAGCATGATTTAACTCTGTTTTGGGCTATCTTGGTCATATGAGTCTTGTCTCGCATAGTTGTAGTGCAAATGGCTTCACCAGCTTGGCATTTTAGGCCTCTAAACTTGATTTGCTTGAGAAGTTTGCATGTTGAAGTGTCTTTTTACATGTAATTTTAGTGTTTGTAACTCTGTCACATGCTCATTTGCTTCACTTTTTTATTTCTATTTAGAGTTGCTCTTGAGTCTTGTTTGTAGCCTAACATGTGAGCATGTTTTTCTAGCCTTTTGTGACTTGATCTCAGTAAGTTTTAGCCACTATTTTGGCATATTTTAACTCTGTTTTGAGCTGGTTTGGTCAGTTGAGCTTTGTATTGCATGCCTCTAGTGTAGTGCTCTTCACTAGTTTAGTGTTTTTGGCTTTTGAACATGTTGTGCATGAGTTGCTTGCATGTTGTAGTATCATTTTTTACGTCATTTCAGCACAAAAATATTTGCAACCTCCCTCATTTCTTCACTTTTCTATTTTTTTTGAGGGTTGGTTAACCTTGAGGTTGTGTTTAAGCTTGAGATAGAGTTTGTGCTCAATGGTTTTAATCCTCTTTTGAGGGTTTCTACTAACCAAAGGCATGATCTCTCTCATGTCTTAAATCATCCTTTGGTTGACCCCTCTCTTATTAGAGGACAATCACCTTGGACTTAACTAGTTAAAGAATGATTTGGTAATGTAAAATGAGTAAATAAAACATGACAAGTAAAACATGAACAAGATAAGCATGTTGTGTTTGCATCGCATGTGTTCAATTGGATGTTATATTGAACACAAGGTAGATTGGAGCATTTCATACTCAGAGTGATGAAATGAGCCAATCTCCTTAGTCTCCATTGCCTTTGATCACTCATGATAAGGTTGTGGCCTCGAGTCTTGTTTTTGTGCATTTAATGAAATTGTACAACTTGGATCTTTGGCCATCATGCAATGAAATCGCTTGGTTGATGGTTTTGGATCCAAGAATGCCACTCCTTTGATGTCTTGAGATGATAAGGAGGGACACAATACAAACATATCCTTGGAAAACCCTCAATTTTCCTCTATTTGTGCTCATTGCGATGCTTGATTCAGAGCACCAAGGTTCCAAGAATGGCTCATTGGTGGCCGGCAATGCTTCATTCTTGGCCGGTAGGGCACACTTTTGGCCGGCAGGGGGCTGGTAGTAATCAACCATGGCTGGCAAGCCACTAGTGAAATCCTCAACATTGGTTTGGTAAGTTGGAGCAAAAAGGTCCTGGATTATGGTCAACCCTGCAAACAGAGCCTCTCAAGAGCAAAATCGGAGGGCTTTTCGGGGTGAAAACCGAGTTCATGCATATTCTATTTTCCAAAGCAGAGCTGAGGCAATGTAGTTAGCACTTTACATGTTTAGTTAGCATGTTGTTGTAATTTAATTAATTAGTTAAGTGTTGTAATAATTAAATAGCTTAGCTATTTCTTTATTTTGATTTGTAATAATTAGTCTAATTATTTTAATTAGATTAGTTTGATTAGCTTAGCTTAGAGTAGCTTAGCTCTTATTCATTCGAACCCTCCTTTGAGATTAAGTGTGCGTGCGTGTGTGCGTGTCTTCCAACCCCGCGTCTTTCTCCCTTTTATTTAATTGTTTTCGATGGTTAGTTTAGGGACATGTTTTGATTAGCATACCTTATGCTTGCATATTTGCATCATTCATTTGTATTGCATGCACCGAGGCTCAACAAGATCATTTAAACTGCATTGTAATTTCAATACTTCTTTGAATACGTGTTTAAAAGCATGTTGTCAAATTGTATCATATGCCATATTAGTAACTGAGCCTATTAATCGCATAATTGCATGTGTTGCATTAGGCATCTTGTCTAGTTAGGATCATGCATTGTTTCTAACTAGTTTTTGTTTTGGCTTGGAGTACTCAGTAAGCTTTTACGCTTTAGCATACTTGCATGAGTGTGAGTGTTGCCATGTTTTGCATGCTTACCATGAGGCTTTGTTGCTTGAATTGAAACAATTTAATGTATGTAAGTTTTAAGCCCACTTTGCAAAGTAGCAAAATCATGTTTTAAGCCCACTTGAGGGTGGCAAATCCGCGCTTTAGTCCACTTGAGGGTGGCATTTTCAAACCATTTTCAAAAACAAACATGAGTTGAATTCGTTCCAATTCTTGTGACTTAGTCTATACTTCCTTGTGTGCGTCACATAGTAAAGTTAGCTAATAACCGAAAAAAGAACACGTAAGTTTTATAAAACAATATATCATAATTAGTAGAGGCCGATCTTTGATCGGGCGAATGGCGGTGCTCATTTTAGGACCTTCCCGTCTCCAAGCCGAGGCAACTTTGGTGTTGACGGACACGTGGCCTTTGGCATGAGTCAGGGTTTCCTAAATTTCCCAAAAACAAAATATTTAGGTGGCGACTCTGTAATCTGGCAAAGCAGTCCAGTTTTGGCATTATTTGATTCAAAATCGATTTTCCAAAAATGATTTGCCGGATTGGACTCTTTGGTGTTTATTTGTCTCACATTGCACTTTGTAAGATTAGATTCAAAACCGTGACAAGAGTCCGAACTGTAGGACCAATTCAACCTCTCCGAAAGGGGGCGCGAAGAAAGTCGAGCTACACATATGGTGAAAAATTATATATTTTTATAGTGTATAAAATGGTAGTATATTTCGTGGTGAGTAAAATATTATATTTTGTGGTGTACAAAAATGTTATATTTTGTGGTGAGAAAAATTATATCATTTTATAATTTATATTATAACATTTTGAGGTATTATTACAAAAACTTATATATATACATATTTTTTTTAAGGAAACCAAACATTGGGAAGCCAAAACCGACATGGGGTTGTTTCCCTCCACATCCCCCTCTCCCTTCCCTTTTGTTAGGTTTTTATTCTTGGCAATCCCGTTTGACAAAACTCCTTTCAGTTGTACTTTTATTTGCTCATTTTTTTCAGTGAGGTTATGAGTACTTAGATGTGAATCCAACCCGAATTGTGCCTTGCAAACAAGTTTCAGAAGATAATTCTTTCATGTTTGCCACTTCGCTGACTATGATGGGGATCGAGCAACATTCCGCCGGCGAAAATTTCTGCGAGCAAAGAATCCTTGGTTCCAGAAGCTTGATTTCCTGCAAAAATACTGGTAGTTGCATTTTTCCGCTTGAGCGAAAATTCCTACGCTCGAGCGTCGGTCCGCTCGAGCGGTAATTCTAGCGCTCGAGCGGAGATCGCGGAACAAATTGCTATAAATATGTGTTTGATGATTTTAGTATTACGCTTCTAGATTTTCTTCTTGGATATTAGGGTTTATATCTGGGGCTATTTTGCTAGTTTTCTTTGATGTTTGATTGAGTATTCAACTCATGGTTTAAGAAGTATACATCTAAGGATTGTTTGTTGATTCTATATAAAGAGAGAGTTGTTCTTCAAAGGATTCGGGAATTGAGCTTGAAGCTTTGGTGGATTCTAGAGTGGCTCATTGTCGTGATTCGACATCGGCGTTGTGGATTCAATGTTGGGAAAAGACAATTCCAAGGTGAAGACGGAGCTAGAAGAGGCACATAGGGGTTGGTTCAATTTGGGCGTAGATTCGCTAGGTAATTGAGAGTATACCTGTGTAATTCTTTTATGTCTTTTTAGTGGATTGTTTTGTGGCTTTGGCACATGGTTTTTTTTATCACAATTGGAGGCACTCCGATTGTGGTTTTTCCACGTTAAAATCGTTGTATTGATATGTCTTGATTGTTTGATTGGGATTGTTATTTACTGCTTAAAATTGATACATAATCACAAATCAATATCTAGAGGATTTCTAGATTTTTCACCTTCTTCTTTTGCTTTTCTTTTTGGCTGAGCAGAGTGCCCAGAGCACACACACACACACACACACACACACACACACACACACACACACACTCTCTCTCTCTCTCTCTCTCTCTCTCTCTCTCTCTCTCTCTTCCTCCATTATTGCTCAATCTTTGAGCTTCAAATGGGAGTCGATTTTGCAAAAGTGTTGTAAATGAAAGTTGGAGAGCTTGTCATGATCTTCACAATAGTGTTCTCGGATTCATGATCGGGGGATGTTTGCATTTTTGGATTAGCTTTTCTTCATATTTGAGGTTGGGACTTTCTTCATATTATTACATTAAAGCTATGTTAGGGATATTTTGAGAAAACATATCATTATAGGAAGCTTTGTATATATTTATTTCTTATATTTTTGTTTGGTTAATTTTTGGAAGAAAAATTATGTGAAATGTTAAAAATATGGGTATTTTGAACTTGATTTGGGGGAAATCATATTGTGTTGGTAATTTTGTAAAAAAATTTGAAAATAAAAATTAAAAGTTGTATGGGTTGTGTCTACATCATATTATGATTAGAAAATTTATTTTGAGAAATATAAAGTTGAAATCATTTTTTTCATCTTTGATTTGGAATTTATTTTTGAGAAAAATAAATTAATGTTTATGAATATTGAGTAAATGCTTAAGTTGGAATTATAGAGCTATTTTGAGATTAAAAACTCTGAAAGTGTTGTATTCAAGATATTTTATGGAAGGTGACATGTTGATGATTAAGTTGTGTTCATTTTTGTGAAAATGAAAAATGTGAAATGTGGACTTTTGAACTTACAACCTTGAAAATGTTACTCTTTGACATATTTCATAATTTTTTTATGTAAATATCATGTTAGTTAAGTAATTTTAGAAAAAGTTATGAAATTGTTATTTGTAGAGAATTTGGAAAAATTATTACCTCTTTAAGTAGCTTGGCATGAAAAATGATTATGTTGAAATATGGTTATAGTTGAGGGATGATGCATGTGAAGTTAGGTTTGGTAATATAAATTTGGAAATTTTTGAATATAATAAAATTACTAATTTAGTGGAATAAATTAGTTTGGTTAGAAATGTGTTATTGAGATTATACCATAACTTTTGATATAGTAGGATGAAAATGGTAATATTTAATAAGTATGGGATTTGGTGAGAATCATATTGGTTATCTTGGTTGAGGTGAAACAAAATTGATTGAAAGTTTTGTGTGAGTCAAGATAATTGAGAAATTGATTATTAGTTTTAATAGTTGGAGTATGCTAATATGTTGTTTTTGAACGTCAAATTTTTATATGAGACATTTGAATTGTAAATTGAGGGTTTGGTTAAATTGGAAGTTGATTACTTATAATCTTGTTATTTAATGCATTTTTGTGTATAAAATCACATGTTGATATTTGAAACTGAGAAAAGTCCCAATTTGTGGAAAATTCTAAATGGTAATGTTTTGGGAGTTGTCGGATTATTGAGAAAGGATTTTGTTTGGTTTCAAAATTGAGGATTTGATTAAAAAAAAACACTTATGAAATTTTTGGAATTATCAAGTATTAGTTACTCCTTTAAAATGTTGAATTTAATGGAAAGTTATATAAGTCTTCAAAATTTGTCTTTAAAATGTGGAATGTGGATTGTTTCTAAATATTGGGAATCATGAGAGATTCCAAGTTATGGTTATATATTGAATTGTACATCCATGTTGTTATCTTTTAATTAATACACTAGAGGTAACTATTTTGGCTATCGGTGGAAATTTATCATGTTGCATTTAATGAGAGATTTCCTGGAAGGATAAGAAATATTGGAACTTTGAAAGTTTAATATATAGTATGTTATGGAATTGTCTTGAAATGACTAAATTGGGAATGTTGATTAACTTGTGAAGACTATGAATGTGGATATTGTTGGATTATCTGTTGGAATTGTATTCATATTACATTAATAGAGATATGGAATTTGATCACAATGGAGCATTGTGTGGTGGAATTGAAATTGGAACTATTCTAATGCATTGTTACATATTGCATTTCCATTCCATTTCATTGTTATTATGGGTTTCATATTGCACTTGAAAACTATTGTTTTGAGAAAAGAATTCTTTTTGGTTAAACAAAAATCATTTTGATTTGTTTTAGGTAAATACGTTGGTAAGTCCGAATAGAGGGTGTAGTTTGATGTTGGTTAAGTTGGCCTGAGTATCCGGGGTGAAAGACCGAAAACACGCGCGGAGGAGGTACCACTGCCCTTTCGGTGAGAGACCAGCAAAGTGGGGATTTGGTAGTACTCGATATGCCTATTTGCAGACACCAGTCTAGGGATTACCTGAGTCGTATTTACCACCTTGAAATTTTATTGAAATCGTTGGATTTACGTGTTTTCAAATTGGCATTGTGCATAAGATTTTCAAAAGATGAGAAAACTATTTTGAGCATGACATGACATATGCATTCACCTCATAAGACTGTATAAAATGAATTTGATGCTTTGTTAAATGTCATTATGAATTGTTTAATTATTTGATTCAATTGACAAATGGGTAATTAAATGAATTGAAAAGGATGTCATGTTGCATTTGAGGCATGCTTATTTATTTAAGTTAACTAGTTGTGGTTAATTAAAAAAATTGGATTTAAGAGATTACGTAATAGAATCATATGGTTTGAGCAACCCTGGTCTTTTCCCATTTGATTATTGTATCCGGACTTAGGTTCCGTAGATTTTATCTTTGAGTAATGGTTGTTGTCGTCCTATGTTTTCTTATTTGGAGTTATAGGATGTGTTGGGCGGATTTGGAACAGGTTAGTTGAGCTTAGGAACCAAAACTAGTTGCCCAGATTTTTGGCTTGTCCGCTCGAGCGGGGACTTGATGTTGCTTGTCCGCTCGAGCGGGGGTTTTGGCGCTCGAGCGTGAAAAACACCCATCCAGTATTTCTTGTGCAGGGTTGGGCGCCGGCGGAGTTGGTCCGCCGAGCGAATGGTGTCAGCTGTCGGCCGAAAGGGCGGTGAGTATAAAATCGTGTTTTTGACGTTTTAAAGCAGTTTTTCATCCTCTTTTCAGATTCCAAACCCTAGGTTACGAGTTCTCTCTCTCCCAACTCATCTTCTCTCCTAGGTTTCATCTATTTAGAGTGAATATCTAACCTAGTTCCTTCATTAAAAAGGTAGAGTGGGTCGAGGGCTTCCATTTAATCTGAACAGTTGTTGATTTGGAGCACTTTGGAGTTTGGGCTATCATCTCCGTCTTCTTCTTTTCGGGTTCTTGCTTCGAGGTAGGGATTTCCTACTCCATTTATACGTTTTAATCCTAAGTGGTGGTATTTTGGTATGTGGGGGTAGTTTGGTAATTTTGGGAGAGACCTTAGGGTTTGTCATAGATTAATTTATATAATCAATTTAAGGGAAGATTGTGATATTGGGTAAATTCATGAGATTGGGAAATTTAGTGATTTAATGTTGTATTTGGTTAGTTTAAATACTTACCTTGAGAATGTTAAAATTACATGTGTTGCTATATTTATTTCTTGTTTAGAAATAATTGTTTTGGGCTATCGGTGGAGGATAGCCATGATTGTTGTAGACATTGTATGTGGATTAGGCAAAATTGAAACTAATCATTTGGTTAAGTTGTTGAGTATAAAGGTTGGAATAATACATTAAATTTATGTATTGATTTATTGTGTATATGACTTTATGTTTATATGTATTACTTGTGTATGGGAGGAGATAGGGGATGTACTCCACGGTTTAGGGGAAGATGGGGGATATACCTCTAAACCGGTTAATGATTATGGGAAGATAGGGGATGAACCTGTGGTTCTCGCTTATATCTTGGCGCCTATAGCGAGATACTTTCATATGCTTATCTATTTGATATGATACATCATCAAAATATGTATCTGTTGGGAAGTATGGAAGTGAATTTGATTGTGATTGATACAATACCAACTTGTGTATTTGTTATGTTATATGAGAGGTTTAACTTGATGTGTTATCCCTGTTGAATTGGAAAGATTGTTAATAAGAGATGAAATCCCCGTTGAGTTATTTGGGCCAGGTTTTGAGCCATAGTTGGAAGGTGAGTTATGCCATAGACAAAGTGTCATAGGCAATGTAGACATTTGTGTCATGAAATTGTAAATGGATTATTTTGTGTTAACCATGTATCAGATGCTACTGCTTTAGTTAATTCTTATGCTTGGTTTAGTATTTCTCTACTGGGCTGTGGCTCACCCTATATGGGAACTTCATTTTCAGGTTCAGGTGGTTCACTACCTCCAAGGACTTAGCTTGTGAGGATTTGGACTCGAAGACTTGTTTTATTTTATTTGTTTTATTTGAACTTTATGTAAACATTCAAGCCTAGGGCTTTATTTGTATTTGAGTTAGAACTCATGGAATTGTGTCCAAGTGTTGGCTTGGCAAGATGTAAGCCCGTAGGGCATTTATTATGATGTTTTATTTCGTAATACTCTGATGATTGAAAAAATATAATGTTTTCTTTTAATAATGCATGTCATGTTTTATATTTAATGGGTTGAATTTTGAGGGCGTTACAGACATGATATGATTTCACGTATATGTATAAGTACCTTTGTACCCACATATCTTCTAATGTTTTAATATGAGATTGTTTGGTGAGTTAGTGGTTGCTCACCCCCTGCCTGTACATGTGTACAAGGAATGCTTTTCGGATTTGAAGATCGAACAATGGGTTTTACCATTTCATGAGTGTAATGTAGTGATGGATTGTACTACTTCATTTGTTTATTTGGCTAAATGCTTTTTTTTTTTTTTTTTTGTAAAGAGTAGTGTCCTCACTTTTATTGTAAGCCTCAGGGTATTTCTTTTAGTTGTATGTAAATGTCATTGTTGTATAATGAGAGAGAACATATATATTTAGTTATTCATCATTTCATCTAAGGATTAATTGTCATTTATAAATGGACTTAATTAATGAATATTGGTAATGTTATCCGAGTAATAAAATATGGGGTGAGACATTTTTTAAAATCGTAAGGTGGGCGATCGTCTCCCTTATTCCCTTCGGTCCATCCTTGACTGGAAGTAGAGAGGGCGTAGCGGGTACAATGAAAGTTAGGATTTCAAGTTAGCCAGAGGAAAAAGTTAAGGGCATAATTGCCTATTTCATTAAATTTGATTTTGTGCTTTTTTTTTTGTTTTTTTTTAGAGTGCTGCTAATATTATCCTATTTATTGTTTTAGACTTCCCATTTTTTGATTTTTTTTCTTACAATAATAACCTTAAATGAAATTACTAAAGAATACATCAATCATTTTAGAATACCCCATCTCACAATTAAGCCCACACAACCACTAAATCATGAAATAGGATTTATGAGGGCACCCATCTCTATCACCACCCATCTATCTTTCCCAAATTCTACTGTCAAAACCTTGGCAACCCTCCAACGGCAACATTCCGATGGCAACCATTCAATTACAATAATGTAAGTTTAGAAGATGTTCATAGCTTATGGTATTCTTAGCTCAAAGGAGGCTGACCTTATAAGGATAAGTTTCTTGAAAAACATAGCGAAAATTGTGAAAGTTGTTCGTTTTTTTTCGGTACTGAACTCCCGAATATATGACCAAAATTTAGGAACACAGGCTTGAACATTGATTATTTATTCAGGAACACATGTTCGAACATGAAAATTTGATACACTTTGAATGGTTAAAATTATTCATATTTGCAAGGGTTTTTGTTTTATCAAGTTCGGGAACATATGCCCACATGGGTTATTAGTTCAGGAACACAGACCCAAACATAACTTATTTGTTCAAAAACACAGTTCTGAATTTTCTCAGTGAAAAAGAGAGGAGAGATGTCACGACCTAACCCCAAGGGCTTAGGATTGGAATCGCAACTTACTAAACAATTCTAAGCTTAACAAATTAAATGGTGCAGGCCAAGGAAAATAGGCAATAGGAAATAATTAAACAGAAAATTAACTTCATTCTACTATTTTAATAAAAGAAAATACATCTATAGAGCTTTTATTATTTTTTTGTGATTGATTGTCAGTAGAACAAACAACAAAAGGAAGAAAAGAAAAGAAAGGCAAAATAACAGATCAGCATCAAATTCTTGTGCGGGCTCCATTACACGAGGTTATGGGTCTTCCTTACATCTCATCACTAGAAAGGGTAGTAGCTATAAGCACACAGCAGAGTAAAATATTATGCCAAGAGTATAAGGGACACAAAATAACCATGGATAGTTTTTCAAGCTAAAATGATAACATAACTTTATTTGACTAGCCAAATTACTTAAAGTAGCAGAAACTGAAATACATAAATTATATAAACAACCATAACCATGGTATAGAACAAAACAAAACAGAGGTCACATGGGTGATAGTCAAAATAGAGGTCAATGGATCCATGACAAGCAGAGGACCACAGAGTGGCCAAGCGAAGCCAATGGTTATTTAAGTCCCCATTGCATGGGACTTCCGTGGTACTTACAAAACATAATTGTTTACAAAATCATTGTCAAATAATTTCTAAAAGTTAAACAAACATATCCATGTGTTTCAATTTAAGCAAATAGAGTTCATAAAATAATTAACGTAATCAAAATATTAATATAATTTATAAAACATAGATTGCATAAAATAATTTATGGTAACCCAAAACATACGTAAAATATATTATGGTGACTCAAGGTGTAATATAACTCACCTTAATATTAATCCTTACTATTTTTGCCAACTGCTCGGGACTATTCTCTTGCTCCTCTCTCTTTTTCTCCATTTTTTTCTTTTCCTTCGTTTCCTTATAGATGTTCACAGCTCTCCCCCTTATATATATATATATATATATACAAAGCCCTTGGTGATGACTCATCTTGTCATGATGAATCCAACTTGATGACTTACCTCCCTACAAGCTAGACAGCACAAATGGCTTACCTTCCTTTACTCCAGGTAATTTGCAAATCATTCCAATTAATTGCTACTTATCTTGCTTAACTTGGCCCTTAGTGAATCTATGCATCCTATTTGTTTTAATTTGTTTATATAATTCTTAATTCAAATTTGGCCCAACTAATAGTATTGTTCCATAATTATGTTAATTTGGTCCCAAATTTTAATAATCTGATTAAATTACATTTTATCACATACAACCACAATATTAATTATTTTATTTTACTACTACCATTATTATTATTATCGTGATTGGTTGTGGTATTAATTAAATATTTAGAGTGTCAAATTTCTTCCCTCCTAAATAGAAGTTTGCCCTCAAACTTGACGTACCTTAATTTTCGAAGAGGTGCGGGTATTTGGCTCGCATTTAACTTTCCATTTCCCACGTAGACTTTTCGACTTGATGATTTTTCCACAAGACTTTTGCCAGAGGTATAGTCTTGTTTCGAAGAACCTGATTACGACGGTTGAAAATCTGCACTGGCTGTTCTTCATACAAGAGATATGCTTGAACATTTAGGTCCTCATACTCCACGACATGCTTTGGATCTGGAAGATATTACCGAAGGATCAAAACATGAATCACATTGTGAACATTGGACAGTTCAGGCGGTAGTGCAAGGCGATATGCTACAGAACCAATCCTTTCTAGTATCTCGAATAGCCCGATGTAATATGGGTTTAACTTTCCTTGCTTTCCAAATCGGATAACTCCTCTTGTTGGTGAGATCTTGAGGAGCACATGATCCCCTACTTAGAATTCCAAGTCTTGTCTCCATGTATCTGCATAACTTTTATGGTGGCTCTAGGCAGTGCGAATTCACTACTAGATGAGTTAAATTTTATCACTCGTTATTTGTATGATCTTAGGGCCTAATAACCTCATGTTTCTAACTTCCGCCCAGCACAGAAGTGATCGATATCTCCTTCCATATAGTGCTTCGTACAGTGCCATTCCAATGCTTGCTTGGTAGCTGTTGTTATAGACGAATTCCACTAAAGGTATGTGCTCATCCTAGTTACCTTTGAGATCCAACACGCATACACGTAACATGTTCTCCAAAGTCTGGATTGTTCTTTTGGATTACCCATCAGTTTGCGGGTGATAAACAGTGCTAAACTTCAATGTAGTCACCAAAGCCTCCTGCAATTTGTTCTAGAAATGAGACACGAAGCGAGGGTCTCGGCCAAACACGACTGAAACTGGGTGCCATGCAAACAAATAATTTCCTTGATGTATAGGGTACATGATTTGGATTGGCAGAAAATACGCTGACTTCGTCAAGTGGTCTACTATAACCCATAGGGCATCGTTCTTCGAGACTGACTAGGGTAGCCCGACCACAAAGTCCATAGTAATGTGTTCCCATTTCCACTCAGGTATAGAAAGTGGTTGCAGCATTCCTATAGGTCTCTAATGTTCTGCTTTAACCTGTTGACAATGCAAGCATTTAGAGATGTGGCTTGCTATGTCTCTTTTCATTCATGTCCACCAGTAGTGTTCTTTCAGATCATGATACATCTTTGTGTTGCCAGGGTAGATTGCAAATCTTGAGCTATGAGCTTCTGCCAATATCTTTTTCTTGAGTTCCGGAATGTCAGGCACGCAAATTTGATTTCAAAATTTTAGTATCCCATTACTTATAATGAAATCAGGATCAACCGTGCTCCTTTGCTCCTTGTACTTTTTCTTCAAAAGTTTATCTTCACATTGGCGTGCTCTAATTTCTTCAATCAAGGTAGGTTCCATGGTTATATTGGTGAGCAACCCATTGATCTTGCGAGAAACGAGAGTACATGCCAAACTTCTGGTCATCTTTCTGCTCAATGCATTTGCCATTACGTTAGCTTTGCCTAGATGGTGATGGATCTCTACATCATAGTCTTTCATAAATTCTAGCCACTGTTGTTGCCTCATATTCAGTTCTTTCTATGTAAATAGATATTTAAGACTCTTGTGATTAGTGTAAATTTCCCAGGTTGCGCTGCAGAGATAATGACTCCAGATCTTAAGGGCGAAAATCATCGTAGCCAACTCCAGATCATGAGTTGGGTAGTTCTTCTTGTGAGTCTTTAGTTGTCGCGAGGCATAAGCAATGACTTTTCTGTTTTGCATGAGAACACAACCCAAACCATTGTATAAGGCATCACCATAAATGACGAACCCATCTGTTTTCGTAGGGAGTGCTAATATAGGAGCTAAGTATGCTTTTCGAAGCAACGCTCCTGTTTGTCAGTCCATTCAAAGGGTGTCTTTTTCTTAGTTAGCTAGGTCAAGGGTGATGCTATCTTTGAGAAATCTTGCACGAAGCGTCGATAATAGCCAACTAGACCCAATAAACTTCGAATTTCTAACACATTATTAGGTTGCGGCCAGTCCACGATTGCTGCAACTTTTTGGGGGTCAACCAAGATGCCATCTTTATTAATGACGTGATCGAGGAAGTGTACACCAGTGATCCAGAATTCCCATTTCTTCAACTTGGCATAAAGTTTGTGATCACGTAGTGTTTGTAGAACAGTTTGCAAGTGTTGCTCATGGTCTTTCGGTGACTTGGAGTATATGAGGATGTCGTTAATGAAGATGATGATGAACTCATCAAGATAGGGTTTGAACACTCAGTTCATGAGGTCCATGAAGGCTGCTGGCACATTTGTGACGCCGAATGGCATGACGAGAAACTAGTAGTGCCCGTAACAGGTTATAAAGGCAATCTTTTCGATGCTTTCCATTTTGACTTTTAGTTGATGATAGCTAAAACGCTAGTTGATTTTTAAGAATACTTGGGTGCCTTGAAGTTGATCAAACAAGTCATCGATTCGTGGCAGACGGTACCGATTCTTGATGGTGACCTTGTTCAGCTTCGGGTAATCAATGCATAATCTCATTGTGCTATCCTTTTTTTTTTTTTTACGAACAGTACTGGAGCTCCCCAAGGCGAGGTACTAGATCGAATGAAACCTTTGTCCAAAAGTTCGGGGAGTTGAGTCTTTAGTTCTTTTAATTTTGTCATTAACATACGATAAGGAGCTTTCGATACCGGTTGTGTACCAGGTTGGGTTTCAATGGTGAATTCGATTTTCCGGTCAACCGAGGTACCAGGTAGATCTTCAGGAAAAACATCCGAGAATTCTCATACTACAAGGATTGCATCAACGATGGGGGCCTCTTTTTGAGTATCGATCACATAATAGATATAACTACAACCACCCTTTCTTAGAAGTCTTTGGGTTGTCATGGAGGATATGACAGTTGGAGGGATGGAAACTCCAGTCCCATCAAAGAGAAGCTTGAGTTAGTTTGGTAACCGAAGGGAGACCTTTTTGGTTTTGCAATCAATAGAGGCATGGTTGGCAATCAGCCAATCCATTTCGAGAATGATATCAAAGTGACCAATGTGGTGGGAAATCAAGTCTACGTATAAGGTTTTGCCTTTTAGGGATATAGCACAAGATTTGTACACATCATTACTGCAAGTAGAATTACCAGAAGGAAAAGACACAGACAATATATATCCTAAAGGTTCAGGTGTTGATGCCAACTTGGTAGCAAAGTGTGGTGCAACAAAAGAATGAGTTGACCCAGAGTCAATGAGGACATGAGCTAAATGATCACAGATAGAAAGTGTGCCTAACACAACATTTTCGGTAACTTCTGGTTTTCCAGGTGCCAAAGCAAAAGCCCTTTCTTGGCATTTTGGGTCCTTCCTCCCTTCTCTAGGTCCTGCAGGTATTTTGACTAGGCCAGATGGGCTGGCTGTAGGATTGGCTAGCTTTAGACAATCCCTCAGCAAGTGGCCAACTTGACCGCATTTAAAGCATGCTCCCGTGTCTCGATGGCATCGTCCCCAATAAGCCCTTCCACACGTAGGGCAAGTTGGAATAGTGCCACCTCAGGAGTTAGTAAGATCTTGATTGCCTAAACTGGTTGCACCCTTATTTACCCTCTTGGGAGGCGCAACACCGGATCTTCTATTGTCTTTTTTCCAAAATCGCTTCTTTTGGCTTGGTTCCCCAAAATGCGAGGCTTTAATCCCTTTTTCTGCAATGTACGCTCGGTCTACCACTTCCACATAGGTTAGCAGTTTCAAAACCTCAAGCCTATCTTTGATTTCAGCATCCTATCCTGCTTTGAATTTTCTTACTTTTCAAGCTTTGGTCGGCATGACATATGTCACAAATTGAACGAGTTGTGTGAACTTGCTCTCATATTCGACCACTGTCATGGTTCCTTACTTTAGATGTATGAATTCCTATGCCTTTTGTTCCCACAATGAATTTTATAAGTATTTTCCATGAAACACTTCCAAGAATCTTACCCAAGTCATGATTTTTTTCCTTCTCCAGAGTGAGAAGCCACCATTCTTGCGCATTATCTTTAAAAGTAAAAGTGGCGAAAGGTACCTTCTGTCTTTCGGTGCAGGGTAAGGCACAAAAAATCTTTTCCATGTCTTAAACCCAAGCGTCCACTACCATTGGGTCTGGACCACCGGTAAATGTGGTGGGTTTCAAATCCTGAAACTGTTTTATGGTAACTGACTCTTCTCGCCGTTCTGGCATTCCATTGTTAATGTTGGTCTGCAAGGATTGCAAAAGGCTAGTAACCGCTCTTTCCATGATTCTTTCCATCGATTCAATGCCACTGATTGATGACTCACTTCCGCTACCATTATTGGCCATGCTACAAAGTAATAAACGAGGCAATATAATCATAACACAACATTTATAAGCATACATAGCGCAATATATATAACATACCAACTTTACTATTTATACAAATATAATATTACACTCTTGTCCCAAAAGTCAAAAATTTTGTTTTAGTACAATAAAAACAACAAAAAGGATTAGAACTCATCATGGTCAGCTTACAAAAGAATTTTCTTCTCCAAGATCTAGAGTGGTGGGTCAAACAACCACAGAAAGTAGTATTACATAAAAAGCTCAAATTCCCATCCTAATTGTACCACACCAAAACAAACCTATGCGGCCTGGACAGTGTAAACGGGGACCGACTGTATGTAGCCCCAAAATGCTCGATCAACAATCCATCCCGGTTGCTCAATGTATGATAGGTCATTACTAAAATCAAAATTTTAAATATTAATAATTTCCAATAGGTTAGGGACAGTGGTAAAAATGTAGTCCTTGGGGTACACATTTTCCCCTTCTTGCCACAAAATTTGGGGGCAAAGGGCCAACGATGTAGTGTGGGCGATCATATCCTGGGGCAAGGCCGAGGACACGGGTGGGTCTGAGAAATCATCTGGCGTATAGACACAGGTCAGCTTCACAATAAGTATGGGACATCAGTAGAATCAATCTGTATATATATTGGCTGACCCATCAATTGGGCAAGGCCTGGGTGTAATCTCCTAACTATATCCTCTGAGTCTCCTCATCCTTCCGATGAGGCAGGAGCAGGGTGCTTTGCTAAAATATCCTCCAAATTGATAGCCCCAAGCTCCTCCCAAAATGCCTCATCAAGGTTTAACTCGGATATTCCTACGTCACCAGAATAAACGTGAGATGTTACATAAAAGGACTAACATGGCAAGTTATGTAGTTCTACATGTATATGTATACATATATATTTTTTGTTAAAACCATTGCTCTGATATCGCCTTTGTCACGACCCAACCCTAGGAGCTTAGGGCTGGAATCGCAACTTACTAAATAATTCTAAGTTTAACAAATTAAATGGTGCTGGCAGAGGCAAAATGGAAGTAGGAAATAATTAAACAGAAAATTAACTTCATTCTACTATTTTAATGAAAGAAAATACATCTATAGAGATTTTATTATTATTATGTGACCGACTATTCGTAAAAACAAAAAATAAAAAAAAAACAAAAGGAAAAAAAGAAAGACAAAATAACAGATCAACATCAAATTCTTGTGCAGGTTCCACTACACGAGATTACGGGTCTTCCTTACATCTCATCACCTAAAAGGGTAACAGCTATAAGCACACAACAGAGTGAGAAATATTATGCCAAGAGTATAGGGAACACAAAATAACCATGGATAGTTATTCAAGCTAAAACAATAACATAATTTTATTTGGCTAACCAAATTATTTAAAGTAGTAGAAACTAAAATACAGAAATTTATAAATAACCATAACCACAGTATAGAACAGAATAGAACAGAGGTCACATGAGTGATAGTTAGAATAAAGGTCAATGGATCCATGACAAACAAAGGACCACAAAGTGGCCAAACAGAGGCCAATAGTTATTTAAGTACCCCATGGCATGGGACTCCCGTGGTGGTACTTACAAAACATAATTGTTTATGAAACCATTGTCAAATAATTTCTAAAAGTTAAACAAATATATCCATAGGTTTCAATTTAAGCAAATAGAGTTCAGAAAATAATTAATATAATCAAAATATTAATATAATTTATAAAACATAGATTGCGTAAAATAATTTATGGTAACTCAAAACATACGTAAAATATATTATGGTGACTCAAGGTATAATATAACTCACCTTAATATTAATCCTTACTATTTTCTTCCTATTTTTGCCAACTGCTCGGGACTATTCTCTTGCTCCTCTCTCTTTTGCTTCCTTTTTTCTTTCCCTTCGTTTCCTTACAGATGTTCACAGCCTTGCCCCTTATATATACACAAGCCCTTTGGTGATGACTCACCTTGTCATGATGAATCTAGCTTGATGACTCACCCCCCTACAAGCTAGACAACACAGATGGCTTACCTTCCTTCACTTCAGGTAATTTGCAAATCTTTCCAACTAATTGCTACTTATCTTGCTTAACTTGGCCCTCAATGAATCTATACAACAGATTTGTTTTTATTTGTTTATGTAATCGTTAATTCTAATTTTTTCCAACTGATAGTATTGTTCCATAACTGTGTTAATTTGGTCCCAAATTTTAATAATCCGATTAAATTATACTTTATCACATACAACCGTAATATTAATTATTTTATTTTGCTACTACCACTATTATTATTATTATTATTATTATTATTATTATTATTATTATTATTATTATTGTGATTGGTTGTGGTATTAATTAAATATTTAGGGTGTTACAAGAGAGACTTCAGGGGCCTGGAAGAAATGAGATTGAGACTGACCAAAATGCGAATTTACTCCCTTCGAACTATACACACACACACACATATCTGTTGGTTTTAAGGTTTAGGGTTGATCAAAAAAATGGATGGAATTGAAAGAAGACATACGCATCTAATGCAAAGAAAAAAGTGAACATCATAGAGAACACATTTCTTACATCGATTGATTCACTTCAGAAATATTTTTCTTTCCCCATCATGAGAGAGAGAGAGAGAGAGAGAGAGAGAGAGAGAGAGAGAGAGCGAGAGAGAGTTTTGGAGAGGTTTTTTGTTAGGATTTTGGGAGATAATGGTTTTTAGGGGTACGTGGGTTTGAGTGAGAGTGAAATTTTCATAAGAATGACTTTGGTATTATGGGAGGAGGAAAGAAATTTTAAAGATTTTAAAATTTATAAATTGGGAGGTCCAAAAAATGACAGATCCAAAATAATAAATGAGATGTTAATAACAGCACTATTTTTCTAAGCAATAAATTCTTGTAGCTTGAATTCAGCAGGGGCCGAATTGCTCGAATCTCACTTGAAGTATACACATCACACACCCCACTCCATTTCATCAACACCAATCATCCTCAAATCTTATATATTACAAGTTGATCCTAAAATATGGGGAAAAAAATACAAAAAAAATAAAAAGTTATTAAAAAATTATATTTTTATATAAACTTAGAATTAGTATTTATATGCGTTTAATTACAACACTTAGACCTAAAATAAAAGATAGTTTAGATTATATTTCTGAATTAGAAAGTGAGTTAAATAGATTAAATTCTTTTTTGGTTATTGCCTCTGGACAGTCTTTAATAAATTATATCCAAAGAATTGCTAATATTAAAAATAAAATATCATTAGAAAAGACAAGTGCAGATTATCAATGAAAATTGGTACAGAGTTAATATTAAATTAGATCATCGCAAATCCAAGAATTGAAATTGGTATCGAATCCGCTTTCTAAGCCAAAAACATTTTGCATAAGTATTAAATTAATATAATGAAGAATTAGAATCGATACCTTAAATAATAAAACTTCTTTACAAATAATAATAGAACAAAATAATACCTTAATTAAGCTATTAAAAGAAATTACGAAAAAACTTAAAACCAATCAATTAGAAATAATAAACGAAATTAGACATTTTGTAGAAGATCCAGAAAAACAAGTAGCCATTTTTGAAGAAAAACAAAAGAATTAGATCTATATCCCTATCCATATAAAGGAAATAATCCGGAGGAACCCTTTGAATTAGTTTCACGTACAAAACAAAAAAACAATAGATTTAGGTAACTATAGCTTAAAACAGTTAGAAGAAATGGTTGAAAAGGAAAATGATAATGAAAGAAAATACAAAATAATGTTACAAATAGCTGAACAATTAGATATGGTAGATGAAGAAATAATAGAAGAAATAAATAATGAGAGAATAGAATTAGAAGATAATCAGCTTGGGTGACATAGAACACATTCCCCCTTGAAGACTTAGGACAAATAATGAAAAAAGATGACGCAGAAAAAGAAAGAAAATAATATCCTGGAAAACTTCGAAGATATAAAAAAACAAAAAGATATTTCCTTAGAAGAAGAGACTAATAATGTTAATAATATTGATATGGCTATAATAAAACAAGAAGGAAGTAGATCGTCTGCCCCACCTAATCCAAATTTTCTAGATTTTAGAAATTTTACAAAACAACAATTGGAAAATGATACTAGAAATTATGACTACAGAAGAAGAACACGACACTATAGTTATCTAAATAGAGGATCTTTTGCTAGGAAAACATCCAATTATGCAGACTTTACCCCTAGGAAGGAAATATTTTTAAAGGAGGTATAATTAAAATCAATAAATGTCTGAGGGTATTTATTAGACATTGATTGTGCTACAAATACAAGTGACTTAATAAAAGCGATGGAAGAGCGGCATGCACCATGTCTTAAATATCCATAGCAATTGAGCACGCAAAGTTTTTAAATTATATTGAACATAGCTTTACGGATATAGTAGCAAGTGGTATAACAACCTAAGAAAAAGTGACAGAAAAATTAACAACAAAAACTACCTGAAAGTATGTTAAACCTATTTGTAAAATATATTAAAGAAGAATTCATAGGGAAAAAGTGGAATGAGGATAAAAGAAAAAGAGAATGGTCAGGAAATTAAGTAACATAGAAATATGGAATATGGAATGTATAGAAAATTATATATGCAAATACTCCAATTACTATTATCAAATAGGTGGAAACAAAATTTATTTAACTATATTTTTTCATAAATTATCTTATCCTATAAATGTTAATATAGAAGAAAAATATGAAAAATGGTTAAAGGAATTAAGAGATGCCACAAGCAACACCTTGGGTCATAGAATTAAATATCTAAAAGAATGGGTAGAGCAAGAATACATGAAAATGAAACCAAAAAAAAAAATTACATTGCTAGCAAACATCTAACTCATGGGGATGTGAGCCTCCAGGAAAAAAAAAACATATAATAAGAAAAAGAAAACATTTTATAAAAGAAAAAGTTTTGATAAACAAAAAGGAGAAAAAAAATAAAAGAAAATATTATTAAAACCCAATAATTTTTACAAAAGAAGAAGATTTTTTAGAAAAAAATAATTATTGTTCAGAAGGAAAAAAGACTTGTAAATGTTAGGCATATGGAGAAATAGGCCACTTTGCTAATCAATGCAGAAACAAAAAAAAAATAATGAAATAATAGAAGCCTTAGGAAGTTTAGATTATGTAGAATTAGAGGAAGAAGAAGCTTTAGAAAATAATAAAGGAATAATAGAATTAATTGAAAAAGAAATAGAAATAGAAGGTGAAGATTATAGCAATACCAAGAAAAGGCTAAATTTTATGATGAAAAAAGCAATAGATATAGAAAATTTAATAGGAAACAATTTGTAGTAGAAAATTCTCAAGAAAAAGAAATAGAAAAAGATTGGATATTACCAATAATACGAGAAGATGAAATATATCAAAAATTAATATTCAAATTAAAAAGTAAAACTATAAGTGAAATAATGGAAGGTGATATTGAAATTAAGGATTGTGAATATGATGTAGGAGAAATAAATTTAATAAATTATGAAAATATATTAAAAAATAATAAAGATAATAAGTATAAATATGTGTTAGAATAGTAGAGAGATGAAATAATATGTATTGTATTGAATGAATTGTATTGAATGATTTGTCCTATATAATAGAAGGCTTGTATATATAGGCTGAAAAAGAGTATCTTACTAGAAATCTAACTATAAGAAAGAATATTGTCACGCCCCAAATTTTAATTACTCGGAAACATTACCAAAGCCTTTAAATTAAGTCCTTTTTTTTTTTTTTTTTTTTACAAACATCCATTACCCTTGAGTAATAGAAATACAATGATACATGTTCTCTCTCTCTCTCTCTCTCTCTCTCTCTCTCTCTCTCTCTCTCAATGAACATTACAATTACAATAATACATGCCAATCTCTTACTGTGAAGCTACAAATAAATAAAATACAAATATAGGATCCATTACATCTACAATGAAATTACATATAAAAGACACATGGACTTCTTAACTCCTCAATCACAGAATCCACACTTTCTTCCTATAAAAAGATAAAAACAACAGGGGTGAGCACTACTGTCCAGCAGAAATCTCATAGTTCTCAATCAATAACTA
Source organism: Camellia lanceoleosa (assembly GCA_025200525.1). Lineage (NCBI taxonomy): Eukaryota > Viridiplantae > Streptophyta > Magnoliopsida > Ericales > Theaceae > Camellia > Camellia lanceoleosa. Next base: position 3,130,123 of record CM045766.1, on the reverse strand, counting down.
ACACACAGATAGAACTGTTCATGCATGCAGAGTGATACCATATAGTAGGGTGACATTGTATAATTTCAAAATATCATAAGTAAGTGCCTTTTTCTCAAAAACTATTTAAACACTTTTAAGAAAAACCTTCAGCCATTAAAACCATCCCTTAACTTTAGAAAACCATAGATCCTTGTGAAACAAACATATTTGAGAAACAACATCATTTACAAATTGTTAACCAATTCTCAAAATATTTCTTATTTAATTTCTATTTTTAATATTCCTCTTTGTCTTTCATTCTTCTTTTCTACTCATTATATTTATTTAGAACTCCATAAATTCAAGTTCAAGTTCAAGTTCCCTAATTTATTTACAGAACAACGCTCATAATTTACCTTTATTGCCATAACTGCTTCATTAAGTTCACTATCACCAATCCATAATCCTTTTATCCATTTTTGGTTTCCATTCTTTACAAATGATGTCCATGCACATTTCCTCTTTAAACCAAATTACACATCAATATGCAATCTCACAAATTCATCACAAATCACAATTAACATCATCAACTCAACACACTTCTCAACACAAATCTCAACACAATCCACCTTTTGCCGACTTACTACGGCGGGACAACGGGCACCCAATTCATAACACTTTTCACCTTTCGCTGGCTACTATACGGCGGGAAGTGAACTCCCAAAAAAACCATTTTCTCAACAAACCATTTTCTTTCAAAAACCATTTTTTAACTTTTTAAAACCATCCCCCACATTTGTCGGCTATTATACGGCGGGATGTGGGCACCCAAAGCATTTTCGAAAACCATCCATTTTTCCACTTTTGTCGGCTACAATATGGCAAGACTGTGTGGACACCCAAAAATCATTTTTCCACTTTCACCGGCTACTATACGGTGGGACTGTGTGGACACCCAAAAATATTTTTCCACATTCGTCCAGCGATAAGCCTAGACAAGGCAATTAGGCACCTTTAATTCAAACCACCCCCACATTTGCCAGCTACTATACGGCAAGACGTGGGCCCCCAAAAACCTTTTTCTTCAATTTTTAAAACCATCCCCCACGTTTACCGGCTAATATACGGACGGTCGTGGGCATCGAAAAACCATTTTTCAACTCCCCGCATGGGTACCAACACAACACCACCCAACACAACTCAACTCAACACAATTCAACATGATTCAAACACACTTCATCATAGTTCAACACAATTCAATTCAATATTATTCAACACACTTAATTCAACATAAGCCAACACAACTTAATTCGACAACACTATTTGCAATTTCAACATAATTCAAGATAAATTCTTGAATCCCCTTTCAACATTCCATAACCAAGTTTATATCATCTATATCATTAACACATCTTTTCCCCCCAAAGTCATTTCATATTATAGCATGATTTACAATGCCCATAACAAAGGTTCATTCGCTAATTTTAACATAATTTTCAAACACTTCCAAAATTCAATTAAACTTGTATATATATAATTCAATACCTCAATTTTATGATTCTACTTTCAATTTCGGCAAAATCATTAATTATCATTATGAATCAACCTGGAGTTTTCAAGAAAAAAATCAAGAATTTCAAGAAAATTGAAACTTCTTACACCACTACTTTTAATTCCAATTTCCCCCTTGATTATACACCTAAGGTTCATGATCCACCATATTAACCCAACAATTGAACCTCCAACACTTCAAACGCTAAACCCCCAAATCTCATGATGTACACTATATGCTCAAAAATGGAGATTTTGTATTTATATAATCAAAATACCACAAATCCATCTATTAATGCAAGTATTGAAAAAGAACTAGGACCCTTACCTCAAGAATCAACCAAAAGAGCAAGCTTTAAGAAGAATCCTTTGCAAATCTAAATTCCAATCGGTTGAAGATGTTGAGCTTCAAGCCTTCTTCACTTTTTGGTAAGAGATCTAGGCCAAAACTTTGCGAAATGGAAGGTATTTGGGTCAAGAGATCAAGGATTTTCGAACCTAGGGTAAGAGGAAGGAAGAGGAAAAAAGAAAGTGCAAAGAATGATCTAGAAATTCACTTTTTAAGTTACTGAATTCGCGCAGTCCGCCCGAGCGTCTCTTTTCTCGCTCGAGCATACCTGCTTCCAACACAGATTCCAAACTTCAAACAGGCACAACTCTCTCATCCGGACTCCGTTCTAGGTCCTTCTCGTCTCCAAATTGAAGCCCCGAAAACAAGCTTTCCAATGGTTCTAACCCCACATCCCAATTCAAAGTGTGGAAAAAGAAAAGGGCAAAAGACTGACGGCTATTCGTAGGAAAAATTATCCGAATTAAATTATTGGTTCACTCTTACTTTACCATCATGTTACCACTTTGATCAGTGTCCCAAAATAAGACAAGGAGGTTCCAAATACACTAAAAAAAATGTCAATGGCAATCTCACTATCCATGCTTGAGCGGAACCAACAAAGTCAAAGTCGCTCGAGCGACCACTCCTACGCTTGAGCGGGAAATCACAACTCTCAGAATTTCAGACCATCTTCAAAAATGCTGGGAACCTCTCAAGTCCACTCGAGTGTCAACTCCCCCGCTTGAGTGGAGGGAAAAATTCTAGATCATTACAAATATCCTATAAGAGACCTAACTGTGGCGATACCTAATGTTAGACAATCTTCACTGTAATTAATTAATTTTGTTTGTGTACTTAACAACAAACAGAATACAAAACAAATAAAGGAAAGGAGAGAAAATTGTTTGATTACAAAAATCAAACTAGAAAAAGAATTAAATAAATAAATAATATATTTTATTTTGTTACAAAAACAAAATTAAAATCTGATTGAAATAAATAATAACAAAACAGAAAATAAATAACTTACTTGATTAATATCTTCAAATAATAATCTGATCAAGTCTAGTGTTTGACACTGTGTCCTTAAGATAGATTTGTCCTCTCCACGGTGCTTTCAGAATATGGACGTCTATCTCCTAGGATGAAATGATCAACAACAAATAAATGCAACACTACAATTTATTTGTTCAACGAACACACTTAGTGTATACTCTCTTTTTCACAGAAAAATAATGGAATAAATGCAACAAAATGCGGAGATGATTTGCAGCAAAAGAGGGACGAAAATTGGAGTTAATCTGATCAAATGAGGGTTGGTCTATTTATAGAAGTAATGGCACCCTTTAATTTTGAATTGAACATGTAGCATACCTATTTAAACAGGTACTGTACCTGTTGGGTTTGAATTTGAACAGATAACCGAATCTGTTTGAATTTCAAATCTGTTTGGGTGGATTTAAATTTGAATTGAACAAATTCGGTTTTGGACAGATCCGAACCTGTACAGAATTTCTGAAGAGGTCCAAATAAAATTTTGAATTCAAAAATTGAAAATTAAATTTGGACAGAATTTATTCTACCAAAAATAAATTGAATTCAAATTTTTTTAGTCCAAAAAGATTAGTATTGGGCCGGACATGCCCAAGCCAACATCACACCATGCATCCGCGCCTAAGCCCAGGCCTAGCCCAGCCCGTCCGACCAGACGGACGGCGACGGCGGCGCACGTGCGTGTATGGTGATTTTTGGATCCAATGGGTCTAGCCCATTTTGCCCATAACCTCTCCCTTCTACAAACTTGGGGTGCCCCTTGGGGCCCTTCCCAAGTTATAAGGCCAAGCTATATAAACCCATTCAAACTTCCCACCAAATCAATGTGAGACAAACCATTTACACAAACCTTAAGGAATTTCCACCAAACTCCATTTCCATGGAGCATACTTTGGCTTCAATTTTCCATTCACTCGACAATGGTTTTAAGCAACCAAATATATCACGCGAATCACAACGCGGAATAGAACGCGTTACCACTTAGACCCGCCAATTTTGGCGTACGGGTCCTACCTAAATAATTGAGCAAAGATAGGAAAAAAATTCTGGTTTTACCCAGAATTTCAGATCATTTCTAACAATCCCCCACGTGAATGGAATTTGATAACAATGAAAATGCAACAATATGCAGAATTTATCGAAAGAGTATAAATCAAAAATATCTTGCATTAGGATAGGCAGCTTTCAGCCTTGAACCTTCCTTAGTAATAACCTATCGGACTTACTATCTAACCAATGGACGCGATGCCTTGAATTATTCAGCCGTTTGTGTAAGCCAAGACAATAGATTTCACACAAAATATCTTCTAATACATCGTGGTTCTCACTGTTGTGTTCATTTTAGCCTTGAATGCTCCTGGTTTTCATGAGTATTTCTAGAGAATTTAGCCTCTTCATTCTCATAGAACCAGCCCTAGTTCGACACTCATATAGGTGATTCTTATTGTGAGTATCTCCTTATACTCGTCCTGATTTTCATGCCTAAATCAAGATATAAGTAATCATTAAAAGCAAAACTTATCCTTAAACCCCTGCTAATAACACATGTGCAGATATTACTCTCACCATAGGAATGGGTAGGGAATTTTAATCCCTTGGTGATTTTTGGCAAGCCACACATAACTTAGTTGTCCCTTTAAACTTAGTTCTTGGGATCTCCAGTCATATAAGTAGGGTTACCATTATGATTGTTAGGTATACCTCCTTATTAGAGTGTGGGACCCAATGGGTTTTGAAAAAGAGTTTTAATTTGACTTGGTTTAGGTATAATATATTTTTATATATTATATTTGTGGAGGCCCAATCCAATTTGGATACACTTAGGATTTGATTACAAAACCCTAGATTCACAATATAATCTTTTTTGGTGTATTATTTTCCCCAAGAGAAAAAGGGCGGCTGCTATAACATTTTTGGGATTTGTGCTTATTAATCATCTTTGGTGATTTTTGGTTCAAAGGCACAGTGCTTGAGTTCAAGTCAGTGGATTGGTTTCGGCAGCCATTGGTGTTTGATTTGGGTTCGTTATTTTGGATCTTCTTCAACTCTGGTTCTAAAGATTTTGGTTCATCTATTTGGTGAGGTCTTTCCTCTAGTTTATTTTGTGATTATTTAGAATTCACCTAAGGGTGGTTTTGTGAGACCATTCGTGTCTCGTTTGTAATCGTTTGGAACTTTTTGGTTGATAGTGGAATCGGATTTCGATCCCATGGACGTAACTCACATTGAGGGAACCACATAAAAATTCTTGTGTTGCCTTTGATTTAATTTTTCCGCATTAGTTTTTATTCCCATTGATTGATTTACTTGTGGAGAATCATCGATTTTTCCTAACAACTGGTATCAGAGCTTACGGTTTATTTGGGTTTATTTATTTGTGTAAATCAATGGAGGGGAATGTGGGTCGCATGTCTAGCTTCAATGGAAGTAATTGGGTAACTTGGAAAACTAAAATGGAGGACCTATTATTTTGTAAAGATTTGTATGGATCCATTGAGGGTGATAGTGGCAAACCTGCTGATATGAAAGATGATGAGTGGAAGAGGCTTAATCGAAAAGCTGTTGGTGTTATCCGTCAATGGATTGATGATAGTGTGTTTCATCATGTTGCTACTGAAATTTCAGCACATGATTTATGGAAAAAATTAGAGAGTCTTTATGATAGAAAATCAGCCACAAATAAAGCCTTTCTGTTTCGTAAGTTGGTTAATTTAAAATATAAAGAGGGCAACTCTATTCCGAAACATCTGAATGAAATAAAGAGTATTGTTAACCAACTTGCTTCTATGAAAATTATTTTTGATGATGAGTTGCAGGCCTTGATGCTACTTAGTTCCTTACCCGAAAGTTGGGAGACTTTGGTTGTGACAGTTAGTAATTCGACATCCGATGGAGTTGTCACAATGGGCCAAGTCACTAGTAGCTTATTGAATGAAGAAACTAGAAGAAAATCAGCCGGTTCCTCTCATTTGGAAGCATTTGTTGTGAGAGGCCGAAGCAAAACAAGTTGGAGGAGTAAGACTCCTCATGGTTGTGATCAAAGCTGTGACAAGTCAAGAGATGGTTTTTTTTCAAAGAAAGACGTTGAGTGTTATTATTGCCATGAGAAAGGGCACATGAAGCGGGAATGCCCAAAACTCAAGAACAAGGAGAAAAGGCGTGACAAAAGTGTGGATAACAAGCAAGAAGACACAACAGCAGTTACTACCGATGATCTCATGGTCGTTTGTGAAGATGATTGTATCAATTTTGTGGGCCACAAGAGCAGTTGGGTGATTGATTCTGGTGCTTCTTTTCATGTGACTTCTCGAGTTGATTTCTTCATTACCTACACTGTAGGAGATTATGGTTCTGTTTGAATGGGTAATGAAGGTTTGTCCAAGATTATCGGCATGGGTGATGTTTGCTTGGAAACAAATTTGGGTTGCAAATTGTTGCTTAAAGATGTGAGGCATGTTCCCGACATTCGCCTCAATTTGATATCTACTGGGAAGCTAGATGATGAAGGCTTCAACAACAAATTTGGTGATGGAATATGGAAGCTCACAAAAGGTTCTTTGGTGGTGGCTAAGTGCAAGAAGACTCATACACTTTATTCGATGCAAGAAAAAAATTTTAAAGGTGTTGTCAATGCACTTGAAGATGATACTTCTACTGAATTGTGGCACAGGCGACTTGGGCACATGAGTGAAAAGGGACTACAAGTTTTGTTCAAGAAAGAGTTTCTACCCGGTTTGAAAGGTACACATCTTAAAACTTGTGTTCATTGTTTGGCGGGTAAACAACATAGAGTTTCTTTTCATAAAAATGTTGCTTCTAGAAAAGAAAAGGTTTTGGAGTTGATTCATTCGGATGCTTGTGGTCCTTTAAAAGTTAGAACACATAGTGGTGTACTTTATTTTGTTACTTTCATTGATGATTATTCAAGGAAAGTTTGGGCTTATCTACTAAAAACTAAAGATCAAGTTCTAGAAGTATTTAAGCATTTTCAGGCCATGGTTGAAAGAGAAACAGGGCAGAAATTGAAGTGCATCCGATCAGACAATGGTGGTGAATACAATGGGCCATTTGATGAGTATTGTCGCATGCAAGGTATTCGCACCAAAAGAGCTTATGAAGACTCCTCAACAAAATGGCGTTGCCGAGAGGATGAACCGCACCATTGTGGAAAGAACAAGGTGTTTGCTTTCACAAGCTAAATTGCCAAGATCCTTTTGGGGTGAGGCAATGAGTACAGTGGTTGACATGATCAATTTATCTCCTTGCTATCCTTTGAATGGTGATGTTCTTGAAAGAGTTTGGACTGGCAAAGATGTGTCTTATGAGCACTTGAGAGTGTTTGGTTGCCGAGCTTTTGTTCACATTCCAAAGGATGAGAGGTCCAAGCTTGATAATAAGTCAAGACAATGTATTTTTCTTGGCTATAGGCGTGATGAGTTCGGGTATAGATTGTGGAATCCGGTCGACAAGAAAGTCATTCAAAGTCGTGATGTTGTGTTTCTTGAAGACCAAACAATTGAAGACTTTGGCAAAGGTGATCAACCGGAGCCAAAAACTAGTGATCTCATTGATATGGATCCATCTCCTTCATCTTCAGTTGATGATGAAAATGGGGGAGATCTGCAGCCACCTATTGAAGAAGTGGAGGATGATGCTAATCTTAATGAAGTTGAGCCAGAAATTGAAGAAGAGCATCCAACTCAAGAATCGCCACCACAACTTGAGTTGAGGAAATCTACAAGGGACCGACAACCTTCAAAAAAGTATCCTCCCAACGAATTTGTGTTGATTTCTGATCAAGGGGAGCCGAAGAGTTACCAAGAAACAATTGAGCATGCAAAGAAAGATGATTGGAAAAAGGCCATGGAAGAGGAGATGAATTCCTTGCTTGAAAACCAGACTTATGATTTAGTGAAGTTGCCTAAAGGAAGGAAAATTCTGAAAAATAAGTGGGTTTTCAAATTGAAGAATGATAGGAAGAATCTGAGGTACAAAGCACGTCTTGTAGTGAAAGGCTTTGGGCAAAAGAAAGGTATTGACTTTGATGAAATTTTCTCACCGGTTGTAAAGATGTCTTCTATTCATGTTGTACTTGGCATGGCTGCAAGTATGAACCTTGAAGTTGAGCAACTTGATGTGAAGACCGCATTTCTTCATGGTGATCTTGAAGAAGAAATTTACATGGAGCAACCAAAAGGTTTTGTGGAGAAAGGGAAAGAGAAATTTGTTTGCAAATTGAAGAAAAGTTTGTATGGTCTCAAGCAAGCTCCGCAGCAATGGTACAAAAAATTTGACTCTTTCATGATGAATAATGGTTTTTCTAAAACCACTTCGGACCATTGTGTGTTTGTGAAAAATTTCCCGGATGGCAAATTTATTATTCTTTTGCTTTATGTTAATGACATGTTAATTGTGGGTCAAGATTCTACCATGATTAACAAGTTGAAGGTAGAGTTGAGTAAATCTTTTGCTATGAAAGATTTGGGACCGGCAAAGCAAATACTTGGTATGAAAATTGTTCGTGATCGCAAAGAGGGACTGATTTGGTTGTCTCAAGAGAGCTACATTGAGAAAGTTCTTGAGAGATTCAACATGGATAAAGCAAAGCCAGTTGGTTGTCCACTTGCGGGTCACTTCAAACTTAGTTCGAATCAATGTCCTACAAGTGAGAAAGACAAAGAAGAGATGTTGAAAGTTCCTTATGCTTCAGCAGTTGGTTCTTTGATGTACGCCATGGTTTGTACAAGGCCGGATATTGCTCATGCCGTTGGTGTGGTGAGTCGGTTTCTCTCTAATCCGGGTAAAGAACATTGGGCAACGGTAAAATGGATTCTAAGATATCTTCGAGGGACTTCGAAGGTGTGTTTGTGTTTTGGGGATGGTAAGCCGATGCTTGATGGGTTCTGATTCTCGACATGGTGGTGATGTTGATTCTAGGAAATCTACTTGGGGTATTTGATGACTTTTGCGAGGGGGCTGTGGCATGGCAATCTAAATTACAAAAATGTGTTGCTCTCTCAACTACCGGTTGAATTTATTGCTATTCTGAAGCTTGCAAAGAAGAGTTATGGTTGAAGAAATTTTTGCAAGAGTTGGGTTTGAAGCAAGAAAAGTATGTGCTTTATTGTGATAGTCAAAGTGCTATTCACTTGAGTAAAAATTCTACTTTTCATTCGAGATCGAAACACATTGATGTGAGATACCATTGGATTCGTGATGTGTTAGACTCGAAATTGTTACAACTCGAAAAGGTTCACACAGATGATAATATCTCGGATATGTTGACAAAGACTTTGTCGAAGGATAAACATTTAAAGTGTCGAACTTTGGCGGGTATGGTTGATGTCTCCACCTAAGTCGGTAGGGGGAGAATTGTTGGGTATACCTCCTTATTGGAGTGTGGGACCCAATGGGTTTTGAAAAAGAGTTTTAATTTGACTTGGTTTAGGTATAATATATTTTTATATATTATATTTGTGGAGGCCCAATCCAATTTGGATACAATTAGGATTTGATTACAAAACCCTAGATTCACAATATAATTTTTTTTGGTGTATTATTTTCCCCAAGAGAAAAAGGGCGGCTGCTATAACATTTTTGGGATTCGTGCTTATTAATCATCTTTGGTGATTTTTGGTTCAAAGGCACAGTGCTTGAATTCAAGTCAGTGGATTGGTTTCAGCAGCCATTAGTGTTTGATTTGGGTTCGTTATTTTGGATCTTCTTCAACTCTGGTTCTAAAGATTTTGGTTCATCTATTTGGTGAGGTCTTTCCTCTAGTTTATTTTGTGATCATTTGGAATTCACCTAAGGGTGGTTTTGTGAGACCATTCGTGTCTCGTTTGTAATCGTTTGGAACTTTTTGATTGATAGTGGAATCGAATTTCGATCCCGTGGACGTACCTCACATTGAGTGAACCACGTAAAAATTCTTGTGTTGCCTTTGATTTAATTTTTCCGCATTAGTTTTTATTCCCATTGATTGATTTACTTGTGGGGAATCATTGATTTTCCCTAACAATGATGACTCTTATGTAATAGGCTTTATTCCCATCCTCTTCGATGAACTATACACTAGCTCTTTTGTCAAACCTTTTGTTAACGAATCCACAATATTCTCTTTAGATTTTATATAATCTATTGAGATTATTCCATTTGACAACAATTTCCTTATGGTATAATGTCGACGACGAATATGTTGTGACTTACCGTTATACATATAATTTTGTGCCCTGCCTATTGCAAATTGACTATCACAATGAATGCAAATAGCTGGCATAGGTTTTGGCCACATTGGAATGTCTTCTAAGAAGTGATGAAGCCATTCTGCTTCTTCTACTGCTTTATCTAAAGCAATGAACTTAGATTCCATTGTGGATCATGCGATGCATGTTTCTTTTGTGGACTTCCAAGAAACAGCAACGCTTCCCAGAGTAAAGGCATATCTACTAGTGGATTTTGAATCTTTAGTATCCGATATCCAATTGGCATCACAATAACCTTCGAGTACTGCTGGATATCGAGTAAAGTTCAAACCATGATCACAGGTAAATCTAAGATATCTAAGAACCCGAATGATCGCTTTCCAATGGTCTTCTCCGGGGTTACTAGTGTACCTACTCAATTTACTGATTGCATAAGCTATGTCATGACGAGTACAATGCATTAGGTACATTAGGCTTCCAATGATTTGGGAGTATTTTAACTGAGACACCGCATCACTTTTATTTTTCGATAAATAAAGACTGATGTCTACAGGTGTTCTAGCTATATTCATATCATCCTTGATAAATTTACCAAGAATTTTCTCAATATAATGTGATTGAGATAATGCATATCCATCAGATGTTTTAGTAATTTTCATTCCTAATATAACATCTATGACCCTCATATCTTTCATATCAAATCTTTTGTTAAACATTTGCTTAGTTGATTTGATCATGTTTTGACTGCTTCTAATGATAAGCACGTCATTCACATAAAGACAAACTATGACATATGCTTGGTCAGTGTTTTTAACATAGATGCACTTATCACATTCGTTTATCTTAAACCCATTAGTAAGCATTGCATGATCAAATTTTTCATGCCATTGCTTAGGTGCTTGTTTTAATCCATAAAGAGATTTTACAAGCCGACAAACTTTCTTTTCTTGCCCCAACACTACAAACCCTTCGGGTTGCTCCATATAAATCTCTTCATTTAGATCACCATTTAAGAAAGTTGTCTTAACATCCATTTGATGTATTTCTAAATTAAACAACGCTACTATGACAATAAGCATGCGGATGGATGTTATTCTTGTCACAGGAGAATATGTGCCAAAATAATCCAGACCTTCCTTTTGTCTGTAACCTTTTACTATAAGTCTTGCTTTATACTTGTCTATTGAACCATCTGCTTTCATTTTTCTCGTGAATATCCACTTATATCTAAGAGGTTTAGAACCAGGTAGAAGATCCACCAATTCCAAAGTATGATTTTGCATAATAGATTCAATTTCATTATTAATAGCCTCTTTCCACAAAAGTGCTTCAGGACATGTCATTGCTTCCTTAAAGCTTTGAGGTTCATTTTCTAACAAGTATGTCAGAAAATCTTGACCAAAGGATTTTGATGTTCTCGCTCTCTTACTTCGTCTTGGTTCATCATCAGTTAACAATATGCATATAGGGAGTGTACAAATACAAATTACGCCATTGTTTGATAAAAGACAATATATATATATATATATATATTTTAGTAAGTTATTAGTCAACAAAATCTTCGAAGGTCCATAATTAGTGGAATAAAAAGTAATCTATGTGGGGGACCATTAGGTTTTAATTGCAGACCAAGATATTATATTAGCTTAAAAGGTGGATTCATAAATAGATTGTTAACTTTAAAAACAAAAACTGTAGGAATCAGTATGTGTGAAACTACCTATCCATTAAGGATATTTTGGAAAATAATATATAAGTTAGATAATACTATATATCCTAAAATGCTACATAAAATTATAGAAGCAAATAAATTTGAACATGCGAATGGAATACCAATAGCTAGAATTACACCTAAAAGAATAAATCCTAATGAGATCAAGCTAGATAATCGATGGATAGCAAGTTTCAATAACCCTAAAACTATTACAAAAAGAAATATAATTAAAATCAATAATACCAAAAATATTAAAATAGAAACTCCTAGCATAATAGAAAATAATGATGAAATGGAAAATGCAAATATATCATCGGAAAGACATTCTATAGATAATTCTAGTATACAATCTGGTAGAACTTCAGTTAGTAAAAGAATAATAGGATATAGAATTACAAGTGTGCCAATATATGAAGACGATGAAAATCTTATCACTTGGACAAAAGACGATGAAGAAAAGCTGAAAAAAGAATATGACACGTTCAAAAAAAAAAAAAAAAGTGAGAAAAATAAAATGTCATTATCATATACTAATGTTAATAATATATATACCCATAAAAATATGCATTGAAAGATTTAATACTTACGAACTATGTACATACTCAGACAATGGATGCTCTGTGTTCTTGAAAAAATGAAACTCTTTCCCGAGTATATGTGGAAAAAGCAAAATCCACCATTAATAGTTCAAATAGCTAAAAATAGTACAATGATCCAAAATGACGCTACAGAAAACTTATTTATAGAAGTAAATTCTGTCACCTTCATTATTCCCAAACTTTGGGCAACCAATTAACCATCACATGATGTAATCATTGGAAACAACTTTCAAAGATCATATAGTCCTTGCACTCAAACGTTACACTCTATTATCTTTACAAATAATAATAAACAAGTAGAAGTCTTAAAACCAAAAACAATTGTAACACCCCCAAAATAATATAATAGATCCAACTCATAAGTAGAAGAAATAACAGAAACAAGATGCTTTCATTCATTAGTGTTTGCTTACAAAAGTTAACACATGTGTTATATATTTACAAATATTCATCCTGAATCTACAGCATGTGCTGAAATGTTAAGAGAAATGAAGTTAAACATATAGTCAAATGCCCTGTGGGCTTACATCTTCCCAAGTCATTATTTGGTTACACAAAAGTGAGCCTCGCTCATTACATCTTAAGCTTTTGGCTTTACAAAAATATACAATCAAAATAACGAAGCTCTTGCTCCCAAATGTCCCTTTAAGCTATTGCCTTGGCGAAGGCATGTTACCAACACTTGAAAATGTTTTTCCCAAATAGGGTGAGCCACAGCCTAGTAGGAATTATGTAACACAATATATGAGATTTACCGAAGATATAAGAGCAATGTGCATATACAATGCCAAGGATAAAACTTTCACATTTTATATAGTTATAGAATATCAAGTCCATACTTCATTTCATTCTCGTTCAATTCATCTCCGTACATAAGCCAATTTCATTATTTTTCAATAACGCAAATGAGCCTATGACTCAATGGTTCTACAATCACACCATTAACACACAAACACTTTAATCTGCCATTTTATAGAAATTTCGTCCGTGAGATCGACACCCATGTATAAATTTCAGGACTTTCACTTTGGACACTCTAGCCAACTTAATTATAATGGAGTCAATCCCCTTTCTCCTCCCAAACAATCATACATATACAATGTATTTGAACACATAATCATACATGGAGTACATCTCATTTCTCCTCCCAAACAATCATACATATACAATCTATTTACAACATGATCATATTCAACGATAACCAACCATGGATTAGTTTTAATTCACCTAATCCTCATGCAATTTCTACAACAATCATAGTTATCCTCCACCGATAGCCCAATATAGTTCTTTCTAAGCAGCTATTCAATCTCAAGATAGATAGTTTATTCAAAACTTCCAAAGGTGTGAGATAATACATATCCAATTCCACCATTTACATCCGTAATCATCCCATTTCACATTTTCAATGTCAATTCCAATTATTTATACAAAATAACAATTAAATCCAATTAGGGCAAAATTCCCCTTTTTCCAAATATCACCCTAAGTATCAAAATCAACTATTTTGACACAACAAGACCCCATATTCAAACCCCATACTCATTTATTTCACATTCACCAAAAACCCCTCTTTTCATTTCACACCCAAACCCTAGGTTTGTTCAAACTACTCCCAAATCTCACCATTATTACACAATGACAATAAAAACCATATAAGAGTGTAGAAAAATCCCTACCTCAAGTTAGAAGACAAAGCAAAGCAAAGGTGGAACTTCAAGTATGCTCAAATCCAACTTTGTTCAGATCAAAATGAAGACCTAGATATGCTCTACCTTTTTCTCAAAGGCACTAGGATATAGAACCCAAAGGATCTAGGTCAAAATATAGAGAGAGAGAGAGAGAGAGAGAGAGAGAGAGAGAGAGTATTTTAGATAGAGAGGGTCAAGATTTAGGTTTTTTGAAAGTTTTAGACAGAGAGACGAATAAAAAAGTGATATAAAATGTCATTTTTGTGATATGATATACGCACAATCCGCTCGAACGGAAGAGTTGACGTTCAAGTGTCAGACACAAAAAGTTATTTCGCTCGAGCTCAATAAAGGCCGCTCGAGCACCAAGACACAATGAATGTTCACTACTGAAGCACAAGAATTCACCGCTCGAGCGTATAAAACACACATCCAGAAGTTTTGCAGACAATAGACAAAGCGCAATAAAGGCTGCGCGAGCCCCAACCTGCTCGAGCATAAGAAACTCCTCTTGAGCGTAGAAAACACCCCTCTAGTACTTTTGCAGACTTGTAAAGTACTAAGAGTTTGCAAATCCCACTCGAGCTCAAGAAGGGTCGCTCGAGCGAAGGACCAAAATTCTAGGCAACATAAGGTTTGAAAACCAAGCAACCAACATGTTCCAAACACACTCAACATAACCAAATAACCAAATTTAAGGAGAAATAAAAGGGAAAAGACAATGAACAACATTCAAAAACCATAACTCGAGTTTGGACTACCACAAGTGACGGGTCAAAACCTAAATTGCTATAACAACTGTTACACATCACAGCATTGACTTCGTACGCAACAAGTGTGGTGAAGAGGAAATCTCTCCATCCGATCGCGAAATTGCACTAAGTATTAAAGAAATTAATATTCAGGAAGAAATTCAAAAAGAGCAACAAGAAAGATGCAAAAATTTATATAGTGAAGACCCATTAAAATTTCGGCATAAAGATAAAAGTATAGCTAAATTAGACCTAATCGATCCTAATAAAATAATTAGAGTAAAACAAATGGTATATACTTATAATGATGTAAAGGAATTCAAAAAAGAGATAGAAGATCTCAAACGAAAAGGATTAATTAGAGATAGTAAAAGCCCACATAGTAGTCCAACATTCATGGTTAAAAACCATGCTGAAATTAAATGAGGGAAAGCCAGAATAGTAATTGTAGACACCCCATTTTTGACCGACCTTAAGACTCAGACGTCACCGATTGAGCGCTCGGTGATGTTGCATACTGTGCTCGTTCAGAAGTCTCAGAGTCGCGGCCGTGCGCCCTGCCTCCGGACTTCCGAACTCTCTTCTGTGCCTTGTCTCGGTTTGCGAACCAGGCTCGATTTTTCTCTGTTTTCTTTCCTGAGGGGAGGGAGTGGTCCCGTAGACTATCTCTCAGTGGCCGTGGGCTACTTTTCGTGGCCGTAGGCCATTTTTCCCATTTCGGAGCCGGTTCGGTTTACGGAGCCGATAGGCCGAGGGCCACGGTTCGGGACCGCCCAACCATCTCCGATTTCACCGGTTTTTGGCAGGCAACTCAATTACTCCCGTTTAAGGGACACTGGGGGCTCAGAAACCCACTTGACGAACACCACTAGGTGCGGCGGCCCATTTCGGATTCCGAACCGCGGTTTTGGCCCCGAGCATTCATTTTGCATCGATGTCTGTTCGGTTTTGGCGAGACACCTCTGCTTGGTCCTTCCAGGGACACTGGGGTCTCGAGACCCACTGACCGAACACCACTTAGGTGCGGCGGCCCATTTTCGGGATCGAACCACGCGGTTTTGGCCGAGCATTCATTTTGCATCGATGTCTGTTCATTTTTGGCAGACACCTGCTTGGTCCTTCCAGGGACACTGGGGTCTCGATACCCACTTCGTGGCAACGCCACTTTCGGTGCTCATAGCCCATTTTGGGACCGAACTTCCCGGTTTAGGCCCCGACCTTTCATTTTGCATCGGTGTCTGTTCATTTTGGCGAACACCTCTGTTGGTCCTTCCGAGGGACACCGGGTCTCCGAGACCCACTTATGACCGAACACCACTTAGGTGCGGCTGACCCATTTTCGGGACCCCGCGCCGTTTTGGTCCCCGAGCTTTCGTTTTGCATTAGTTTTTGTTCAATTTTGGCAGGTACCTCTGTTTCATCATTCAGGAACATCTGCGGTCTCAGGATGCCACTTCGTGGCGAACAAAATCTTTTTTTGTTTGCCCTCAAAATATCTAGATATTTTGCCCTCAAAATATCTAGATATTTGGGGAAAGATATTTCCACCCTTTTGGCCATAAAAACCAGCAGCTTCCAGCTGGTGGGGAGGTTAGAAAAAAAATTCTTTGAGAGCTCCATACACACCTCTCCTCTCCCTCTCCATTTCCAAGCTTCAAACATCCAAGTCTTGGCACCATTTCTTCATCAACTCCAAGCTCTATCATCACCATACCATTTCCAGAAGCAAGGGAAGAATTCCAGCAGCTAGGAAACATCCATTCTTCAAGCAAAAGGCAGCCAAGAAGTTGTCTACAAGGGTAAGTCCTCTTTCCCTCTTTTCTAGCCCTATTTTGGCTCATTTCTTAGACCTATTTTCTTGTGGTTTTGAGTTCCGAGATTAACTGGAAATGTCACTATTTTGAGGTGTTCTTCATGTTTGTTTAAGGTCTCAACATCATTTGGGGTCCCTATCTAATGCTTGTTTCAATATCTCATCATATGCCATTGTTTTTGCAAGCTTTCTTTGAATCATGAGTATTCTGATTTTGAGGCTGACATCTACTGTAAATATGCATATTTTTGGCTCCTCTTCAATGTTGTAGAAGGAAATTTTGCTGTTTGAATTTTCTATATACTACTTGTCTCAAGACCTCTCTTTGGTTCATTATTTTGCATGCTTTGTTAGGCTTATTTGGCTTCTGTTTTCGGCCTTCATCAGGCTTGGAAATAGTCTTAAAATGGCCTCCTCTTCATGTTTTATTCAGGGTCTTAGGCCATTTTATGATTTTTTTTGGCACTTCCTTTGTATTCCTCCTTTTTTTTTCCGTAAAATTGCATGTTTGTTTAGGCCATTCTAGCTTCTGTTTCTGGCCTTCATCAGGCTTGTGAAGTGTCTTATTTTGGTCTATTCTTCAAGTTTTATTAAGGTTCTTAAGTTGTTTGGTCATTGCTTATGATACCTCTCTTTATAAACCTCTTTTGACCCTTATTTTGCATGCTATGTATTGTATATCTACACACTGAATTTGGGGATCTCATCTTCTGTAAAAATGCATATTTTTAGTCCCTCTCTAATGTTGTAGAACTGATTTTTTGGGTTTGAGCATTGTACATATCACTTGCTTTGTAATTCCCCTCTTTTACCGTATTTTTGCAAGCTTTTGTTTCCATACTTGTGAGCATTATTTGGCCATGTTTTGTACTGGAAAGATGCTATTTTTGGGGCTGCCTTGCTACTGTTTTTGCTGTCATGTGCCAATTTTGCATGTTTAGCATAGCCGTAGGCCATTTCGGGCACTTAGAATTGCATTTCGGGATGATTTCATGCATTGATTGTCATTTCGTATCATTTCGGGGCTGTTTTCCCCTTTATTTAGTGGCTGAAATTTGGTTTGCATGCTTGCATATCATTTCCCATGTCATTTTATGCCTTAATGCATTGCCTCGGTTTGCGTGCCCGTGGGCACGCACTTCGAGGCACTCCGTTTTCATTCATCGGCATCCCATGTGAGTGCGGCCGAGGCCCTCTCATGTTGGTATAAGCCCAATTTGCATTTCGCATGTCATTCAAGATCGCCTCGGTTTTGCGTGCGTGTGCCTGCGCATTTCGAGGCGACTCTTTATCCGACGGCAGCTTATGTGAGTGCGGCTGAGGCTCTCTCATGTTAGTGTAAGCCCAATTTGCATTTTACATCTCATTTCCATGTCATTTCATGCCTTAGTGCATTTTCTTGGTTTGCGTGCCCGTGTGCATGCATTTCGAGGCATCTCCTTTTATCATTATGGCAGCCTATGTGAGTGCGGCCGAGGTTCTCTCATGTTGGCGTAAGCCCATCACTGCATTCCATATGATATTTTATGCACTCCTCGGTTTGCGTGTCCGCGGGCACGCATTTCGAGGCAGCTTTATTTTCATTTGACGGCAGCTTATGTGAGTGCGGCTGAGGTCCTCTCATGTTGGCGTAAGCCCAATTTGCATTCCGTATGCCATTTCATTCCATTTTGTCATCGCCTCGGTTTGCGTGCCTGTGTGCACGCATTTCGAGGCACTTCGGTTTTATCCGATTTGCATTTTTATCATCGCCTCGACTTGCGTGCCTGTGTGCACGCATTTCGAGGCACTTCGGTTTTATCCGATTTGTATTTTTTATCATCGCCTCGGTTTGCGTGCCTGTGTGCACACATTTCGAGGCACTTCGGTTTTATCCGATTTGCATTTTGTCCTCGCCTCGGCTTGCGTGCCTGTGTGCACGCATTTCGATGCACTTCGGTTTTATCCGATTTGCATTTTTATCATCGCCTCGGCTTGCGTGCCTGTGTGCATGCATTTCGAGGCACTTCGGTTTTATCCGATTTGCATTTTTATCATCGCCTCGGCTTGCGTGCCTGTGTGCGCCCATTTCGAGGCACTTCGGTTTTATCCGATTTCCAATTTATCATCGCCTCAGTTTGCGTGCCTGTGGGCGCGCATTTCGAGGCACTTCGGTTTTATCCGATTTCTATTTTATCATCGCTTCGGCTTGCGTGCCTGTGTGCACGCATTTCGAGGCACTTCGGTTTTATCCGATTTGCATTTTTATCATCGCCTCGGCTTGCGTGCCTGTGTGCATGCATTTCGAGGCACTTCGGTTTTATCCGATTTGCATTTTTATCATTGCCTCGGTTTGCGTGCCTGTGGGCGCGCATTTCGAGGCACTTCGGTTTTATCCGATTTCTCATTTCGCATCATCGCCTCGGTTTACGTGCCCGTGGGCACGCATTTCGAGGCACTTCGATTTTATCCGATTTCTCCATCGCATCATCGCCTCGGTTTACGTGCCCGTGGGCACGCATTTCGAGGCACTTTGGTTTTATCCGATTTCTATTTTGTCCGATTTGCATCTCACATCATGGCCTCGGTTTGTGTGCCCGCGTGAACGCTTTTCAAGGTAGCTCATTTTCATCTTACGGCCTCTTATGTGAGTGTGGCTGAGGCTCTCTCATGATAGTGTAAGTCCAATTTGCATTCTGTATGCCATTTTATGCCTGTATGTCATCGCCTCGGTTTGCGTGCCCGTGGGCACGCATTTCGAGGTATCTCATTTTAGTCCCATTGTACATCATTTTTCATGTCATTTCATGTTTTTATGCTATCACCTCGGTTTGCGTGCCCGTGGGCACGCATTTCGAGACATCTCATTTACATAACATTGTACATGCTAGGATATATGTTAGTTGCATTTCACGCATATCATGCATATTGCATCGTGTTCGGGATAAGAGTTAGCCCGGGCACGGGAAACGAGGCATGTTTCGTACTCCGAGTGACGGAACGCGCCTCAATTCCCAAGTCACCAACACTCCGGATTACCCATGATGGAGTTAGGTTTTATTGTAGCATTCATCTGCATTCATCTGATATTGAGTTGTGCAATTCGGTTCCTCGGCCATCATGCATCGATATGCGTGATTGGTGGCACGAGGATCGAGGCATGCATATATTTGTGAAATACATTGCTATGCCCTTTTCCTGCTCCCTGTTGCAGCAAAATCAAGAATCAGCAAATTTCCGGAGTCTGACACGCATTTCGAGAAACAGTGCAAACAGAGGCTAATCGGGGCATCCCAGTGGATTTCCGTGCCAGCGATTTAACAAAGCATCTATCGAAGCAAAGCGATCCACGGCTTGCACGCCCGATTCTTGCTTTTATTAATTAATTTGTCAATTAATTAGAAATTTGTATATTTATTATTCGGACTGTATTATTCTTTCATTTTTCGGACTGTATTATTATTTATTCGGACCCTCTGCGCGAGGGCACAACTGTAATAAGGGTGTGTGAGTGCGATGTATGTCTTCCAACCCCCATTTCTTTCTCCCTTTTATTTATCCGCTTACAATGGTTAGATATAGGGCATATTTCAATTAGCACACAGTATGATAGCATGTTTGCATTCATTCATCTGTTTTACATGCATCGGGCTCGGCACATCATACAAACTGCATTGTATTTCAATTCCAAAGTTGAATACTTGTTAGTTGTAGCATTTCATATGCCATGTTTAGAATAGCCGAGCCTGCTATAGTTGCATTTTGCATGTGTTGCATTAGGCAATTCTGTATACTTAGGATCATGCATGATTTCTAATCAGCTTCTGTTTTGGCTTGGAGTACTCGGTAAGTTTTATGCTTTAGCATCCTTGCATGCGTGTGAGTGTTGCCATGATAGCATGCTTGCCATGAGGCTATGTGCTTATATGATATAACTGCCTTGGATGCCTGTGGGTGGAGGTTGAGTTATCTGAATTGGAGCAATTCATCAATTGTTTGTTAAGCCCACTAGATTGTGGCAAAATCTGCATTTTAAGCCTACCTGCGGGTAGCAAACCATCTTTCACAAACAAACATGAGATGTTTATTTCCAATTCAGACGGCCCAGTCTATACTTGTATGCTGTGCGCATCACATAGTAAGCTAGGCTAATAACCGGAATAAGAACGCACAATGTTTTCAAAATAAGATATCATGGTTAGTAGAGGCCGGTCTTTGACCGGGCGAGCGGGGGTGCTCACGATGTGACCTTCCCCAATCGTACCCAAGTTCCCGAGCCAACTTTGGTGATGACGGACACGTGGCCTTTGGCACCGAGTTAGGGTTTCCTAAATTTCCCATTTTAAAAATATTTAGGTGGCGACTCTGTTATCTGGCAAAGCAGTCCATGTTTGGCACTTCTTTCAAAAAAATCTGTTTTTCTTCAAAACGATTTGCCGGATTTGGACTCTTTGGTTCAAGATTTGGAACCGCGACAAAATCGAGTCCGAACTGTAGTGAGGCCCCCCCCCCCCGCGCGGGCGTTGTTACAGTAATAAATTACAAAAAATTAAATGATAATACCAAAAGAGATGGTTACTTTATTCCAAATAAGCAAGTCATTTTTAACAGAATACAGGATGCCTACTGATTCTCCAAAATGAACTGTAAAAATGGATACTGAAAAATAAAAATTGATAAAGAAAGTATCCCACTAACAGCCTTTGGTGCACCACAAGGACATTATGAATGGCTTGTAATGCCATTTGGATTAAAGAATGCACCTCAAATATTTCAAAAAAGAATGGATAACATCTTTAAAGAACTAAATAATATTTATCTTGTATATATAGATGATATTTTAACTTCCTCTACAAGCATAGAACAACATAGAATAGATTAAACAATAACCAAAAAATGTGAAGAACATGGAACAGTGTTAGGTGAAAAGAAATGTGTGTATGCATAAAAGGAAATAGAATTCTTAGAACTTGAAATTAAGACAGGATCAATAAAAATGCAAAGTCATGTTCTCGAAAAAATTAATAAATTTCCTAATAAAATCACGAATAAAAAACAATTAGAAAGATTTTTAAGATGTTTAACTTATGCCTCAGATTTTATAATGATAATAAATAAATAAATAACTTAGCCAAAATAAGAAAATCTTTATAAAAGAAACTAAAAAAAGATGAGAGTTGGACCTAAAACTCAAGTGACTCCACTTTAGTAAAATTCTTAAAACAAAAATGTAAGAATTTACTTGCCATAACTTTTCCTAATGAAAATGATGAGTTAGTGCTAGAAACCGATGCAAGTAACAATCACTGGAGCGCAGTGTTAAAAATAAAAGAAAATAATCAACTATGTGAGTATTGTAGTGTAAGTTTTAATCAAGTTGAATGTAATTATTCCACTATGGAAAGAGAATTATTAGCCATAATAAAAAGATCAGAAATTTTTTTAATATTTTTTGGCACCAAAACCATTTTTAATAAGAACTAATTGCAAAGGCCTACTAGGCTTCGTAAATAAAAATTTATCTAACATGTAGGTGCAAAGGAGGCTTTTATGATAGCAACTCTGGTTAAAACAATTTACCTTTGATATAAAACATATTAATGGCAATAAAAATAGTTTAGTAGATACTCTAACTCAAGAAGTTGTAGATGACATCCACATCCACAAGACTTGCACAACCAGAGAAGGAAACACTCTTGGCATAGGCCAAAGAAGTGTTGGACTTGCTGACGGAAGACAACGTTGAAATTATCAAGAATATGCAAGTAGTAGGAAAGAGTCGTTCTGTGAACGAGCTCATTAGGACAGCCCATTTAGTTGCCAAAACCTTTTTATTTCTTGAACTTCCCTATGACATCCAAGATAAAATAAGAAGATGTACTTTTATTAAGTTATTTTTGAGAAGGTATGAAGATTGTGTCACCTATCTGGATTCTCAACGGTGCTACTTCAACGGATGAACAGCCTTGTACAGTTATAAAATGTTAAAAGTTTCATTTGATCCAGACAAAGTCATCAACCCAAAAGATCCTTTGGTTCAAATGTGGAAATTGGAAATAATCAGTACATTCGACGTTCCACCTCACCCATAGAATACTATGTTCTATCAACTCACCAAATTCCAACATTTCATATTCAGGACAATTTATGAAGTCCATAAAGAATATCCAAGCATGGCACCTATCACATTTACAACTACCCAAATGGAGGTAAATGATGAACATCTTAATGCAGCTCATTATCTGATAAAAGTCAAAGACAAGAAAGACGTGATCTAGAAGGAACCTTTTATATTAGGTCCAATAGAAGCAAGAGCAAGAGGATTTTTCATAATATCTCACGAAACTACAGAATTAGCAATAGTTGGGTTCAAATTAGTTCATTATGGAAGGACTACGTTTGCAATAACACCATCTTTGGTGGAAAAAATAATTGTTCCAAGATTGCCTTATGAACCAGTATATGATTATTTGAAACAGATAGATTCGAGGACATATTTATCTAAAAAATGATGTAAATTTTTGGAAAAATATCTGATGGAACAAGATCTAGAAGGATGGGATGACAGGTTTGAAGAATATGATGAAAACTACAATCTTAGTGATATCATGGGTGATGAGGGGGTATGGAATCTAGACAATGCAATGGATTGACAAAACCATAGGCAGTTTGGCAAAACCATGGATTGAAGATTACACTTCTATGTGACTACACCACCAGGTGTTTGTTGTTCATAAATAAATCAACATATGGCCACACCACCTACTTGTTTGTCTTTTTTCTTCTAGTAACAATAAAATATAATATTTATAATATTTTATGTTTATAAATTAGGTTAAAATCTGAACTTTGAAGTCCACAAGGTGCCTATATAAAGGCCTTGAGGGAGAGCAAAAAAGGGACAAATTACTTAGAGTATGTTTGAAACTAAAAAAGAAGTCTGGTTCTCAGACCTTCTTAGAGCAAACAATGCTCTAGCAATCTAACAGTCTACAGACACCTCTTTCCTTGTAAATTTTTGTTCAATAAATAAAAAAGTTTTTTTATTTTAAAAAAAGAGTGTGTTTCTACTGCATGTCAAGTTATTGATCTTAGGTCTCATGCATAACCAAAGAAGCAGTTTTTAAAGTTACGATCTAAGGTAGGAAACAAAACAAATCTATGCTGAGCCTGATCTAAAGAAGAAAAGGTTGAGGTTAGCCACCTCTGTAAACTGGAAGTTTGCCAACACCAGAGCCCTACGCCAACTACGTTTAAGTAACGATCAAAATCTTTAGATACTATTCTTATTTTGGAAGCATAATGGGCCTAAAATCAAAAAAATCTTAAATTTTTTCCTTTTTATGAGTTTTATCACCATTTCTATATTCAAGATCTATTGCTAGATCGTAATCAAGTGCTAGTACTAATCGCAAACTATCAACAACGTCGTAATATTTTACAAAATCTATTGAATACTGGTGCTACTAAAGATATAGAATTTACTAAAAAAAGAATTAATAAAATATCCCAAGAGATCTTATATTATCAACAACAACTAGGTTTAGTATCATAAAAAAATAAAATAATTATAAATAAATATATATATATAATTAATAATAATAAAAATTTAATTTCCACATCATCACCACATCACCAAAGCCATATCATTTGGGCAAAGTGGGGCTACCAACTTCTCGAGCTACCAAGCATTACCCTTTTCTAAGCCAACTATCACAATATACACACGTATGCTATAATTTCTGTCAATTTAAACATTAGTTTAACTATTAACGAGTAAATGAAAAAGAGAGTAAAATCACAAGAGGTCATTTTCACTATTTTAAATGTCCAAGAAAAATATAAAACAGTCAAACAATAATAGTAGTAGTTCCAGAGAAAAATTATTAGGTGCTGTATAAAATAAATACGAGTGAAAATAATGAATTTGATTAAATACTTCATATGCTTAAATCGAATATAAAGATCACACGGTGAATCATGTACCTTCAATAACAAACTTGATTCTCCCAACGATGGAGTAAAGATCACAGTGATGAGTGTTACCCTTGAATCTACAATATAAAAGCTCTTGCTTGTTGTCCAATGACAGAGAGTTAAAAGAAAAACTCTATCAACTCTTGTAACTTTGATATAATTATATTAACAGCTTCGATAATAACGGACACCGTAACATTACATTTTTGTCATCCTTTACAATAATGAAATTATCCCTATATTGATGTATTTTTATTGTATACCCTGTACTAACTTTTCACATCAATAAAATTATTTTTTTTGCTGATCAAAATTACAACCAAATCCTATCCCACTTTCTTTTCTTTATTTATATTAATTTATTTATTGCTTAGAGTCAAAGAAATGAGGAACACTAATGAAATGAGGCCTACAAAAGTATTTACTTACTAATACACACCATGAATTGCTAAAGGAAAGCGAAAGGTGGATGAAAGACACTTCCGATTCATGCACAATTGTAACTGCTCTCGTTGCCACTGTGGTGTTTGCCGCTTCCATTTTAGGACCAGGTGGAAACAACATTAATGGCCATTCAATTTTTTCCAAACAGAAAGCGTTCATAATCTTCGGCACATCTGATGCATTTGCTCTTTTCTCATCATTTACATATGTGTTGATGTTCAGTCCATCCTTACTACTCACTATGCAAAACAAGATTTCCACTATGCCTTACTCAAGAAATTAATTATTAGTCAAACAACCCTAGTTGTCTCCATATTATGCATGATGATAGCCTTTGGTGCTACACTTTATTTGAAAAACAAAATCAGCTAATAATAGCACCCCTGTTCCAAAATCAAGCTGGAAGCACCAAATGAAAACTTAAATGCTAACCCCACAATATCAAGCCTACAATATAAGCACCACAAATAAACAAACAAAGACAAACAACCCACCATCCCCAAGACAATACAAATAATATGTTAGCACTGGACTAAGAGGCACGGAAACAGATATGGATGCAGATGCGGATGCAGACGCAGACGCAGACGCAGACGCAGACGCAGACATGGATGTAAACACAGGACACGCTGATTTTTTTTAAAAAAATGGGGACACGGACACGGCGAAGACATGGTAATAAAAAAATGTTTTCATATATTTTTATTTTCTATCTAGATTAATATTACATCCACAAACAACCAATATTAACAAAAATAACTCTAATTCTATATATTTAAAAAAAAAAAAAACTTTTAAATTAACACTTATAGTTTATATCTTTTTCTTATGAATGATCTATTAAGTATTTAAATCTATGAAAAATAATAATAAACATTCACCATTCAACATTCATCAAAAGTACTAAAGAAAATGGGGGAAAAAGACACCTTGGCTTGTCCCTAATGTTTCCCCTAAAAATAAATTAATTAAATAAATGGACACGCCACATACGTGTCCTTGAAGTGTCCGCGTGTCCCCAAAGTGTACGTGTGTCCGACACAGATACGACACTTGTTTTGAAGTATAGATACTTCATAGGCATTGGACCATCCTCAAAACAAAGTCACAACAAAAACAAAATCCATAAGAAATTTGAAGAGTCCTCCAAATCTGATTAATTTCCTGGACCAAGGCTCATCCTTATTTGTTGAAGATTGAAGACAAACTCATTAACTGAATAGAATCTCCCAAAAGAATGCGCCTTTATCTAGAGTGCCACTCTCACTTTGATAAGCTGACAAATCAAACAAACAATTTTGTGACAAAGCTAGTGGAGCATATGTCACCAGAAGATCTAGCTCTAAGTGACACCAGATAAAGGACAACCCTTCATAGGGCTGCAGGAGCTGGCAATATTGAGGCAGCCAAACTGTTAGTGAACAAGAACCTATACCTGCCAAATGCTCAAGCCTATGATAAACAAATTCCTTTGTTTTTTGCAGCTGCTCATGGTCATAAAAAGATGGTTCTTTACTTGTTGAGTGTCACTACTAGATGATGATAATGATGAGGCAAAGCCTTAGCCTAGCACCAGTCATTTGTCTCGATTCTTGTCTCGTTCTCTATTCAATGCTAATAACTTATTGCTATATTCTTAAAATCAAAAACTAATGGAGGATGGTAGAAGGAAAGAGACAGATGATCTTAGGTGGAAACCTACACTGTTTGATGGTGAACCAAGTTTTTGAATTTTGAATCAGTTGACCATTAGTGGACTTTATGGTGAGTACGTTGTTAACATGAATAAAAGAGTTTTAAACTAGAATATATAACTTAATTTCAATTCACTAACTGTTATTATTTTTTGATAATCTTACAAACATTGCTCTAGCTTTTTTTACTTTAATTTCAATATAAACAAAGCCCCAACAACACTCTTTATCATTTGTCATATAACAACTTCTTATTCTTTTCTATTTTTTTGATAAATATTTGTCATATAATAACTTATCCTTTAGAGACGCATAACTCACCAAACTATTTGTTCTGTCTTTCAGGTGTTCAAAAATTGGAAAACATCACAGAGCATAAAAAGAGATGCGATATTGAGAATGCTGCCAACGGCTTCATTTATGGTATGTCTGACAGTAAAGCATTGAATCTCTAATTTCACTGTAGCCTTTAGACATTTTTTAGTTATTTTTGAATAACAAGGGGTGAAGTGTTCCAAGCTCAAATTAGATTGGGTAAAGGGAATTTTGCTCTAAAAACTAAACTAATTGCAGTCATAAACTTAATACAAAAAAGTCCAAAAGACTAACCTAGACAAAACTCTTAACTAGTGTGGTACTAATACAATTCATGAGTTTTACCTATTTATAGTACTTATAGCGATTCCGGTTTTGACCCGACTCTTGTGGTGTTCCAGACTCGGGTTTAATGATTTCATGTCATCGTTTACATCTTTCTTCCCTTGTATATCTTAGAAATTGGCCTTTGGGTTGTTACGGTTGCTTGTTTGTCCAAAACCTTATTGCCTAGAATTTTGGTCTTTCGCTCGAGTGAGTCTCCTTATGCTCGAGCGGGGTTTGCAAACACTCAGTACTTTGCACATCTAGAAAATGCTGGAGGAGTGTTTTCTACTCTCGAGTAGTGTTTTCTACGCTCAAGCTGGTGTACGCTCAAAGGGCCTTTCTTGCGCTCGAGCGGGTTGTCTGCTATATGCATAAATACTGGATGTGTGTATTCTACGCTTGAGCGGGTATCTTCTTACGCTCAAGCGAACCAAATCTTTGGGCCTGACGCTCGAGCATGAAACCTTCCGCTCGAGCGGACTGCGCGTATATCAGATCGCGAAAAGCACTTTTTACATCACTTTTTCATATCTTTTCACTCAAAACCCTAAAGTTGAGAGCCTCTCTCTCTAAAACTCACCTTCTCTCTACATTTTGACCTAGATCCTTTGATCTCTACACCCTTGAGCCTTCATTAAAAAGATAGAGCTCCTCAAGATCTTCTCTTTGACCTGATTAAAGTGGGATTTTGACATTTTTGGAGTTGCATCCTTGCTTGGCTCGTCTTCTCTCTTTGAGGTAGGGATTTTCTACACTTTGGTATGAGTTTTAACTTAGTTATTTGTGATTGTGTAACAATGGTGGGTTTGGGTGGTATTTTGAACAAAACCTAGGGCTTAGATATAAAATGAAAACAGGGCTTGTTGGTGAATGAGATGAAAATGATGGTGGGGTTCGAAAATGATGTTGTTTGGTGTCAAAATACTTGATTTTGATACTTGGTTGAGATTTGGGAAAAAGCGGGAGTTTGCCCTAGAATGAGTATTATATTTATTTTGCATAAATAAATGAAATTGATGTTGTAAACTTGGAATTGGACAAGTATTGAAATGGATGGTGAAATGAAATAGATGATGTGTCTCATCTTTGAAAATTTTGAATAAATTATCTATCTTGAGAATAAATATATGTATTGGGCTATTGGTGGAGGATAGCTTTGATTGTTGTAGAAATTTCATGTGGATTAGGTGAATTGAAACTATCCCATGGTTGTTTATCATTGAATATGATTATGTTGTAAATGCATTGTATATGTATGTTTATTTGGGAGTGGAAAGGGAATGTACTCCATGTGTGATTATGTGTTTATATACATTACATATGTATGTTTGTTTGGGAGGAAAAAGGGGATGAACTTCATTATAATTAAGTTTGCCGGAGTATCCTAGGTGAAAGTCCCAAAATCTATACATGGGTGCCGATCCCGCACACGAAATATCCGTAAAATGGCAAGATTGAAATCTATACATAGGTGCCGATCTTGCAGATGAAATATCCGTAAAATGGCAATTGCAAATGTTATGTGTTGATTGTGAAATTGTTAGATTGTTGAGTTGTAGTCTCATTTGAGTCATTGGAAGATAATGGGAATTGACCTTATGTATTGGAATGAATTGGAGGAAAATGAATTGGAATATGGAAATTCATATTTTATGGCGATACATAGTATGAATGTTTTATCTCGGGCATTGTATATGCACATACACTTATATCATTGTTAAATCACATATGTTGTGTTAGATTATTCCTACTAGGCTGTGGCTCACCCTTTTTGGGGAAAAACATTTTCAAGTAATGATGGCATGTCTCCACCAAGGCAATAGCATTGGAGGGATCTTCGGGAAGCAAGAACTTCTTGTTTTTGTTATATTTTGTATAGCCTAGACCTTTAATTGTAAAGGCTAGTCCCATTTTTGTTGTAACCAAGTTAATGCTTAGAAAGATGTAAGCCCGAAGGGCATTTATTTGTGTAAACTCTTTGTAATATTACCTTCATGTAATGAAAGAACCTTATATTCTGATGTATGCCGTTATTTATATGTGTTTGTGGGTGTATATCTATGGTTATATTTCGAGGGCGTTACAGTACTAGTAAATAAACATGTCTAGTCTCTCGCATGGATGAGAAATAAAATTTCTATATTTTTCTTAAATTCTATGTAATTTTAGGTAAATTTTTACATAATTTATAACCTCTTATTCAAAAATAATATACAATATGCAATATCTATGTGTTGATAGGCCATAATTACAACAACAACAATATCAACAAAAAAATCAATCACCAATGATATAGTAAAGATTAGGAATTCTGTGAGTAAACATAATAATGATTCAAATAGTGTTTGCTACAAATTAAGATGCATTAATGTTAATTCTCACAAAACAATCAAGCCTTTCACAAGCATAAGTAGCTTTTACTTTCATAACTTTTTTTTTTAAAGATGCTACAATTAAATACTATATATAGGAATTAATCGCTTAGTGTGTGATTCAAAGATGATGATGATCATCTTTGTCATCAATTCGATACTATAAAAAAGAGAAAATCAGAAGAAACACTAACCTTCTTTGATGGTAAGGCTGAGAAGCGAAGACGAATGAATCTCCAAAAATTGAAATTATAACTCAGAAAATTGAAATTATGTCATTTTTCTTTTTAGTTATAAGGTGCATATGTTTCCCACTGAATTAGATCATCCAAATTGTTTGAATTGTGTAAGTCAGGTGACTACCCGGATAACTGATGTTACCCTTGTCAACTACATTGTAAATAGCAGATGCCACTTGTCAATCGGCATCCTCTCAGATAACCAGCATGTACAAATTCGAGCTATTCGGACAAGTCCAAATTATGTAAAATTGTTGTAAGTTATTTTTTCTCAACTAATGTTTTAAAATTTGAACCTATGGTCCAATCAAAAGGGAGACCAGATTAAGGGTCACTGATTCAACTAGTGGGTCAATCGAAATCAAACCTTGATGTCATAATTATTTACAAATTTATTTTAAAATATACTTAAAGATAATTTTAAGTATTAGAAATATATTTATTGAATATAGTTGTTTATATGTGGAAAAAAAAATTAACTAAACTTGTTTGAAAGAAATTGCAAACGATGTAATAAATAATATATGTGTATATGATTAAGATTTCGTTTGGGAAGTGAATTGGCTTTTTACCTATTTTAGTCTGGGTTAAAAAGTCTCGTTTGGGTTGGATTTTTTTGTAATGCCCCAAAATAATTCAACATGAACTATCCACACTAATGAACATTCACTAAACAATAACAATAATCCTTCCATCTTCACATATTTAATAAATGAGTTTAATACAAAAGTTCCACATGTGGTATACATTCAACGAAACAAAAGAATACATGAATCTATAGCATGTGAAGCACCCAGTCTCAAAATAATATAATGCATTTAAAGGCTTACATCTTCCAAGGCAATAGCCCGATTACACAAAATGGTCTCTGGACCCATACCAAATTAGCCCTAGGCTTTACAAAAATTACAACAAAAGAAAGATTGATCTCCTCCTCATCAAAACATATCCACACCCTTAGCTTGGTGGGATCACAACATCTATACCTACACCAAATCCCATAGGGGTGAGTGTAGACACCCCATTTTTGACCATCCTCAAGGCTTGGACGTCATCGTTTGGACACTCGATGATCATCCATGCTCGTGTTCGTTTTGAGTTCCCGAAGGTTTCGGTCGCGCGCCTTGCCTCAAGATCTCTCAACTTGTTTCTTTTGCGCTTGGTTATGGACTAAGGATTTGTGGTTTTGCTTCTGAGGGAAGAGGGTGGCTTGTTGGCCATCCCCTTAACCCATCGGCTAAGGCATGATGCCATTGGCCTTGCTTTCTTGCCATCGGCCATAAGTGTTGGCCAATCGGCACCATTTTTGGTCGATCGGTACTCTTTTTGGTCGATTGACCATATTTTTGAGCTGAGACCTTTCCATCTGCTTTTTGTAGATATTTTGTGCCAGCTGTGCCAACTGTGACAGCTAGTGGGCACAAATCTCATCCTCCATATACGTGTATGGAGGGATTGCATTCAAGACTCAAGCTTGTTGAACAAGCTTAAGAATTGAAATTCTATAAGAAGGGAGCCTCCCCTCCCTTTCCAGAGGTTCTGAAAAGTGGATATACAAGTTCTATATCTATCTCTTTCTATATTTGACCTCTCTCTCTTGTTTTGCTCTTGTTTGTGCCCAAAGTGTAGATTCTTCACACTATTACACACAAACACCTAGTAGAACACCATCCTTGGGTTGCTGAGGTCCTTAGGAGTTGGTTTCAAAGTTCTTGGAGTGGTTTAAGCTCAGAAAAGGTGCTGGAGTTTTGTTCTTGAAGGTGTTCTTCAAGGGTGAGTAAACTACCTTTTAATCCCTCATTTTGGCTTAAGCTTTTAGACCTACTTGCATATTGTTTTAAGCTTAACTTTATATTGTAAAAATTTCTGATTTTGTATGCTTAAGATGATTGTTTGAGGTCACTTTTGTGTTTGGAGGTAGTCTACCCCCTCTTAGGCCTTGTTTGGCCTTGTTTTGTGCCTTTCTTTTTGAGCTTCGGAACCATCTTGTTTTGGTCTTCTCACCACTAAAATCTAGAGAATTTTCAGTGGTGGAGAAGTGGTTTTGGAGTCTTGAATAGAAGAGGGACACCCCCCCTCTCCTTATGTCTCATTTGCTAGTATAAATGGCTCATAATGGTAGCAAGTTTGCTTAGCATGTTTTGGCCCTATTTCAGCAAGTATTTGGTGTTATTTTGCCATTCTATACCTCTATTTTAAGTTGGTTTGATAGCATCTTGCATGCACCATACACTTGTCTTGCAATCCTCTCATTTGCCTTAACATGCATCATGCATTTAGACTATCATTCTTGCATGTTTTGGCTCAACTCAATGAAGCTTTTAGCCTTGTTTTACCATGCTTAAGCTCTGATTTGTGTGGTCTTGATCATATATGCACTGTTTTGTATAGCCTTGGTTCAATCTAGCTTGTTGGCTTTAAGTGTCCAAGTCATTAGCATGCATTACTTGGACCATTTTCATGATTTGGCATCATTTCATATGTGATTTCAGTCCATGTAGTGTAGCCGTACACTTGCCTTTGTCATCCTTTCAATGCTTTGAGGAGTTGGTGTTTTATGCCTTAAGAATGGACCTTTGTGCATGCCTCTATGCTTCAGCTTTTGGGATGCTATCTCAGTGGGTTTTGGGGCTGATTTTGACATGCCATAACTCTGTTTTTCATTGGTTAAGTCATGCCATGTTTGGTTGTACTAGGTTTAGTGTAACACCCCTTTGTAGCCTTCTATGTTTCATGCCTTATGCCTTTCATGTTGGCTTGTTTTAGCTTTGGCCCTTGCATGTTTTAGACTCCTTTTGGCATGATCTAGGACTGTTTTGGTTGTCCTTGGCTCTTTGGGGCTTGATTCATGTGGCCTTAGTTCAAGTCCTTTGGCTAGCCTTAAGCCTTGAGCTTTCTTGCATGCTATGCTTGACTTCGTGGTTCCGATTTGGCATCATTCTTGACATCATTTCAAAGCATATAGTGTTGTCACACTTGCATGCTTTTCACTCTTTAGGTGCTCCTGAGAATTGACCTCTTTATGCCTTAATTCTTGGGTCATTTGGCATGCATGCTTGTCTTGCATTTCATGTCATCAATTCATCCCTATTGGCCACTGATTTGGGCATGGTTGAGGTCTGCCCATTTTGGTTTAAGTCCATCTTCGCATGTTGTTGCATGATTGACATGTTGCATGTTGTTGCCTACTTGCTAGTTTGCATGTTGTTGCATGCTTGTCCATCTTTGCATGCCATGCATGTGTGTATGTTTAGGTTCCATTTTGCATGCTTGCTAGTTTGCATTTTGTCACATGCTTGTTTAGGTTGCATTGCATTTGGAGGGCTTGTTACCTTAGCCTTATGCGCATGTTTGAGTCATATTGCATTTGGCATGCTTATGTCGAATTGCATAGCTTTTCCATATTGCATGCATTGCATTGTGTTTGGTTTGGGGTGTCAAACCAAACACGAGGACCGAGGGATGTTTCGTACTTGAAGTGACGAAACGTACCTCAATCCTCAGTCGCCGACACTCTTGATCCAACATGATAGAGTGTGAGGCATTTGTGTGTGTTTGTGCATTCATTCCATATTGATGAGTGCAATTCGGCCTCTTTAGCCATCATGCATCGAAATGCGTGATTGATGGCTCGAGAGTCGAACACTACACTCCTTTGAGTTCCAAACATGATAAGGGGTGTAGTTGCACAACATTACCTTGCAAATATATTACCATGCCCTTGTTTGTCCTCTACTACAGCAAAAGCAACAGATTGCAGGAAGAGATGGCCAATCGACTATCTACAGTGCTGACCGGCTAACCATTTTTGGCCGATAGACTAAAAAGTGGTCAATGACCCCTTTCCCTTGGCCGATGGGCATATATTTTGGCTGATGGCCTCTCAGCTCCAGGAGGTGGTTTAGAAGCATCACAGAGATTTTCACAGTTTTCGGAGCTGCAAAACAGTGCAAATAGAGGCAACATGGGGCATGGCAACGGATTTCCGAGCGAAGCCGACTGAGCATGCATACATCCCTCGTCACGAGGCCATTTCAGTGCTTTTGATAACTTAGAATAGTTATTTGCTTCAATTTGTTTTTGTAATAATTAATTAGCTCGTTAGTTAGTTAATTAATTGATTTGTATTATTTATTCGGACCCTCCATCGAGAGGGCGAATTTTGTAATAAGTGTACGTGAGTGTGTGAATGTCTCCCAACCCCACGTCTTTCTTCCTTTTACTTAACCGCTTTCGATGGTTAGTTCTAGGTCATGTTTCAATTAGCATACTTATGCTTCACTTGTTTGCATTCAATCATTTGTCTTGCACGCACCGGGCTCGGCGCATCATACTAACCACATAGTATTTCAACACCGATTTGAATACGTGTTATCCAATTACGTCTCATATGCCATCTTAGAATAGCCGAGCCTATTTCTAGTTGCATTTTGCATGTGTTGCATTAGCCATCTTAATATAAGCTAGGATCATGCATTGATTACTAACTAGCTATTGTTTTGGCTCAAAGTACTATATAAGCTTTTATGCTTTAGCATCTTGCATGAGTGTGAGTGTTGCCATGATAGCATGCTTGCCATGAGGCTAACTGCTTATGTGTTTAACTGTCTGAATGCTTGTGGGTGAAGGTTGGATTACTTGAATTGGAACAATGCATTGAAATGCAAATTTTAAGCCCACTTGAGAGTGGCAAAATCATGTTTTCTAAGCCCCCTTGAGGGTGGCAAAATCCACGTCTTAGCCTACTTGCGAGTAGCACCTTCGAACCATTTTCAAACAAACAAACATGAGATGTTTTGTTCCAACTTAGGCGATCTAGTCTATACTTGTATGCTATGCGCATCACATAGTAATTCTATCTAATAATCGGAATAAGAACACATGTGTTTTCAAAAACAAGATATCATGTTAGTAAAGGCCGATCTTTGATCGAGCGAGCGGGGGTGCTCATTGCATGACGTTTCCCTCTCGCACCCATGTTCCTGAGCCGAGGCAACTTTGGTGATGACGGACACGTGGCCTTAGGCACAAGTCGGGGTTTCCTAAATCCCCCAAAACAAAATATTTAGGTGGCGACTCTGTATCTGGCAAAGCAGTCCATGTTTGGCACTTCTTTACAAAAATTAGTTTTCCAAAACGATTTGCCAGATTTGGACTCTTTAGTGATTTATCGGTCTTGCATTGCACTTTGCAAGATTAGATTTAGAACCGTGACATTAAGTCTGAATTCTAGTAGCTAATGAACAAAACAGGATTTCGCGCGCGGAGCTCGTGACGTTCGGGCACGTCTACAGTGAGCAAAAAGGCCAATAGAGAATTCTTACAAAGTATATACAGTTATGCAAACTCTAATTAAAAATGCAAATGCCAATGCCATGCCATGCCCCTTTTAAAGAAAATCCATTTCATGCTCCTTTAAAGATCACCATTTTTTAATAAAATTTGCAATCTCAACTTATTTCAAAACTTCCAAATTTTTTTTTATCAATAGGGGCGGTAAATACGACATTGGTAATCCCTAGGCTCGTGTCTGCAAGTAGACTCTACAAGTACTACCAAATTGTCATTTTTATTGATATTAACCGGAAGGCTTGACACCTATCTGTGCGGTTTTTTGGTCTTTCACCATGGACACATAGGCCAACTTATCAAGTTCAACTACACCCTCTATCCAGACTTACCACGTATTTAGCCCATACACAATACCATAGTTCTCATGATAGCATCCTTGCCATGAGGCTAACTGGTTATGTGTTTAACTGCCTGAATGCCTGTGGGTGAAGGTTGGATTACTTAAATTGGAACAATTCATTGAAAT
This sequence comes from Camellia lanceoleosa, assembly GCA_025200525.1. NCBI lineage: Eukaryota > Viridiplantae > Streptophyta > Magnoliopsida > Ericales > Theaceae > Camellia > Camellia lanceoleosa. The sequence goes on along the minus strand of CM045766.1, from coordinate 3,094,288 downwards.
GCGAGTTTTAAGCCCACTTGAGGGTGGCAAAATCATGTTTTCTAAGCCCACTTGAGGGTGGCAAAATCCACATCTTAGCCTACTTGCGAGTAGCACCTTCAAACCATTTTCAAACAAACAAACATGAGATGTTTTGTTCCAACTTAGGCGATCTAGTCTATACTTGTATGCTGTGCGCATCACATGATAATTCTAGCTAATAACCAGAATAAGAACACGTGTTTTCAAAAATAAGATATCATGTTAGTAAAGGCCGATCTTTGATCAGTCGAGCAGGGGTGCTCATTGCATGACCTTCCCCTCTCGTACCCAAGTTGTCGAGCCGAGGCAACTTTGGTGATGACGGACACGTGGCCTTAGGCACGAGTCAGGGTTTCCTAAATCCCCTAAAACAAAATATTTAGGTGGCGACTCTATATCTGGCAAAGCAGTCCATGTTTGGCACTTCTTTACAAAAATCAATTTTCCAAAACGATTTGCCGGATTTGGACTCTTTCGTGATTTATCGTTCTTACATTGCACTTTGCGAGATTAGATTCCGAACCGTGACATTGAGTCCAAACGGTAGTAGCTAATGAACAAAATGGGATTTCGCGCCTTCACGCACGGAGCTCGTGACGTTCGGGCACGTCTACAGTTTCTGGCGACTCTACTGGGGATTTAGAGAACTTGACTCGAACTCATGATATCTTGTTTTGATTACACTTATGTGTCTCTTTGCATTGCATTTGGATTGGTGCACCTAGGACACCGTGTTTGCCGTATGCTATTCCTGAACGGTTTGCCGGAGGCTTGCTTTGAGAAGCGTGCCATAAGGCTGACTGGTTGCGGTGTCTGCCACAACAGGAACACAAACCTCAGTTTTTACCGAGGCACCCTTTTTTACCATTCGACCTAGTGTATATCGGAAACTATAGTGACCATTCCAAGCTAGGACAGGTTGCTTACCCGATTATAGATTGTTTGAAACCGCTCCTAGCTCCTGACAAAATAGGACAGGAAAACCCTACCCCTCCATAGGGGTGTTTTGGCTCTCACTTGCTTGTTATGTGCTTTTAGAGTTGGCCTCTACAGGAATGCACGTATCAGTTTGCAAGTCTGGGTATCAGGCCTATGAGCATCAGCATCAGTATTTGGGAATCAGTTTTACCTACGGGTATCAGATTCAGATTTGGGACAGTGATTTGGGAACAGTGATCAGTGGTTGAGAACAGTTCTTTTAGCTTGTGTTTTCCAACCGTGTGTTGTCTTTATTTAAGCTGTTATGTTGTCCATTTTTCTGTTCATTGTTTCCTTATTATGCTTTATTTATCTTTTTGCAAGGTAGTTTAGCACCATTGCATCCGACCAGGCAGATATCCCCCGAGCACTCTGAGTTAGAGGTCGTAGACTTAATTGATCCAGGGATCTGATAGACGGACAAGCAGTGTTCCTTTCTTTACCCCCGATTGCCAGACGGAGGTCAAAAAGGCGCAGTGTATCGGTACAGCGATCGTCAAATCAGTTGTCTACCCCACCAGTGAACAGTCAGGCTGAGGTCTCAGTTTCTACTGCAGGGACAAATATACCAGTTGTTCAGATAGACCAACACCCTATGGCAGGAATGGAAGAGATGATGCGTTAGCTCCAGGAGAGTATGAAAGCCATGCAGCAGAACACTGTCTGTCAAGCAGAATTTGCTGCACGCCAAGCCGAGGTTATGGCACAACAGGCAAAGTTGATTGCTAGCCTGCAGCAACAACAACCACCGCAGCAAGCCGGAGCATCCGCTTCGCACCAGGTTCCTTCCCCACCAAGAGTTTCTATACTTGGGGAGACCGCACACGTCCAAGATGATACGGACGTTCTAACAGGGCTGGCTCTGCCCCCAATCCTACCCCAGCTATCCAAAGCACCTACCAACCTACCAGATTCTCCATTTGAGTTCGAGGTGGACCCCACAGCATTAAAAGTGAGCAAGCTTGAAAAGCTGTTCAACAAGTCTCATGGCGTGAAGTCCATTCTGAATATTGAGGATGGGTATACCGACTCAGCTGTGACTTTGCCAGACCAGTTTAAAATGCCACACGTAGACCGTTTCAACGGGTCTGGAGATCCTATGGTGCATTTGTGGCTGTTCTCAAACATACTAAGGCCGATGGGCCTCTCCAGATTGCAGAAGCTTTCTCTGTTTGGCCGGACCCTGTCAGGTGTAGCGGCTATTTGGTATGCAAAACTGGAGGACTCTGTTAAGAGGAACTGAGAGGAGATGGCCGAGGCCTTCATAGCTCAATACTCTTATAATACACAGATCGAGGTCACAACTCGTGATCTCGAGACAACTAGGCAAGAGCCGAAGGAGAGCTTCTCCGATTTTGTGACCTGGTGAAGGGCCAAGGCCTCGATGATGACCATCAAGCCTGTTGACAAAGATCAGATTCAGATAGTTGTGTACAACCTCCAGCCCAAGCTCATACAAAAGATGATCGTTCTCCCCCTCCCCACCTTTGTAGATCTACATGAGATAGGGGTGCAAATCGAGGACGCTATGAATCAGGGCCTCATTGATCATGAGTGGGAGCAGCCCAAGAGGGCATTCAACCGCAGTATGAATGCAGGCACAAGCAGTGCTGCAGCTGCTAGATCTTCAAATGTGGGAATGGTCACCACCACCACCCCAAGAACCCTTACAGCTACCCCATTCACCGGTGCGTCCGGAAGTAGTTCGCAAACAACCAAGTTCTCACCCTAAGGCCAGAGAACCTTCACCCCACTATACATGTCTTTGTCCAAGGCTTTGGGGGTTTTGATCAGGAAAGGGCACTTGAAGCCCCTAGAGCAGCGGCCATTGCCAGAAAAACTTTCCCCCTCCCATAATCCGGCAAAGTACTGCGTGTTTCACCAACAACATGGTCATCACACCGACTACTGCTTTAGATTGCGTCACGAGATTCAGGACCTTGTTAACAACAGGGTGATCGTGCCTCCGGAGAAACCGAATATCACAACCAACCCTCTCCCATCACATAACCAACCTCCACCTCCTAAACGCATCAATTTAATCCAAACTGGGGTTGTGTCATACGACCCTAGTATATATATATCACCCCTTCTCACCTACCCAAGCTGAAGGTGTTCATTCCTGACAGCACTGACATGTGCATATTGGACATCTCCCAAACCCAACCTGAAATGGTGGTGGTGGCTATCGAAAATAGAATTGGGTCGATTGTGGGAACAGATGGGAATGATCAATCAAAGCCTGAGGGGTCTGTGAGCTTCATGTACAACCTGAGCGGTTACATTACATCAGCAGGCCAGGCTAGGCCGAGAGTGGAATTGCCAGTGGGGCCAAGGATTTGTGTAGTCCGGGAGGATGGACCTAATCAGGGGCTAGATGACCTGGCGAATCTGGAAGAGGACATTGCTAACCTTCAATTTTCAACAAACAAGATCCGAGAGACGTGACAGTCAACTGGTTTGATTTAGATGGGTCAGCAAAGTCTACTGGGTGGCTTGACGACCAACCAAATGTTGTTGAACAACCTCAATTAGAACAAGGTCCGTCAGGGACAAGGACATCAGCTGTGGCCGGAAGGGCCAAAGAACAGAGTGCACCGCCGGAGAGCACCGGTGTTAAGAATTTTGCTCAGAATACGGGCAGTTTGGGTGAGGAAGATGATGAACAACAGGCTGCGCTGAAGCAGTTTGAGCGGGAAAAGATCAAAGATTCCGAGAGGGCCAGAAAGGCCAAAGCCCTTGCAGGGTCAGAACATGCCATGTGCACAGGAACGGAAGGTGCTGTAGGCACAGGAATAGCTGTAACGGAGCTGGACAGGTGTCTGTCGGTTGCCGATGGCATGTGGTAGGAAGATGACGACCTATGTCTTGCCCACATAGATGAAGACTGGGGACAAAGCCAGCCGGATGATACCTGGTACATTGGCGAAGTAGACCACATGACTAAGAGCGGACGTTATTTCAAGCTCCCGCACTTAGCTCAACCAGAGGCATCCAGAAAGGACAAAGAGGTAGAGAAGCAGAAAGATAAGTTGCTCGAGGAGGAGGCTGTGCTAAAACAGCTTAAGAAGATACAAGCAGACCACTCCATCTAGGGACAGTTTATGGCCTCGAGTACATCGACAAGCTATCCTTTCTGCAATGGACAAGGCCAAACTTTCAATAGATACCATGCCTGAGCAGCTGGTAGGACTGGTCTTTCCGGGAGGAGATTCCCCGACGTTGACCTTCACTGACAAGGAGCTGCCGCCTGAGGGCGCAAACCATAACAAGCCTCTCTACATCCCTGTCGAGTGTAGAGAAAAATGGATACCGGTAGTTCTTGTCAATACGGGATCCGCCATTAACATGTGTCCGTCAAGGATAGCATGTGCAATCAGGTTGAAGCCTGCAGACTTTGTGCCAACTGCCCAGGTGATAAGGGCCTACGACAATTTGGAAATCAAGCATGGCATGAAGGATGTGTTCCTGTTAGGATTCACCCTAGCCGAGGCCCGGGTTGTTCAGAATATCTTGGCTGTTAATGAAGGGTTATATGTCAGCGCACAGTCAGTGTACCTCATGAACAAGCTCCAGTACATCCCTGGGATGGGACTAGGAAGAAGTGGCCGGAAGGGCATTACTGTATCGGCCGAAGTGCCACATAACCCGCATACCTTTGGCTTAGGCTATCTTCCTACCAAAGAGGACTGGGTGAGGAAAGGCAAAGAAATGGCTGGGAGAGCTAGAGCCAAGTAGACCGGGAGGCATTTTGAGTTGACACATCGGCCTATCCAAGGCACCTTGAACGGACGCTTTGTCCGGGAGGGGGAAGACTTTCCATTCTGCGGCTTCCCAAAGCCATGGCTGAATGCCAAGAAGAGGTGCCTGCCGGGTTTTGAAATATTCTTTGAATTGCAATTGTTCAGGGATGATGTTGCCGAAGAGTAGACAGACCCATCAGCTGAGGTCGCAGTGTAAGAAAGTGGATTCCGAGAGCACCGAGATTGAAATGGGGGTAGCACTGGCTTTTCTACTTTTAGATCCTCCGATCGTACATGAGTGCTTGGGGGATGACCTCTCAATGTCTATGATTGGGAATGAAGCAGCTACGAGCCCCTCTTTGAACATTTTGGATGCATTCATCGCACCCTCCCTCGTCTAGCATTACGAGGAGGGATTCTAATCGAGCAACACCGGGTTAGGTAGTGAGCCGGAATCTGATTCCACCAAGTCTGTGGAGTCGGAATCAGGTTCCAGCTCGTCCGGTATTCCTGGAGGTGACAACCCGGATGCCACAGTCCTGTCTAGGTCATCTTTTTGTTTTTCCTTTGAGTCTATTGTAACAGAGGAATCAGGCAACTTGGAAGTGATTAATCAGAATGGAATGGCTGTGGCCTTTGAGTATTTTTCTATGCCCTTGATTTATTGCATTAATTCAGACTTTCAAAATTTTGATGAAAACGACAAGGAAGAAATTCCTCCGGTTTTGAAATATTTGCTAGATCAGGAGCAGGAGAGGTTTGTAAAACTGCTGGTTGATGAAATCATCCAAATTAATGTTGGTACTGAGAAGGACCCGCGGCTGGTCCAGATCGGGTCCACGTTGTTTTTAGAGGAACGTGAGCAGTTAGTCGCTTTATTAAAAGATTTCAAAGATGTTTTCGCGTGGTCCTACGAAGACATGCCTAGAATCGATCCTGAGATTGTACAACATCGGATCCCTCTTGACCAAGAGGCCCGACTTGTTAAGCAGAAGCTCAGAAGGATCCACCCGGACTGGGCTATCCAGATCAAAGAAGAGGTCACCAAGCAAATTGACGCAAGCTTCCTGTTGGTATCTGAATACCCAACTTGGTTGGCCAATATAGTTCCGGTGTTAAAAAAGGACGGCAGAATTCGGGTATGTGTGGATTTTAGGGATTTAAACAAAGCCAGTCCGAAGGACGAATTTCCTCTGTCGCATATCGACGAATTAGTGGACTTCACTGCTGGGCATACGTTGCTCTCATTCATGGATGGGTTTTCTTGCTACAATCAGATATTGATGGCACCCGAAGACCGTAAGAAGACTGCTTTCACCACCCCGTGGGGGACCTATTGTTATGGGGTGATGCCGTTTGGACTGAAGAATGCTGGAGCTACATATCAACAGGTTGCGACCACGATTTTGCACGATATGATCCACAAGGAGGTTGAGGTGTACGTGGACGACATGATTGTCAAGTCCAAGAAAAGAGAGGGCCACTACACCGCCTTGCAGAAATTCTTTCAACGGATCATAGAGTATCGGTTGCGGCTGAATCCTCAGAAGTGTACGTTTGGTGTTACAGCAGGGAAAATGTTGAGGTTCTTGATTACATAGAGAGGTATCGAAGTCGACCCTTCCAAAATCAAGGCCATCTTAGAAATGCCACCACCAAGGACTGAAAAGGAGGTGCGAGGCTTTTTGGGTAAAGTGCAATTCAAAAGACGGTTTCTTGCGAAATTAACCTTGACTTGTGAACCACTCTTTGGTCTCCTGAAGAAAGGAAAGAAGTTCCAATGGGACGGCCGATGCCAAGCTGCTTTTGAACAGATCAAGCAATATTTATAGAACCCACATGTGTTGTCACCGCCTGAGCCGGGGAAACCGTTGATTCTATACCTTTCAGTGACTGAAACTACAATGGGCTGCATGCTTGCAGAGGAGTTTGAGGACAAAGTGGAGAGAGCTATCTACTACCTGAGCAAGAAAATGCTGGATTATGAGACCCGCTACACTCTGCTGGAGAAGGCTTGTTTGGCCTTGGTATGGGCTACCAGGAAGCTGCGGCACTACCTGTTAGCTCACTCTGTAATACTGGTTTCGAGATTAGATCCCATCAAATATCTCTTCGAGAAATCGGCACTTATGGGTAGGCTAGCTCATTGGTTGCTTCTGTTTTCTGAATTCAATCTGAAGTATGTGACACGCAAGTTAGTGAAGGGGAGAGCGGTAGCGGAGTTCCTAGCCAATCACCCAATGGATGGAGATGAAGCGGTTGAGTACTTATTCCCAGACGAGGCCGTTCTGCATGTCGAAGAAGAGTTTTGGACGATGTACTTTGACAGAGCATCAAACCAATACGGGTATGGGATAGGGGTGTTGCTGATAGCACCCGACAATTCCTGTATCTCTCTAGCATTCAAACTCCGATTCAAAGTATCGAACAATGAAGCAGAGTATGAGGCATGTATTGCTGGTTTAGAAGTCACCCTAGAACTAGGGGCAAAACGGTTGGACGTCATTGTGGACTCGAACCTTGTTGTATCTCAAGCTAAAGGAGATTGGAAAGTCAAAGAAGAAAAGATGAGAATCTATCACTAGACCTTGGACTTGCTGATTCCTCGGTTTGAGAAACTGAATTTTGCTCATCTATTAAGAGAGAACAACAAGTTCGCAGATTCACCAGCAACTCTATCGTCTATGATAGACATCCCTTTTGGAGTCCGGATGCGTCGGATCATCATTGACCAGAAATTTATGCCGGCCTACGAGCTGATTGTTGCTATAGATGACGTACAAGATGAGAACCCCTGGTATTACGATGTCTGGAACTTCTTAGAAAAAGAGGCGTATCTACTAGGGGCAAATGCCAAGGATAAGAGGGCAATTAGAAGAATGGCTGCTCAGTTCATTGTCTACGGGGGAAAACTGTACAAGAGAGGCCATCTCGGGATGCATAAGCTGTGTGTTGATGCCGAAGAATCGAAGCGCCTAATGGAGGCCATCCATGGAGGAGAGTGCAGAGCGCAGATGAACGGGGTGATGCTAGCCCAGAAGATCCTTAGACAGGGTTACTACTGGTCCACCATGGAGGAGGATTGTATTGGCTTTGTCCGGCGATGCCACAAATGTCAGATCCATGCAAATCGCATGAATATTCCGCCGTCGAAGCTGTACAATATGACTTCGCCATGGCCATTTTCAGTCTGGGGGATCGATGTGATCGGAGCTGTCACTCCGAAGGGGTCCAATGGGCATGAATTCATTCTGGTCGCGATAGACTACTTTACAAAGTGGGTTAAGGCCCAGTCTTATGCGGTGTTGAAGGCATCAAATGTTGCTAAGTTCATCAAGAACAACATCATCTGTCACTACGGGGTTCCGAATGAGATTATTTCAGATAATGGTTCCCACTTCAAGAAAGAAGTGATCAACTTGTTGGAGAAGTACAACGTGGCTTTTGATAAGTCATCTACATATCGGCTGCAAACCAATGGAGCAGTTGAGGCTGCCAATAAGAACATCAAGCACATTCTACAAAAGATGGTAGAAACCTACCGGGACTGGCCAGATAAGCTGCCATTTGCTTTGTGGGGCTACCGGACTTCAATTCGAACTTCTACTGGGGCGACACCGTATTCCTTGGTCTATGGGATGGAGGTCGTTCTACTTATCAAAATTGACGTTCCGTCATTACCAGTACTGGCTGAGTGTCAGATAACCGAGGCAGATTGGCAACAAAACAGGTTCGAAGAACTCATGCTCTTTGATGAAAGAAAGCTGAAAGCACTGTACCATGTTCAAGGTTATCAACGCCAAATTGCCAGGGCTTTCAACAAGAAAGTTAAGTCCAGGAATTTGAAAGAAGGAGATTTAGTGCTCAAAGACAACCGAGCTCCTATCCACGACCTTAGGGGCAAGTTCAGACCCAATTAGACTGGTCCTTACATCATCAAATCTATTTGGTCGGGTGGAGCTGTCGTTCTAATGGACCTAGATACCCTAGAGTTCTCCCAACCGATCAACATGGACAAGTTGAAGAAATATTTTCCGTGAGTGGCTCACTAGGCCGAAAACCCGAAAGGGCGACCTAGGCAAAAGTTAGAGCACAGAAAATTTGAAATTATAAAAACTGAGCTCGCAAGGTTGAAAACCCAGAAAGGGCGGCCTTGGCAAAAGTTAGAGCGCAAAAGGAGAGAGTTAATACATGAGTGAACCCAAGCCGAACTACGTAAGGCTTGATTCCCATCTTTGGGATACGTAGGCAACTTCATCCAGAAATCCAACCATAAACACTTCCCCGATCAACTTTGTCCATGTGATCATGTTTGGTCATCTTTGTCTATTCCGCATTCAGGAGCTCGATTGTGATCTCCGGTACAGTACTATTTAGACAAGGGGCAACTTTCGATTCTTTGGATCCGGGGTTGTACATCTCGCTGATGATCTCAGCGTGTCCGCTCGATCTATATCGAAAATGGTTTTCAAAAGTTTTAATAAAAGCTGATTTTGTTCAAATTAATCTTTTTATAACTTAGACCATTTTTGGACCAAACGGAAAATTTTTAGTATCCACAACCTTCAATTTCATTGATTTTAGTACAGAGTTCTCCTACTCTTGAATACAAATTGAAGTTGTTTTTCATTACATTCATAAAGAAAACTTGAAAGTTCTGATTAAAGCAAAAAAATTCGGGGCATAGACAGGTGTTCCTGCGTCCCCTCCCAGAGCTGGTCGAAGCCTCTGATGCCAAAGTGGGCCCGATCTGTGCCTCATCATCAAGCCAAGCTATGCACTCATTAGAGAGGGTGCAATTGAAAATGGGAGCGGGGGCTAGAAGCTCTCTCGTCCTCCATGCCGTGGCATACCGGGCCAGCTGTGTGCCTCGGATCGGAAATATAGCAGGGTACTCTATCTCCTCCTCTGGACAAGTCTGATCGTGACCGAACTAGCGCTGGATCCGAAACGGAAAGTAAAAGACACAGTGTGTCAGGCCAATCAACTGAATCCTGGGCTGACGGGTCATGCTGTAGCTCATTGCTAGTAAATTAAACTAGGGGCAGCGCCAAGCAATGTGGTCCGCGAACAAATTGCACATCCAGTTGCACCACCATCCCTCATCCGAGGCATCGACTAGACGTCGCCGGAAGAAATAGCTGTGAGCTGAATATGCCGGGCATGAGTCCACTACTCTCAACATGTCCATCAACCATACTTGGGAAGGGATGAAAAATGAGAGATTAAAGAATAGAGAGGTGGAAGTTGAGAGGAAAAGTGACAAAAAGGGTTTTGAGAGAAAAACCAAGCCTGAGTGATGAGAGCAATATATATGCGAGATGGGGTGGGAAACATTACCTACAGTAGTAGTGGACTCCCCGCAAATCTAGTCGTCTCCCGGCAATGAAAAGCGTCCAAACCCATCAATGTTTCGGCTAGCATCATGGCGATGCAGCTTTTGCCCTCTTTCAAACCCTTGACGACCTCAATCAAACGAGTGCTAAACCCTCCAGAGCCTGGATCAAGCAAGAAATGAGACAGCATGCACAGGCAAAGCGCATGTCACCGATAACCCTGCCAGTGATGGTCGCCGTGGTCACCGGCATAAGAAAACTGACGAACCAAGCTCGGAATGTCCAGCTCTCCATCGTGAATCAATGACCGAGCGTCATGCAAAGTAAGGCCGCACATTCGTCCTAAGGCTTGGACGTAGCCGAACCGGAATTGAGGCAAGATTTCTTTATCGCGCTCAGATTCCATTAAAGCTTGGAAATCCTCGAAAGTGGGACATATCTCTTGTCCGCCAAAGCTAAAGACGTGTGTAACCGGATTCCAAAACCTTGCCGTGACATGGAGGAACGGAAAACGCAGCTGGGTGCAACTCAAAGTGAATAGTGCATTTATGCCAAAGCCTCGGAAATTTAACTTTTCCGAGCTATCCAAGTTGGCAATCCAATTTGTGAGATTTTGGACAAGAAATGCTTCTATTTGGTGCAAAATTGAGCTGAAATGGAGAAAACTACGAAGCTGAGGCTTTTGTAGAAGATCAGGTGTTGAGTGGAAGACAGGTGTCAGCATTCTAGAGGTGCTTGCCATTTTTGGCCGATCGGCCAAAAAGAGTGCCGACCAACCATCTTTTTTGGCCGATCGGCTAGTAATGTTGGCCGATGGCCTCCCCTTTTGGCCAATGGCCTCTCCTCTTGTTCTCTAAGCTGTCTAAGTGTTGAAGATCTTGAGAACTTGTGACTAGTTCCACTTCCAATGCCTTTCGGTGATGATTTTGTGAAGTCGCGCTTGTGTTACAGCAATTTGTTTATCGAGTTGTTGTACATTTGCTTATCGAGTTGTATTTTGCATTCTTTAAGTTTTTGTTTTGCTTATCGAGTTGTATTTACATTTGGTTAGCTTATCGAGTTCTTTGTTTTGCTTATCGAGTTGTTTTGTTGTTAGTCGGTTCACTACCTGATTAATGCAATTTGAGTGTTTAGTTTTCAAAACAAAGTTCAATCTCATTTACATTGTTATGTAATGCGATGCGATGCTCAGAATGTACAAATGTAACACTTTTTTAGCAAAACAGCTGTTTCATTTCATCATATTTTCTCTTGTAAAAAGTACATAGTTTTGAAAAAAAAGAAAAACCTACTTGACACAGTTCAATGTGCAAAACTACTAGTAAAAAGAAAAATAAAGCAAAAAAAAAAAAAAGATAAGAAAAGCAGCAAAATGTCTGGGTCGGCGCCGGTAGCCTCAAGCACGGGAGTCCGTCCTAGTCCTCTTCTTGGACAAAGGTCCAGGATCGCCACCATTATCTCCGCTATCTGAGCTGTCTCCAGCCTCACCCTGAGACGACGCTACCTCCTCGTCAAAATCATCAGGGGAAGGCTCGTGAATCGCTTCTCAAGACGAGCATGCTCGTGGTTCCGCCTCGGTATCGTCATCCCCCCCTAACTCCCCCTCCTCCTCGGGTAGGTACAGAAGGTCTAGCTGGAGCACCCCCTACAGCCGGTATCTGGAATGGGGCCTGAAAAGAACAAATGGCAAATGCATCAGTTATGATATGCAAAACAGGGTTTGAATACCGAATGCAATGTATGAGTACAGTATATGAATGCCATGAGCAGTGATGTGAGTAGTATGTGAGTTACAGTATATCAGTGCCTTGAGTGATATGTGAGTGCAGTGTATCAAGTGCTATATTGATAAGGCGATGCATCAGATCATGTATGGAGCAGATGTCCAGGGTTTTAAAACTGAGGTTGAAAGAACTCACCGGGATCCCGTAGATAGTGTGCAGGTCTATGCTCCGCTGCAGCATCCCCATCACCAAGGCTGTCAGCTCCAAAGACTGACTAGTGTACTCAATGGAAGCCTGCAAAAGTGTTGAAATCATTAGTATTCTACAGGATATCAAATGAAATGAAATGACTGTACAGAATGAAAAGTATGGTACATACCGGGGTCGAGCCGTGAACTCCGACAAGCTCATGATCAGCTAGAGGAGGAGCGATGGGTATCTGGTAAGTCTTCCCACCTTGTCCTCGGCATGTCATGTTAGTGGGAAGGGTTGGCCACTCTACTCCCTATCCCCTCTGGGACCCACTCCTGTTACGGGCCTGAGCTGCCCTCGATGCTCCCGCTCTTGCCGCTGGCACTGCAGGTCTCTCTCTCTCTCGACTCGGCGAGCACCAGTTAGAGGCCGCATTAGATAAGCCTGGATGAACTCGGTGTAGTCGCCCTCGCCTCTGAAGGGGTCAGAATCCCAGTCTATCATGAAATCCATCATCTCCTCCAAGGTGTACCTCTCGGTATGCCTCATATAGGTAGGAGGTGGACTCGGAACTATTTGCTCCAGTAAGCCGAGGATCTGGCGCAGGAAGCGCTCACCCAAGTACCAAACTCGGCAGACCAGACCCTCTAATAAAATCCTGAACCGGGCAATCTCCGGAGCACCCGCATACTGCTCATTCACTGCGCAACGAGTCCGTATCGCCAAGTGATCTTTAAATAATGGGATATATAGTTTGTTATCTACTGCTGAAAGTACAATGCAAAGCGAAGCTTAAATGAACTATAAAGTTTGAAATACCTCTGCGGCGGTGATGGTGTCGAAGTATCTGCGAAAAAATAGGAAGGACTCCCGTGGCCTCCGCTCACACCTCACGTCATAGCGATGAGAATATGGAACGCCGAGGGAGATCTCCACATCCGCCACTGGGGCAAGCCTCAGAAAGTAGGCATACACCCACAACCACAGAGTGTAACAGGGCAAATATGAGTATGCTTATCAGATAAAGCAGAATGCAGATAAAGCAGAAATCAGACAATGGTGTGCAGTGTATTGTGCAGCATGTGAAGTGTATTGTGCAGTGTGTGCAGTGTACAGCCAGTGTAAAGCAGATTGCGTGCGCGCAGTGTGTGTGGTGTACAGATAATGTAAACCAAAACTGTAAAAACAAAAAGGGAAAATGTACCTCCCAGGCTCGCCAATAGCCTCCGAGCAAGTGTCCGCTGCAACGGGAGGATGAGCTTATATATCTGTAGAGCGTGGCCAAGCCTGCGCCACCCCAGTCATAGCGGCGGATCCGTGTCATGTCCACCAATGCGCTGAGCAGATAAAGGGTGGTCCCCAGCAGGAACATGATGAATCTACGAGCATACTACTCCTCCTCCTCGCGGGTCGTGGGAGCCTGTACCCTAAAGTGGTCCTCGAACCAAGAATGCCTCACGAATCCTGGCCGGGAGAGAGGTGGCTGAGCGCCAAGCAAGAACATCTGGGTGGCGTCCCACTCATCTATATTAGTGTCAAAGGGGATCGGATCACCCCGTACCCCAATGCCGGTGAGCATCGAGAAGTCGAAGGGAGTCATCATCATCTCCCCTATAGCGGAAAGGTGGAAGGAATCGATGGTGTCCCACCACCTCTCCACCAAAGCACCAAGAAGGGGCCTACTCGCAGTAAGGCGCGAGAGTCCCATGCAGAAGACGCCGTAGCCGGCCTGATCAACGATGTGGCAGACCACATCGGGCAGTGCCATGTACCAACCTTGGGCGATGGTGTTCCCATACCCCCAGAAGGCATGGGAATCCCCCTGTGTTCAAAACAGACAGATGCAAAGTAGTGTCAGAAATACAGTATGTTGAATGCATTCAGAATTGGTGAATATGCAGTGTGTGTGCATGTGTTCAAGTTTAAACAGATATCGCGTGTGGGTGTGCTCACGGTGAACTACGCATATGATGTATTAGTGTGTTTGGGTTATTCAATTATAGAGCAGTATTCAGATATCGAAGATATCTGATCTACATTGCGAAAAATGAAAGAGAGGAAGAATATACCTCAGCGGCACCGAAGGATAGGTGCGACTCTGGCTCGCGTAGCAAGAGCTCCAATGGTGTGCCTCGTGCATAGTTCTTGAACTGGCAGATGCTATTGGGAGGCAACACATGTATCGCAGGCCTGTAGGTCGCTGGATCGAACGATCAAACACTGAGTGGCAGGAGCTCAACCTCAGGGTCTATGTCCATCTCTGGGGGAGTCCCACCCCGTGGAATGTCGTCTGTCATCTTGAGAAAGGTGCAAAAATGGTCGAGGGTGTGAAAAATGGGCAAGAATGCCAAAAGTCAACCCAAACGTCAACCCAAAAGTCAACCTCGAGGGGTGAAAAATGAGAGAAAAGGTCGGAGTGTGGGGAAAGGCATGAAGATCGAGGAAAACTCAGGGAAAACAAACCCCAAGTGAAGGAAATCAAGAATGTGGCACCGAAGTCGAGTTTTGTTTGGTTCAAAGTGTGTAAAACAAAGAAGGTTTCACGAATTGAACGTTGTAAAAGGCTCGAAAAGAGGAGAAAAGCAAGCATCGAAGTGAGGAAAATGACCTAAAGAGGTAGGGAAATGTTTTTCGAGCTTGAGGAAGTGAGGAAATGGGGTTTGAGGCGCTATATTTAAAGACCCGAGGCAAAATGAAAAAACTACCCCGAAATTGCCATTTTTGGCCGATCGGCCAAATTGTTAGCCGATCGGCTAAATATTTGGCCGATGATCTCTTTTTGTGGCTGATGGATGGCCGATGGCCTCCTCTTGTGGTCGATGCACCTCCAATGCTTTTGTTTGGGTCATTTCTGTTGATTGGTACTCTTATCTCTCAAGACAATGCAAGAAAATATACTTTTGAAGCTTAATCGACCTTCGTGTTGACCTCGAATCATGCCTTCCGCAATGCGGCACTTTCGATACGCATGAGGTGTATCCTTTTTCGTATCCTTTTGTCTATTGCAAGATTCAAAAATTGTTTTGAATATGTTGCATTACAATGTTTCGTCATGTTTGTAATAAGCGCGCTTGTTATATGTCTCTTCACTCCTGTATTGAGCATGCCTCATCTTGTTTTGAAGTAGCATCTCAACACCATGAATAATGTACCTCTACCATGCTTGCATTGTCATGCACATCTCTTTCTTGCTTTACACATTGTATGCGTTGTTGTGCATGCTTTACTTACATGTGTTTACGCCTTTCTTGCTTTACACATTGTATGCGTTGTCACGCATGCTTTACTTACATGTGTTTACGCCTTTCTTGCTTCACACATTGTATGCATTATTGCGCATGCTTTACTTACATGTGCTTATGCCTTTCTTGCTTTACACATTGTATGCGCTGTCGCGCATGCTTTACTTACATGTATTTACGCCTTTCTTGCTTTACACATTGTATGCGTTGTCGCGCATGCTTTACTAATATGTGTTTACGCCTTTCTTGCTTCACACATTGTATTTGTTGTCACACATGCTTTACTTACATATGTTTACGCCTTTCTTGCTTTATACATTGTATGCGTTGTCACGCATGCTTTACTTACATGTGTTTACCCTTTCTTGCTTTACACATTGTATGCGTTGTCACGCATGCTTTACTTACATGTGTTTACGCCTTTCTTGCTTCACACATTGCTTGCGTTGTCGCGCATGCTTTACTTACATATGTTTATGCCTCTCTTGCTTTACACATTGTATGTGTTGTCGCGCATGCTTTACTTACATGTGTTTATGCCTCTCTTGCTGTACACATTGCTTGCATTGTCGCGTATGCTTTACTTACATGTGTTTATGCCTCTCTTGCTACACACATTGTATACGTTGTCCCGTATGCTTTACTTACATGTGTTTATGCACCAATTAACTACATTGTTATTCATCCCACTTGGCTTGCGTTGTCACGCATGCCCTCCTCACATTCTTATGCTTGTTTCAAGCTGCATTGTTATGCATCCCACTCGGCTTGTGTTGTCGCGCATACCCTCCTCGCATTGTTATTCTTGTTTCAAATTGCATTGTTATGCATCCCACTCAGCTTGCGTTGTTGCGCATGCCCTCCTTGCCTTGTTATGCTTGTTTCAAAATTGCATTGTTATGCATCACACTTAGGTTGCATTGTCATGCACCCCCTTCACTTGCGTTGTCACGCACTTTTCGCTTGCATTGCTATGCATATTTCTAACGATATTGTACCTGTTAAGTTTCTTTCTTTTGCTGGCACGATGTTGTATGTACGGTTCATTTGAAGCTGGCGCAACTAGACAAACCAGACGGTGTTGTATGTACTCTGTGTGAGACGTAGCGAGAATTATATAATTCTCTTACATCCTCTCTACATGTAATGTAGTTTGATTCTTATTCACTCGCTTAAACTGTTGCATGTTATGCTTCATTACAGCTTTCTTTGCATAATCATAAGTTATGTTCGACATCGTGCAAGTCCTTTGCATTTTGCCCATGCCTGCGGGCGCATATCTTTGTTATCTTATATGCTTGTCTAAGTCTTTGGCCTTGTCAAAAATGGGTCGTCTCTGGGCTTTGACATTCCCTCTCGTCATCTTATGACTTTCGAGTTCTGTCAAAAAAGGGCAACTATAGACACTCCATTTTTTACCGTCCTCAAGACTTGGACGTCATCGTTTGAACACTTGATGATCATCCATGCTCGTGTTCGTTTTGAGTTCCCGGAGGTTTCAGTCACACGCCTGGCCTCAAGATCTCTCAACTTGTTTGTTTTGTGCTTCGTTGTGGACCAAGGACTTGTGGTTTTGCTTCTAAGGGAAAAGGGTGGCTTGTTGGCCATCCCCTCAACCCATCGGCTAAGGCATGATGCCATCGGCCTTGTTTTCTTGCCATCGGCCATAAGTGTTGGCCGATCGGCACTCTTTTTGGTCGATTGACCATATTTTTGAGCCGAGACCTTTCCATCTACTTTTTGCAGATATTTTGTGCCAGCTGTGACAGCCAGTGGGCACAAATCTCATCCTCCATACACGTGTATGGAGGGATTGCATTCAAGACTCAAGCTTGAGAATTGAAATTCTATAAGAATGGAGCCTCCCCTCCCTTTCCAAAGGTTCTGAAAAGTGGATTTACAAGTTCTATAGATATCTCTCTCTATATTTGACCTCTCTCTCTTGTTTTGCTCTTGTTTGTGCCCAAAAGTGTAGATTCTTCACACTATTGCACACAAGCAGCTAGTAGAACACCATCCATGGGTTGCTGAGGTCCTTCGGAGTTGGTTTCAGAGTTCTTGGAGTGGTTTAAGCTTAGAAAAGGTGCTAGAGTTTTGTTCTTGAAGGTGCTCTTCAAGGGTGAGTAAACTACCTTTTAATCCCCCATTTTGGCTTAAGCTTTTAGACCTACTTGCATATTGTTTTAAGCTTAACTTTATAGTACAAAAAGTTTTGATTTTGTATGCTTAAGATGATTGTTTAAGGTCACTTTTGTGTTTGGGGGTAGTCTACCCCCTCTTAGGCCTTGTTTTGTGCCTTTTTTTTTTGAGCTTCGGAACCATCTTGTTTTGGTCTTCTCACCACTGAAATCCAAAGGATTTTCAGTGGTGGAGAAGTGGTTTTGGAGTCTTGAATAGGAGAGGGACACCCTCCTCTCCTTGTGTCTCATTTGCTAGTATAAATGGCTCATAATGATAGCATGTTTGCTTAGCATGTTTTGGCCCCATTTCAGCAAGTATTTGGTGTTATTTTTCCATGCTATACCTCTGTTTTAAGTTGGTTTGACAGCATCTTCCATGCACCATACACTTGTCTTGCAATCCTCTCATTTGCCTTAACATGCATCATGCATTTAGACTATCATTCTTGCATGTTTTGGCTTAACTCAATGAAGCTTTTAACCTTGTTTTACCATGCTTAAGCTCTGATTTGTGTTGTCTTGATCACATATGCATTGTTTTGTATAGCCTTGGTTCAATCTAGCATGTTGGCTTTGAGTGTCTAAGTCATTAGCATGCATTACTTGGACCATTTTCATGATTTGGCATCATTTCATATGTGATTTCAGTCCATGTAGTGTAGCCATACACTTGCCTTTGTCATCCTTTCAATGCTTTGAGGAGTTGGTGTTTTATGCCTTAAGAATGGACCTGTGTGCATGCCTCTATGCTTAAGCTTTTGGGCTGCTATGTCAGTGGGTTTTTGGACTTATTTTGACTTGCCATAACTCTCTTTTTCATTGGTTAAGTCATGCCATGTTTGGTTGTACTAGGTTTAGTGTAACACCCATTTGTAGCCTTCCATGCATCCCGCCTTATGCCTTTCATGTTGGCTTGTTTTAGCTTTGGCCCTTGCATGTTTTAGACTCCTTTTGGCATGATCTATGACTGTTTTGGTTGTCCTTGGCTCTTTGGGGCTTGAAGCCTTTTGGATAGCCTTAAGCCTTGAGCTTTCTTGCATGCTATGTTTGACTTGTGTGTGTGATTTGGCATTATTCTTGACATCATTTCAGAGCACATAGTGTTGTTACACTTGCATGCTTTTCACTCTTTAGGTGCTCTTGAGAATTGACCTCTTTATGCCTTAATTAGTGGGCCATTTGGCATGCATGCTTGTCTTGCATTTCATGTCATCAATTCATCACTATTGGCCACTGATTTGGGCATGGCTGAGGTCTCCCCATTTTGGTTTAAATTCATCTTCGCATGTTGTTGCACGATTGACATGTTGCATGTTGTTGCATGCTTGCTAGTTTGCATGTTGTTGCATGCTTGTCCATCTTTGCATGCCATGCACGTGTGTATGTTTAGGTTGCATTTTGCATGCTTGCTAGTTTGCATTTTGTCACATGCTTGTTTAGGTTGCATTGCATTTGGATTGCTTGTTACCTTAGCCTTGTGCGCATGTTTGAGTCATATTGCATTTGGCATGCTTATGTTTCATTTCTTAGCTTTTCCATGTTACATGCATTGCATTGTGTTTGGTTTGGGGTGTCAAACCAAACACGAGGACCGAGGGACGTTTCGTACATGAAGTGACGAAACGTACCTCAATCCTCGGTCGCCGACACTCTTGATCCAACATGATAGAGTGTGAAGCATTTGTGTGTTTTGTGCATTCATTCCATATTGATGAGTGCAATTCGGCCTCTTTGGCCATCATGCATCGAAATACGTGATTGATAGCTCGAGAGTCGAACACTACACTCCTTTGAGCTCCAAACATGATAAGGGGTGTAGTTGCACAACATTACCTTGCAAATGTATTGCCATGCCCTTGTTTGTCCTCTGCTGCAGCGAAAGGAGCAGATTGCAAGAAGAGATGGCCGATCGGCTATCTGTAGTGCCGATCGGCTAACCATTTTTTACCGATAGACTAAAAAGTGGTCGATGACCCCTTTCCCTTGGCCGATGGGCATATATTTGGGCCGATGGCCACTCAGAGTCTCCATGAGGTGGTTCAGAAGCATCACAGAGATTTTCACAATTTTCAGAGGTGCAAAATAGTGCAAACAGAGGCAACATGGGGCATGGCAACGGATTTCCGAGCGTAGCCGACTGAGCATGCATACATCCCTCGTCATGAGGCCATTTCAGTGCTTTTGATAACTTAGAATAGTTATTTGCTTCAATTTGTTTTGTAATAATTAATTAGCTGGTTAGTTAGTTAATTAGTTGATTTGTATTATTTATTCGGACCCTCCGTTGAGAGGGCGAATTTTGTAATAAGTGTGCGTGAGTGTATGAATGTCTCCCAACCCCAAGTCTTTCTCCCTTTTCCTTAACCGCTTTCGATGGTTAGTTCTAGGTCATGTTTCAATTAGCATACTTATGCTTCACATGTTTGCATTCATTCTTTTGTCTTGCACGCACCGGGATCGGCGCATCATACTAACCACATAGTATTTCAACACCGATTTGAATACGTGTTATCCAATTACGTCTCATATGCCATCTTAGAATAGCCGAGCCTATTTCTAGTTGCATTTTGTATGTGTTGCATTAGCCATCTTAACATAAGCTAGGATCATGCATTGATTACTAACTAGCTATTGTTTTGGCTCAGAGTACTAGATAAGCTTTTATGCTTTAGCATCTTGCATGAGTGTGAGTGTTGCCATGATAGCATGCTTGCCATGAGGCTAACTGCTTATGTGTTTAACTGTCTGAATGCCTGTGGGTGAAGGTTGGATTACTTGAATTGGAACAATGCATTGAAATGCGAATTTTAAGCCCACTTGAGAGTGGCAAAATCATGTTTTCTAAGCCCACTTGAGGGTAGCAAAATCCACGTCTTAGCCTACTTGCGAGTAGCACCTTCAAACATTTTCAAACAAACAAACATAAGATGTTTTGTTCCAACTTAGGCGATCTAGTCTATACTTGTATGCTGTGCGCATCACATAGTAATTCTATCTAATAACACATGTGTTTTCAAAAACAAGATATCATGTTAGTAAAGGCCGATCTTTGATCAAGCGAGCAGTGGTGCTCATTGCATGACGTTCCCCTCTCGCACCCATGTTCCTGAGCCGAGGCCACTTTGGTAATGATAGACACGTGGCCTTAGGCACGAGTCGGGGTTTCCTAAATCCCTCAAAACAAAATATTTAGGTGGCGACTCTGTATCTGGCAAAGCAGTCCATGTTTGACACTTCTTTACAAAAATCAGTTTTCCAAAACGATTTGCCAGATTTGGACTCTTTGGTGATTTATCGATCTTGCATTGCAATTTGCGAAATTAGATTCAAAACTGTGACATTAAGTCTGAATTCTAGTAGCTAATGAACAAAACAGGATTTCGCGCGCGGAGCTCGTGACGTTCGGGCACGTCTACAATGAGCATAAAGGCCAGTAGAGAATTCTTACAAAGTATATACAGTTTTGCAAACTCTAATTAAAAATGCAAATGCAAATGCCATGCCATGCCCCTTGTAAAGAAAATCCATTTCATGCTCCTTTAAAGATCACCATTTTTTAATGACATTTGCAATCTCAACTTATTTCAAAACTTCCAAATTTTTTTTTATCAATAGGGGCGGTAAATACAACATTGGTAATCCGTAGGCTGGTGTTTGCAAGTAGACTCTACAAATACTACCAAATTGTCATTTTTATCGATATTAACCGGAAGGCTTGACACCTATCCGCACGGTTTTCTGGTCTTTCACCATGGACACACAGGCCAACTTATCAAGTTCAACTACACCCTCTATCCAGACTTACCACGTATTTACCCCATACACAATACCATAGTTCTCATTACAATATAATCTTTCTTCAAAGTAAACATTTTCCAACACATGCCAAGATATACAATAATGACAATAAATCGATTGAAAATGGGATACAATTAACTACTAACTCATAGAATTTCTTTATTTCAAAATGTCTCAAAAAGAATATCCACAATCACCTTCACAATTGCCCCTTTCAATGTTCCTTCACAAAACCACCATATGTCATAAACACATATTTACAATTTCTCATTTCGCAAGCCTCAACAATCAAGTCTCTTCAAAATTACATATGATGTTTCCACATATTAATCTCCAATGGTTACAATTCTCATAACCCATGGTGTATGACAATTTCCACTTACAACATTACATGTTCAAGTGTTAGTGATAATGTTAAAATGACATCTCCGTTCTCAAACATTAAGTAAATTGCCATTTTGCTAAACATTTGATGAAACTTGCTCTCATTCATCCCCTTGACACAAGAAAACAAATAATTTCTAGAGCATTTTCCATTTTTCCAATATCCCAATTTCTAGGGTTTTCATTAAAAACAAACCTTCCTCATTTTTCCAAGAGAAACTCCATCAACTATTTTTCATAAGTTTAATAGAGGGAAACCCTCAAGAAATAGTAAAAAGATTGAATTACAAACCCATATTCAAAACTCTCTACCTTAAAAAAAAAAAAAAAAAAAAAAAAAAAAAAAAAAAAAAAAAAAAAAAAAACACTTTCAAGAACATCTTTAAATCAACATTAATGTGGCAAAACTTATATATATGACTCAAGAAATCCCTACCTTAAGGTGTTAATGATGAAGAGAAGATGGAACCCTAGCTTTTGATGGAAGGTCCTTTAACCTCTACCACACCAAGAAAGACCCTAGCTTTTGATCTTCAAGATTGGAGAGGGGATGATGATCTACACCCAATGGATAGCAAGAATCAAAGGCTTTTAGTGTTTTAGAGACGGTTTCTAGAGAGAAGGAGGAGGAAAATGTGGTTTAGAGGGAGAGAGACACGCCCAAAAGGTGATACAACTTCGGTCAAATGAGTAAAAAAAACAGAGATTTCAGATCGGAGTGTCAAGACGCAGTGCCTCCCCACACGCGGCCCCTTACCCCAAGACGTGAGGTGGTCTAGCACCTCAGCCAAGACTCGCCTTTTAGGTAGTTAGCAACTCCTCCAATCCCACGCTAATGCGTCTGGCCTCTATCCCACACGTGCGGCCCAAGGCCCCACACGCGCGGCCCTGGCCTAGCAGTCCAGAAAATTTCTACTTCGCTTCGAGGCACTCTGGACCTGACCCCGCACCTCCCGGTACCAGTGAAGTTCGACACCGACAAACAAAACAAGAACGAGAGCTTTAATTGGAAATAACTTCCAAATGTTTTAAACCCAACGGGAACAAAAGAGAATGAAACCAAAGAGAAGGAAAAATGAAAGAGAGAAAGAGACCCGGCCATCACAACCTCCCCACCATTAAAAATTTTGTCCCCAAAATTTAAACAAACAACCCAAATTTAAATAAACTCACCCAACACGAGTACTCTAACAACTTAATCATTTTTGACAACGTTATCAAGTTGCAACTTTTATGTTAATCAACGTTTACTATTTTCTTCCTCATCACTTCATCAAACACAATCGTTCAAGCTAGAAATGAAATGAAACATCTATAACAAAGTATTATCTTTCCATAACATCATGCTCAATCAACAATACATACCACAACATGTGATCAACAATTCAACATCATTTTCCTTTTAACACAAGGAAACATTACAATCAAAATAAAACAATTAAGCATCCTCAAATAAATCCGGGTACTTGGAGCGAACTTCCGCCTCCCTTTCCCACGTTGCTTCCTCAACTCCGTGGTGTCTCCACAACACCTTCACTAACAGTATGGTTTTACCCTGCAACACTTGCTCTCGGGTATCTAGGATCTGAACCGATCGCTCTTCGTAGGAGGCATCTTCATCCACCTCCAAATCAACCCAATCTAACACATGAGAAGGGTTGGTTTCGTACTTCCTAAGCATGGACACGTGAAACATGTTGTGGATCCCCGAAAGTTGTAGAAGTAAAGCTAACCGGTATGCCACTTCCCCGATCCTCTCCAATCTCTCAAAAGGCCCAATAAACCTCGATGACAACTTTCCACTCTTGCCAAACCTTATTAGACCCCGCCTAGGTGAGATCTTAAGAGACACATGATCACCCACTTCGAAGGATAATGGTCGTCTCCTCCTATCAGCATAACTTTTCGGTCGACTTTGAGTCGTAGCTAATCTCTTACGAATGAGGGCAACCTTCTCGGTTGTCTCCCTAACGATCTTCGAACCCAACAACGGTGCATCTCCCACCTAGGCCCAACAAATTGGTGATCTACAGGGTCGGCCATACAAGGCCTCAAACGATGCCATCTCGATATTAGCTTGATAACTATTGTTGTAAGCGAATTCAATCAATGGTAAGTGCCTCTCCCAAGACCCCTTAAAATCTAGGACACAAGCTCTAAGCATGTCCTCTAAAATCTGAATTGTGCGTTCCGATTGCCCATCGGTTTGAGGGTGGTAAGCGGTGCTAAATGTCAACTTGGTTCCCAATGCCTCTTGAAGGCTTTGCCACAACCGGGCGGTAAAACGAGGATCTCTATCTGACACAACAGTTACTAGAACCCCATGAAGCCAAACTATTTCTCTAACATACAACTCTACCAAGTTCTCAACTGAGTCGCTAGTACACATTGGAATGAAATGTGCAAACTTGGTCAATCTATCAACAATTACCCAAATGGCATCATTGCCCCCCTGTGTTCTAGGAAGCCCAACTACGAAATCCATGGTAACGTGCTCCCACTTCCACTTGGCTATAGGTAAGGGTTGTAACAAACCCGCTAGTCTTTGATGCTCGGCCTTCACTTGTTGACAAGCAAGGCACTTCGACATGAAGGATGCGACATCCCACTTCATGCCCCTCCACCAGAACTGATGGCTAAGGTCACGATACATTTTGGTGCCTATCGGATGTACCACAAGGTGTGAATGATGGAACTCTCAAAGCACTTCCTCTCTACAAGATTCAAGCACAAACAGACGATCTAGATAATGTACACTCTAATTCGAGTGAATGTTCAAACCCTTCTCTTCCTTCCCATTGGAGATTCTATTACAAATTAACTCTACTTCTCGGTCTCCCCGTTGCACTTCTACAACTTTGCAAATCAAGGTAGGTTGAGCACTCAAGGCGAACAATGTTGCACCCACTTCAGACTCATCCAATTGAAACTCAAACTTGCCGACTTCACCCAACATAATCCACTCCCGAATGCCCACACTTGCCAAGCTACTCACGATTTTTTGGCTTAAGGCGTCGGCCACTATATTGGCCTTCATCGGGTGATAGTGTAACTCAAAATCGTAGTCTTCTAAAAACTCTATCCACCTCCATTGATGTAGATTCAAATCTTTTTAGGAAAACAAATACTTCAAGCTCTTATGGTCAGAGAAAACCTCAAACTTCTCACCATGCAAGTAATGCCTCCAAATTTTCAAGGCAAACGCCACTACGGCTAATTCTAAGTCATGGGTAGGGTAATTCTTCTCATGGGTTTTCAATTGCCGTGAGCCATAGGCAACAACCTTCCCCCCTTACATCAAAACACACCCAAGCCCATCCCGAGACACATCACAAAAGACGGTGTAACCCAAACCTCTCTCCGAAATGATCAACACTGGTGCCGTGGTCACCTAGTTTCGAGTTCTTGGAAAGACTTTTCACAAGTCTCACTCCATACAAACTTTACCCCTTTCTAGTCAATCTAGTCAAAGGTGTGGCTAATCTAGAAAAGTCCCTCACAAAATGCCGATAGTACCTCGCCAATCCCAAGAAACTCCGGATCTCAAAAACATTCTTAGGTTGCTCCTAATCTTGTACAGAGTCTATCTTCGAAGAATCTACAATTACTCCCTCGTTCGACACCACATGGTCCAAAAACTTCACCTTGGTGAGCCAAAACTCACACTTCTCAAATTTGGCATACAACTGATGCTCCCTAAGCAAGTCAAGCACTATCCTTAAGTGAGCCTCGTGTTCCTCCTCGGAGGTCGAATAGATTAGGATGTCATCCACGAAGACGACCACAAAATGATCCAAGTACTCCCTAAAAATTTGGTTCGTTAAATCCATGAAGGAAGCCGGTGCATTAGTCAACCCAAATGGCATTACAAGAAACTTATAGTGGCCATAACGCATATGAAAGGCCGTCTTCTAGATGTCTTCCTCCCGGACTCTCAACTGATGGTACCCCGACCTCAAATCTATCTTTGAAAAGCATCAAGACCCTCTAAGTTGATCAAACAAGTCGTCTATTCTAGGTAAAGGGTATTTGTTCTTAACGGTAACTCAATTCAACTTGCGGTAGTCGATGTACAACCGCAACGACCCATCCTTCTTCTTCGTAAAGAGAGCTAGCGCTCCCTAAGGTGATGTACTAGGGCGAATGAAGCCCTTGTCTAATAGCTCTTGGAGTTGAATCTTCAACTCATGCAACTCTGCGGGTGCAAATCTATACGGCGCCATAGAAATTGGTGCCATTCTAGGCACTGAGTTGATGGTGAACTCAATCTCCCGATGGAGTGGCAAACTAGTAAGGTCCTCAGGAAACACGTCTAGGTATTCACACACTACTCTTGGAAACTCAACTCGAGTCCCGCCACTCTCATCATCCAAAAGAGTAGCAAGAAGACCACTACGCTCATTCCTACTACGAGGATCAAACGCCGATGACAAGACCCGATCAACCCTATCTCCCAGAAAATAAAAATAATCACCACTCGAAGTGCACACTGTGACCCTCTGTCGAAAACAATCAATCACTGCCCGATACGAAGACAACCAATCCATGCCTAGAATGATATCAAAACTCGACATGTCTAGCAACACAAAGGCAAACAGGAGTCTACGCCCAGCAACCTCTATCTCACAATCTTGACAACCCCGATCTAAGTCAACAATTCCCCCAACAGGAGACTCTACTCTGAGCGGAGATGCTAACTGTGCCACCTCTAGCCCCAATGCAGGTGCGAATGCAGCAGATATGAATGAATGGAACGCACCCATATCTATCAACACACTAGCCAAAGAATTACACACAATAAAAATACCTTTCACAACCGAGAGTCCTGGCAACTGCTCTGGTGCGGTAACAGCGTACATGCGGCCCTGTGGCCTCTAATCGACCTACTTGTCCCTCGGAGCATAGGCATACTGTACTGACTGAGCCGAAGCGGCTCCCTGATGAACTCGTGTAGTCTGAGCTGAGTGAGCCTGCTGGTGGCTCTGAGTCTGCCTCGACCTCGATGCGCCAGATGCACCTCCTAACTGCGGGCAAGCTCTTTTCTTGTGCCCTGACTGACCGCACTGATAGCAAGTAGGCCCCTAACCCCTACTCTAAGACTGACTCTGAGATCGATTAGATGGTGGTGGTGGCAACATATGCTATCCTCCCCCCTTCTGTGGACATGCAAGGGCCTTGTGACCCGGTTGGCCATACTTGAAGCAAGAAAACCCACTCGGTGCACTCTTTCCCGGGCCCGCACTAGGCAAGGGGAAAGTTTATCTAGACTGTTGCAACTAAGACTGGGATGTAAAAGTGTTTCTACTCTTCTTGTTGGGCCTGAAGTCCCCCTGTGACCCTTGGCCCCTAGACCTCGAATTCTGAAGTCTCTTTTCCTCAGCCTCCACAATAATTTCCACATATGCAGCTGCCTCCACAAGGCGATCATAATTCTAAATCATGTTCTCGGCAACCTTGAACAAAATCTTCATCCTTAACCTTTATTCGAACTCAAAGCAACGGCGCTCCTCCATCGCTACCAATTCCGGTGCAAACCAGGACAAACTAGAAAAGGCCGCTTCAAATTCGGCCACAGACATATTTAGCTGCTTAAGGTCCTTGAATTACTGCCTCAACCTCTCCCTACCAGTAGGAGGTAAATACTTGTCTTGGAAGGCCACGACAAATGCCTCCCATGACGGTTCTATACGGCCCTTGGCATACTTCCACCATTGGCCTGTGTCACCCTTCAAATAATAACTAGCAAGGGTCACCCTCAACTTGCTATCCTCGATGTGAACCATTTCGAAAATCTTCACGGTTTGTTCAAGCCATTCATCTGTTTTCTTTGGCTCGGGGCCGCCATGGAATTCATCCGGCTTGGCCCGCAAGAACTCCCTCGTGAGGAAGCTCGCCCTTGTCTCCGCAACATTCTCCCTTGCTTGGGTCTCCGCCCTAAGTATGTTCAGGGACTTCCTCAATGCCCCCGCCATCTCCCGGGCTAGAGCCCCCATTGCGACTTGACCGGCTTGCCTCGACACCTCCGCTTGCCCCATTTGTTCAGCCATGTTAGCTTGGCCTAAACCCTCTTCTTGTATCGGGACCTCATGGACCGGTACCTCATGTACACCCCGGCGACCTCGACCTCATCTTCCACCCCTACCTCCTCGTGTTTGAATCCTTCCCGACATCCTAATTGAGAATCAAGATAAACAATTTAGCATATCATCCCAAATGTGCTCGCAACTTGCCTCACATGTTAAACTATAGCAATTCCATATACTTTATCACACAAATAATTTAATTCACTCCATATAAGCACTTAGTCACACAAACACATACGAATTATCCTTTAGTGATGAGATTCGTCCTATGAGAGACCAAGAATTCTTAGAAAAACGAGTATTGATCAAGTACCCTTCTAATAAGACCTCAAGGAATCTAACAAGCGCAAACAACATCCCAAAAGTCAAATTCCATACCCACATAGTCACATAAACATGCTATCACATAATCACAAATAAACAAACATTTCAAAATCATGCGAAATGAACCCATTGTGGTATGGCAACCACTTCCCACAAGCCCCAAGTATTCAAACCCGGTGGCTTAGATACCAAGTTGTAACGCCCCAAAATGATTCAACATGAACTACCCACACTAATGAACATTCACTAAACAATAACAATAATCCTTCCATCTTCACATATTTAATAAATGAGTCTAATACAAAAGTTCCACATGTAGTTTACATTCAATGAAACAAAAGAATACATGAATCTATAGCATGTGAAGCACCTAGTCTCAAAATAATATAATGCCCTTAAGGGCTTATATCTTCCAAGGCAATAGCTCGGTTACACAAAATGGTCTCTCGGACCCATACCAAATTAGCCCTAGGCTTTACAAAAATTACAACAAAAGAGAGAGTGATCCCCTCTTCATCAAAACATATCCACACCCTTAGCTTGGTGGGGTCACAACATCTATACCTGCACCAAATCCCATAAGTGTGAGCATAAAGCCCAGTAGAGAATTCTCACAAAGTATATACAGTTATGCAAACTCTAATTAAAAATGCAAATGCCAATGCCATGCCATGCCATGCCCCTTTTAAAGAAAATCCATTTCATGCTCCTTTAATGATCACCATCTTTTAATAAAATTTGGAATCTCAACTTATTTCAAAACTTCCAATTTTTTTTATCAATAGGGGTGGTAAATACGACATTGGTAATCCCTAGGCTAGTGTCTGCAAGTAGACTCTACAAGTACTACCAAATTGTCAATTTTATTGATATTAACCGGAAGGCTTGACACCTGTCCACGTGGTTTTCTGGTCTATCACCAAGGACACATAGGCCAACTTATCAAGTTCAACTACACCCCCTATCCGAACTCACCACATATTTACCCCATACAAAATACCATAGTTCTCATTACAATACAATCTTTCTTCAAAGTAAACATTTTCCAACACATGCCAAGATGTGCAATAATGACACTAAATCCATTGAAAATGGGATGCAATTAACTACTAACTCATAGCATTTCTTTATTTCAAAATGTCTCAAAAAGAATATCCACAATCGCCTTCACAATTACCCCTTTCAATGTTACTTCACAAAACCACCATATGTCATAAACACATATTTACAATTTCTCATTTCACAAGCCTCAACAATCAAGTCCCTTCAAAATTACATATGATGTTTCCACATATTAATCTCCAATGGTCACAATTCTCATAACCCATGGTGTATCACAATTTCCATTTACAACATTACATGTTCAAGTGTTAGTGATAATGTTAAAATGACATCTCCTTTCTCAAACATTAAGTAAGTTGCCATTTTGCTAAACTTTTGATGAAACTTGCTCTCATTCATCCCCTTGACACAAGAAAACAAATAATTTCTAGGGCATTTTCCATTTTTCCAAAATCCCAATTTCTAGGGTTTTCATTAAAAACAAACCTTCCTCATTTTTCCAAGAGAAACTCGATCAACTATTTTTCATAAGTTTAATAGAGGGAAACCCTCAAGAAATAGTAAAAACATTTAGTTACAAAGCCACATTCAAAACTCTCTACCTTTTAAATCAAAATAATAATAAATAAATAAAAACAACACAAAACTTTCAAGAACACCTTTAAATCAACATTAATGTGGCAAAACTTGTATATATGACTCAAGAAATCCCTACCTCAAGGTGTTGATGATGAAGAGAAGATGGAACCCTAGCTTTTGATGGGAGGTCTTTCAACCTCTACCACACCAAAAAAGACCCTAGCTTTTGATCTTCAAGATTGGAGAGGTGATGATGATCTACACCCAATGGATAGCCAGAATCAAAGGCTTTTAGTGTTTTGGAAAGGGTTTCTAGAGAGAAGGAGGAGGAAAATGTGGTTTAGAGGGAGAGAGACATGCCCAAACTTCGGTCAAATGAGTAAAAAAGCAATTTGAACTACCAGAGTGCGCGTGTGTCCATCCCACACATACGGAGCGTGCTCCCCACGTCGCCCTTACCCCCGACGCGATGGTCCAGCCACACTCAACTCAGACTGG
Source organism: Camellia lanceoleosa (assembly GCA_025200525.1). NCBI lineage: Eukaryota > Viridiplantae > Streptophyta > Magnoliopsida > Ericales > Theaceae > Camellia > Camellia lanceoleosa. Next base: position 3,064,144 of record CM045766.1, on the reverse strand, counting down.
CCTTTTAGGCAGTGTGCAACTCCCCCAACTTGCCCCAATCTGCACATGCGGCCTCATCCCCTGCATGTGTGGCCTCCATCCCGTACGTGCGGCCCTAGCCCAGCCGCCCAGAAAATTTTTGCTTTGCTCCCGGGCACTCCAGACCTGACCCCACACCTCCCGAAACCAGTGAAGTTTAACACCGACAAACAAAACAAGAACGAGAGCTTTAATTGGAAATAACTTCTGAATGTTTCAAACCCAACGGGAACAAAAGAGGACGAAACCAAAGAGAAGGAAAAAGGAAAGAGAGAAAGAGACCTAGCCATCACATTTTTAGCTTTTTTGATTTTTGTGAGAGAAAAAATAAAATCATTATGATTTAGATGTGACATTTTATCTTATTGACTTTTTAACCCATTTTATTTTTTATTTTTTTTTTGGCATTATTTTAACCTTACCCCATACCAAACGAAGGCTAATAAGAAGTGTTGTCGGTGGAAAGATCAAGAAAGGGCACCATTGACATGAAAAGTTACTAGGGAAAAAAATTGAGGTTGGAGGTTGGAACCTAGTGCTGAGAAAAAGATGAGTGGGTAACCAAGGCAACAGATCAGTGGAAAATGGATTGTTTATTATCTTTGTGGATGACATTCCACACTCAATGAATCGAAAGAGTCTATTTACTTTGTTTAACAAGTTTGGAGTAGATAAGGATGCTTTCATCCCAGCAAAAAGAAGAAAAGCAACGGGATCAAGGTTTGGTTTCATGAGATATGATTACAAGATTGCTGCTGAAACGGTAGTGCTGAAGGCTAATGGCTTGTGGTGTAACAACAAGGCATTGAAAGTGAAGAAAGTAGAGTTCAAAAAAGAAGAGTATAAGCAACATGTAATGGCAACTAGAGGAGATGATAGGATGATGTAGCGTCAACAGAGGAGCTTCGTGCAACAAAAGGTGAAAAGTGTAGGTAGAAGATCTTTTGTAGAAGTAGTACAGAATAGAGGCAGTTATGAAAAGGTGAAGCTTGCTGTTAAGGTCTATGAAACTGGAAATGGGTGGCTTTATGACAGTCTAATAGTGAAGCTTAAATATTTTCTCTTATTTAATGAGTTTAAGGAGGAGGTTGATAAAAGAGGGATGAAAGAAGAGTCAGAGATGAGGGAGAAAGGCTAGCAGTGCTAACCTTCAAATCAAAGCAACATAAAAAGGAGGAAAGATTAAAGCTAGAAGAGTGGATGTTAGAATGGTGTAATTTTGTTATAGATTGGGAGAAAGGAAAATACATTGCACAAGAAAGGTGTGTGTGGATTACATGTGTAGGTGTCCCATTCAATTTGTGGAGTGTTAGTACATTCAGAGACATTAGCAATTTGTGGGGTGAGGTTGTTCAACTAGATGAAAATATCAATAGCCAGAATTCTTTTTAGTGTGGGAAGGTTAGAATAATCAGTAACAAAATGGAGTTCATGAACACGGTGATTACTATTGAATGTAATGGAAGTATTTTCCCAGTTAGAGTGTGTAAAGAGCTACCAGCAGCAATGAAGCCATGTCATTGCAAAAGCTTTTGCCTGGGGAATGAAGTCACTAAATCTATTGCTCAAAATGAAGTACATCAATTGTCAAAAAATAGTGGGAGAGGCAAGGAGGAAGATGAAGTTGGAAATACGGGGAAGGAAGATTTGAGCAGAAAGGATGATGTCACAAGGGATGATAAGGACACAGTAGATAAAGATTCAGGGCAAAAAGATGAAAGTAATGAGTGGTTATCTGTATCAAACATAAAAGAAATGGAGAGTGACATGGGAAATCCAAAAGTCAGAGGAGATTGTATGGAGGACAGTCTAGAGCATACAAAAACTCCAAGAAATGAAATTCAAATTGTTAAAGGGCATTTATGCACTCCTGGGTTTATCAGAAGCATTAGTGGGTCAGAGAGTACAAGGCCTAAGTTAAACTTAGAGGTGGTTTTGAAAGGACCTCAGGCTGGGGTATTGGCAAATGGGCCTATCACTGAACCTTCAAACCTAAGTGACTGTGTAGCCCAACTCAACAAAGGCCTCTTGTTCTACGACCACTCCAAGAAAGAGTGACAGAAAAAGGAACCCATCAAGAAGGGGGAAGATCACTAAACCAGAGATGAGCAAAAGTAAAAAGAAAGGAGCTAATCTGAGAAATAGAGCAAAGCATAGTCGAAAACGGACTAAGCAAAAAGGTGTTTTGTTCAGCAATTGTTTTCAAAGTGGAGCTACCTTTAGAACAGTCAGTTGAGCAGAGTATTAACTCAAGGAGAAGGAATAAGTTACTAAGTGAAGCTTAAGCTACTATTGAAGTTGGGAATATTCTAGTTTTGAATTGTGAAGGTAAGGAGAATAAGGTGGTTAGCAAATTAATTGATCTTGACGAGAAGGATCTGGAGAGAATTGAAGGGAAAGGTGTTACTCCTTAAGACAGGACAGGGAAAAGAATAGGGGATTTGGGATATGTGCACAATTTCTTTATGATTATCTTATCCTGGAATGTTAGAGGTTTGCGAAGACTTGAAAAGAGAAGAAAAATTAAAAATTTAGTTAGGGAGAGAAAGATAGATGTCCTTCTGTTGCAGGAGACAAAGAGAAGCAAAGTAGATGATATTTTTGCTAAGTCATTATGGCCATGGAAGGAGTTGGAGTTCATGGAGGTGGGTGCAAAAGGAAGTGTTGGTGGTCTGCTATGCTTGTGGAATCCACAAATTTTTTAGCTAAAAGAGTGTTGCAGTAACAGAAACTTCATACTATTATCAGGTATGGAACATCATTCTTTTAGTTGTGTTATCATAAATGTTTATGCACCCAATGATGGGTTGAAAAGAAGACAACTATGGGAGTCCTTAGCAAAGCTTAAACCATCTGTCTCAAGTCCTTGGTGTATAGGTGGAGACTTTAATGAAATAAGATTCATGAGTGAAAGAAAAGGACGTTCTAGAAGGGAAAGAAGGATAAAGGCCTTTAATGAATTGATTGAAAAGCTAGAGCTGATAGATATGCCAATGTTAGGCAGATAATTTCACTTGGTGTAATGTGATGGATGGAAATAGATGGAGTAGGATTGATAGATTCCTAATCAATCCTAAGTGGTTGGAAGAATTCAAGTTTAAATAGTGGAGGATACCTAGAAGCATTTCTGATCACTACCCAATACTCCTTATGGAAGATGAGAGGGATCGGGGCCCAAAACCATTTGGATTCATCAATGCATGGTGTTTGCATCTTAAATTCAATGCAGAAGTAACGAAATGTTGGGAAGGATTTTAGGTTAGTGGTTGGGCCAGTTACAGGTTATTGATAACTCTAATAAAGTCTCGTTTTGTCAAGCTTGCCAATCTATTTTCTATCCATCTTCAAGCTACCAATGGGTATTGCAAAATCATTACACAACATTCAAGCTAATTTTTTTTTTGGAGAGGATTTGAAATCAAGAAAAAAGTGCATTTTGTTAGTTTGAAGAAGGTTTGTCTAAGCAAAAATCAAGGTGGGCTAGGTGTGAGAAATCTAAGTCAGGTTAATGAGTGCCTATTAATTAAGTGGCAGTGGAGGTATCGCAAAGAGAAGTCAGCATTGTGGAAACAAGTGGTATGTAGTAAGTATAAAGGTTTGGGTAGCAGATGGAGCCCCTTATTAGTAGATTCAGTGTTGATGTCTAATCTGTAGTGGGACATACTATCAGTGGCTTCAGCAAATCCTGCTTTGCGAGATTTCTTTTTGCAAAATTTCTAGTTATTTGTTAAAAATGGTAAAAGATTGCAGTTCTGGGTTGATAAGTGATTTAACAATCAAAGTCTAAGAGTGGTATTTCCCAGATTATTCACTTTGTCAGTTGAAAAAGATGGCACTTTGTTTGATTTTTTCCATAGAAGATGAGTGGATAGAGATTGGAAACTTGCCTTTAGAAGGCCTCGTTTTGCTTCGAAAGAGAAGGAAGTGCTGAAACTTATTGACCTATTACAGAATGCATCTAAGCTAAATGAAGGGGTTGAAGACTCTTGCCCTTGGCTAGCTCATCCCTCTAGAGCTTTTACTGTGGCAAAAATCTAGAAATGGGTGGAAGAATGTAAAGGGCCAGTTATTACTGTCACTAGAAGTATTTGGAATAATTTAGCCCCTCCCCAAAGTACAATTTTTGAGTTGGTTAGCTTGGAGAGGTAGAATTAAATCCTCTGAGTGTTTGCAAAGGATTAGAGTGTTGAACTCAAATGTCAGTGCACTCTACGTGTTTTGTAGATCTGAGGTGGAGTCATTGAACCATGTTCTACTTCACTGTTCTATGACATGGAGAATATGGGCCAATATTGTGAATTGGTGGAATTTAAGTTGCGTTTTTCCTGGTTCAGTGGAGGCATTACTATAGTGGTGGTCAGGTACAAAAATGAAGAAAAATGTGAAGGAGATTTGGAAGACAATTCCATTAGCAGTAATGTGGTCAGTGTGGAAAATTAGGAATAATTGCTTATTTAATGAGGCACAACCAGATTTGACTGCTTTGGAGGAGCTGGTAAAGGTTAGAGTTGCTATGTGGGATTCTTTCTTTTTGAAAGAGTTTAAGTACTCAGTGCAATTTGTTATCTATAACCTGCAGCAAGTCTGCTATTGTGTGTAGATAATTGTGACACAGAGGAGTTGAATTGCTGATGTATTGTTGCTTGATGATGGTGTTGTTTTGTTGTTTTGTGTAGATAGTTGTTCTGCTGTTGATGTACGGTTGCCTACTGCTGGTCCTGTGTAGTTAGTTGCTCTGCTGCTAGCTTTGTTGTTCTGTTTTTTTCTTTTTCTTTCTTTCTTTGGTTGCTCTTGATTGCTCTCTCACCAATCTTAGGTCAAGTGCTAGCAAATGATTGTGCTACCTTAGTAGTGCCAACCTAGTTGGGATTGTTGAGGCCGGCTATGATGCTCTTTGCACTTCCCTTTTTTGTTGATGTAAGTTTTTGCATGTATTGCTTTCTTCATCAATAAAGCTTTATTTTGCTGATTTAAAAATAAATAAATAAATAAATAAAAAGAATTGTTGTCAGTGAGGTGGTGGGCGCCTTAGTTTCACTCTTTGAGGTCTAAAGTTCAAACCTTTGTAAGTTTAAAAAATTTAAAAGCCGACACACGCTTATGGCTTTGGCTGATTTTCACTAGATCGATTCTTTCCGATTCTAGCAAAATAAGTCGGTTTTCCACAAAGAATGGATTGAGTTATTTGGACCAAACCAGACAATTGGTTCAAATCAAAACCTTAATCGGTTGAACCAACCAATCTAGTTCAATTTTAAAACATTGTTCTCAACATCACAAATTCATTAGATAAACATAGAAAAAATTATAAAAATGTGCATTAAATAGCATTAAAAAAAGAAATTACATTCTTGTTTAAGCATAAACAAAAAAAAATTTGACAATTATTCAACTTTAGTTATTTATAGGGAGCTTAATCCAATCCATAGGTCCATTTTAAAGATTTGTAAGGTCATAGATTTAAGTCCATAAGAACAATAACATGTTAATAAAGACAGACGCGCATTTGTTTGCATCTACGCCACTATCTATTCAGAATAACAATTCTACAAACCCATTTCTCTCTCTCTCTCTCTCTCTCTCTCTCTCTCTCTCTCTCTCTCTCTCTCCTCTATCTTTCTCTCACTCACCTTGCATTCTCTTCCTCTACTTCTCCGTTTAGAATAAGCTAACTTTTCTAGTTATGGCTTGGAATAGGATTTGGGATTCCGATAGCAGCATTGTGAATCATGGTTCAATGGACCAATACGAACCTCTGCTGCAGAGAAAGATCATAAAATCATCATGGAAGAAGCTTTGTTACGACGGATTTGATAGCCAGAGGCTGGAGCACACTAGTCAATTTCACTGTCTCGAGCTTCGTCGAATATGTCATTTAAGGTCAAGAAAAGCAATTTGAGGAGGTTTCGAATGACGATGCTGCTGCGGAGCATGATCGCCCCTGCTACTGTGGCATACCCTAGTACAACCCATTCCAACCCACATCAATGGAACCCTAGCCTCTTTCCTTAAAGATGCCGAAGCTCTCTGGCTCTAACAGCAACGATCCGGTCCACTACGACCTCAATATCGGTCAGATTCCAGTGAAGAACACTACCGATAAGGACTATATGGATCAGATTCTTGCACCGTTGAGGATGAACTTGGCAACGGCATTGGCTGCCGAACGCTATTACCAGTCGGTCCATGATTCGGTTGATGATGGTGTTAATGAACCTGAAGTTAAATAGAAAGATTCCAACATAAGTTGAACACGAAATTGAAAGAATATTTGAGAGAAACATTTGAGCAGATAATAGAGAAAGATAGAGAGAGAATTCAAGATAGATTCTAACAGATAGATTTTTGAATAGATAGATTTTTGAGCAGATAATTTCAACAAATAGATTTTTGAACAAATAGATGTCCTTTTGACCAACAAATGTTCTTTATCACCAATAACATTTTTCCTTTGATCTAATGTCATATACCCTCTTTAAATTGGATTTATCACTAATTTTCTCTTATTGATATCGTAATAAATTGCTTTAGTTTTGATTAATTTTTTAAAAATTGAGTTTTTTTATTTTTAATGAATTTTTTTAATATTTTAAATAATTTTTTACTTTCTAAATGCACCAAACTTAGATGCGCTTAAAAGTCAAAATATTTATGAAAAAAATATTTTAAATATTTAATAAATAACTAAGAATACTAAAATGTACTAAATTTTTGTATCTCCAATAACATTTTTTTTAAGGACAACCCAAACAGTAGTATAGTTGTGATCAGGGGCGAAACCAAAATTTTATTAGAGCGTCAAAATATGAGTATTTTCTTTTACACATTCTTTCCATATATTCCGCAACAATACAATTTCAAAAACTTAATTGATATATATATCATGTTGCCTATTATTATTTGATATTTTTTTCATGGGCCAAAAACTTATAATATTCGTATTGCTAATTATGTAATGGTGCTTGTAGCTTGCTTTTCATGCTCCTTTCAGATACAATAGCCATACAGTTCGGACTCTCGTGGTTTTGAATCTGATTTCACAAGTGCAATGTGAAATAGATAAACACAATGAGTCCAAATCCGGAAAATCTTTTGGAAAATCAATTTTGAATCAAAAATTCCAAAAATGGACTGCTTTGCCAGATTACAAAGTTGCCACCTAAATATTTTTGAAAAATTTAGAAAACCCGAGACTCGTGCCAAAGGCCACTTATCTATCATCACCAAAGTGTCTCGGCTCGGGAACTTAGGTACGAGAGGGGAAGATCATGAATTGAGCATCCCACTTGCCTGATCAAAGATCAACCTTTACTAATCATGATGTGATTCTTATTTACATTATATGCTCTCGTTAGATTATTGGGCTAATTTACTATGTGTTGCACACAAGTATAGACTGATTTGCAAAAGTTAGAACACTTTAATTATATGTACGTTTGAAAATTGTTTTGAATATATACCACTTTGGAAAAGTGATCTCATATGTACATTTATCAAAGTCATCCCAACTTAAGCAAAAGGTCTTCATCCACCGGCATTCAAACAAGTATATCACTTAAGCACTTAGCCTCATGGAATCATGCTTGACATGGCAACACAAACACACAATGCAATATGCTAAAGCAATAAATGCTTACCTAGTACTCCAAGGCAAGCCAAACAAGGTAAAATAATTAGAAAATATGCATGCTCCTAAATAATATGATATGACTAATGCAACTCACACATTATGCAAACAATGAGTTTGACTACTAGGATAGCATATGATTCAATCCAAGACATGGGATAAATCACATATTCGATTAAAGAATTTGACATTGGTTAGTATGATGAGCCGAACCCTTATGCATGCAAGACGAATTTATGTGAATCATGGAAAATCTTTGAGGAAACGTGATACTCTATGCTACCATTATAAGCGAGCAAATAAAAGGGAGAAAGAAATGGGGGTTGGAAGACACACACACTTATTACATATTTGCCCTTATGCAAGAGGGTCTGAATGTCCAAGTGTCCGAATTAAACTACTTATTACAAATCCGAATAACAAATAAGAAATAAACTAGCCATCTAATTTATTAGAACCAGGATAGTAATGAGCAATAAACTAGCTATCTAAGTTAACTAGCTATAACAATTACAAATAAATAATAATAATAATTACAACCATATTACAACAATAATAGGAAGATCAATTTACAACATTGATATAAACAAAGATACACAAAGATCACATGCACGTGACGGTTTTCAAAAGCATCTCTGTTTCACCTTCACCTTCACCATCGCTTTGCTCGCTTTTTGCAAAAACACTTTGCTTACCAAACATTAGGGCCCTGACCGGCCCCCATTGAAGCCCGACAGGGTTCAAATAAGGCCAACCATGCCCTCATTTCTTACAAAAATCTATTTTTGTGCTCTGAGGTGAAAGCAGTCCAAACAAAGCAGCTCAAGCCCCATTTGTCCCCTCTACTCTTCTCTGTCATGTGAAACTTCAAGAGAAAAGCAGATTTGGTTCTAAAATCAATGACAAGCACATGTTGATAGCTTGATGATTTCAATCACAATTTGGACAAAAATTTAATGAATGCAATGAAGATGACCACCCCTTCCTCTCATCATGAATGCTCAAAGAGGAAGACAGACACGCCTCAAGTTTCATCAACATATCATGAATCAATAAGTGACAATTTTCGAAGCGCTAGACCTGGCATAACGTCCGACCAAAGCCAACCAATTCTAAACATTTTCTTTACGTTGGTTTCATTGGTTTTAAGCCAATGTTATTATTCCTTTCCATTACTTAATCCATTTGTCCAATAATGAGATTTAAGTCCACTAACCGAGAAGACATGTCAAATGAGAAGTGATCCATAGCATGATAGAAGGACCACGCCTTGGCAATGAACCTCCGTAGAGATTAAGCCATTGAGCCTAGATCTCTTTCTTAAGCCTTGAATAATAATCAATCATTTGAAATAGCTCTCAAACAAAGGAAACGAAGAAAGGAGGGAGGGTGTATAAACGATTATGCAAGATTGATTATTTAACATGAGATAAAGAATTATCAACTCGAATAACTTGGTGTCTAAAGCCTAAACAACCGAAGCCATGAAGATGTACAATACAACAAACAAAGTATTCAAAGCATAAACTAATTAAAAGAAATAAAACAAGCCTAAACAACCCCTAAAGCACAAAAAAAAAAGTAGCTAAAAGTGTCTTAAGGAGCACAAAAAGATAGGTAAAAGCAAGAAGACACTAAACTAGTAAACAAGCACAAGGAGAGGTGGCTAACCTCTCCACTTTTGAGACTTCAAACCATGTTAATTAGCCCTTTTTAAACTCTAAAAAAACATTTTAAAAGTCAAAGAAAAGAGTGTAAAAACAAGGGTGTGAGCTATGAAGTAAGGTGCAAGAAATGGTGTTAATCCTTTCTACCTTTGGTAGCTATTCAAACCCAAGTTTCAACACTTGAAAAGGATCCAAAGCAGCACAAGAACACAAGAAATAGATAAAGATAAATTGAAATGAAAGTAAAAACAAAGGTTACAAGCTTATACCTCTTGAAGAGAACAAACTTTGTTTGCAAATCAAACTCAATCCTAGCACACTCTCAAGGTTAAACTATGATTCTCAAGGCTCCAAGGTTAAGGTTTGAGGTGTGTGCAGTGTATAGATATAGCTCAAGGATGGTAAGCTTGCTCCAAGATGGCTTGGCAAGGAAGAAGGAGCTCTCAAGTAAGTGTATAGGCTCTTTGGAAATTTTGCTAACGCTCAAAACAGAGATATGACCTCGTATTTATAGAATTTGAGCAAAATATGTTGAAAATATCTACAAAAATAGACAGCTGGTGGGCTCCCGCCCAAAATAGTGTTTCTCACCAACAAGGCACAGCTAGGCCCCAATGTGCTTCCTTGTTTCTCTACTTCAAGCTCAATGTAGGGTGGCACAATGTTCAAAACGGGACCTCTGAGGTAAGAAGAGTGTAAATATGAAGGTTTTGGGATTGTTTTAGAGCTCAACCTTGGATTCCTTCATTGAGCATTCGAGTCATAAGCAATGTAACTTTCATCATCGATTGCAAAGGACAAGGCGCTCGAGTCTTGCAGGCTACCAAAAATGTGGTGCCTACAGTTAATAAAATGACGTGAGTGAATGTCAAAGCCCGAAGACGACCCATTTTGACCAGGCTGTAAGACTTGGGCAAACAAACAAAATGCAGTTGCAGTTGGTTGAACCCTGAGGGTTGCCTACGTATCCTATTGCAAGGAATCAAACCAGCGTAGTTCGGGGGCAAAATGAAAAACAATACACGATGTAACAAAATAATGCAATATGATATATAATGTAATGTGGAGAAGTGGTTTGGAAATACTCTTCTGATCCTGGGAGGCGCTGCAGATCCTCAGCTAGTCACCTGAAAAGATGGAAACACTCCGGTCGGGGGTGTTGAAATTAGCACTCCGACAGACAAGTTAGTTCAGACCCTCAAGATAGCTTCTTGTCTAAGTTAAGTAGAGTGATTCTTACATACCTACTAAATATGTTGTTCCTGTATTTATACCTGTTTTTCTCGATCCTCGGGGCCAGGGCCTACTTTTTGATCATTATTCTTTACATTAACCAGCTCCAATGCTGCGCACCTATTCGGCCCAAATATTGTATTCGGATACAGCCGATTATTATCAGCTGTGTAGTGCGCACGCCTTCTGCCTTTGTCAAGTATTCGGATCCTACAATTGCCCCCCGAACTCCCTATTGACGGCAATTAATTGGCGTGTTTGGTCTTCAATTGGAAAAGTTAAAACAGGTCAAGCGGCTTCGCGTATCCCAATATAGATGTCAGGACGTGCACACCTTTTCGTTCATCATTATGCTTTCCCGCCTCAATCATGCGTTTCGCATTTATTGTGATTTGAAATTTCAGTCTTTTCGAATGCACAATTTGTCGAGTATTCGAGACTCTTAGACCGCCAGCGGATATCCCTTCTCTAACTCGCATGCTCTACAATTCTTCTCCGTCTATCCTCATCTCCGTTTAATCTTCGTAAGTCTTCTTCTCCCTTCTTTACGATCCTGTTTTCTGTTTGTCGTTTTGAATCCGGCGAAACCTTGAATCCCTGCGAACATGGCTAAACACCTGAAAGACCTCCTTTCTAAGGGTTGTATTTTCGGATTATGGAGACATTTTTCCATTCCCGATGACATCCGCTTATCTCTTGTAACGAACAGTACTCTTGATATGGAGAGGGAGGATTAGAATACGATTGTGTTCGCTCTCTTATCCATAGCAGAAGGCGGAGTCCGTTTTCCCCTACACCCATTGCTTAGGGCCGTCCTCCGCTATTGGAATCTGATTTCTTCTCAACCTAACATCAATTTCTTTTGAATCATCATGGGGGTGATTGAGTTGAACCGGCGTCTTAGGATCAACCTTGGCATTCCAGCGATTCGGCACTGCTATGCTTTGGCTAAATCTTCCGGTCAGCTGGGACGATACTTTCTCAAGGCCAAGGACACTGACCATCACTTGATAACCATGCTTGCTAGTTCTGGTATGAGGGTTGACGACGTAATGGTCAATGTCCAAGGTAATTGGGAGTTCGGTGAAGGCGAAGACCGCCTAGATCCTATTCCCAGACGAAAGGGGGATCTAGGTTGCCGCGCGACGCCTTGTTGTTTGTTGACCTACCTTTCACTTGGCCTTTTTCCCTTTAATCACCCCTTGTTCTTTGCAGGTAGCGAATTGAAGAAAATTCTTCCGTCAACCGACGGGGCGGTTCTTGAGGAGATCAAGTCTGCACTCAAATACTTCGGCCATCCAAACGTACAAAAGCAAGGGAGAGCGGCTCACATACTCCTCCGATATGAACTGACTTACACTACATTCTCGGCTGCGGAAGGCATTCCAATTCCATCCGGCGATCAACAACTTTCGGCTCTTGTCTTTCCCAGCTTCAAAAGCCTTAGGCAAATTGGCCTTGAAGATTCGGATTCGAGGCTGAGCCGGTGGTAGAGGTAGTTGCCGAACCGACCAGAGAGGTTGCTGAAGAGGCCGAAGAGGTCGACGAAGCGATACACTTGGCGTTTGAGGCTGCAGGACTTAACTAGCCTTCACCGTCCACTTCGGGTCGGGCAGAGTTTTCGTCCAAAGATATTTTTGCAAATTTGGGGGACCTTCCCAACGATATTTTTGACGCTATGGTTGGGGAAAGCCTTACGCAGATGGCGCGAAGGAAAAATGCGGAGCGAATGGCTGCTCATTCTGAGCCCACCTTGATTAAAAATTTCGTACCCGTTATTGGAGAGACGATTCAGGTCGCTGAGGCCGAAACGGGGGAAGAGGTTGAGGAACAGGTGATTGATGAACGGCTGATTCGGAGGCGAAAAAGCGAAGGTCAAGGAGAGGCTGGGTCGGAAATTAGCCTTGCTTCTAAACGGCCTCGTATAGATGAGTCGGGTGTGGCTGCGCCTTTTATTGTTCAACCTAAGATCAAAGATACGCCGATCTCCTCCGATGCCTCAGCCATTGAGGATCCAGCCGTGATGTTGAGCCTCGCAGCTTCAATTTCCTTGCCGGCTGACGTCGTAGCCTTTCGCGCCGTGCCGGATGTTATGGCTGTAGCCCTATCTGCGCAGTCGGTGTTCTTGGTTAGTGACCATCTCAAATTCTCTTGACTTTGTTTACCTTAAAGATATCTGACGATCCCAACTTGTTTTGCAGACTGTTGGCAGGATCGTGGACCTAGGCCGCCGCCTCCATGATGCCCTCGGCAGAGTTGATCGTTTGCACGCGGAGGCGGACGGTCAAAAGAGTAGGGCCGAATTTGAAAGTATGAGAGCCGCGATGGAGAGTACGAGAGCTGAGGCACAATTCCGCTCTGACGCTAAGAATAGGGCAAATGCGAGCGAAGAATCGCTCAAGTCAGCCAAGGAGGCGCTTGCCAAGGCGGAGGTTCAGTTAGCGGAGCTCAAGGCCGCCAAGGAGAAAGCTGATTCTGAAGCTTCTACGGCATTTGAGGCAGGAAAAAGCGCCGCCTTCTCGGAATATGTAGATGAAGTTCCCAAATTCAAGAATCGGGGGTTCAAACATGGATGGCTCAAAGCCCTTGGTGCCGCTAGAGTTACATTGGCCTTGCGAATTCCTAGAGCAAGTGGACATCGAGCCACTTGATCGACCCCAAGGATTGATCTGGAGTCATCTCCTTTGATTTTGATTTAAGTTTTTGTTTGGTAGACTTTTGATTTTGATGTAAGTTTTATTTTGGTAGACTTTTGTTGGCTCAGGCTAGTTTTCATGTATAAATTGGTTACTATTTGCGCTCAATTTATTAATGAAAACTGCCTTGGTATTTCTCCACTACTTGTTCATGGCTTGTGAAGTTATGTTAATGAAGAATACTTTGCCGTTCACGAATTTGGATAAAATCATTGCTGTGTTTTAGTTGTCAGAAATTGAATATCCTATGACAATATTGAATTATCATTCATGTGCCGCGTATTGTGGGTACCGAGCTAAATCAATTGATGAATCTGCCCTTACCCCAAGCAGTGCATGATCACTCGGGCGCCGTATTCATGGGCCGGCTAGGGTACATAAGCCAAATAGATTGATGAATCTGCCCTTGTCCCAGGCGGTGCGTGATTATTCGGGCGCCGTATGAAACGACCTTAAGATTTGTGAAAGATCAATTCGTGGGCCGGTTGGGGTACATAAGCCAAATGGATTGATGAATCTGCCCTTGCCCCAGGCGGTGCGTGCTCATTCGGGCGCCGTATGAAATGACCTTAAGATTTGTGAAGGATCGATTCATGGGCCGGCTGGGGTACATAAGCCAAATGTATTGATGAATCTACCCTTGCCCCAAGCGATGGATGATCATTCGGGCACCGGATGAAACGACCTTAAGATTTGTGAAGGATCGATTCATGGGCCGACTGGGGTACATAAGCCGAATAGATTGATGAATCTGCCCTTGCCCCAAGCGGTGGATGATCATTCGGGTGCCGGGTGAAACGATGTTCATTCGGGCACTGTATGAAACAACCTTAAGATTTGTGGGGGATCGATTCATGGGCCGGCTGGGGTACATAAGCCGAATAGATTGATGAATCTGCCCTTGCCCCAGGCGGTGCGTAATCATTCAGGCGCCGGATGAAACGATGATCATTCGGGCTCCGTATGAAACGACCTTAAGATTTGTGGAGGATCAATTCATGGGCCAGCTGGGGTACATAAGCCGAATAGATTGATGAATCTGCCCTTACCCCAGGCAGTTCGTGATCATTCGGGCGCCGTATGAAACGACCTTAAGATTTGTGGAGGATCGATTCATGGGCCGGCTAGGGTAGATAAGCTGAATAGATTGATGAATCTGCCCTTGCCCCAAGTGGGTCGATCCAGTCGGCGCCGGGCGTTGGAGGGTTTTACAATTAATGAGATGGCCTCGAGGGTGCTGCCTCTTTAAAGGATAAATGATTAAAGGTAAAACTTTTATGAGCATAGCAGACAACTGACTCCAGCATTTGAGAGTATCGAGTGAATGTCGAAAAGACTCTTTTTTAACAGCAGAGGGGAAGCAAAGATGCTGGCTGAGCTGGGTGGAGACATGAATCGTGGTAATGACCCTCCGCGCACAGGGAGCAGGAGTTTCAGGGATCGAGAGAGGCGTCAGTCTCTTCAACATCGAAGCAGGTCGCCCAGGTGGGACAAGCAGTCGCAGGGAAGAACTTCCCAACCTCGAGTCGAGAGGGCATCTGAGGCGAATCCGCGCCCATTAAGCTTCGTGGTATTTGTGGAGAATAGACCCATGACGGAGGCGGACTCGATCGTTCGAGACCCAAATGTAGCGGTCAAGTTTGCTCGACAAATTTTCTCGCCTGAGGTTTAGCAATCGATGGTAGCTCGCCAGGACTACGAAGTGTTTCACGAAGGCGTTCATGGGGCAATGAAAGGGCTGTACACTGCCTATGAAATCGACATGCGGTTACGCGCTGCCCGCCGAGAAATGGAGAAGAAGGATCAACGTATTCGAAGTTTGGAGGCCTGCGCGGAGGCGGCTGAGCATGAGTTGAGGAAGACCAAGTCAGCCCAGGCACAACCTGCCGGGCAGGGAAACCCAATCGTGGAAGAGAGGGTTACCAGCCGGCTCATCAGTTCCGCGCTTGCCGATTGTGAGACGGCGAGTATGTTCGCAATGGAGAGCGCGAAGGGAAGGGCCTATGAGAAAGGTTTCCATGAAGGCTGAAGAGTTGGAATCGAGAAGACCAAGGAAAAACTCGCCGAAGAAGTTTGCCGATGTGAGAATCGTGGATTTAGGCACGGTTGGATCAAGGCATCTCAAACCGCAGAGGCTCTTCAAGCGACAGGCATTGATTCGGCATCACCACTCTATCACAGTAAACATTTTCCGTTTTCTGCTTTTGAAGTCGACAAGAGTGATCATGAGGGTGACGCTGCATAATTATATTTGTTGTAAGGCTGAAACGCGTATCACGTTCAAAACTACGTAATTTATTGCTTGTTTTATTGAATAAGAAACGTTCTGTTACAAATATTTTCTTGCAGTTTGTATTCGGCATGTATGTGTTTCATTTTCTTGTGTTTGAATGAATATATAAGCGTTGATCGGCAGGGTCAATCCATACTTGATAGCCTTTCTCATAACCTGAAGGAGCCGAAAGCCAGTGGGTAGAGTGGCTTTGGCAAATTCAACTCGGCTAGGGACCTAAATTTTTGGCCAACGCACGTTGTAGACACCCCATTTTTGACTATCCTCAAGACTTGGACGTCACTGCTTGAACACTCGGTGATTATCCATGTTTGTGTTTGTTTGGAGTTCCCGGAGTTCTCGGCTATGCGCCTTGTCTCAAGATCTCCGAACTCGACTGTTTTGTGTCTGGTTTTGCACCAAACACTTGTGTTTTTCCTTGGAGGGGCAGGGAATGCCTTGTGAGGCATCCCCACACATCATCGGCACTAGCTAGAGGCCACCGGCTAGTTTTTGTTGCCACCAGCAATATATATTGCCGGTCGGCACTCTTTGTTGCCGGTCGGCAGTCGTTTTAGTCAAAATGACATTTTTGGCCAGCCGACTACTATTTATCTGCTTTTTCAAATATTTTAGGACAGCTGTTTGGCATTTTGTTCCCCTCCATACACGTGTATGGAGGGATGCTCTTCTTGTTAGCTTTCTTGACAAGCTTTACAAGATTGGTTGCCTATATAGGAGAGAGTCTTCTCTTGGCATTAGGGTTAGACATTTTTAGAGAGGAAAACATTGCTAGAAGCTCTAGTTCTAGGGTTAGAACTCATATACATTCTATCTCTATCTATTCCTCTTTTGAATGTTCTAGGTGCATTTGTTCATAGTATTGCATACAAACACCTACCATTACACCTTTCCTTGGCTATTGAGGTTCTAAGGGATTATTTTTAGAGTTTTGGGGCTGGTTTAAGCTCAAGGAGGCAGCTGGTCCTCCCTTTGTGAAGAAGGTCAACAAGGGTAAGAAACTAGTCCTTTTTACCCCATTTTTGCATCCAATTTCTACCTATCTTAGAGCTATTTTTGTGTTTAGTGTATAACATAAAAAAGTTCTATTTTTAGGCCCTCTTGATTGTTTGTTAAGAGTGTTTTGTGGTTTGGGTGTGTTTGACCACACTTAGGCCTTGAAAGGCCCCATTTTGTGCTATTTTGTGCAAGCTTCGAGACTTTGGTGTTTGGGCCTCCTCACTACTGAAATCTTGAGGGATTTCAGTGGTGGGGATGGTGCCTTGAAGTCTCCAAAAGGGGAGGGCCACCCCCTCTCCTTGTTGTCCTTGAAAGGGACCATTTTTGGTCTCTTCAGGAAGTCTTTGTTCAAGTGTGTGTTGAGCATGCCATGGCTGTATTTTATGCTTATATTTCCATGTTATAACTTTGTATTAAGTTCGTTTTGGTACTCCATGCATGTTTAGTATAGTTGCCATGTAATGCCTCCTTGATCCCTTAACATGCCTTAGGTTGTTAGCCTTTGTTCGAGCATGTTTTAGGCTTAGCCTAGTGAATGCTTTGTGCTTATTTTGCCATGCTTTAGGTCTGTCCATAGTTGTTTGGATCAATTTTGGCATGCTTAGTATAGCTCCTTTGCATTTGTGGCTTGTCGGGCTTGTATGCCTCAAGTATGTGAATGTATAGCATGTGTTGATTGCACCATTTTGGTGGTTTGGAACCATCCAAAATGTAATTTCAATCCCTTTGGCATGCTCATATGCCTGCCTTAGTTGCCTCTTTGTTGCTTTGAGAGCATGTGTTGTATGCTCTATGTTTTGACCATTGTGCATGCCTTTGAATTTAAGCCACTTAGATGCCATCTAAGTGGTCCTTTGGCCTTGTTTTAACATGCTAAAAATCTGTTTTTTAGTTGTTTAATGCATGCCATGTTTGTTGTGCTAAATGTGCTTCAAAGCTTCATTACCTTGCTTCAAGTATTTGGGCCATTTGCATGCTAATGTTAACTTCATTTGAGTTGGTTTGGCACCACATTCTAGCCTGATTTTCAGAGTTAATGTTGCATGCAAATTATCCATGATAGCCTCTTTTAAATGTGTTTTAAAGTTGCTAGTTTAATGCTTAAAGTTTGGACCATCATGTGTGCACATGTGCGTGTGTGTTTAGCCTCCATTTTTGAGCACTTTGGCCACTGATTTTAGGCCTAATTGGAGTTGCCTAAGTCATGTTTAAGTCCAGCCCTTTGCTTGGTTTGCATGCTTGCCTTGTATGTGTGTTTGCATACTAGCATTCTTGTTTGCATCCCATGTTGCATACTAGTTGACATGCTTAGGATTGCACACATAGACATGCATGCCTTGTCCCTTAATTTGGTGATGGGAATTGGGCCCCTTTATTTGTTTGATTTGCATTTCATTTGAAATTAAAGTGCACACTTGATTATTTGGGCCATCATGCATGAAAATGCGTGATTGGTGGTCCGAGAATCGAGGCACATCCTCCTTTGAGTCACAAACATGATAAGGAATGTGTTTGGTGCATACATTGCTTGAATTGAGCTGCCATGCAAGTTTTGCCCTCTCTTTGTGAGTTGCGTGTTCTGCAGAACTTATTGTCGTGGCAAGATATTTAGTGTCGCATCGGCACAATCGATGGCGGTGGATTCATTTTGTGCCGACGACCACAAATTCACTGCCAGTGGTCATTCTACTTAGCCGGTGGGATCCCCCAGTATCCTGAGAGGCATTTCTGAGACTTTGGCAGTTTTCAGAGGAGCAAAGTAGGGAAAACAGAGGCAGGCTAGGCATGGCAAAGGTAATTCAGCGAATCGAGCGCCAAGATGCATTGAGCCCTCGCCCCGAGGCGGTTTACTGTTTTTTTTTTCTTAGCATGATTAATTTGTTAATTAATTAGGCATTTTTTTTAATATTTAATTAGCTTGTGTAGTTAGTTAATTTGTATATTCTTTTGGTTCCTCCGAGCGAGGGCAATTTTGTAATAAGCGTGCGTGAGTGGTGTGTATGTCTTCCAACCCCCACTTCTTTCTTCCCTTTTATTTACCTGCTTATGATGGTAGATTAGGGCACGTTTATTTTAGCATACCTTATGCAATGCATGTGTGCATCCGCATTTGTTGACATGCACCGGCTCGGTACATCATACAAACCGCATCATATCTTCAAATCTAACTTGAATACGCACAATGATCGCATTTCACATGCCATTTTAGGGTTAGCCGAGCCTATCCTAATCACATTCTGCATGCGATGCATTAGTCACTTTAACATGAACTAGGACATGCATGTTTGCTAACTAGTTTTTGTTTTGGCACGGAGTACGATGTAAGTATTTATGCTTTAGCATATCGCATGCGTGTGAATGTTAACCATGTGGCTAGATGCTTATATGAGATAAACTATCTGAATGCCTGTGGGTGGAGGTTGGATTGCTTGAGTTAGAAAAACTCGTTGAAATCCGCGTTTTAGCCTACTTGTGAGTAGCAAATTCCGAAACGCTTTCAAAACGAACGGATATGCAATGCTTATTTCCAAATTAGGCAATCTAGCCTATACTTGTTTGCTGCGCGCATAAAATAGTAATTCTAGGCTAATAATTGGAACAAGAACACATAACGTTTTCAAAATCAGATATCACGGTTAGTAGAGGCCGGTCTTCGGACCGGGCGAAAAGGGGTGCTCATAGCTGACCTTCCCCAATCGTACCCAAGCTCCCGAGCCAAGACAACTTTGGTGATGACGGACACGTGGCCTTTGGCACCGAGTCAGGGTTTCCTAAATTTCCCATTTTAAAATATTTAGGTGGCGACTCTGTATCTGGCAAAGCAGTCCATGTTTGGAACTACTTTTCAAAAAAAATCTGTTTTCTCAAACGATTTGCCAGAGTTGGACTCTTTGGTTTAGATTACGAACCGCAACAAACAAAAAACAGGGGAGTCCGAACTGTAGCATCTGAGGTCCCACGCGGGCGCGTCTACACACGTGCTTCAAAAAGTTGTTTAGATAATTACGCCGTGGCGAATGTCAACCGACGTTTTTCTCATGGAATTTAGTGTTAGCGAAGTCACCTCGGGATTGGGGCCTCGATATCGCCGCCAGTATTGAAAATAAAAAGAGTGGGCGCTTTGCGCAGATAAACAATCGCTTAGGTGAGGTGAGATAAGCGGGAATGTTAGTTAGAGGCTGGTGTTCAACCGAACTTGGTGTTGCCATGGATCGCGGCAGAGGATCCATCCATATGGGAAGTAGGGCGCCCAAAGGTTGGCATGAATCTTCAAGTCGTCGGAGCAGATCACCCCGAAAGGAAAGGCAACGACCATTGGGTTTATCCCTCATTGTCCTAGATCTTTGCCTTGACATTGTCAATGGTATCAGGGAAGGATTTGGGCACAATTGGCTCAAGGCATTGCGAACCACGGAGGACTTCTGGGTGATGGGAGTTGATTCTACCGCCGCTTTCAATGCGTCTTCTCTCCTTTTTAGCTTTTGAGATCGGACATGGGTATTGTAATGCTCAAATGCAAGTTGCATTATGTAACAACTGTCTGATTAAATAAAAATTGTAATGCTCAGATGTGAGTTGCGTTTATGTAACAACTGTCTGATTAAATAAAAATTATAACGCTCAAATGTGAGTTGCGTTTATGTAACAACTGTTTGATCGAATAAAAATCTTTATTTCACACATTTGGGTCTCACTTTGAATTTTTGATATGCATAGTTAAGGACCTTATTTGCATCTTGTTCTTAATTTTTAATATACTTAGTGAAGCACCTAGGCTTAATCGGCTCTAAGGTGACATACACCTAAGGGGTTCCGAATCCGGAGACTTAATCAATTTTTCATATGCTTAGTGAAGTACCTAGGCTTAATCGGCTCTAAGGTGACATACACCTAAGGGGCTCCGAATCCGGAGACTTAATCGATTTTTAATATGTTTAGTGAAGTACCTAGGCTTAATCGGCTCTAAGGTGACATTTACCTAAGCAGGGCTCCGAATCCGGAGACTTGATCGGCCCTAAGGTGACATGCACCAAAGTGGGCTCCGAATCCGGAGACTTAATGTGGTCAATTGTGATATCCACGAAGGACGCTCCGAATCCAGAGACTTGATCGGCCCTAAGGTGACGTGCACCAAAGGGGGCTCCGAATCCGGAGACTTAATATGACCAATCGTGATATCCATGAAGGGCGCTCCGAATCCGGAGACTTGATCGGCCCTAAGGTGACATACACCAAATGGGGCTCCGAATCCGGAGACTTAATGTGGCCAATCGGGATATCCACGAAGGGCGCTCCGAATCCGGAGACTTGATCGGCCCTAAGGTGACATGCACCAAAGGGGGCTCCGAATTCGGGGACTTGATCGGCCTTAAGGTGATATACACCTAAGGGGGCTCTAAATCCAGAGACTTAAAGTGGCCAATCGTGATATCCACAAAGGGCGCTCCGAATCTAGAGACTTGATCGGCCCTAAGGTGACATGCACCAAAGGGGCTCCGAATCCGGAGACTTAAAGTGGCCAATTGTGATATCCACGAAGGGCGCTCCAAATTCGGAGATTTGATCGGCCCTAAGGTGACATGCACCAAAGGGGGCTCCGAATCCGGAGACTTAATGTGGCCAATCGTGATATCCATGAAGGGCGCTCCGAATCCGAAGACTTGATCGGCCCTAAGGTGACATGCACCAAAGGGGGCTCCGAATCCGGAGACTTAATGTGGCCAATCGTGATATCCACGAAGGGCGCTTCGAATTCGGAGACTTGGTCAGCCCTAAGGTGACATGCACCAAAGGGGGCTCCGAATCCGAATACTTGATCTGCCCTAAGGTGACATGCACCTAAGGGGGCTCCGAATCTGGAGACTTAAAGTGGCCAATCATGATATCCACAAAGGGCGCTCCGAATTCGGAGACTTGATTGGCCCTAAGGTAACGTGCACCAAAGGGGGCTCCGAATCTGGAGACTTAATGAGCGTCACAATGGGGTTTGTGAAATAAATTGATCGACAAAGAAAGATGGTTTGCATTGCAGAAGTGAAATATACACAAGTATCAAAGCCTACAGATCGGGTCAATGATAGGGTTTTCATAAAATCGCTGCTTGTGCTGATTGGGGGGAGCCACGAATCTCTTCAATGCCATGGGCTGTCGGGAAGCGCTGGAGCTGATGATAAGTGCTTGGAACAGCCTTCATAATATGTATCCAGGTTTGCCCCATGATGACATTATACAGCGAAGAGAGCTTTACGACCAGGAATTCTACTTCGACCATTCTAGAGCCCGCTTGGACAGGTAGTATGATCTTTCCTAATGGGTATTCGGGATTCATATTAAAGCCGAACAATAGATGGGGCGCCGGAGACAGATCTTACTCGTTGAGGTCGAGTTTGACGAAAGTTTGGTAATACATGACCTCTGAAGTACCCCCCGGGTCTATGAGAATTCATTCAATGGTGAACCAGTTTATGCGTAAGTTAATGACCAACGGATCAATATGGGAAGCTGTCGTGCCACTAAGGTCAGAGTCATTGAAAGCAATTGTCGGAGCTCCTTTGGGCCATTCAATCGGAATACATTGCTCCTGGGGGATTGGATGCGATTGAATTGTGTGCACGGTTGGGGGTGCAAGCAGGCTATAGATTACATGGATCACGCTAAGTGGAGGGGAGTCCTGCCTCAAGGCTAGTGCCTTGGTTGGCTTTCCCTTTCTCATATACTGTTTCAGTCGGCCGTCTTGCACCAGTTCTTCCAGGTGATCTTTTAATGTGTAGCAGCTCTCTGTTTCATGACCGTGATCTTTATGATATTCGTATCGTCTATCCCTTCTTCACGTGTCGGGCAGCCTACCATCTTTGACGGCCATTTGAAGAATGGAAGGTGTTAGACTTTGGTCATGATTGCAGCAATTGGTTCTGACAACTCTGTGTATTTTTTGTCGGCACGCCTCGAGCGTTTGCAGTTGACTTGCAGTTGCTCATTCATCCGGTGGGGACATTGATCGCTTGTTTGGCGAGTATCCTGCCTTTTGTCTCGTCTAGCGCGTTGCCGAGGCTCTGGGCTAGGAGGTGGCACGGAGCTTATTGGTTGAGCAATTTCAGGGAGGGCCGTTTTATTGGACATTTGGTCGGCTTTTATTCTCAAGGCATCATCTTCCACTTTGTAATACTCCTCAACTTTTTTCATCAATGTCCAGACTGTTTTGGGGGGTCTTCTGGTCAGGGAACTACGAAGAGGACTATCAGGATGTAGTCCTATTTTGAAGGCGGTGATGGCCATGGAGTCATTGCAAGCGTCGTCGACGAGGTTGAAGCACTCCCAATAGCGCGCTGAATATGCTCTGAGCGTTTCTTCTGACTTAATTTGCATGGCCCAGAGGGAGTCGGCCTGCTTCGACTGTACCTCGTTGGTGATGAACCTGGCCTTGAAGGACTTCTGTAATTGATGGAAGCTTTTGATGGAAGCCAGCTCCAGCTTGTAATACCACCTGACAGCTAATGGCCCCAGGCTGCTGGGGAATATTCGGCACATGAGGGCTTCGTTGTCTGCATGCAATGTCATGGCCTGCTTGTAATGACGGATATGATCAGTGGGGTCTGATTTGCCATCGTAAAGAGTGAATGATGGAGCTTTGAACTTCTTGGGCGGGGCCACCCTTGCAATTCGTCGGACAAAAGGATCATGCTAGTCTTCTTCGTCTGAACTGCTCTGCCTGCGCTTGTTCCTCGTATGTAGACTCTTTTCGGAGGAGCTGGAAGTTTCGGATCGTCCCTTCTTGGTGAGCTCTGTGGATAATGAGTTAGAGTCGCTATTGGTATCCTTTGGTCGGGCTCGAGGTCGTTGTCCACCAACCCTCGGAGGTCGTTCGGGATCTTGGCGCATGGCTTCTTTCGATTTCACGACTTCGAGGGCCAAATCTTGACGGAGACGTTCATTTTCAGCGATCATGTTCTCCAACCTTTGTTCGTTCTGCTTCGCTTGTTCCATGATCGCCTACATTGTCTCTTGCGCTGAAGTCATTGGTGAATCGAAGTTCAAGGCACGTCTTGCAGCGATTGTTTCTTTTCCTAGCATATTTGCTGGAGTAAGGTCATCTCCTTGTGTGGTCTCGTCAATGGCTACCGGAGGATCTTCAGTCACGCCTGCCATGAATGTATTTGAGTATTCCCACAGATGGCGCCAATTGTGGAGAAGTGGTTTAGAAATACTCTTCTGATCCTGGGAGGCGTTGGAGATCTTCAGCTAGTCACCTGAAAAGATGGAAACACTCCGGTCGAGGGTGCCGAAATTAGCACTCCGACGGACAAGTTAGTTCAGACCCTCAAGATAGCTTCTTGTCTAAGTTAAGTAGAGTGATTCTTACATACCTACTAAATATGTTGTTCTTGTATTTATACCTGCTTTTCTCAATCCTCGGGGCCAGGGCCTACTTTTTGATCATTATCCTTTACATTAACCGGCTCTAATGCTGCGCACCTATTCAACTCAAATATTGTATTTGAATACAGTCAATTATTATCAGCCGTGTAGTGCGCGCGCCTTCTGCCTTTGTCAAGTATTTGGCTCCCACATGTAAGCAATCTAAGCCACGAGTAGTGCTTACCATGCAAATATCATAAAAGAATGGGGATGCAAATCAAAAATATAGAAAAGAAGTGGGCACGAACCAAACGACGCCTAACACAGGCTAAGTGCCTACATCCTCAATATTGGCCTCAGTGTAGTATGGATGCTTACACATAACAAAACCATGTTTTAACATGAAAGAGGTGGGAGCACATGCAAAACTATGTTTTTCACAAAAAGGGTATAAGTAATTGGATGGTATGATATAAGTGAGGAATGATCTGCTGGGGAAAGATAATGAGCTTAAATGTTGAATGCAACAAGACAAAGTACAATGCAATGGGCGTAAGCCGAACCACATCTTACTTAGAAAGGGCATGGACACAAAACAAACCATGTCTAACATGGAAAAGGTGCTGACAACCTCAATATTGGCCTCGGCACAACATGGGTACTTACATATGACAGACCATGTTTTAACGAGGGAAATGTATGGGCACATGCCAAACTAAGCTTAACATCGAAAGGATGCAGGTAATAAAATGGTATAATGTAATGAATAATGCAGTAGATGCATGCGATAAATGTTAGATGCAATGCGATGAATGATACTAGATGATGATAGATATGATGTAGCAGCTAGGAAGTGGAAGTACCTTTACAGGGGCAATTGGTGATGACTCACTTCATGCTGCTGGGGATCTTCCACTTCCTCTTGGTTTTACTTTTCTCCCTGGCTATGTTTGCAACTTTCTCTATTCTCCAACAAGGTGGCAGACTAGGTTGGTTTAGTATCCAGAATTGAGGCACATACAAGCTACCTCAACCTATGGGGCTGCCATATAGATTTCAAGCCAAAGATACACCCCAGGGTATTTAAACCAGACTTTAGTCTCAGAAATTCCAAACCTTTGCTTTTTGGCCTCACCATTTGAACTCTAGTTTCCACCATCTCAATTAGTCTCCTAGGAACTCACTACAAACACAGTCAGGTTGCTATACCGAACTACCTGAAGTCATTCGAGCACGACAAACACCGAAGAAATTGCACCTTTAGAGGATTTAAGGTTTCCTAGACCCAATGAGTGCACAAGATAGTGCGGGTGAGGGGAATGCACAAAACAATGCTATTTGGATGCACAAGACAATGCGATGGGGGGAATGCACAAAATAGTGCGATACAAGGTGAATGCACAAGACGGTGCGATGCAAGGTGCATAAAACAGTGTAGTACAAAGTGCACAAAACAGTGCCATACAAAGTGCACAAAATAGTGCGAACTCAAGGTGCACAAAACAGTGCGAACTCAAGTTGCATAAAACAGTGCAATACAAAGTGCACAAAACAGTGCCAACTAAAAGTGCACAAAATAGTACGAACTCAAGTTACACAAAACTATGTGATACAAAGTGCACAAAACAATGCGAACTCAAAGTGAATAAAACATTTCTATGAAAGTGCACAAAACAGTGCGAACTCAAGGTGCACAAAACAATGCGAACTCAAAGTGCACAAAATGGTGCGATACAAAGTGAATGCATAAAACAATGTGATACAAAGTGCACAGGATAGTGTGATGTAAGATGCACAAAACAGTAAGATACAAGGGTAATGAGAGGTACGTAAAGTAGCACATCATGTACCTTATGAAATGTAGTGCAACTTGCACAATTTGTTGAAAATGTAACTAAAAAACACCAAAGGAGGTAACGCAACGAAACTCTATTATTTCAAGTACAGACAAAGTTAAGAGCAAGAGCAACCAATCAAGAAATTCAAATCAACCAGGGTGTATGCACACTCAAGTATAATACAAAACACATGTATTAATCAAAGGGAAGATAACAATCCCAAGAGAGTTTTGAAATGGCCAGAGGCAACTTTTGAAAGTTGAATCATAACAAAATCATCATTAGGCCTAACCTAGGGAAAAGTGCCCAACAAATGGCTTTGAACGGATTAAGAGAAAGGTTGGGTTCATGCTCTTTGTTCAATTGATGACTCGATTAGATGCACTGAAAATTGCCCCTAGTGTCCAATCATTGGTCACCGGTTGGGTTCATGCCCCTTGTTCGATGGGTGGCCCGATCAGATATACTGAAAATTACCCCTAGTGTCCAGTCATTGGCCACTTTTTTTCAACATTATGCAAGCACGTGTGATGGGGATCATCAAATCCTAGAATGGTTGCCAACCAATCAGACTCATGCTTCTCTTTTGTTCCAGCCTGTTGAGAACTTACTCCAGTCCCCTCCAAAGCCGTGATGAATTCCTCATATACACTTTGAACATCCACACCCAGTAAGATTGATTTCAAACTTTCAAACTGAGTCCCACAAATTGAACCTCACAATTACCCCAATTGTCCCCACACATCTCCTTGACCGTGTTGGCTGGGATCAAGGTTGGTTGTTAGCAAGCCATGGATGGGATTTATGTTATGAAGTGGCAATTTATTGCAGTTAGGGAGAGGGGTATTGAGAACCTTGGGATTTGGTGGGGTGATGACCTCATTGTCGATCAAGTCTTAAATTTCGTGGCGAAGGCAAAAGCAACAGTCAGTATGGTAACCATACTGCTAATGGAATGTGCAATACTGGGTAGGGTCATGTCTAAGTGGGAGAGGTTTAGGGAGAGGTAGAGAATTGAGTAGTTTGAGATACCCTTCTCCATCAGTACCTTCAAGGTGAGGGTTAGGCTTATATAAAGATGTGTGAAAGTTTGTTTTGGAAAGGAGAAAGCGAAATATTGGCAAATGGGTTGGCAGGTGTTGGCTGGGTATTCATGGGCTTGGGACTGGAATTAGGATAGGTGTTCCTAGTAAAACATCCATTTTCATTGTTTGCTCCCTGATTCAAAATGCTCCCAACCTGAACGATAAAAGTGTCATCTATAGTCTGCGCAACAATTGCAAGCAGTTGCTGCTTGTTTAACCCTTTGACCTTCAAAGTCTCAATAGCCCACCGAAGATGTGTATAGGGATCAATACTTGTCCCAGCCTTATTCTTGCGACTTGCTTCAGCCTTGTTAAAGAGTCAGACGGCTATATCTGGGCAAAGCCCATTCGCTTTTGATTGGCCCATTCCACTTTTATCTTGTCCCAAGATTGGAGAATCCTTTAATGAGGTTGAAACCCCAAAGGTCAAATCTGCCACCATTCCTTGAAGGTCTTCAATCATTCCCAACATCTCAATAGTAGTGGGTTCGGCTATTTGGTGCTCTTGGCATACCTAAACCAGATTGGGTGCATCCATCATACACAAATTGATACTTTCAACAATGAACACCTTTGGCTTGGGTAGATGGGTTGGGGTGATGTATATACTAGGGTTAAAGGTATATGGGAGCGTATGGATGAGGTGAAGGTGAGGAGAAGGCACTTGGTCATGGATGGGAAGTGGGTTGGTGGTAACATTGGGAGGTGAAGCTATCGTCTGGTTGTCGATGAGATTCTGAACCTCATAATGAATGTGGTAGCAACGATCAGTGCCATGACCGCGCTGCTAATGGTACGCACAGTATTTGGTGGGGTTATGTCTAGCAGGGAGCAGGTCAGAAAGGGGTTGGTTATAATGGGGTTTGAGATATCCTCTTTCCATTAAAACTTTTAGTGCGCTGGTTAGGCTCATATCGAGGAGAGTGAAAGTTCTACCTTAAGCTCGGGTTGGGCTGGCTGTTTGTGGGTTGGTATTAGCAAAGGGGTCTACAATTTTGAGATCGGTAGCGATGGTATTGATTTCAGTGGGTTTGGGAATAATGCTACTGCTAGCATTGTTATTCCTAGAAAACACCCTCATTATGGGTTCACTTGTTCTGGAAATAATTCCTTTGTTAAATGCGCTCTCAATCTGAACCCCTAATTCATGCAAATTTTTTAAAGTGAACAGTAGAGCGACTATTAACTTTTACAACATATCAAGCTCATGGTTCTACACTACTATCCACACTTGGTCCTTCTCAGAAGGTCAATCTGTCATTTGTGCTGCCTCTGCTCTCCACCATGCAACAAATTCTACAAAAGGTTCTTTAGGATTCTGGCAGGTTGCTTTAAGCTCTTGGGTGGTCATTTTAATTTGGGTATTGTAAGAATATTGATTATGGTGGGTTGCCTCTGCTTTCCAGTTCTGTTTCACTTTATCCTCCAACTTAGCATACCAAGTGGTTGTTATACCCAACAGGGTTCTTCCATACAGAGAGAATTTTTTAGGCTTAGTCAGACCGATCGGTTTCAAGATGTCTAAGAAAAGCCGGATATGTACCATAGGATCTCTAGACTCGTCGAAAGAGTCAATGTGTGGCATTTTGAATCTGTCTTAAAGCCTTATGGCAACCTCGATGTACCCATCCTTAATGTCAGGAATGGGGTTAATTCCCTGTGCCTTTTTGAATTGTTTCTCAAAATTAGCAATTTTTAACAAGGTCGGGTCGAGATCGTTAATTTCAAGGGAAAAAAGCCCCTCATTAGCCTGCACTAGGAGTCTGAAAACTCGCGCTTAAGCCAACCCTTCTTAAGGATCTAGACCTTGCAAATCTTTAGTTGGCAGAGGTGGGTCAAAGTTTGGCTAGGGGCCCGGGACTGGATGTGTGGTAGATGCTCCAAATAGGCATTGTATTTTAGCAATGGTCTCATCTTGCATGGAAATTCTGTGGTTTAGGGCCGTTATCATGGCCACAACTTCTTCTAGACTCTAAGCCATCACGAGCCTACTGAGTTGGCAATCGAGGAAATGGATGGGTGTAAGTTGAGGGCTGACTAACAATGATTTCAA
Source organism: Camellia lanceoleosa (assembly GCA_025200525.1). NCBI lineage: Eukaryota > Viridiplantae > Streptophyta > Magnoliopsida > Ericales > Theaceae > Camellia > Camellia lanceoleosa. The sequence continues at coordinate 3,035,279 of CM045766.1, read as the reverse complement.
CCCAGTTATACTTGATGTATCTGAACTGGATTAGTCAAGACGGGTTCAACTGGATTAGGCTTTTTTAGAATAGGTCTTTTGGCATTGGATGGATCTTTCTGAGTTGGCTTTTTAGGGATCAGATAGACTAGACCTTTGCTGAGTGGGTTTTTTTCTAGGATTTGATGGACTAGGCCTTTACAGAGTTGAGTATGGCTCCTTCTTTGGTGTAATCAAACCTAGCATTAAAAAAAAATGCCATATCAGATTAGGATACCGGGTATGCTAGTCCAAAAAAAAAACAAGATACAATTTTGGGCCCTAGTTTTGGTTTTGCTAAAAATTCACCCATATCAAACACAAACCCCTAGATTTTGACTCAAATTTTGATTCTGATATGACTCTCAAGTTTGAAAAGAAGCAACTCAAGATTAAGACTCTTCCAGGATTGCATCACACATTGCCAAAGATTTCACATTTTGCACAAAAAGGCCAAAGATTTCACATTTTGCACAAAAAGGCCAAAGATTTCACATTTTGCACAAAAAGGCATTCAAAACACCTCTACAAGAGGTTAGGGTTTTCTTGTCCTAGCTTTGGAGTGATCTATAGCTTTATTATTCAAACAAACGGTATCACAACATCCTAAAAAGTGGGAGAGCATCTTGCCCTAGTTTGAAAGGTCACTAGAGCATACTATATGCACTAGGCCAATTGGTCCAAAATGGTACCTTAGCAAGGTTACCTAATATACCTCTCACACCTAACACCGAGAAGTGAAAGGAGGATCAAGAAGTACGTCAATAATCCAGATCCAAGGGTTGTGTTTCCAACATGGCAACGCCCATAACCGGCCACCCTTTTGGCAAGCTTTTTAGGCAAGCCTCCAGCAAGTCGTCCAGGAATAGCAGATGGAAAATACAGTGACTTAAGAGCACCAATGCAAATGTAATGCAAAGAACATATAAGTGTAGATAAAATTTCACATCATGAAATTCGAGTCAAGTTCACTAATATCCCTAGCAGAGTCGCCAGAAACTGTAGCTTGCTTTTCATGCTCATTTCAAATATGATAGCCCTACAGTTCGGACTCCCGTGGTTCTGAATCTGATTTCACAAGTGTAATGTGAAATAGATAAACACAAATGAGTCCAAATCTGGCAAATCTTTTGGAAAATCGATTTTCAATCAAAAATGCCAAAAATTGATTGCTTTGCTAGATTACAGAGTCGCCACCTAAATATTTTTGGGAAATTTAGGAAACTCGAGACTCGTGCCAAAGGCCATTTATCCATCATCACCATAGTGTCTCCGCTCGGGAACTTAGGTACAAGAGGGGAAGATCATGAATTAAGCATCCCATTCACCCGATCAAAGATTGACCTCTACTAATGATGACGCGATTCTTATTTACATTATCTACTCTTGTTCTGATTATTAGGCTAATTTACCATGTGTTGCACACAAGTACAGACTAATTTGCAAAAGTTGGAATACTTTGATTTCATGTACGTTTGAAAATTGTTTTGAATATGCACCACTTTGGAAAAGTGATCTCATATCACTACTACAAAAATAGTTAAAGATCACACTTTGACAAAAAAAAAAAAAAAAAAAAGATCTCACTTTTATTGGAAGTGTGATAAAAAAAAATTATATTGATATTTTAATCACACTTAATTTGATTGAGTGTGATAATATTTATTTTTTATGTCACTTTTCAATTAAGTGTGATTATATATATATTTTTTAATCATATCTTCTAATTAAAGTGTGATTATATATATACACTACTACTTTTTAATCATACTTTTTAAACAAGTGTGATTACATATGTATTTTTTAATCACACATTCTAATTAAAGTGTGATTATTTATATATTTTTTAATCACACTTTTTAATTAAAGTGTGATTATATATACACTACTACTTTTTAATCACACTTTTTAAGTAAGTGTGATTATATGTATTTTTTTTAATCACACATTCTAATTAAAGTGTGATTATTTATATATTTTTTAATCACACCTTCTAATTAAAGTGTGATTATATTACTACTACAAAAACAGTTAAAGATCACACTTTGATAAATGAAAATATCTCACTTTTATTAGAAGTGTGATAAAAAAATTAGATTGATATTTTAATCACACTTAATTTAATTGAGAGTGATAATATTTATTTTTTTATATCACTTTTTAATTAAGTGTGATTATATATATATTTATATAAATATTTTAACCCACTACAACAAAACTGAATTTTTACGGCTTCACATCAATGACATACAGTAAATGTAAGCCGTGATTTCTCACTTTTACGACTTGTTTTTTTTGCATGTCGTAAATAATTTTCCAATCACAACGTATTTATTGTGTAGGTCGTGAATGCTAATAACAATGACTTTTTTACGGCTTGTAATGTTAATTGTAAATAATAAAATTTTTATAAAAATATTAAACATTTCACGATACATAAAAAGTTAATCATTAAAAATTATATTTTTCACGACGTACAAAAGTCAACTATTTAAAATATTATACTTTTCATGACACCCAATTGCTGTCATGAAAGGTATGATCAGGAAAATAATAATAGTGCCAAAATAAAATTTTCGAGCGCTAAAATGAAAAATTTAGCGGCAATCAAACCCCTCCAAAAAAAATAAATAAAAAATCCAAAACAACACCAGCACTATCAAAATTAAAAGAAATAAAAATGAAGAGACACATATGGAGAATAGCATAACCATTTTCTCCATCATCGACTGAAGTTTGTCGGCGACCAGTGCTTCCGTCGGCTACTATTACTTCCATCGGCCTCCTTTTCTTCCTTTGTCAAGTATGTAATTACATCATTCTTTGTATCTCAGTGCCTCTTCTCAGTCCTCTTTGTCCAAATTTGAGGTAATTCGTGATGAGGAATAAGGCGATTGAAGCCAACGCCTCAACACTTTGAAGCTATTTTCTGAATCTTTGAAACTATTTTCTAAATCTTTGAAGCTTTTTTTTTTTTTTGGGTGAATGAATCTTTGAAGCTATCTAATATCTATCTATGTTTTTCTCGCATAGCCCTAAAGTTGTTTGACATTAATCGGTTTAGGGTAAACAGAAGTTGCAACTCTTATTCTTGAATAGAGCTTCGATTCTTCTTCTTCTTCAACATAGCTTCGACTTGCAGCCCTAACAGGTTAGTTTCGACGTTTCTTCTTCTTCTTCATCTTCTTCTTCTTCTTCTTCTTCTTCTTCTCTATTTTTCGATCCTTCTATGTTCTTCTATTCTTTTTTTCAGGTTTGAAATTCGAAGTTTTTATGCGAGTATTCTCATGATTTGTATAAAACCCAAAATCAAGTGCGATTTATATACTTGTAATTTCAAAATACTACTACAAAGTTCGGTTTTCATTATTTATTTATTTATTATTGTCATTATTGAGTTCAAGCATGTGTTGTTGATGAATTTCACTTATCTTTCTCAATTTTTCTAGTTTTATTTTTTAATCTAACATTGTGGTATGAATTACTTTTGACAAATTTGGTCAGATTTGTTAAGTTGATCCCAGTCCTCCTCAGGAAGATGGCTCAGAAGAATGCCCTTGTTCGGAAATTTCCTAGTGTTGAATTCTTGGCTGCACAACCGTGATTTGTTCTCAACTTCATTTTTCATCTCAATTGATGAAATGTAAGGAAGCTAGTTACAAGGGTTTTGATTTTTCTTTTTCAATTTTGTGGCTGAGAATCTGTAATCTAATGATGAATTATGTGTTAAGGGGAGCTAGTTACAAGGGTTTTGATTTTCATGGATAATTTGTAAATCTAATGATGAATTGTCCGTGTACTTTGTCATATTCTATTGAGAATTTGCCATATTTACTTCACAAATGATTATTCTCATAATTTTCTACAACCCTCAGCAATCAAAATAGCATTGATTATTTTTATTATTATTATTACTTTTGAATTGAAATATAAAGTGCTTTAGTAGATGTTTAATATTCTGTTGGGAATGGACACATTTCATTATGCAGGGTAATATGACAATGGATTTTGATAAGAGGTACTTCCATGGGAAACCACAAAATCGCTTCCACAAAGCAGTGAATATCCCTGATGTGGTAGTTTTTCCAAAGTGAGATTGGGCTTTTTTTTAACTTGGAAACTATAATTTTGTTTATTTTTATAATTCGACACTTGTATTTATTTTCTTTATTTTCCATTTTTGTTGTGTTGGTCCCAGTTTACACCATGAGCTAATGCATTCAAAAGAAACGCGACGTTTTATTTGTTCATTGAATGCTCATAATTGATATGTTGCTTCTGTTTTCATCTACTCTTGAGAAAATCTATGTATGATGCAGTTCCTATTTTAGCAATTGATAGTGGACATAGATTTGACTTGTGTCTTGAATTTGTTCATTATTGATTCATAGGCTATTACTTCAACATTTCATGATATCCATAGAATTTTCATCTAACTTGAAATAATATCACAAATATGAGATACGGGATAAGACTGTCTATTGTAAAGATGGTTCATCAAGCTATTTTTTAGTAGTCCTTTTCTCCATATTTTTTGTGGTCTGCTCAATAGTACATTGTGTAGTGTATCCTAGTTTTCTCTCCAAAATGCACCTTAACTGTAGTTTGTGCATGCAGAAATGCAGAGGAAGTGTCCAAGATAGTCAAATCTTGTAACAAGTATAAGGTCTGAGCTCCTTGCTTTTGAGGGTTGTCTGATTTTTCTCTTTTTCTTTCAATTGTTTCTTATTGTTTTTCAGTTGCTAATATATAATGTGAATGGGTAACTCTTCTTTTACACATTTGAGTTTTGGGCTATTGGATTGTTCAAACTGATAATTATTTGTATCCATTCATTAGGCATGAAAATCCAAATTTGAAATGCAGAAAAGAACCAAATATAATGGTTGTTTTTTACTTAACATATACATATTCACTATAAATAATTTTGACAACTGGCTTATTTATTTGAACTTTTCTTTTATTGTTTTTATAACTTATTTTCTGGTTTAATTTGATGAGCAGGTCCCTATTGTACCTTATGGTGGAGCCACATCACTCGAGGGTCATACATTATCACCTCATGGAGGTGTTTGCATTGACATGAATTTGATGAAAGTATGAACCTGTTTCTTGTTATAAATCACGCCACATGATTTTAAGGCCCCTTTTATCAGTAAAATTTAGTTTATTGACATTCATTAATAACTTGATTTTGTTTTAGCTATCAACCATACATTTTGGTGCTTTCTAATGCATTTTAATCTCAACATAGGGTTCGCATATGTTTGTTTTATAATGGAGGTTATTTTGAATACTTTTCTTAGGCCTATTTTGTCCCTTTGGTGATATAATGTGTAGTTCATGTCACTTATGTTTCACTAGGTGCAGGGACCCCATTTGTAGATTTTGGCTCAATCAATAAGGCCTACTTGTTTCATGTTAGTGGTGAAGCTTGTGCAAGCTTACCTTGTTGCTTTACTTCGGGTCTGTGCGGTCGTCTCTGATTGAATGCCTTGGAGTGGAGACTTTCTGCTAGTTTCCTTTCTTGTGAGCCTCTCTCTCTCTCTCTCTCTCTCTCTCTCTCTCTCTCTCTCTCTTCGTCTCTGTAATTTCTTCATTTTTATAGAATCTTTATTGCTCATGAATGCTTGATCTGCACAAAATGTGATTCAAATGCATGAAAATTGTAACTTTCTTATAGATTAGCAGTTCAAGCTCTTCAGTTTTGATGATTTTATTGTGTGTTGTTTAATGATTTTTATTTTTATATTTTTTCCCATTTTCTTGGGTGTAGAAGAAAGTTTGAAAATTTATAGCACTCCAATTGTTCGTTCTAAAGCCTAAAAAGAGACTCATTGATGACTTTGGTTTATCAAAATAACTTGTTTGAATTTTGAAACTATACCCTTATTTGGTCTGTGTTGTTCTCAGTTTTCGATTCGTCGATTTGATTGGCTAATGGTGATATTTGTTTGTAATAGGGGAATTTCGTGCTGTTCCAAGAAGAAAACCTGAATCTTGTACTGCTTTTTATTCTTCTTACCAGTCCAGGTAACTTATGTTCATTGAATGATAAATTTTAGTGAAGGAATGCATTTTCAAAATTTTGGCATATTTATGAAGCGCTGCAGGCTAGGGTTGCCTAATTGTTAAGTGTTTTTGTATGGGACACGGATATTCAACACACCACAGATATCTAAAATGCACTCAAAGTATTTGCACAATCAACATTCAATTGCATTTCTTTTGTAGAACATTAAATATTTGAGATGGATAGAGCTTCTTAAATTAAGTTGTTGGTTATAGTAAAATTTCTATTGAACTTGCAATTTCTATGGATAAAGTGACATTTTGTTTTTACATGCTTCATGTCATGGTAGAGGTATTTAATGTTAAGACATTTGAAGGGGTGTGATTAGTCGGACTTTATCTTTTGTAAGACTAGAACAATCTTTACAAATAGTTAGTTTATTCATATGCTTCTAGTGGTGTCTCGAATTAATTTGTGTTTTTATTTTGAGTTAGAAATTTCTTGGAGAGATGCAAAATATGGTCAAAGAATTCAAGGACTTAGTTTTTCAAGTTTTTATTTTTATTTTTTAATATATGTAAGCACAGTTTAAATTTTTTTTATTTAATTCCTTTGTATATACTTTTGAACATATTTAACTTTCATTTATAAAATATATGACGTTATTTCATTGAATATGTGGTTATGATTCAAAGTATAGTATATAGTGTGTATTACATTCTTGAAATGCGCGTACAAAAATAATATTGATTATTTTTCAAATATATCGAATCTTTTTAGTAATTAATCACACTTAAAAGATGTGATCTAAATATTATTAATCACACTTAAAAGATGTGATTTAAAGTTTATTATCACAGGTTTTATTAGTTTTTAATCATACTTAAAAGATGTGATCTAAATGTTTTTAATCACACTTAAAAGATGTGATCTAAAGTTTATTATCACAGGTTTTATTAGTTTTTAATCACACTTAAAAGATGTGATGTAAATGTTTTTAATCACACTTAAAAGGTGTGATCTAAATGTTATTAATCACACTTAAAAGGTGTGATCTAAAGTTTATTATCACAGGTTTTATTAGCTTTTAATCACACTTAAAAGGTGTGATCTAAATGTTATTAATTACACTTAAAAGGTGTGATTAAAAATGACTCTTTTTAATCACACTCCCAAAGATCACACTTTAATAAAACTTAAAAGGTGTGATTAAATAACAAACATCACACAAAAAAAGTGTGATCTTTATCTGTTTTTGTAGTAGTGTATGTACATTTGTCAAAGTCATCCCAACTTAAGCAAAAGGTCTTCATCCACCGGCATTCAAACAAGTATATCACTTAAGCACTTAGCCTCATGGAATCATGCTTGACATGGCAACACAAACACACAATGCAATATGCTAAAGCAATAAATGCTTACTTAGTACTCCAAAGCAAGCCACACAAAGTAAAATAATTAGAAAACATGCATGCTCCTAAGCAATGCGATATGACTAATGCAACGCACACATTTATGAAACAATGAGTTCGACTACTAGCATAGCATATGATTCAATCCAAGACATGGGATAAATCACATATTCAATTAAAGAATTTGACATTGGTTAGTATGATAAGCCGAACCCTTATGCATGCAAGACGAATGTATGTGAATCATGGAAAATGCTAAGGAAACATGATGCTCTATGCTACCATTATAAGCGAGTAAATAAAATGGAGAAAGAAATGGGGGTTGGAAGATACACACACTTATTACAGATTTGCTCTTATACAAGAGGGTTCGAATGTCCAAGTGTCTAAATTAAACTACTTATTACAAATCCGAATAACAAATAAGAAATAAACTAGCTATCTAATTTATTACAACAAGGATAGTAATGAGCAATAAACTAGCTATCTAAATTAGCTAGCTATAACAATTACAAATAAATAATAATAATAATAATTACAACCATATTAAAATAATAATAGGAAGATCAATTTACAACATTGATATAAACAAAGACACACAAGGATCACATGCATGTGACAATTTTCAGAAGCAATTCTGTCTGTGTAGACTCGACTTTCTTCGCGCCCTTTGGAGTGGCTCAAATTGGTCCTACAGTTCGGACTCCTATCACGGTTCTAAATCTAATCTCACAAAGTGCAAGGTGAGACTGATGAACACCAAAGAGTCCAATCCGGAAAATCATTTTGGAAAATTAGATTTTTGAATCAAATAATGCCAAAACTGGACTACTTTGCCAGATTACAGAGTCGCCACCTAAATATTTTGTTTTTGGAAAATTTAGAAAACCCTGACTCGTGCCAAAGGCCACGTGTCCGTCATCACCAAAGTTGCCTCAGCTCGGGAACTTGGGTACGAGAGGGGAAGGTCCTAAAATAAGCACCCCCGCTCGCCCGATCAAAGATCGACCTCTACTAAACATGATATGTTGTTTTGCAAACACATGTGTTCTTGTTTTGATTATTAGCTAACTTTACTATGTGAGGCACACATACAAGTATAGACTAAGTCACAAGATTTTGAACAAATCAATTCATGTTTGCTTTTTAAAATGGTTTGAAAGTGGCACCCTCAAGTGGGCTAAAGCACGGATTTGCCACCAAACATGATGATTTGCCACTTCGCAAAGTGGGCTTAAAACTCACATTTGATGAATTGTCCCAATTCAAGCAACGAAGCCTTCATCCACAGGCATTCAAGCAGGTAAGCACTTAAGCAAATAGCCCCATGGCGAGCATGCTATCATGGCAACACTCACACTCATGCAAGTATGCTAAAGCGTAAAACTTACAGTGTACTCTAAGCCAAAACAGAAGCTAGTTAGAAATCAATGCATGATCCTAACTATGCAAAATGCCCAATGCAACACATGCAAGAATGCGATTAAATAGGCTCGGCTATCTAAAATGGCATTTGAATGCAACATTTTGATACATGTATTCAAAGAAGTATTGAAATATGATGTAGTTTGAATGATGCGCCGAGCCCGGTGCATGCAATACAAATGAATGATACAAACATGCAAGCATAAGGTATGCTAATTGAAACGTGCCCTAATCAAACCATTGAAAGTGGTTAAATAAAAGGGAGAAAGACGTGGGGTTGGAAGACATGCACACACACACGCACACTTATTATAACATTGCGCCCTCGCGAAGGAGAGTCCGAATGAATAATAACTAAGCTAATCTAAGCTAAGCTAATCAACTAATCTAATCTAATTAAACTAATTAGACTAATTATTACACAGCAAAATAAAGAAATAGCTAAGCTAAGCTACTTAATTAATTAACAAACTAAGTAATTACATTACAAAACCATGCTAACTAACAAGTAAAGCATTAAACAATACTGCCTCAGCTATGCTTTAAGAGGTTGAACATGCATGCATTCGGTTTTTGCCCTGAAAAGTCCACCGGTTTGCTCTTGAGAGGCTCTATTTGCAGGGTTACTCCAAGAACTCTCTGCTTCACCTTACCAAATAACTGCTGGGGAGTGCACCAGTGGCTTGCCGGCCATGAGGGCTTGCTGCCGGCCATCTGCCGGCCAAGGATGAAGCCTTGCCAGCCACTGATGAGGCACTGCTGGCCACTGGTGTGCTGAATCACCATTCTGTAACAGAGCACAAACAGAGGAAAATGGAGGGTCTCCTAAGGATATGTTTGTACTGTGCCACTCCTTATCATCTCAAAACATCAAAGGAGTTGCACTGGATCCAAAACCACCAATCAAGCATTTTCAATGCATGATAGCCAAGGATCCAACTTGTAGACATTCAATAAATGCACAAAAACAAGACTCAATGGACCACCACCCTATCATGCATGATCAAGGGTGCTGGAGACAAAGGAGATTGGCTCATTTTCATTACTTTGAGTATGAAATGGACCAATCTACCTTGTGTTCAATATAACATCTGATTGAACACAATGCAATGCAAACACAACGCTTAACTTGGTCATGTTTTACTTGATTCATTTAGCATTACCAAGCCATTCTTTAATTGGTTGAGTCCAAGATGAATGTCCTTTAGTGAGAGAGGGGTCAACCAAAGGATGGTTTAAGACATGAGAGAGATCATGCCTTTGGCTAGTAGAAACCCTCAAGAGAGAGTTAACCAACCCTCAAAACAAATAGAAAAATGAAGAAATGAGGGAGGTTGTAGACTTTTAGTGCTGAAATGGCATGACAAATAATACTACAACATGCAAGCAACATATGCACAACATGTTCAAAAGCCATAAACACTAAACTAGTGAAGAGCATTACACTAGAGGCATGCAATATCAAGATTAAATGACCAAACCAGCTCTGGACAGAGCTAAGACATGCCAAAACAGTGGCTAAATCATGCTGGAATTGAAGCATAGAAGGCAAGAAAAACATGCTCACATGTTGGCTCACAAACAAGGCTCAAAGCAACTCTCAAAAGCAATGAAAGAGTGAAATATGTGAGAGTGTGACAAAGATATATGCACTGAAATCACATGCCAAATGATGCCATAGCATGCAATCATCTCATGCAAAGCATGTTAGAGGCCTTAAAACACAACGCTAGTGAAGGCATTTACACTATAGCTATGCAAGACAAAGCTCATATGACGAAGACAGCCCAAAACAGTCCTAAAATAGCCTAAATGGAGTTCTAAAACATGCTTGAAATAAGCTAAGAATGGCTAGACTTAGAAGCCAAAACAATAGCACATGTTTGGCAATTTAGCACAATTGCACTACAAGCATACAAAGCAAAGCTTGAGTGATCAAACCAGCTCAAAACATAGCTTAAACATGCCAAAACATTAGCAAAAATGTGCTGGAGTCATGCTAACATAAGCTAGAATAATGGGCTAACTCATTAGGCATGCTAAGCTAGTAAGCATGATTACACTACAAGTGTTAGAAGCAAGCAACAAGTGACCCAACCAGCCAAAAACAGGGTTAAATTAGGTCAAAAAAAGTAGCAAAAACATGCTTGAACTAAGCCATGAGATGGTAGAAAAACATGCTCACATGTTGGGCCATCAACACTTGCAAAGAAGACACAAGGAGAGGAGGCCACCCCCTCCTGTTTTGGACCTCAAAACATGGTTTTGGTCACTAAAAAATCTCTGAGTTTCAATGGTAAAAAGGCCCAAAAAATTTGATTTGAAGGTGATGAGAAATGGTGCAAAAAGCTTAACAAGCTAAAGAGCAAAATGGGGGGACAACCCCCTAACTCACAAAGGCTCAAGCCACCACTTTTAGGACTGAAAAATAGAACTTTTTACATGCCAAAACCAGCCTTGAAATGGTGGGAAAATATGGCAAAGCAAGTATGAATAACAAGCTTAAAGGGAGAGAGTTATACCTCTTGAAGCCAAGCACACTTTTAGGCAACAAAACCAAGCAAAATGACCTTCAAGAGCTCCAAGGAGGCTCCAAGAGAGCTTCAAGAAACCCCAGCCCAAAGATGAACCACTCTTGTTAAGGGTTGATAGGTTAAAGATTGATGTATGCAAGCTTCTAAGCACAAAAGCTTTAGAGAGAGAGAAATCTAGAGAGAGGATTGTAGAGAAAGAGGCTCCCAAACTTCTTCCTAAATTGTTCTAACCTTCTAAACCATAGAGAAGGCTCTCTATATATAGAAAAATACAAGCTCAGGTCAAAAATATCCCAAAAGGGACAACTGGAAACAACTAGAGGTAAAATATCTGCAGAAAACTGCTTTTTCTCATCAATGGCCGACACTGCTTTTTCTCTCCTCTCCCATTTTCTTCAACTACAAACCCCTAAATATGGTGTTTTGAAAGATTTTTCAAAGAGTTCACCTCTCTTCCATTCATTTCCACTTTATCCTTGCTCGATTTACTGAAAAGCGCAACATTTAACGAAATGCGAGCGTCAAAACATCGTAGGAACATTTCAAAAATATTTTGAAAGAGAGGGTTTAAAAGTCTAAATCCTTTTTGGTCAAAATAGTTTTGGCCCAAAAATGGAGTGTAAAGTTGGGATTTGACGCTCTCCTCTTGCCGAAGAAATCGAACATTTGCACTGTACACCTTATCACCAAGTAAACAATCAGTGGCGCCCAAGTCTTAAGGGCAGTCAAAAATGGGGTGTCTATAATCTGCCTCCTTGGGAATCTGTGATGTTTTACCTTCAGCCACTACCCTCTATTTCTGCAAAAACACTCTGCTTACCAAACATTGGGGCCCGACTGGCCTGCAATGAGGCCCAACCGAGTCCAAATAAGGCCGGTCATGCCCTAATTTCTTGCAAAAATCTATTTTGGTGCTCTCTGGTGAAACCAAAGCAGACATAGCAAATTAAGCCCTGTTGGTCCCCTCTGCTCTTCTCTGTTATGTGGAACTTCAATAGAAGAGCCGATTTGGTTCTAAAATCATCAACAAGCACATGTTGATGGCTTGATAATTTCGAACACAATTTGGACAAAAATTTAATGAATGCAATGAAGATGACCACCCCTCTCTCTCAGCATGGAGGCTCAAAGAGGGAGATAGACACGTCTCAAGTTTCATCAACATACCATGAATCGATAAGTGACAATTCTCGAAGGGATAGACTTGGCATAACGTCCAGCCAAAGCCAACCAATTCTAAACATTTTCTTTATGTCAGTTTCATTGGTTTTAAGCCAATTTTGTTAGTCCTTTCAATTACTTAACCCATTTGTCCAATAATGAGAGTTAAGTCCACTAACCGAGAATACATGCCAAATGAGAAGTGATCCACAGCATGAAAGAGTAACTATGCCTTAGCAATAAACCTCCGTAAAAATTAAGCCATTTAGCCTAGATCTCTTTTGTATGCCTTGAATAACAACCAGTCATTTGAAATAGTTCTCAAACAAGAAAACAAACAAAAAAAAGAAGAAAGAAAGGTGGGTACAGAAATGATTATACAAGATTGATTATTTGACATGAGATAAAGAAGGCTATCAACTCAAATGACTCAGTGTCTAAAGCCTAAACAACTGAAGCCATGAGGACTTACAATACAACAAACAAAGTATTCAAAGCATAAACTAATTAAATGAAATAAAACAAGCCTAAATAGCCCCTAAAGAACCAAAAAAAAGTAGTTAAAAGTGTCTTAAGGAGCACAAAAAGATAGGTAAAAGCAAGAAGACACTAAACTAGTAAATAAGCACAAGGAGAGGTGGCTAACCTCTCCACTTTCGAGACTTCAAACCATGTTTTTTAGCCCTTTCTAAACTCTGAAAAAATAGTTTAAAAGTCAAAGAAAAGAGTGTAAAAACAAGGGTGTGAGCTATGAAGTCAGGTGCAAGAAAGGGTGTTAATCCTTTCTACCATTAGTAGCTATTCAAACCCAAGTTTCAACACTTGAAAAGGATCCAAAACAGCACAAGAACACAAGAAATAAATAAATATAAGTCGAAATGAAAGTAAAAACAAAGGTTACAAGCTTATACCTCTTGAAGAGAACAAGCTTTGTTTGCAAATCAAACTCAATCCTAGCACACTCTCAAGGTTGAATGATGATTCTCAAGGCTTAACCAAGGCTCCAAGGTTAAGGTTTGAGGGTGTGTATGGTGTATAGATATAGCTCAAGGATGGTAAGCTTGCTCAAAAATGGCTTAGCAAGGAAGAAGGAGCTCTGTAGTGAGTGTATAAGCTCTTTGGAAATTTTTCTAAACCTCAAAACAGAGACATGACCTCGTATTTATAGAATTTGGGCAAAATAGGTCGAAAATATCTTCAAAAATAGACAACTGGTAGGCTTCCACCCAGAATAGTATTTCTCGCCAACAAGGCATGGCCGGCCCCCAATGAGGCACGGCCAGGCCCCAATGTGCTCCAATGTTCCTCTACTTCAAGCTCAATGTAGGGTGGCACAATGTTCAAAAAGGGACCTTTGAGGTAAGAAGAGTGTAAATATGAAGGTTTTGGGATTGTTTTAGAGATCGACCTTGGATTCCTTCTTGAGCATTCGAATCATACGCAATGTAACTTTCATCATCGAGTGCACAGGATAAAGCGCCCGAGTCTTGCGGGTGTTCAAAAATGGGGTGTCTACAGTGCTAAATGATTTTATCAACATATCAAAATTTGTTAAGAATCAAACATGTCAAGTTTTTCATCTTTTTCTTGTGCTGCAATGTTACTTGTTAATAACGTTCCGTTTATTTTACCAGAAAACATTTTCCAATGAAAAATATTTTTTCCTGGAAACTTTTTCAAAAAATATTTTTTATAGCAAAAGTTTTCCTATATGTTTGGTTGTATTTTTGAAATGTAATGCATTAGTGGTCGTAGTAGTAACGGGGACAATATGGAGGTAGAGGTGGTGGGGGGTAGTAGTGGTGGCAACAGCGATAGTGGTGGGGTGGTGGTGGTGATAGTGATAGCATAGAGGTGGTAGTGGTGGTGGTGGTGGTGGTGGAGTAGTGGCGACAATGACAGTGATGATAGTGGTGACAATGTAGTGACATTGATAAAAGTTTAGTTCAGAAAACATTTTCCACTACTTAAAAGTGAAAAATATTTTCCGACCAAATAGGCTTATTTTTCTTTGACTATGAAAAATGTTTTCCGTTAACTTTTATTTTCTGTTGTACCAAACACCAAAAAATATGAAAAACATTTTCTAAAAAATGTTGTCTGCTGAAACACACGGAGCGTAAGAGCCAAGCTATAATTCACTTATTGCATAATGTGATTTAAAAAACAAAAAATAAAAAATAAATAGAACTACTTGAAATTGGCCATTCTTGCGAGTATTATCATACTCAAAGCCGACCCATTCCTTCAGCAAGCTAACCTCCATTTTTTTATTAGTCCCAATAATAGTAAAAATAAAATTAGTCTAAAAGCCCAACCAAATAAAAAATCAACCTCTCCAAGGCTCATCCCCCAAAAATAAAAATAAATAAATAATAAAAATATTATTTAGGCCATAAGTCCAAATTATAGACTTTTGAGTCATCACCCCACCCTCTAAACTATTACGTTCATTGATAAAAAAAAAAAAAAAAAAAATACCCCTTATCCCCCACACACACCAAAATTTCAAACTCTAGCATATTGTGCATAGTCTTCTTCATATAAACCCTACAAGCTGTACATATGCATACCTATACCTATAATTTTTCATTTCAGTTTCTTAGATTTTCACCATTTCACTTATAGTATTGTTTATCAATTTGAATTTCCAAAAGTGTAAATTGAATTTTTTTTCGTAAAATTAAATGTTAAAAAATAATGAGGATGAAAAAACCCTCCAAGAACTCGTGATACATGAGGCAATCCATGCATCTACATGCCTTTTTCCATGTAGTTAACCAAACCAAGAGGGAGGAAAGAAATATTCCTTCTTTTTATTTTTATTTTTATTTTTTATAACAAGGAAAGCACAGTTTTTTAATACTTAACATGTCACGCCCCAAACCCGCCTCTAAAAGTTTGGGCATGACCTATTCAGAAACGGACACTAAACCTGATATACATATCATATGGGGCTTGAACAGAAGCATTGTATATTAAAATATCATATAATAACATACAAAACATCCATTGAGCAATCACTACTATGCCAGGATCACACACAAAACATAAGGCAAATAAACGTATAGTGACATGCATCAAAGAATTTAGCTATGTACATATATATATATATATACAGACCCAGCCCTCAAGATTGGGCGTATAACAAAACATTGAAAGGTAAAGGGATTATATACACTTCAACCTTAGACAGACACACAAGGTACAAAACCAAAAGCTTAGCAGAACCTCATAAAATGAGCTGCCTTCAAAAGTGCCTGGACTCTCTGTGGTTGATAAAAGAGAAATGGATGCCATGGGTTAAGACTGACTTCCAAGTGGAGTGCCTACAGAAACAAACATAACATAAAGTGAGCCAAGCTCAGTGAATAGTGGTACATAAACAATTTAACAATTAACTTGTATTATAATGTACATATATCAGTGCAGGGAGCATATTGTTAACTTTATTTGTAATTATTTCCATAATGGCCTTAGGCCCAAACTTTAAACAGAATGGTTTTTAGCCCTTAAACATAACGGCATTAAGCCCTTAAACAAAATGGTATTAAGCCCTTCTCATGCATGTATAAACTCAAGAGGTGGCTCGCACGGATTCTAGAGGTGACTCGCATCGCAGCACTTAGTTCCGTGCAGCACTTTGTTTCATACTAACAAATCATCTGAGAATGGCCATAGGCCCAGATGTCACAAATTGACCATAGGCCTCACAAATGTTACAGAACGGCCATAGGCCTCATAACTTTCACATCGGCTTTAAGCCCAGTTCACATATGTATGGACTCAAGAGGTGGCTCGCACGGATTCTAGAGGTGACTCGCATTGCAACACTTAGTTCCGTGCAGCACTTTATTCCATATCAGAAAATATTAGGTCTTCAAGACCGAACAATTCATATCGTGCCACAGTATGAATGGGACGAATAAACAGAGCGGAATAACCTCATGGTTTATAGCAAGTTAACATAAGTGTTTTACGTGTATCAAGACATTAACACAAGACACACATAATATTAGTCTCAGAGTTATACAGAGGCACACATCCTTTCCATCATTTACTTACATTCTTTGATTCAATCACTTAGTTACATAATCAACATGCGATAACAAAATGCTAATGGACATCATTAGCTATAAGTAAAGCATATGTTACAGGTTAACACAGTGGACGGACGTATAACAGAGCATTGAGAATAATTGTTTACAGAAGCATATGCATCATTACAGTACTTTTCATGAGAATGGACCAACTCACACCATAACATGGGTCATCTAACGATGTTGTTGATATTCACTTCTTTGATGTATAAGGCGATCCATGGTTCTATCCGATTTTTCATTTCGATAATCCATTTTGGGCAGATATCTATATCATAAAACATGCATCGAACCAACCAGATTATAGGAGTCCATAATAGGACATTCAAAATAGCATGGTTGTAAGCGGGGTTTACATTCACAATCCCTTCTCGTCAATCAATTGCATAGTATTAATAAATCATATGTAATTCTTATACAGATTCATAAGTAACTTACAAATTTTAGCACACTAATGCGTAACCAGAATGCAAGGTGATTTCAGAGTCATGCCAATGTACATAGAGTCCTTTAACGTTCTTATCGATTTCCAAACAACATAAACATTAACAGAATTACTCACAAAGAGCAAAGCATTAATAAGAATAAGTAATAACAGTAGTAAACGTGCGGTTACGGTACTGCTACTCACAGTGTGCTGGTGGAGCATTTGTTCCTCCCGAAGCGTGTCCTACACACACACGAAGTCACACATTAAGTCTCTTTTCGTTATTAAATCGTTTTCTGATTCTCTTTACTTTGACTAAATTAACGAACATTAAAACAACATCAATTACAAGTTTCGACAACACTAGAGGATCCAGCACGCAAAACGGACAGCATAACAGCGTAAATAAACACACAACACACAGTCGGGTATTACAACACAGTTGATAAAATTTGAATACCTTTGTTCTCGAATCTTGATCACTGTTCCCCAAATTACTGCCCCAAAACTGAATCTGATACCCGCAGATAACTAATTCCCAAAATACTGAACTGGTGCCCGCAGGCCTGATACCCAAACTTGTAAACTGATACATACATTCCTGTAGAGACGCACTCTAAAAGCACATAGCAAACAAGTGAGAGCCAAAACACCCCTATGTTGGGGTAAGGTTTCCCTGTCCTATTTTGTTAGGAGCTAGGGTTTCACTACGCACGCAGCTATAACAAGCCCGCGAGGGGACCTCATGGGGTTACAGTTCGGACTCAATTTGTCACGGTTCTAAATCTGAACCAAAGAGTCCAAATCCGGCAAATCGTTTTGAGAAAACAGATTTTTGAAAGAAGTGCCAAACATGGACTGCTTTGCGGATCTGAGTCGCCACCTAAATATTTTTATGGGGGAATTTAGGAAACCCTGACTCGGTGCCAAAGGCCACGTGTCTGTCATCACCAAAGTTGCCTCGGCTCGGGAACTTGGGTACGATTGGGGAACGTCAGCTATGAGCACCCCCTCTCGCCCGATCTAAAGATTGGCCTCTACTAACCATGATATCCTATTTTGAAAACTTTACGTGTTCTTGTTTCGGTTATTAGCCTAGAATTACTATGTTATGCGCACAGCAAACAAGTATAGACTAGATCGCCTAATTTGGAACGAAACATTGCATATCCGTTTGTTTGGAAAACACTTTGGAATTTGCTACTCACAAGTAGGCTAAAATACGGATTTCAATGAATTATTCCAATTCAAACAATCCAACCTTCACCCACAGGCATTCAAGCAGTTTATATCACATAAATATCTAGCCACATGGTAAGCATGCTGTCATGTTAACATTCACACTCATGCGAGATGCTAAAGCATAAAATACTTACAATGTACTCCGTGCCAAAACAGTAAACTAGTTAGCAAACATGCGTGACCCTAGTTCATGTTAAATGCCTAATGCAACGCATACGGAATGTCACTAGAGTAGGCTCGGCTAGTCTATAAATGACATGCGAAAATGCTCAAGTAGCATGTATTCAAGTTAGATTTGAAATACTTATGCAGTTAGCATGATCTTCGAGAAACTTGGTGCATGCAATACTGATGAATAAATGCACGCATGCACAGCATAAAGTATGCTAAAGTAAACATGCCCTAATACTAACCATCAAAAGCAGGTAAGTAAAAGGGAGAAAGAAGTGGGGGTTGGAAGACATGCACACACGCACCCACACTTATTACAAATTTGCCCTCGCTCGGAGGGACCGAAAGAATAATACAATTTAACTAACCAACTAGCTAATTAAATATTACAGACAATTAATTAATTAAACAAATTAATTAATCTAAGAAAACAGTAAACAGCAGCCTCGGGGAGAGGGCTCAATGCATGCGCGCTCGGTTCCGCCCGGAAATCCACTGTCATGCTCAAGATGCCTCTGTTTTCCCTACTCTACTCCTCTGATGACTGCCAAAGTCTCAGGGTTTGATCTCTGGATGCTAGGGAACACCACCGGCTAAAGGGATTGATCACCGGCCATGAATTTGATCCATCGGCCAACAATGGTGGCCGGTCAACACTGAAGATGGCCGGCCGGCCAAATCTTTCTACAGAATCTGTGTTTGACAGCAGCAGAGGGCAAAACTTGGCATGGCAATGCATTTCAAGCAAATATGTGCACCAACACATCCCTTATCATGTTTATGACTCAAAGGGACATGAACCTTGGTTCTCGGACCTGTCAGCGCATTTCAATGCGTGATGGCCCAAGAGACCAAGCATGCAACTTCAATTTCAAATGAAATGCAAACCAAATAAACACACAAGAAGGCCCAACCTCTATTATACTCACTTCAAGAGTTCTAGCATGCATGCTCATGCAATGCAATCCTAAGCATGTTGACTAGTATGCAACCCGAAAATGCAAACAAGCATATAAGGCATGCAAGGCATGAGACAGTGCAACCAACAAGTATGCAAGGCATAATGTGGGTATTCAAGCATGCAAGCCAACATGTGACTTCATTCAATCATGCAACAACTCACCAATATGCTACAACATACAAGGAGTGCATGCAACAAACAAAGGGATGGACTTAAACTAATTTAGGCAACTCTCAAACAAGCCTAAAACAGTGGCCAAGATGCTATGGAAGTGAGGTCCAACACACAAACATGCATGAAAACATGGACCAACATTCAAGCATAAAGAGCAACTTCTAAGCACACTTAAGAAGATGCAGACACGGACAATTAGCATGCAATGGAAAGCTCTGAAATCATGCTAAAATGGTGCCAAACCAAATGAACAAGACAAGCATGGCATGCAATTAAGGTCCAAATACTTGAGGCAAGCCAAGAAGACTTAAACCATGACTAAGTCAACCAAGCCTCACAAGGCCAAGAGGACTTAAAATAGGTTCAAGGTAGACCTAGACAATACCAAAGGAACACCTAGATGGCATCTAAGTGACTCAAATCTAAAAGTATGCATAATTGCCCAAAACATGGAGCATACAACACAAGCTTCCAAAGCATCAAAGAGGCATTAAAGGCAAGCATACAATCATGTTAAATGGACTGAAATGGCATGTTAAGTGGTTCCAAACCACTGAAATGATGCAAGCAATGCATGCTACACACTCACACACTTAAGGCTACAAGCTAGCAACGCAAAGAAGCTATGCAATACATGTTATGATTGACCAAAAGCGACCAAAGACAGACCTTAAACATGGCAAAATAAACATAATGGCTTCACAAAGCTAGGCCTAAACATGCTTGAATAAGGACTCAAAGCATAAGACATGTTAAGGCTAAAACAAGGCATTACAAGGCATGTATGCTAAGCAAGCATGGTGTACCAAAACCAACATACAACGATGCTATATTATGACATAACAAGCATGAAAAATAGCTAAGGCATGGTCAACATACACTTAAACATGGTGCTCCCTAAAGAGGCAAAAATGGTCCTTTTCAAGGACAACAAGGAAAGGGGGTGACCCTCTCCTTCCTAGGACCTCAAGGCACCATCCTCACCTCTGAAATCCCTCAAGATTTTAGTGGTGAGGAGGCCCAAACACAATGGTCCCAGAGCTCACTCAAAATGGTACAAAATGGAGCCTTACAAGGCTTAAGAGGGGTCAAACAACCCCAAAGCTTAAAGCAACCTTAACCAACTATTTAGAGCACTAAAAAATAGAACTTTTATATGCTATACACAAAGCTCAAAAATAGTTGCAAGGCAAGCAAAAATACAATGCAAGAAAGGGGTAAAAAGGAGCAAAGTTGTTACCCTTGAAGACTTTCTTCACAAATGAAGCTCCAGCAGCCTTCCTTGGCTTGAATCCACTCAAGAACTTCAAGAACAGCCCTTTGGTGCCTCAGCAACCAAGATAAGGTGTGATGGTGGGTGTTTGTGCACAAAAGTAAGACAAAACACACACAAAAGAGAGAGATATAGAGATAGGATATGAACAAACCCTAACCCTAAAACTCAAAGCTCTAAAAATGCTATCTAAAATGTCTCCAACCTCTAACAAGAGAGGAGAGCCTCTCTCTTCTAGACAATTGTGTCTTGTAAAGCTTCCAAAGGAAGTTAACAAGAGGCAAATCCCTCCATACACGTGTATGGAGGGGGTGACAGTGTATGCCAACTGCCCAAAAATATCTGCAAAAGCAGATGCACAGTAGTTGGCCGGCCAAAAATGCAATTGACCAAAAAAAGATAGCCGGCCGGCCATCTATAGTGCCAGCCGGCCAAACATTTGGCCGGTGGCAACAAAACACAGCCAGTGGCCTCAAGCCATGGCCGGTGGAGTGTGGGGATGGCCCACAAGCCATTCCCTGCCCCTCCAAGGCAAAGCACAAGTGTTTGGTG
Organism: Camellia lanceoleosa; assembly: GCA_025200525.1. NCBI lineage: Eukaryota > Viridiplantae > Streptophyta > Magnoliopsida > Ericales > Theaceae > Camellia > Camellia lanceoleosa. The sequence goes on along the minus strand of CM045766.1, from coordinate 3,013,816 downwards.
CAAAACCAAACACGAAACAGTCGAGTCGAGAGATCCTGAGGCAAGGCACGTAGCCGAGACCTCCGAGAACTCAAGACGAACACAAACATGGATGATCACCGAGTGTTCAAGCGGTGACGTCCAAGTCTTGAGGACGGTCAAAAATGGGGTGTCTACAGCAGCGGTTTCAAACAACCTATAATCGGGTAAGCAACCTGTCCTAGCTTGGAATGGTCACTATGGATTCCGAATATGCACTAGGTCGAATGGTCAAAAAGGGTGCCCCGGTAAAAACCGGGGTTTGTGTTCCCGTCATGGCAGAGCCCGCAACCGGTCAGCCTTATGGCACACTTCGCAAAGCGAGCCTCCGGCAAACCGTTCAGGAATAGCATACGACAAACACAGTGTTCTAGGCGCACCAATACAAATGCAATGCAAAGAAACACATAAGTGTAGTCAAAACCAGATATCATGAGTTCGAGTTAAGCTCTCTAACTCCCAGAAGTCGCCAGAAGCTATGAGCGTCCCCGAACGTCCTGGGAGGAAATCCCGTTTTGTTCATTTGGGCTCACTACAGTTCAGGACTCAATGTCACGGTCCTGTATCTATTCTCGCAGAGTGCAATGCAAAACCGATGAATCATCAAAGAGTCCAAATCTGGCAAATCGTTTTTGAAAACAGATTTTTTGAAAGAAGTGCCAAACATGGACTGCTTTGCCAGATATAGAGTTGCCACCTAAATATTTTATTGTGGAAAATTTAGGAAACGCTGACTCGTTGCCTAAGGCCACGTGTCCGTCATCACCAAAGTTGCCTCGACTCGGGAACTTGGGTACGATTGGGGAAGATCACTTCGTGAGCACCCCCGCTCGCCCGATCAAAGATCGGTCTCTACTAACCATGATATCGAGTTTTGGAAACATTATGTGCTCTTATTCCAGTTATTAGCCTACAATTACTATGTGATGCGCACAACATACAAGTATAGACTGGATCGCCTGAGTTGGAACAAAACATTTCATGTTTGTTTTTTAAGGTGGTTTGCTACTCGCAAGTAGGCTAAAATGCAGATTTTGCCACCCTCAGGTGGGCTTAGAAAACATGATTTTGCCACTCTCAAGTGGGCTTAAAACTCGCAATCGATGAATTGTTCCAATCCAAATAACCCAACCTTCACCCACAGGCATTCAGGCAGTTATATCATATAAACACATAGCCTCATGGTAAGCATGCTATCATGGCAGTCACTCATACACATGTAAGGATGCTAAAGCATAAGCACTTACCGAGTACTCCAAGCCAAAATAGAAGTTATGTTAGAAATCCATGCATGATCCTAACTATGTTGAAATGCCTAATGCAACACAGGCAGGAATGCAACTATAATAGGTCGGCTATTCTAAAGATGGCATGTGAAATGCTACAACTAATAAGTATTCAACTCGAAATTCAAATACAATGCAGTTAGTATGATGCGCCGAGCCCGGTGCATGCAAGACAGATGAATGGATGCAAACATGCGAGCATAAGTATGCTAATTGAAACATGCCCTAAACTAACCATCATCAGCTGGTAAATAAAAGGAAGAAAGACGTGGGGTTGGAAGACATACATCACACGCACGCACACTTATTACAATTGTGCCCTCGCTCGGAGGGTCTGAATAAATAATTACAGTCCGAATAAATAATATAGTCTGAATAAATAATTATAGTCCAAATAAATAATTACAATTCGAATAAATAATTAAATATTACAAAACCCTAATTAATTAACAAATTAACTAGGAAAGCAAATAAATTAGCGTACAAGCTATAAAATGGACTGCCTCAGCTCTTGTTCCGAATGATGAAAGATGCATGCGTGCTCGAGTTGCTTTGTCGGAAAATTCCTCGCGATGCCCCGATTTGCCTCTGTTTGCAATTAATCCCGGAATGTTGTGCAAAGCTCTAGAAGGCTGCTGATTCCTGGTTTACTGCAACAAAGAGCAAAAATGGGCATGGCAAAGTATTTTCACATATGTATACACACCTCGATCCTCGTGCCACCAATCACGCATCTCGATGCATGATGGCTGAGGAGTCGAATTGCATGACTCGATGTGAAATGAATGCACATGACAACACAACAAGGCCTAAACTCCATCATGGGTAATCCGGAGTGTCGGCCAGGAATTGAGGCACGATACGTCTTGGTCTGAAAGCGTCCCTCGTTTCCCATGTTTGGGCTAACTCCTATCCAAAACACAATGCAATGAGATGGCATACACAATGTGACTAACATGCAACCTAGCATACGCAATGCTATGGACTAAAATGGCATACACAATGCACGTGACACAACATGGCATGCACAATGCACTAACATGCAACCTAGCATAGGCAATGCTATGGACTAAAATGGCATACACAATGCAAGATGGACTTACACCAATATGAGTGGACCTCAGCCACACTCACATCAGTGGCCATATCATGGAAATGAGGCAACCGAAATACATGCAAACATGCAAGGATGCAAAGGACCGATCCTAAGGCACAACATGCAACTCTAACTAAGCATGGAAAAGGATGAAGTATGGCATGCAAACACACATTTTCCAGCTCTAAAACATAATGTACAATGGTCCCGAATCATGTGAATATCTCACACAATGCATGCAAGATGGCTCGAATACCGAAACTAGTGAAGCGGGTTACACTAGAGGTACACAAAGCAATGTATAAATGGAAAAATCAGCCCCAAATAGACCCTAGGTAGGTCTGAAACAGTGGGAAAATGGCCCAAAATAATGACTCAACATGCAAAGAAACGAAGCTCATGCAATGGTCCAAAAATGAGGCATTTATGCACAACTCTCAAACATGTTTAAAGAGTGGAAATCATGGGAATATGGAATTCATATAAGCTCTGAAATATGATGCAAAATGACCCCAAAGCATGAAAACACCTCAGTATATGTATGCAATAGACCTCAAATCTCAAAGCTAGGCAAGTGTATTGAACTACAAGCATGCAAAACAAGGATCATTCGACCATGAGACCCAAAAACAGAGCTAGGGCAGTCCAAAATATGCACAAAATCAGTTTAAGGCAAGGCCAAAAAGTGCTAAAATCAAGGGTCAACAAAGCATGCAAAATAAGCTAGTAAACCATGATTTGCACTACAACTATATGAAGCACATGAGAACTAACCAAACCAGCCAAAAACAGAAGTATTCCATGCCAAATAATGCCCAAAAACCCACTGAAACTCAGTCAATGCATGCAAGAATGATGTGCCCCTTTGAAAGGCCAATAAGAGGGTTGTTCTACACATGCGAGATAGACATACAAAATGGCAAAACCACCTCTGGAAAGAGGTTATGAGGACCCTAAAACTCACTAAAAAGGGCCAGAAATTAGTTTAGGAAGCATGCAAGTGAAGGCCCCTTTGAAAGGCCTTGAAGAAGATTACTTTACACATGCAAGATGGGCACTTAACATGGCCAAACCACCTCTTGACAGAGGTCATAAAGGTCACAACACTCATCAAAAATGTCCTGGAGCATGGCTTTGAAACATGCAAATAGAGGCTCCTTTGTAAGGCCAACAAAGCAAGTAAAGAGAACAAGGGGTGAGAGGGTCACCCCTCTCTGATTTTGAGGCTCAAACATACATGTTAGCCACTGAAAATCCGCTGGATTTCAGTGGCTAAAAGGCCAAACCAAGGCCAACACAAATGCTCTAAAGCATAGCTCAAAACATGAGGAAATGAAGCATGCAAGGGGGTAGATGACCCCCAACAGAAAAATGTCCTTAATCAAACTTGAAGAGGAGCTCAAAATAAGACTTTTTTTAGTTTATGATAAAGCCTAAATATGCTTGAAAATAGAGCTAAACTATGAAGCAAAACAATGCTACAAAGAGGGAAATAAAGACTTACTCTTGTAGAGAAGAAGGCCAGCGACTTCTAGACCAAAATAGGCACTCTTCAACCTCTGAAAATGAGCTCCAAGATGTTTAGATGGATGATGGAGAGGTTAGGTTATGAGTGGTAGTGCAATGGGGCAAGAACAATGGAGATTTGGACCTTGGAATAGAGAGATAGAGAGGTATATGTATATGCCCTAGCCAAAATGTTCAACCCTTGCAATGGAAGATGACCCCTTCCTTTATAGAGGAGAGGGGCTAAAGCTTCTCTTGGAAGCTTAAAACCAAGCTCAAAGATCCTCCATACACGTGTATGGAGGATCAATTCTGAGGCTTCCAGCTGGCACAGCTGGCTTACACTCAATGAGACAAAAAGTAAGAAACTGGCCGACCAGGTTCAGGTGGTCGGCCGACCACTCCCCCTGGTCGGCTGACCAGGTTCAAAAGGGCCAAGCAAAAAAAGGTGTTTGGCCATCCCAGATTGGTGGTCTCCCAGGTGAATGCAACTCAATGGTGGTATGGGAGACCCGAAATTGTGGCTCAAAAGTGAGGGAGACCACCTACCTGTCAAGAAAAATCGGCCAACCAGGGAAAGGTGGTCTCCCACCCTACTACCACCTTCCTAACAATGAAACTAGGGTCCATGCCAAAAATGAACCCACAGATGCAAAGCAGGGTTCGGGGGCCAAAGCAGCGGCAGGGGCCCCCGGACTATTAAGCCTGGGAGGTGGTGTATGACCACAAAGGTGGTCTCGAGCCCTGATGTCCCTCTAGGGAGAGGGAACAAGGTGTGTCCCAAAAACCAGAGCTAACAGAGGTATTTAAGCTGTCCCGAACCAAGGCATACGGCCAACGGCTCCGAAAACCAAAAACTGGTCTCCAAACGGGAAAAATGGCCTACGACCACGAAACGTAGCCTACGGCCACTGAGAGATGGTCTTCGAGACCTCTCCCTCCCTTCGGGAAGAGAAAACAGAGAAAACAGGACCTGGTTCACAAACCGAGGCAAAGCACAAAAGAGTCCCGAAGTCCGAAAGCACGGCTCTCAGCCGAGACTCCGCAACCTCAGAACGAGCGCAATATGCATCATCACCGAGCGCTCAATCGGTGACGTCTGAGTCTTAAGGTCGGTCAAAAATGGGGTGTCTATAGCCGCACGTACGGCTGTGAGCCCCGCACGTGCTTTTCTAGCAGTGTTCAACGCCAAAATTCACCATTTTCCCCGCACGTGCGGCCATGACTCCCGCACGTGCAGCTGGGGTTCCCACACGTACAGCCATGACCCCCGCACGTGCGGTGATTTGGCTCAAAACAGTCTGAAATTTCTCTCAAAATCCCACCTTTTAGTGAATAAGAACAAGGCTCAACATAGCGCTCTTAATTGTTTAAACATGGTCTAAAACATATTCATGGGATCCTCCAATACACACATACTCTAACTTATGAGTTAGATTTTTTTTTTTTTTTTTTTAAATTCTTTGAAGTTCACAACACAACATAACTTAATCCTTGGCAATCAAATAATAGATAGATAAATAAACACCACATAATAAGTAACAAAAAACAAAAGAGGAAAGATGAGATTTCAAGCTTGAGATTACCAATTCTTCCATCAATACAACTGCACAAGTTCACACATACCCTTGATTCTTTAAGTATAGCTTCCAGTCAAGTCTTGGGAAAGATTTCTGACTCAATTATCGCGAGAACTTAATAAAAGCAAGAATTACATACCTTGAGCTCAAATAATCCTCACTAAATTCCCAATTCTCTTCTTGAACTTCCTCTCAACCCACTCTAACCTTCTCCCTTCCAATGTTGCCCCCTTTTTGATCAAATGGTCAAAGAACACACATATATATCCATAAGGAGAGAATAGGACGAAAATCAATCGTTTAATCATCCCCAAATTGAAATTTCACAGAAAGGCTCATTATTACTTAAAAATTATACTAATTCCAATTGTAAAATCAATTTCAGATTATCAAGCCTCTAAGGCCTTCAATTTCTGATCCAAACACTTGAATTGAGACAGATACTTTTCTCTTCAAACAAATATAGATCTCAAGTCATAAGATCCATTGGCTCCAACTTAATTTCACATAAAATTTCACATTGAGCATTTAAATGCACAGAATTAGGAACCGAAAGTATGCCAGAAACAGATATGAGGATCGGGTTATTACATAACACCACTAATATTGTAACATCAAGATAAAACAGGAGAAATTACATTGAGATGTGTACCATATGTCACAATTACGACATTTGTGATCGATGGTTATGACTTATTATGTTGTTAGTTATGATTTAGTTATATATATTATACACATTATGATATTTGTTATGACTTATTTTTTATGTTGGTTATAATATTATTTTAATTATGATTCAAAAAGTCTTTGGTTATCCCTTATATAGTGTTTAGTTATGACTCTCTTCTTTTTTTTAATTATAACCCTAAAATGATTGAGTTATAACATTAATGATAATTAACCTCACAAATGTCATAAATTGCATTTCATACACTATTTTGAAGATGTCTAGCATGACCCAGACCTTATTTGAAACCAAACTGTGAAATCACGTGAAACAAGTAAAAAACACAATTGGTCCAAGCATCTATCTAAAGCATATAAGCATAAAGCAAAAAGAAAAAGAGCAAACACATTTTACACACATTGTGCTTTCATTCTTCACATCATCTATAAAGAAGATCCAAAATGTTTCAGACCCCCACACTAGCGGTGACCCCCAGGATCCCCAATGGGGTCTAATTGGCCAGAAATTTATTTTTTATTTTATTTTTTTCTCAATAACCAACCCCCACTTGTGTGTGGAAGTGGTGGGGGTGAGGAAAAACTAGGGTCTCAATCATGTTTAAAAGAAGATTGTTGAACTTTTATATTAATTGTTGAGTGTTTGTAAGCATCACTTGGAGAAAAAGGTAGAGACTTTTTTGTGCTCTATATTTTTTTTTTCTTTTTTTTTTTGTTGGAACAAAATCAAAGTGATATTTTTAAGAGATTTTTGGGACAAACCAAGTATTTGTGTAAGGTATTTGGATCATGAATTTAAGTAAAGATTTGAAAGGACAAAAGGAATATGTAGATAAAATGTAACTATATTTCATTTACATTTCACCACCCTTTTTATTTCCTTTTCAAAAATTCTACCTAAATGCATTATACAAACACAACCTCAAAGCCCAAAAAGTAATTTGAAAACTTGTTTGTTATAATATATAATATTTGAAGAATAATAATGCTTGTTATAACACTAATTGAAGAATAATAAAATAAGTCAAAGAGAACTTTGAAGAGTGGACGTGTACTTGGGTTTACAGTGAATCAATATAAATTGTGTTTATAGCCATCTAATACTTGGCCCAAAGTGATTTTTTAAGAGATTTTTGGGACTAATTGCATCAATAGTTCTTAATTTTTTTTAATGTATGATCTTTTAATTTTGTTAATTTAATCACCAAACTACGAAATGAGTTTAAATGTTCCTCAAAACTCAAGTAGTCTAAATTAATTAACCGACTTGGGCTTTTTTGAAACTTTACAAATATATATATTATAAAATTAAAAGATTTGGGAGCAAAAATGAAACAAACTGCATATTTTGGGAACCAAAAAGCCGCAACAATACTTTGGAGATATTTTGTTAAAATTTCTAACTCCGTTTGTTTCGATGTAAAATATTTTTACATCCGAAAATATTTTACATGTAAAACTATTGTATGCATTAGGTAGAAATGTAATGAAAATTCACCATTTTAAAGATCAATGTGCTGCTTAGAGCATCTCCAACAGTGAACCTTTTTTTTCATCAAATCTAAGGAAAAAAAAGGCAATTTTCTCAATCTGATACAAGATGCTCCAACGATTGCATCAAATAGATTGGGGACGTCCGATGGGTCGACTGGCCGGTCAATCGATTAATGGACTGAATGTTTTTTTTTCCCCTTCTCATGCTACTGCACTTCTAAAATCCAGTAGAGAGACAATTGGTGCTCTGCATAATGTTTTACAAGACAACAACACTCCTCCACAACAAGAATTGACTTCAAAAACTAGTGCTGATTCCAAAGCCTGTGCTGATGAACCTGTGGCCTCTCATCTACAATGATGATGGTTCCAATGGTGTTGCTTCTTCTGAGATTAGTCACAAGTCGTCATCATCAGAAGAAGAAGATGTTCCATGGGATAATTATAAATCTACAGTGTCGGTGGATGGGGAGGCTTTGAGAGACTATGACAGATAGGAAGAAGAACCAGCAAAACAAGCATTCAAGTGAACAAATTATGGGTTAATGATTCGCAACAAGTTTCCTATATTAAACCCCAAATCAAATCTTCTCTTAAATCTGATTAAGATGATTTGAAGAATGTGGAAGACAACACCACAATCGGGAAACATGCCTTCAGTGGTTTGGATAGGGAAACATGCCTTCAAGCTTGAGGGTTATTTGGTGGGTCAAGCCCGGGGTCGACCGGATGGTCGACCTCCCTGTGCAAAATTTGTTCAAAATTTCGCAAAAATTGGTCATCCGGTGGGTCATCCGGTAGTGAAAATACAACGGTAATGAATAGTGTTTTGGTGAAAGACCCAGCGCATTCTCATTTTGGTAAAACTTTTGGTGAATTCTCAATTTGATATCAATTTGGTGAAACCATTGGAGAGAAAAAGAAAGTGGTTTTTTTCATCAAATTTCAAATCTGATGCAGGGTTTGGTGCACCATTTGAGATGACCTTAAAGGTGATGAGATAATACAATCATCAAAGGACAAGGGTTGTGGTATAGCTCATAAAGATGAGTCACAAACTAGTATAACCAATGGAAAGTTGTTGTAACTGTTTCTAATCAGTTAAGAGTAGTTAGATATAATCTATACTATTATATTAAGTGAAACCCTTTTTTGGTGTCTTAAAGCTTTTGCCATGTGGCATTTATATAATAAATAAATAAATAAAATAATCTACAATAACTTATCACTCAACCACATTCTCTAAATAACTACTCTACAATAACTTCTCTTCTCCAATAACTTACTTTTATCATTTTTCTTTTTTCTTTTTTTCCTTCTTTCTGTCTTTCTACAATGGTTTTCTCTCTTAAAGAAAGTACAAAATTGTTTGATACAATTATGACAAAGAAAGTACAAACTAATAAAAATTTATCTTTTTTTTTTTTTTATGGTAAGTGATCTACGAGTTTTCAAATTTTATATTATCAATGATTGAAACTTTTGTTTATTTGTTTTGTTTTTGGTATAAATTTTGTTCTTTTTTTCTTCCTCTCTTTTACCATCATTACATGTTACATTTTTTTTTTTTAACATTTTGATTTTTCAAAGACGGAGATTGAGTATGTTGAAGATGCCCAAAGTGTAGACGTACAAGAGTTGGCCATTTGGTGAGTCATTATGCAGAATTTACATTCATAGAATTTGTATTCCTGTTATTTTTCCTAGGTTATTTTACACAAATTTATACAATTTTTTTTTTCTCTCCAAAAGTTGTCTTACAACTTATATGCATAATTCCAGTTCAAAACTTATATACATAATTTATTTATTTTTCTAGATTATTTTACAACTTCGTGTTGACTTTTCAAGTAGTTACCAATCAATATTTATTTTTATTTTTTTCTATGATTGAGTAAAAAAAAAGGTGTTTAGGATTTTTATAGTAGTATAGATAATATATATATATATATATATATTTGTTAGGTTTTTATTCTTGGTAATCCCGTTTGACAAAACTCCTTTCAGTTGTACTTGTTTTCGCACTTTTATTTTAGTGAGCCTATGAGTTTATTAGATGCGAATCCAACCCGAATAGTGCCTTGCAAAGAAGTTTGTGATGTTAATACTTTCAAGATTGCCACTTCGTTGATTATGACGGGAATCGAGCTGCCTGGTTAGCTCGCAGGGGTCCAGGGGGCAGTGCCCAGGCGGGGTCAAGGGGCAGCGCCTCCGAAGCAAAATGCAAAATTGCATTTGAAGTTGCATGTCCACCCTTGCTCGCTCAAACAAAGCGAAGGAGTTCTCACTCGAGTGAAGGCTGCGTCTGGCAAAAAACCTAAAAAGGATGAATGTACGCTCGAGCAAAGGCTATGTGGCTCGAGCGAAGCCACTTATCGAAAACACATGTTTTTGGTTCCTCGCTCGAGCGAGAGAAGCTTCGTTGGAGCGAGTTTCGCAGTCCTAGATTTCTATAAGTATTTGTTTTAGTACAAAACTAGGGTTACTCCTCCATATCTTCTTCTTGGTTATTAAGGTTTATATCTGGGGATATTTTGCTAGTTTTCTTTGATATTTAATTGAGTATTCAACTCATGGGTTAAGGAGAATACATCAAAGTTTTGTTTGTTCATTCTATATGAAAGAGAGAGTTGTTCTTTGGTGGATTCTGAAGAACTTGAGCCTGAAGCTTTGGTGGATTCTGGAGTGGCTCATTGTTAAGACAATTTCGAGGTGAAGACGGGGCTAGAAGAGACGCATAGGAGTTGGTTCAATTTAGGCGTGGATTTGCTAGGTAATTGAGAGTATACCTGTGTAATTCCTTTATGTCTTTTTAGTGGATTGTTTTGTGGCTTTTGCCCGTGGCTTTTTTTTATCACAATTGGAGGTGTCCAATTGTGGTTTTCAATAAAATCATTGTGTCGATTTGTCTTGATTGTTTGATTGGAATTGTTGTTTACTGCTTAAAATTGATATATAATCACAAATCAACATATAGGGGATTTCTAGATTTTTCAATATTTAATTTTAATATCCACCAATAGTTCATATAAAAAATTGAGTTAATCAACCAAACTACTGTGAAATAATGAACCAGCTCTATCCAGCTCTATCACTACAACAATTGCATTAAACCCATCAGACAATTAACTCAACGTCCATGACAACTAGATAAACAATGACCCATATTTATGGGACAAAGAAATTCAAGAAATAAATATACAATATGTATTTTGTTTGTTTGTATAAATTTTGTAATCCTTTAATAGTTTTTTATTTCTCCTTTATGTTGCAAAAATAAAATAAACTAAAAAACTCCATTTTCATTTTCTTCATTACGTTGATTAAAAAAATACAAAAAAATAAAATTAACTGTATAGATTTTGTGTATATATTATCTTTGTGAGTATATTTTTATTTTCTTTGTTTATAGATTTTGTGCACACATATATTAGATGCTTTACAGATAGTATAGATAGATGCCAATTTTACAATACAAACTTGAATTTAAATTATATAGGTTATCATTCTAAATATAAATTTATTTTTTTTATATAAATTTTATTGTATACATTTTAAATATATATATATTATGACTTTGTATTCTTCAGAAGAAAAGCTCTTTGTTTATTTTTGTATATTGATTTAACAAGTTAATAGAGAAGCCAGAAAAAGAAAACAAAAAAAAGAAGAAAAGAAGGTTTTACTCATTGTTTGTTCAATTTTTTTAATTTTTTTTTTTAAAGTTAGGAAAACTATTTTTGAATTTCTAAATTGTTTCTAAAAAGTAGTATTCCAAACTTTTCAACAAAAAAAAAATTTGCACACAAAAAAAAAATAAAAATGAGGACGTTCTTAAACATTTTTTGAAACACAAATAATAACAATAATAATAATAATAATAACAAACAAAAAAAATCTCTTAATTCTTGGATGAATGAGAATTGTATGTTAAAAATATATTCCAAAAGTTAATTTATTTTAGAAAAAAGAATGAGAAAGAAATAGATATTCAGAATAATTTTAAATGCCAATATATTCCAAAAGTTTCATTATATTATCAAGTTCCTTAGGAAAAAAATTTGACTATTATTTTACTTCGTTTATATCAAAAAAAATTCAATGTAATTTTTTATATTGCTTTGGGTATATCAAACCTATTTAACTATAAATATTCTAAGAATCTTGGATTTATAACTTTTAAAAAGAATTCTATTTTTTTAAGAATTACTAATTTATTTTGTTTATATCAAAATTGTAAGTGTTCACTATTTTTTTTTAATAAGTTTGTAATGTATAATTATTTTTTTTTAAAATAATGTTTTTTAAATTTGCACACACATCGTATGTGCCCCACTGCTAGTATAGATATAGAAGAGGCACTGTACTGGGTTCTCCTGAAATAATAATGAAGAAATATTTTTCTCATCTCTTTCAATAAGTCTTCATGGTATCAGGGCAATATCTCCAACGAGTATAGCTTCTAAGGTCCTTCAATAGCGCTTTCTTCTTCGTCCTCCACTCTTCCTGCAAATCTTACTCTCCTTATTTCCAATCTAAATTCTTTTGTCACAGTCAAATTAGACACAACAAATTAGATAGTGTGAAAGAATCAACTTCTCAATATACTGAGAGCAACAAATCTGATTGACCATGTCAATGGATCATCTGTATGTCCTGAATCAACAGTTTGAGATTTATCTGGAAAAGAAGTAGCAAATCCAGATTTCTTGGCTTGGAAACAAATTGATTCTCACTTGTTGAGTTGCATAACAACAACTCTAACTCTGTCTGTGTTCTCATTTGTTCTCCAATGTTCAACCTGCTATGATGTGTGGTCTCAACTCACTAAACGATTTACTTCTCTTTTGAGATCTCACATTCATCATCTCAAGAACAAACTCAACACTATCTTGAAGAAATCATCTTCAATGAATGAGTATTTGCTTCATATCAAGAATATTGCAGATCAAATGGTTCTTGCATCTTCTTCAATTGATGAAGGAGATGTAGTTCTGGTTACTTTGAATGGGCTAAGATCAAAGTACAATGCTTTGAAGACTACTGTTCGTGCAAGATCTGAACCAATTTCTATGTCTGATCTTTCATCCTTACTATTTTCTGAGGCATTACATGTTGAATCAGATTTTCATTCTTCTTCCTCATCAGATCTTATTATTGTCTACACAGTCACAAGAGATCAGAGTTCTTCTAAGTCTCAATCTCCATCCAATTCCAATTTTCATGGATAAAAATCTCAAAACTATCGAGGAGGATCTTCTACTAGAGGTGGTAGATAATTTTCTCGAGGAAGTTCTCATCGACAAGATGGAGGAGCAAGATCTTTCTCTGAATCTGGAGCAAGATCATTCTCTCAGCCCCAATCTTCAACTATTCCAGATTTGTGGCAAACCAAATTACATAGCATTGAAGTGTTAGCATAGAATGGTTTCCTTCTATCAAGATTCTCAAGCTTCTTCTTCCTTCAAAACTACATTTGTTGCTTCTACAGCCTCATCTTCTCCGCCTGCCAACTAATATGTTGACTTTGCTGCAACAAATCATGTTACTCCTGATCTTCACCAAATGTAACACTTTCAGCCATAGTATGGGTCTGATCAGGTAACTATTGGGAATAGTAATACCATTCCTATTCATCATACCAGCCAAGGTATCCTGCCTACTACTTCCTTTCCATTTAAATTGAATCACATTCTTCATGTTCCCTCTATTTCTTCAAATCTTCTCTTTGTTCGTCAGTTGACATCAAATAATAATTGTATCATTACTTTTGATGCCAACTCATTTGTGATTCAAGACAAGAATGCACAACTCCTCTGTTTAAAGGGATTCATAAAAATGGCTTGTATCAGTTGCCATCATCACTTCATTCCCAATCTCAACAGCCTTCCATTCATGTTGCTTATTTTGCTACATCACCTGTTTCTACTAGCCTCTAGCGTAATCGACTAGGCCTTCATTCTTCATAGAAGTTGCAAGTTGTTCTCAAACAATTTCATTTACCTGTTTCTTCACAATGTAATAAAGATCTATGTACACATTGTGCTGTTGCTAAGAGTCATTGACTCCCTTTCACTTTGTCCAATTCCATAGTTAATAAACCACTGTCCCTTATCCATAGTGATGTTTGGGGCCATTTTGCTTCCTCCACTTCTTCTTTTAAATATTATGTGTTGTTTGTGGATGAGTTCAACAAATTTACTTGGGTCTATCCTTTGTGTTATAAAAGTGACATGTTTTCTAAATTTCAAGAATTCAAAGTGTCTGTTAAAACTCAATTTGAGACTAGTCTTAAGGTTTTTCGCACTGATGGTAGAATTTACTAGCAATCAATTTGAATCTTTTCTTAAACAAAAAGGCATTGTTCATCAACTCTCCTGTCCTCACACTCCTCAAAATGGGGTTGCCGAAAGAAAGCATATGCACTTAATCGCCACTACTCTTCTTCATCAATCTACTCTTCCTTTGTCATTTTGGTTTGATGCTTTAGCTACCTCTGTATTTCTTGTCTACAGGTTGCCTAGTTCCAAGTTGTAGAATAGAACTCCTTTTGAACTGTTGTTCCATCACTCTCCTGATTTTGGGTTTCTCAAGAGTTTTGGGTATAGGTGCTTTCCTTGGCTTAAGCCTTATGTTTCTCATAAGTTGCAACCTCGTACTCTACCTTGTGTTTTTATTGGGTATCACCCTTCTATGAAGGGATATAGGTGCCTCGATCCTCTCATAGGTAAAGTATTTTTGTCTCGACATGTTGTCTTTGATGAAATTTTGTTTCCTTTGGCTTTACAATCTCCTCTTCCTCTATCATCTATACCAACTCTGTCCCAGATTGATTCTTTCTTTTGGCCTCCTACATCTTCTTCTCTTGGTTCACCCTCAATACCTGGTGTCTCTACCTCTGTGTCTTTTGTTTCTTGGTCTACAGTGTCTTCTCCAGCTCCCCCAACAGTGCCTATATCTGCTCCTAGGTCTACTGTTGCTCCTACTCTACCTCATAGGTCTACTATGACTATCACGACCCCATTCCGCCCCTAGTAGAATGGTGTCGTGATGGCCAGTAATCCAAGATTACCAAAGGCCAACTTCCAAAGATTCACACACAATCAAAGTATACATATGGGGCTTTCATGTGCGGAAGCAATAAATTTAAATCTAAGTAGTCCATAAAAGCTGTGCATAGATCAAATGAAATGTCATACACCTTAACATGGTTTTACAACTTGAACACAAATGAATTAAACTTAAACATTACATCTTGATCAAAAGGCTTCTCAAGCCGAGATATACAAAAGACATAAATTACTAACTAAGAAGCATAATCTTCAGGATGACACAAAACATGAATCCAAACATCTTGCACATAACATCTTAAGTGTCACCGCCTTCTGGCTCGTCACCTACTTCTGGCTCGTCACCTACATATATATACAGAGAGGGTGAGCTTGGATACTCAATGAATGATATGATTAATAAAGGTTTGAATGAATGATATCCCAAGTCTTTATCAAAACGATACATAACATAACTTGTAACAAAACATGGGATGAATCAAGTTCATCAATCAAAGTCTTTCAAAGCTTCTTGGGATGTTTAATAACATCTACATAATACAAAGGATGACATTGCTGATGAAACAAAGGAATAACCGACCCGGAATCAGTTAGACAAACCCATCCATACAAGACCGTCGGTGGTACCATCCATACATGACCGTCGATGGCAGAGATATCTCAACAAAGGTGCTACTTAGGCTTAACGTCCCCTAGCACGAAAGGACCTTCCAAGAATGTCATCAAAACAAACATAATACTTGATACAAAAACTAGTGGATAATCATTCATGCTTAATCAAATGCTTTTCCAAAACAAAGCAAAGCAAAGCTTTATCAAAACATTATAACATAACTTTATTAAAAATACCACTCATATAGCTCTTCGGGTGTAGGGATTAAGGCAAGGATCCAAGACCTACAAATACATGGCAAAGTCTATTGAATGCATTTCAAGAAGACAAGAAAGAATGCTCAAAGATGGCTATGCAATGCATTCTCAAAACAAACTTTACATGAGTGCAAATGATCCCAGCATTTCTTTCCAAAACCAAGTCAAGACAAAGCAAAACATATGTTGGGAGTTAAAACACTATTTTTCTTCTAGAGAAAACATGCTGGGTACCAACCAGGTCTTGGAATGGATGCCTGAGAGATGATCTAGGCCAAAATGGCCTAGCTAGGTGGACTCAGGAGGTCTTGGACGAGGGCCCATACCTCTTGGCCGAGGTGTGGTCTCCTAGGCCTAGGTATGCATGCGAGATAGACTAAGGTGCAAGTGATCATGCAAAATAGGCTAATGTGAGATATGATGCTTGGCCTAGGTGTGAGATCTAGGCAAGAGTGGGTCTCAGTGACCACACTTAGGCAAATGAAGTCTGGAAATCTGGGTTTTCTCTTGAAGAACATGAAGAACATAAACATGAAGAACATGAATGCTAAAATCATAACTTTTATTCCAAAATCTGAGATTTCATGAGATGAGTTCAAAAACATGGACCTGGGTACCCGTACTTGGAAATTTCATGAAAACAAACACAAAAACATGGATCTTGATACAAACTTTCGAATCAAAACATGGTTTTTCTTCAAGAACACATGAACATCACTTTCTCCTTCTAAAACAAACTTTAAATCGATGTATGGCTCATGAATCATGCTAGATCATGCAAAGTGATCAAATTAACATAAAGAACAACAAGAGTAGATCAAGAATCTAACCTCAAAACACGGATCTAACGGTTCAAGGTGTGAAGATCAAGCTTGGAATCTAGTTCTCTCACTCTAAGAACTTCTTTCTCTTTCCTAGAGCTTCTCTATCTTCTAGGGCAAAGATATAGCAAATGATATGTTTTCTCTACTGCTAGCTGACTTAACCCTCTACTGGGAAACGTGGCAACATCTGGTTGGATCTCCTCAAAAAGGTACCAGAATGACAAGACAAGAGTATGACAGAGTGTGTATAACAAGTAAGGTGGCATGGGCACTCTGACAAGGCAATGATTTCAGACTAGGACATAGGCTTCAGCAAGTAAGGTCTCACTGATCTCGACCAGAAAGGATAACACTTGGCCTAGCTGTGCCACACCTTGGCCTGGATGTGCCACACCTCGGTCTAGGTCATACCAGTCCCGGAACAAAATCGCTAAGTGCAGGGATCAAAGATGTTGGATGCCTAGGTGATAACATCTCGGCCTAGATGATGACATCTCGGCCAATATGCCTAGGTGACGGTAGAGGTCAACCAAGGTGGTTCCAAGATGGTCCTAGGTGTAAGAGGTTCAAGGGTGACCTAGACCTGGGGCACCAAGCAAGGAACAAAGCATGCATATAGCACTTAGGCAAAACACATAAGCACAAAACAAGACAGGGACCTTTACTTAGGCAAAACAAATCAAAGTCTACAAATGCAAGCTTGAGAAGACAAAATCATGCAAATGCACATGAACGTGGGTAAGACAAGGATGAGGGTTATTACAGTGGCTCCTACTCTACCTACTGTGTCTATCTCGACTGCTCCCGTTGCTGCTATATCTCCATCTATTTTTCCTGATGCCCCTGCTACTGCTGCAAAGTCTGTACCTCCTACTCCTGTCAATTCCCTAGCAGTTGACTTCACCTCTTTTGCTTTGCCTTCTACTTCTCCATCCTTTCTTCCTTCTTATTCTGTTTTGAATCATCATCATATGCTCACTCGATCTAAAACTTCCACCTCTTCTTACGCTCTCATTTCTTCTTCTACTTTGGATTCTACTCTCCATGAACCTAATACCTTTTCTGATGCCATTAATATTCCTATGTGGGCTGCTACTATGCATGAAGAGATTCAAGTTTTACATAAGCAAAAGACATGGGTTTTGGTACCTCTTCCTACCAATAAGCAAGCTATTGGTTGTAAATGAGTTTTCAAGCTTAAACGGAATTCTGATGGTTATGTTGCTCATCATAAAGCTCAATTGGTTACCAAGGGATATCTTCAGGAAGAGGGCCTTGATTATCATTAGACATTTAGTCTCATGGCTAAACAACCCACCATCCGAGTTTTTCTCAGTGTTGCTCTTCACTTTAATTGGAAAATTAAGCAGTTAGATATATCCAATGCTTTTCTTCATGGTATTCTTGATAAAGAGGTTTTTATGACACAACCTCCAGGTTTTGAGCATTTTGCTCATCTCACTCATGTATGCAAATTGGTGAAGGCTTTGTATGGCCCTAAATAGGTTCCTCGCGCCTATTATTCTACATTTTCCACCTTCCTTCTCTCCTCTGGCTTTGTTAATAGTCTGTGTGATTCTTCTCTTTTCAATCATCACACGGCTTCTTCTATTACTCTCTTACTAGTCTATGTCACTGATAATCTTATTGTTGGGAATGACACTACTCAAATTTCCTCTCTTATTTAGCACATGCATTCTGCTTTCTCTATGAAAGAATTGGGCAATATTTCTTATTTTCTTGGTATCTTTGTGATTCGTACTCCTAAGGGTCTCTTTCTTTCTCAACAAAAATATGCTTCTAAAATGCTTGCCGAAGCTGGCATGACAAATTGCAAGCCTTACCCATCCCCTATGTGTACTAAGCCCTCTTCTCTCGATGATCCATTGGTTCCTTTTGCTTAACCCTCTCTAATACCCATCATTTGTCCCAATAACTGTCTAAAATGACTTATTGCCACTTTCTCAAAATAAAACCAGTAAGTCTTAAACCATTTGAGGGTGAACCGGGCTTCAAAATTTTGCATCAACTGACTATTAATGGCCTTCATGGTGAGTATATAATTAGATATTGGGTAAATTACACTTTGCTTCTTTTATTATTTTCTCATTTTTGTCCTTTCATGTTTTAATTTTTTTTAATCTATTACTCTAAAAGCTAACTTATATCCAAAATTAGTCATAAATAATCATTGATAGTCATGTGTCATAAAAAAATATATTTTATTATATATAACTCACACTTCTTATACAAACTTAAATCCTGATATAATAATATATATTTTTATATCATGTGATAGCTAACGCAATATTTTTTGTCTAACTTTGAACAGAAATTAAGTTTAGGAGTTAAAAAAAAAAATTTAAAAAAATGAATATAAAGGGCCAAAGTAGAAAGGAAAAAAAAACATGTCAACAACCAAAAAGAGAAAAATGTCTAAACATAAAGAGTGAAAAGTATAATTTACTCTTAAATATTTTAATAATTGTTGCTATTTGAAGAGCTTTTAGCTTACAAAATTGAAATAAAAAATTCAAAAACTCAAAAATTTTCCGAATACCAAAATAATGAAATAAATAAATAAATTTTAATATAAGAGTGTTATAATAGAATAACTTAATTGATAGGATAAATTACATTGATAATCTCATGGTTTTATGAAAAATATAATAAGCCACACAAGTGTGACATAATTACTAACTTTTTTTTTTAATAAGACTAAAGTGACTAGAATTAATATAAATGAGTGTAGATACAAGGATAATCAATGATCAAATATATATTTCAATATAAAAGATATGATAACATTATTTTTCTACTTTATACAATAATCGATTAACTTATAAAAATGGAACAAAATGTTATGTGAATTAAAATCTTAAAGAAGTATAGTGTAATAATTATTCCAAACTTGTGGAGTTTTATATATTTTTCTCAAATTTTAATGGAGGTTAGTGTAATTTACCCTAATTTCTAGCCTTGCTTCAAGATAAACATGAGTTGGCATGCTTCATACCAGAGAAAGAAAAAGATATGCAATTTCATTCATTGATGGCAATTGCTTAAAAGCCTTTTTCATTCCAAAGTGGAACATCATTCCACAGGAACTGATCTATTCATGTTAGTGTGTTTGGTCCCTGTTTTCTCTCTCTAGCTATCAATTACTATTTCTGCAATTTTCTTTATTGATGATTTATCCTCTGTTTATTTAGGCGCAAAATATTTTCTAATAAAAAACATTTTCTACGGAAAAAAAAATTAAACAAAAATATTTTCTCTAGTTTTTCTATGTTTAGTGGTGGTGGTAGTGGTGGTGGTGGTGGAACGAATGTGGTGGTGGTGGTGGTGGTGATGGAACGAAGGTGGAGGTGGAGGTGGAGGTAGAGGTAGTGGCATGGTATAGCCATGGTGATAGTGGTAGTGTGGTGACATTGGTAAGACTATTGTTTTTGCGAAAAATATTTTCTTAAAAATAACTTTTTCTATGTTTCAAAAAATATTTTCGATTATGACCTTAAAACTAATATGCTAGTGTTTGGGTTAGTGGTGGTGCTGGTTTTGGGTGATGGTGTTGGTAGTAGTGGTAGGGGGTGGGGTGCAGTGCAGTGGGGTGGAGTGATTGCGGTGGTGGTGAGGTGGAGGCAATGGTGGCAGTAATAAGACTTCAGTGTGAATAAGGTGCAGGCAATGGTGGCAGTGGTAAGACTTCAGTGTGAATAACACATTTTATCTTACAAAATCGAAAAATATTTTACTCCCAAATAAGCTTATTTTTCATTGACTATGAAAAACGTCTTCCATCATACCAAATGCCAGAAAATACATGTGTATTCAAAATTTTATCCAAAAAAATTAAGTGTGCGCCATATTCATCTAAACCACTTAACTTTTTCGAATAAAATTTTGAATAATATCTACTTCATGCAGTACAAGGAAATAAAATCTCTTAAGACGAGAATTCTACTATATAAGAAGTAGATCTAAATCACATGTCCATTTTCTAATTAAATTTCTGATCAAATTTTCTGAGTTACCTAATATTGCTGAAAATTATATCACATAAGCACATTATCATAGCTGACTACACTTTCTGTTCTCTCTTGCATTGCAGGTGTTCCTGTGAAATTGGCAAAAAATGCTAACCATCACAGTAGAGGGGACATTGAGAATCCTGTGAACTGCATCACTTCTGGTGTAGTTGAAGGTAATTCCACTCTAGACTATAATATACCTTACATTAATACTTCACTATTCTACAATGAATATCCTAATCAACTTTAGTTTTGTTATTGGAAAACTAGTTGGGGAATATCATACACTCAATATCCCCACCCTTTCATCCTTGGATCTCTCCAAAATTGTAGTAGATGTGGGATGTATTATTTTTAGGTTCATCCTATGGTACACACTCCAAACATCTTATTTTTGGAATATGTTCATATAAAAGTTACAATAATTGATGGTATTGATACCATAAATATCATAAATAAATCACTTTCAATCATAACTAAAACAAACATAATACATCGTAACCAAATATCACTTGAGACATAATCAAAAACATCTTCGGTCATAACTAAAATAATAATCACAATAGAGCATAACCCAAGACCTCTTTAGGCCTCGTTTGGGAACAGGCTAATTTAGTAATTTTTTGGCTAATTGGCTAAAAAGGTAGGTAAAAAAAACTTGTATGTTTGGGATGACTTTTTGGCTAATTACGAAAAGTTGTGCAAAAAGTAGAGAGAAAAGAGAATCTTTGACTTTTTGGTATGGGTTGTTGGCTTTTTGGCTAAAAAGGTAACTTTTTGGCTAATTGACTAATTTAGCCAGTCCCCAAACGGTATTAAAACAAACACTACTTAAAAGCATAATCAAACATTCTTTTTATTAGTTTTGTAACTTCTATTGTAATTGATACCTACAACTTACAAAACCAATAAAAAGATAGCTTATAAAAGAAAACAATGCCAACAATTAAAAATAATAACGATGCCACTTTGACATCAATGTCCAAAAATATGTTATATGCAAAATCAACTGGAACAACTACTTTGTAAAACCATGACATCGATCTGACATAGTACCTCAACCTTATCTATTTTAACTATCAGCCTAAGAAATATTGGTCAATTGGAGTCACCTACCATCACCCACTCCACAATTCGCTCATCACATAATCCACATACACATGCACTAACATACATCACAAGAAGAAAAAATGTGTTTTTGTCCTTTTTCATTTCTGATTTTGAATGGTTTAGTATTGTTGTGCAGTGAAGAAAAGAGTGCATTCGATGTTTTGGGAAGTCATTCAAAAATTTGGTGAGTGGGAAAATACTATTTTATGTTCATGCTAGACTAGTATCATTATTATCACATCCCTAATAGTCAGTTTTAATTACAGTGCCATGTATCAAGCACACCAGAGAGAAAAAATGACACACAATCAAGCACAGGAGCTTATCAAATTCCTTTGCAATGAAATTGCAAAATCAAATTACTCAAACGCAGGCAAGATATTTCCGCTACCATTAGTCCAAGCAACATCTGTTGGGATTCATGAAATCATTGAAGCAATTTTAAGGTCATACGCTGATGCAATTTCTCTTCAAAACCAGAAGAAGCAATCCATATTCCATCAAGCAATTGTGTACCATCGTGAAAAAGTGTTCAACCTCATATGTCAAGTGGAGTCTAGAACTATATTTTTATCACAATTGGACAAATCAAAGAACAATGCTCTACATTTGGCTGGATATATGGCACCTCAGCAGCAACTCTATCAACTCTACAAATGCAACGAGAATTGCATTGGTTTAAGGTAATCTTTCCGGACTCCACAGGAGACTAATATTTACTAATAAATAAAATAATTACCAATTTAATTTCAGTAATGCCTATATAAACAAAAGATCATTGCCACATTATTTTAATATTATATTCATGTAGTATAGTAACTTTGTTTTCTCATTTCCAAGCCACCTGGTTTAATTCATACAGGAACTGGAAAAACGAGTAGTGCCTCGAAACAAAGAAGAGAGGAATGATAAGGAAAT
Source organism: Camellia lanceoleosa (assembly GCA_025200525.1). Classification (NCBI taxonomy): domain Eukaryota; kingdom Viridiplantae; phylum Streptophyta; class Magnoliopsida; order Ericales; family Theaceae; genus Camellia; species Camellia lanceoleosa. The sequence continues at coordinate 2,991,329 of CM045766.1, read as the reverse complement.
GACACCTGCAGAAGTATTTACTGATACACACAAAGATTTGGTAAAAGAAGGAGGCGTGGGATGAAAGACACACTAATGCATGCACAATTGTGGCGCTCTCATTGCCCTGTGGTGTTTGCATTTGCAATTCTGATGCAATTGAGCGATGACGACAATCCATTTTTTTACAAACGAGCATGCTTCATAATCTTTGGCATATCTGATGCATTTGCTCTTTTCTCATCCGTTACTTCTATTTTGTTGTTCATGTCTGTACGAGCATGAAATAATATTCTCGTATAATCCTGTTGAACAAGTTTGTGCTTCCTCCAAACGTCGTCGCTTTACTCCCTGAAAACACAAACGTGAGCTAGCTAGCAGGTGTGTGCCGGATACCTCTCCGATGCCTAAGTCAGCAAAATACACAAATAGACAAAAGCTCTATGTATTCGCGAATCAATGTTGCAATACCTGTACATAGGTCCTGTTATGAGCTTTTATAGATTCTGTGTGGCACAATCCTAGTAGGACTCTTACTCCCCAATGTAGAGTCCTTCTAGGAATCACATTTGTAAGAGATAATGCTTATCCCTTATCACCCTTATCACTGCTTTAACCAAGTGAAATGGTTTTAGCCCGGTAGTATGACAAAACGACCGAGCTAATATTTCCATGCTAAAGCCGTAGATTCGGCCGAGCTTCACTTAGCTCGGTTCCTCTCTTTAGCTTCCTACACCTCGGTTCCTTCCTTTTGGCTTTCTGTACCTCGGTTCGGCATACTTCAACTGGGCTATGAGTTATTTAAGACCGAGCTAACTAGGCCCAATGGCGAAGCCTACTCCATTTTACCCACAGCTTGGCTCGTCTGCACCCGGTCCTAGCTCGGCCCAGATTTATGCTTTTTACCCTTTCAATTGCCCCTTAATGCCATCTGCAACACATGATTCGGATTACTCTTCTTTAGCCGAGCTAAAAATACTTAAGCCAACCGAGCACACCTTCTACCAGGCTTCTGATTAGTCTGGTTCATAAATGTCCTTTCACTCTGTACATCTAAATTGTTTCCTATTCGTGTGGACACGTGGCTGGCTCCCACTGGTCAAGTACAACTGTCGCCGCCACCCACATACTCTGAAAATTTTGAACAGTCCCACCCATTTTATGCGTTTTATACAAAAGACTCCATATTTTGAATCAAAACACTCCTATTCATCTTCTCTCTTGTGCCCTCTTGAGTTTCTACCTTCTCGATCACAGCATCTGTAAGCTTGTGTTTTTTGGCTAACATCCTTGCTGTTCTAGCCTCCGTCCTTCCATTTCGAAGTTGTAAGTAGCTTAATCCCTGCTTTTTCCTTTGTTTTACTCTATGAATATACGTAGTATAGAAATACAAACACATGTTTTCCAAACACACTTTTGTAGTTTTAGCATAAATCTCCAAAAACCACCTTCCTAGACTTTTTCCTCACACTTTAGCTGGATGTCATAATCAATCTGTTATGAAATCTCTTTGATCCAAAACTACACCACGACCAAAATGGGGACTTGTTTGTATTAGACGAGCACACAACCGAACTAGAAAACTCCCCCAATAACCGAACTAAAACTTTCACGCCTCCCGTCACAACCGGTCTAAGAACCTTCCTTTTCATTTAGCCGAGCTAAAGACTTCTGCTCCAACCAAACCAAGAACGGCTCACATCTCACATAACCGAACTAGGCTTATTTTTCCTTTGCCTTTGTACTTAGCAGTCTAACGATGCGGGCTTACCACCTTCCATCTCTACTTTGCGACTTTGACTAGGTTGGCGAGCACGCCTTGCACCTGCCCTAGGCGCTTTTGCTCAACCGAGCCAACCAAAGCCCTAGTCACGCCAAGCTAGGCTTAATTTATTTTCATCTTGGTCATGGGTAAATACCGATTTCTAGTAGACTCTCCTGGGGCCATGGCCGAGTTCCGAAAGGATTACCAAATTTCAGACGACGTCCATCTTTCCCTAGCCGAACTAGATACCACACCCTGGGGAAAACAAGGCATCGTTCCATTTACCGTAATATCCATTGTTGAAGCCGGTCTCCGATTCCCAGTCCAGCCACTCCTTTGTGAATTCCTTAGGCAAACAAGACTCTGCTCCACTCAGCTCTCCACAAACTCATATAGAATAATAAATGGCATCGCCGAGCTAAATCACCGAATTGGCCTCAACCTCTGTTTAGCCAAGCTATTTCATCAATACTCACTTCGCCAAAATGAAGGCAATTTGGGTATATTATTTAAGAATAAGAAGGCGCCGAGAAAATAATTAAAAACACCGAACAAAGACATAAGCAGCGATGACTTTTACGGGTTTACGTAATTTTGAAGACCAGGAAGCCCTAATATCAGGATATGAAATTAACTGGAATAAAGAAGTAGCCAGTATGAATACCTCGGCTTAACTTTGTGTGTTCTTTACTCTTACTATTTATAAGTTTTACACCGCGCTAACCGTTGCATTTTTCTTTATGCAGACTTGAACCAACTAAAGTTGCAGTACCAATACCCCAATTTAGACGCAATCCGCTCCGCGCTTCGATACCGCGATCGAGGTTGGGCTGAGCTACTCAATTTTGAACCAACATACAGATACAGAAGTATGAGGAAGACCAGGGCAACCAACTTTCTCCTTGAACAATCCCTTGAACCAGATCCCACCCTTCCTCAAATTAGGCTGATCCCACTAACAGAGGAACAAGAAATGGCTAAGAAGAGAGCAGTCAGAGCACTTATCACCGAAACAACGGCCCCAACTGTGGGGGATAAAACCGAGGTACGACAGGCTGGCCAAACACATGAGGCATGGTAGCTCACGCCAATAGCCGAACTGGTCATCTCGGCCAAATAAGTGTGTTCGTACCTCCTCGACCGAGCCACGTCTTATTGATGAAGACTACACCGTACTTCTAGAGACCACACGACCGAGCCCAGAACCAGTGCATTCTGACCGAGCTTGCCCTTCAGAGTGGGCACCAAGAGTGACCTATAAGAATCGAGCCATAACAAACACAGATTTAGTGGTCGCTGAAAAAGACCACTCGCTCACCTTCAACCTCACTAAGAGCGTATGCTTGCCAGCCGACATGGAGCATCATGATCATCTGACCGAGCTGAAGGCCATTCGCTCGGCCACAAAGTCGATGGTGATGGTGAGTTTCTCTTCTTGTCTTTCAAATTTGTACATCTGTTTGCGCGGTTTTAACCATAATTGCTATCTCTCCTTTTGCAGGCCATGCAGAAGAATCATGTCACTCACAAGCGCATGTTGGAGTTGCGTAAGGCCACATGGCTGGCCGTGGCAGAGGCCAATGCTAAGACTACTGAGCTAGAAGAATCCAGGCAGAAAATGGCCAAGCCTGGATGTGAAGTTGCCCGGCTCACCAGGCTAGTTAACTCGGCTGAGGCAGATAACCAGAAGGCTTTAGCCGAGCGGAAAGACAAATATCTGTGCGAGCTAGCCAAGCTCAAAAAAAAGAAAGATGCTGAGATCGTCGAGCTAAAGAAGAGCACGGACGATGCGGAAGATCGCGCCAACAAGGAAAGGGAGGCCACCTACATCCTGCAGTGCGAAGCTGCCAAGGATATATTTTTCAAATGTGGATGGAAGGTAGCCGTGTCAAAGCTCGGTTATGGCCAAGAGACCGAGGTCTTTCAAAACCCTCCTCCCCACTATATTCCAAGCTTCATGGTGGAGTATGCCAATGCCATTCAGCAAAAATTTCTTCGAGTAGAAGAGGAAGAGGAGGCATCCCCAGAGCCCAACAACACCCCGGTTGTTACTAATGATCCTGGTCTCCAAACCGCTCAGTCAGCTCGGGTGGAGCCCTTGGTGCCCAGTACGGTTGAAGATATGACTGACCTTCCTGCTAAAACCGGCCTACGGAGTGATAAGACTCGAGTTGACCTAGACGCAAACCTGGATGATCTTTTTGCCTGACTTTGTATTTTTCTTCTTTTGATATCAATTTCTAAAAGCATTTTGTAACCGGGCTGAAGCCCCTCACTATAATGCAGTTTCCAATCTTGAATGAAATCTGCTGTTTTTTATCCATCTTTTTGTTAGGTTTATACCTGTATTTATTTTTCAACTCTGATTTTAATGAAACTTTTAACATTTTCTGGCCGAGATACTTATCTCAGTCTTGGAGCCTTGTAATCTGTTTGGTCATACCTGCCAAATCTCTTCAGCCTAGATCCTTATCTTGGCTGGACAGAACTCGAAGTTGGTTTTTCCAGCCAACCTCTCTTCAGCCCAGGTCCTTATCTCAGCTGAAGAGTACTCAAAGTTGGTTTTTCCAGCCAACCTCTCTTCAGCCTAGATCCTTATCTCGGCTAAAGAGTACTCAAAGTTGGTTATTCAAGCCAACCTCTCTTCAGCCTAGATCATTATCTCAGCTAAAAAGTACTCAAAGTTGGTTATTCCTACCAACCTTTCTTCAGCCTAGATCCTTATCTCGGCTGAAGAGTACCCAAAGTTGGTTATTCCAACCAACCTCTCTTCAGCCCAGATCCTTATCTCAGCTGAAGAGTACTCAAAGTTGGTTTTTCCAGCCAACCTCTCTTCAGCCTAGATCCTTATCTCAGCTGAAGAGTACCCAAAGTTGGTTTTTCCAGCCAACCTTTCTTCAGCCTAGATCCTTATCCTGGCTGAAGAGTACTCAAAGTTGGTTATTCCTGCCAACCTCTCTTCTGTTGCCCCTAGCTGGCAATGACTGAGAAAAACTTTTACAATAAAAAGACTTTATGCTGAAAAAGTAAACTACTTGTATTATTTTAAAAAATGAAAAACTACACTTATTCTAAAAAAAAGGCTAAAAATAAAATAACTTGAGATTGGCAGCATTCCATGGCCTAGGAACTGCCTTGTTGTCTCCATCTTCCAAGTGATATGCCCCTTTTCCTACTAAGCCAACCACTTTGTATGGTCCTTCCCAATTAGGCCCTAACTTGCCATCTCCAGGTACCAGAGTGTTTCCTATTACTTTGTGCAGCACCCAATCTCCAATCTTAAATTGCCTCGGATGGGCCGCCTTGTTATATTTTCTGGATAATTCTTGCTACTATGAGGTGATGTGAACCAGTGCTCTTTCTCTTCTCTCTTCCACTAGGTCAAGTTCCAAGGTTATGGCTTCTCCATTCAAGTCTGAGTCAAAATTTTCACTTCTAATGGTGGGGAGGCCTACTTCTCATGGGATTACCGCCTCCATGCCATAGGCCAAAGAAAAAAACATTTCACCAGTTGACCACCGAGGTGTGGTGCGGTAAGCCCATAGAACATGAGGAAGCTCCTCCATCCACTTCCCTTTTGCTTTCTCTAGCCTTTTCTTTAATCTATCTAAGACGACTTTGTTTAATGCTTCTACCTGGCCATTTGCTTGGGGGTATGCTGGTGTAGAGTTGTAGAATTCTATCTTGTATTCCTCACAAAAGCCTCTAAAGATTTTGCCATCGAACTGAGTGCCATTGTCAGATATTAGAGCCTTGGGTATGCGAGCAAGTGATGATATTCGCGGATGAACTTCTTCACATCTTTCTCCTTTATTCATGTGAGTGCTTCTGACTCCACCCACTTTGTGAAGTAGTCTGTTGTTGCAAGAAAGAACTTTCTATTACCGGGTGTTATTGGAAGTGGCCCTACTATGTCCAAGCCCCACATTGCAAAGGGCCATAGGCTAGTTAATGGTAGAAGCTCTCTGGCTAGCTGATGTATTTGGTGTGCGAACTTCTGACATTTCTCGCACTTCTTGACATACTTCTCTAAATCTGCTTGCATGTAAGGCCACCAATATCCTTGTGAAATTGCTCTGTAGGCCAATGATCTTCCCCCTTGGTGGCTTCCGCATACGCCTTCGTATATCTCGAACAAGAATGCATCGACCTTGTTAGGATGGACACATTTCAAGTAAGGTCCTATGAAGGATTTTTTGTATAACGCCAATGACGGAGAAAGCCAAAATCGCTGTGACTTTGCTCTGATCTTGTTGGCCTCTTTCTTCTCTTCAGGTAAGATGCTGTCTTTTAAGAATACAATAATGAGATCCATCTATGAAGGGCCTAGTTCAGCACAACATACCTCTATTACGTCGGGTTCTTCAATACTTGGTCTGGGTAAGAAGTCAATCAGTAATGGATGTGGGATAGATGTGTTTGCCATGGAGGCAAAACCTGCCAATTCGTCTCCCCTGTTGTTTTCATCTCGGTCGATCTGCTCTATTCGCACTACTTTGAACTTCATGATCTCTTTTCTGACTAACTCTTGGTACTTAGCCATCCTCTCATCTTTTACCTCATAATCACCTAAAATCTGGTTTACTACCAGCTAGGAGTCACTGTAAACCATTAGCTCGATGGCCCTCATGAAGAGTGCTGATTTTAGGCCTGCTAGAAGTGTTTTGTACTCTGCCTCATTGTTTGATGCTGGGAAGCCAAGGTTGACTGCTTGTTCCACTATCAAGCCATCTGGTGAGATGAGGACTATGCCAAGTCCTGCACCGTGCCTATTGGATGCTCCATCCACGAAGAGCTTCCACATCTCTCCAACGAATAGCTTCCAGCAAGTGGAAGGGTCGAATGATGTCTTGGGGTCATGAGTGTTGCTGATGTTTTCTTCCAAGTCCATGCCTACTGTTGGGGTTTGCTCTTCACTATCTGACTGTACCAAGTTTTTACTTGTTGATGAGTCTTTTCTGGGTATAGGAAGTTCTGCCTCTTCCTCCCTTTCTTTAATCCGATAGGCCTTGGGATGTGGCTAGGCATCTTGTTTTGGGGGCTGCGCAATTCCTGTGGCACATTCCATCCCCTTTTCGGTTGTATCAGTTAAGTCAACTAGGCAGATGTGATAGCTTCCTGGTGTGAACTCAGCCACAAAGTCTGCCAGAGCTTGGGCTTTTATTGCGGTTCTAGGTTGAAACTTGATATCGAACTGTCCCAATTCCACCGCCCATTTCAAGATTCGTCCAAAAAAATCTACCCTCTCAAACAAAGCTTTTAAGGGAAAAGCTATCAGGACGATTATGGTGTGGGCATGGAAGTAATGTGATAACTTCCTTGAGGCCATCATCAAAGCTAAGGCCAGCTTTTCCAATGGTAGGTACCTGGTTTCTGCCCCGAGCAAGGTCTTGCTAACAAAAAAGATAGGCAGGTGTTGGATTCCTTCCGCTCTGACCGGCACTGCGCTGACTGCATGCTGTGAAACTACTAAGTACAAAAAGAGTTCTTCTCCAGGTACTGGGGTTACTAGCAATGGAGGAGAAGTCATGTAGTCTTTCAGGCTCTCTAGGGTGCGATCGCATTCTTCATCCCACTCAAATTTGGCCTTCAAAGCTTGGAAGAATGGTCGACATCTGTCTGATGACCGACTTATGATCCGGTTGAGTGCGGCAGCTAAGCCAGTGAGATGCTGTACCTCTTTTACTGTGTTGGGCCTCTCTAGATCCTGGATTGCTTTAATTTGAGAGGGGTCTGTTTCTATACCTCGATTGGTCACCAAGAAGCTTAGGAATTTGCCTGATCCTACGCCGAACGCACACTTAGATGCATTTAGACGCAACTTGTTCTTCTACAGTATTGGATATCCACCTGGGATAGTGTACTTCTCTGATGTCTCCTACCTCCAGCAAGTTTCCCACTCCCTCTGCCACTATCTCTGCGTGGTGGAGTGCTGATCTGGGAGTACGCTGTATAATTGGTCTAGCAGTCGGGTGGACATTTAGTTGTTGACAGATGAAGTTTGGGTTAATGCTAGGCATGTCATATGGTGTCCATGCAAACACTTCAATGTTAGAGGTAAAGAATTCTATGATCTCTATGCTCTCAGTGCTGGACAAGACGAGCCGAGCAAAAAGAACTTTTCTGGGTCCTTTTCATCTATCATTACCTCTCTGAAGTCTTCTCGCATACATTACTGCCTTGCCAACATCCACAAATAGTTCATTGCTCTCTGGCTCTTCTACCATCTGTACATATCCTTTTGTAGCCCGGCTACCATTTACTGTGATGAAGCACTATTTTGACATGATTTTGTCTCCCAAGACCTCTTCAATTACTCCGGCTTCGTTGGGGAACCGCAGTGCTTAATGGTAGGTTGACACTACCGATCGCATGGCGTGCAGCCATGTTCTTCCCAGGATTATGTTGTAAGTGGAAGGGACCTTCAATACCCAGAATTCCACTTGTTTAGTCATGGTCCCAGCTTTGACTGGGAGGATTATCTTGCCTACTGGCCATTCTGGCATTGAGTTATAGCCAATTAGGGGGGATGTTGCAGGGTCCAAGTCTTTGTCCTCTAGTTTCAGCTGTTTGAAGGTTTCATAATACATTATCTTGCACGAACTTCCTTGGTCAATCAGGATTCGCTTGATGTCGAAGTTCTTGAAGTGCAAAGTTACCACCAGTGCGTCATTGTGAAGGCAATGTAACCTTGTTAGGTCCTTGTCTGAGAAGGATATGACTTTCGTAGCCTTTGTTTTGCCCTTTTTGATGGCGAGTTGTGCACTTAGTACCTCCGTCAGGTGCTCTACCTTCTTTATCATCCCCCTGAGTTCACATACCCGCTCAGGTTCAATGATCCCATGAATAACATTGATTACGCCTTGGGGTGGTCTGTCCACCAGCATCCCGTTTGGCCCGTTGAGGTCTTGGGAGGCTGGCTGTGTTCCCCCTTTGTAGAGAAGTGGTTTGGAAATACTCTTCAGATCCTGGGAGACGCTAGTGATCCTCAGCTAGTCACCTGAAAAGATACAAACACTCCGGTTGAGGGTGCCGGAATTAGCACTCCGACAGACAAGTCAGTTCAGACACTCAAGATAGCTTTTTTACTAAGTTAAGTGAAGTGATTCTTACATACCTTTCTCAATCCATTGTTCCTGTATTTATACTAGTTCCTTTTGATCCTCGGGGCCAGGGCCTACTTTTCAAACCCTTGTCCTTTCTCTTATTCGGCTCTAAGGACCTACACTTATTCGGCACATATATTATTATATTTGACTTCCCATTCTCGTAGGATACAGCCGATTAATATCAGTCTTCTAAGGTACGCACCTTCTGATTTTGCCATTATTCGGCTCCCACAATTGCCCTCCGAACTCCCCATTGACGGTAGTTAATCGGCGTGTTTGGTCTTGAATTGGAAAAGTCAAAATAAGTCGGTGACCGCGTACCTAATCTGAGATGTCAGAATGTGCACACCTTTTCGGTCATCATTACACTTTCCCGCCTCATTCATGTGTCTCGCATTTATTGCGATTTGAAATTTCAGTCCTTTCAAGTGCACATTTCGTCAAGTATTCGAGACTCTTGGACCGCCAACGGGTGTCCCTTCTCTGACTCGCATTTTCTGCAACTCTTCTCCGTCTACCCTCGTCCCCCTTGCTCCTCGTAAGTCTTCTTCTCTTTTCTTTGCAATCCTACTTTCTGTTCGTTATTTTAATTTTGGCGAACCCTTGATTCCCTGCGAAAATGGTTAAACACTTGAAAGACCTCCTTTCTGAGGGTCGTGTTTCCAGATTCTGGCGACACTTTTCCATCCCCGACGATGTTCATCTATCTCTAGTGACGGACAATACTCTGGATATGGAGAGAGAGGATCGAAATTCAATCGTCTTTCCTCTCCTATCCATTGTAGAGAGCGGGGTCCACTTTCCCCTACATCCATTCCTTAGGGCTGTCCTCCACCATTGGGGTCTGATTCCTTCTCAGCCCAACGTGAACTTTTTTCAAATCGTAATTGGGATCGTAGAGTTGAACCGGCGCCTCAGAATCGATCTTGGCATTCCGGCCATTCGGCACTGCTATGCTTTAGCCAAATCTTCCGGTCAGCTTGGGCGGTATTTTCTTAGGGCCAAGGATACTCACCATCATTTGGTAACCATGCTTGCCAGTTCTGGTAAGCATGTGGATGACGTAATGGTCAATGTCCAAGGGAACTAGGAATTTGGCGAAGGCGAGGGTCGCCTAGACCCTATTCCCAGATGGAGGGGTGAACCAAGTTGCCGTGTGTCTCCTTGCGTTTATTTAACTTTTCTTTCACTTGGTCTTCTCTCCATGTCTAACCCTTTGTCTTTGCAGGCAGTAAATTGAAGAAGATTCTGGTTTCTACTGACGACATACTTGATACTTCGTCAAACGTCTGTAAGCAAGGGAGAGCGGCCCACATACTTCTTCTATACGAGCCTACTTATACTACTTTTTATTTGCAGACAACATTCCGATTCCATCCGGCGATCAACACCTTGCGGCTCTTATCTTCCCTAGCTTCAGGAGCCTTAGGCAAGTTGGTCTCAAAGCTTCTGATTCGGGGCAAGACGTGGAGCTGGTGGTAGAGGTAGTTGCTGAACCAGCCAGAGAGTTCGCTGAGGAGGCCGAAGAGGTTGACGAGGCCCTAAACTCGGCGTTTGAGGCAGCCAGAATTAGTCAGCCTACCTCGCCGTCCACTTCGGATCGGGCAAAGTTTTCTTCTAGAGATATTTTTGGAAGTTTGGGAGACCCACCCAGTGATTTTTTTGAAGGTATGGGTAGGGAAAACCTCACGCAGATGGCTCGAAAGAAAAATGCCGAGCGAATGGCCGCCCGTTCTGGACCTGCCTTGATTAAGTCTTTCGAACCCGTTATTGAAGAGCCGGCTCAGATTTTTGTGGCCAAAATGACGAAAGAGGTTGAACAACCGATCATTGAAGAACGGTTGATTCCGGAAAAGCAGGCAAGAAGCGTAGCACCGAGGGATGGACCAGTTCGGAAGATAGTGCTGCTGACAAAAGGCCTCGCTTAGAAGAGTCGGACGTGGTTGTTCCTTTCATTGTTTAGCCAAAGATCAGAGACACGCCGATTTCCTCTAACGCATCCATCATTATCAACCCAGCAGTAGCCTTGAGCCTGGCGGCTTCAGTCTCCCTACCGGCTGATAAGGCATCCTTTCATGTCGTGCTGGATTTGGTGGCCGTAGCCCTATCTACGCAGTCGGCCCTTCTGGTAGGTGAACTTGACTTGTTTTGATTTTGGTTGCCTATGGCATCTAACGATCCCAACTCATTTTGCAGACGGTCGGCAGGATCGCCGACTTGGGCTGTCGACTACACGATGCCCTTGAGAGGATTGACCGTTTGTAGTTTAGAAGTGGGCGATCAAAAGAGCAGGGCTGAGTTTGAGATGATGAGAGCCGCAATGGAGACTACACATGCCGAGGCCGAAGTAGAAAGGGCTCGGACTGCCAATCATCTCCATTCTGAGGCTAAAGATAGGGCGAACGCGAGCAAAGAGTCACTTAGGCTAGCCGAGGAGGCGCTTAACAAGGTGGAGACTGAGTTAGTAGAGTTAAAGGCGGCCAAGGAAAAGGCAGAATCTGAGGCTTCTACCGCATTCGAAGCAGGAGAAGGCGCCGCCTTCGAGGAATACGTAGATGAAGTTCCCAAGTTTAAGAATCGAGGATTCAAACATGGGTGGCTTAAGGCCCTTGATGCCGCTGGGGTTACATTGGCCTTGCCAATTCCTTATGAGCAGGTGGACGTTGAGCCACTTGAGTCTGACCCGGAGGATTGATCTGGGAGTCATTCGAATTTTATGAAATGCTTTCCCTTTTGATGTATGTTTTTGTTTTAAGGACTTTTGTTGGTTCCGAGTAGTTTTCATGTATAAATTGGTTATTGTCTGCGCTCAATTGTCGTTTCACTACTACTTATGCGCAGTTTGTGATTGGTGAAGAATTTTTGCCTTTCACTACTTTAGATAAAATGATTACTCTATTGAGCTTTCTACAATTGAATATCTTGGCAATATTGACTTATCATTCTTATGCCGAATAGTTCGTGGGTATTACGCTAGTGAACCAATTCATGGGCCGGCTGGGGCACTTAATCCAAATAGATTGATTAATCTGCCCTTGCCCCAGGCGGTGCGTGATCATTCGGGCGCCGAATGAGACGAACTCAGGAGCTTTGAAGTCGATTCATGGGCCGGCTGGAGCACTTGTGCCAAATATATTGATAAATCTATCTGCCCTTGCCCCGGGCGGTGCATGATCATTCGGGCGCCAGATGAGACAAACTCAGGAGCTTTGAAGTCGATTCATGGGCTGGCTGGAGCACTTGAGCCAAATATATAGATAAATCTATCTCGCCTTGCCCAGAGCGAAGGCATAATCATTCGGGCGCCAGATGAGACGAACTCAGGAGTTTTGAAGTTGATTCATGGGCCGACTAGGGCACTTAATCCAAATAGATTGATTAATCTGCCCTTGCCCCAGGCGCTGCATGATCATTCGGGCGCTGGATGAGACGAACTCAGGAGCTTTGAAGTCGATTCATGGGCGGTGCAAAGACTTGAGCCGAATATATTAATAAATCTATACGCCCTTGCCCGGTGCATGATCATTGAACCTTTGGATGAGACGAACTCAGGAGCTTTGAAGTCAATTTATGGGCCGGCTGGAGCCTTTGAGCCGAATATATTGATAAATCTATCTGCCCTTGCCCCAGGCGATACATGATCATTCGGGCACCGAATGAGACGAACTCAGGAGTTTTGAAGTCGGTTCATGGGCCGGCTAGAGCCCTTGAGCCGAATAGATTGATTAATCTGCCCTTGCCCCAGGCGGTGCATGATCATTCGGGCACCAGATGAGACGAACTCAGGAGTTTTCAAGTCGATTCATGGGCCGACTGGATCACTTGAACCGAATATATATTGATAAATTTATCTGCCCTTGCCCCAGGCGGGTCAATCCAGTTGACGTCGGGCGATTGAGGTTTTCACAATTAATGAGATTGCCTTGAGGGTGCTACCGCTGTAAAGGATAAATGATTAAAGGTATAATTTTTATGAGCACAGTAAACAACTGACTCCAGCTTTTGAAGGTATCGTGTGAATGTCGAACAGACTTTTCTTTAACAGCAGAGGGGAAGCGAGGACGCTAGCTGAGCTGGGTGGAGACATTAATCGAGGTGGTGACCCTTCGCGCACAGGGAGTAGGAGTTCCAAGGATCGAAAGAGGCGTCAGTCTCCTCGATGTCGAAGCAGGTCACCCAAGTGGGACAAGCAGTTGCAGGGCAGATCTCCTCAACCTCGAGTCGAGAGGGGATCTGACGCGAATCCGTGCCCATTAAGCTTTGCAGTATTTGTGGGGAATAGACCCATGACAGAGGCGGACTCGATCATTCGAGACCCAAATGTAGCGGTCAAGTTTGCTTGACAAATTTTTCCTCCTAAGGTTCAGCAATCGATGGTAGGTCGACAGGACTACGAAGTATTTCGTGAAGGCATTCATGGGGTGGTGAAGGGGCTTTACACTGCCTATGAAATCGGCATGCGGCTGCGCACTGCCCACCGAGAAATGGAGAAGAAGGAGGAACGTATTCGAAGTTTGGAGGCTCGCGTGGAGGCGGCTGAGCGCGAGTTAAGGAAGACCAAGGCAGCTCAGGCACAACCCGCCGGGCAAGGAAACCCAATCGTGAAAGAAAGGGTTACCAGTCAGCTCATCAGTACCGCGCTCGCCGATCGTGAGACGGCGAGTATGTTCACAATGGAGACCGCGAAGGGGAGGGCCTATGAAAAAGGTTTTCATGATGGCCGAAAAGTTGGAATCGAAAAGACCAAGGAGAAACTTGCCGAAGAAGTTTGCCGATGCGAAAATCGTGGATTTAGGCACGATTGGATCAAGGCATCTCAAGCTGCGGAAGCTCTCCGAGCGTCGGGCATTGATTCGGCATAACCGCTCTACCACAGTAAACATTTTCCATTTTTCGCTTTTGAAGTCGAGAAGAGTGAGGATGAGGGTGACGCCATATAAGTATACCTATTGTAACGTTGAAACGCAGATCACGTTCAAAACTATGTAATTTATTGTTTGTTTGATTGAATAAAAACGTTCTATTATAAATAGTTCATTGCAGTTCGTATTCGGCATGTACGTGTTTCGTTTTATTGTATACATGTTTTAATGAATGTATAAACGTTGATCGGTCCGAGTATCTATTAAGTGTCCAGTGATACGCCGGTTTATAGGCAGGGTCGACCGGTACGTGATAGCCGTTTATTCCTAAATGAGGCCATTGTAACTTGAGGAAGCCGAAAACCAGTGAGTAGAGTGGTTGCGGCAAATTTGACTCGACTCGGGGCCTAGATTTTTGGCTAGTGCATGTGCTTCAAAAAGTCGTTTGGATAACTAGGCCGTGGCGAATGTCAACCGACGTTTGTCTCATAGAGTTTAGTGTTAATGAAATCGCCTCGGGATTGGGGCCTCGAGATCGCTGCCAGTATTGAAAATAAAAGGAGTGGGTGCTTCGCGCAGATAAATAATCACTTATTATGTGGGGTGAGATAAGTGGGGATGTTAGTTAGAGAGGCTCAGAGTTCAGCCGAGCTTGGTGTTGCAATGGAGCGCGGTAGAGGACCCATCCATGTGGGAGGTAGGGCGTCCAAAAGTTGACATGAGTCTTCAAGTCGTCGAAGCAGATCACCCCGAAAGGAAAGACAACAACCGTTGGGTTTATCCTTCCTTGTCCTGGATCTTTGCCTTGACATTGTCAATGGTATCAGGGGAAGTTTGGCAATGCACAAGTCATGGGCTTGGGCACAGTTGGCTCAAGGCATTGCAAACCGTGGAGGACTTCCGGGTGACGGGAGTTGATTCGGTGCTGCCGCTTTACCAATACGTCTTTTCCCCTTTTTAGCTTTTGAGGTTGAAAATGGGTATTGCAATGCTCAAATGCGGGTTGCATTGATGTAACAACTGTTTGATCAAATAAAAAGTTTTATTTCAAACATTTAAATGGGTATTGTAATGCTCAAATGCGGGTTGCGTTGATGTAACAACTGTTTGATCAAATAAAAAGTTTTATTTCAAACATTTGCATCTTATTGTGAATTTTTTATATGCTTAGTTAAGCACCTTATTTCGAATGTTGGCGTGTTTTGTTTTTTTTTTGTTTTGTTCGTGCCGAAGGGTACTCCGAATCCGAAGACTTAAAGTGGCCAATCGTGATATCCACGTAGGGCGCTCCGAATCCGAAGGCTTAATCGGCCTTAAGGTGTCATGCACCAAAGGAGGCTCCGAATCCGGAGACTTAATCGGCCCTAAGGTGTCATGCACCAAAGGGGGCTCCAAATCCGGAGACTTTATGTGGCCAATCGTGATATCCATGAAGGGCACTCCGAATCCAGAGTCTTAGTCAGCCCTAAGGTGTCATGCACCAAAGGGGGCTCCAAATCCGGAGTCTTAGTCGGCCCTAAGGTGTCATGCACCAAAGGGGGCTCCGAATCCAGAGGCTTAATCGGCCCTAAGGTGTCATGCACCAAAGGGGACTCTGAATCCGAAGACTTAATGTGGCCAATCGTGATATCCATGAAGGGCGCTCCGAATCCGGAGTCTTAATCGGTCCTAAGGTGTCATGCACCAAAGGGGGGCTTTGAATCGTCGACATGACGAACGCTACGATGGGGTTTGAGAAATGAATTGAGCAACGAAGAAAAATGGTTTGCATTGTAGAAGTGATATATATACAAGTATCAAAGCCCACAGGTCGGGTCAGTGATAGGGTTTTCATAAAATCTCTGCTTGTGTCGATTGTAGGGAGCCACGGATTTCTTCAATGCCATAGGTTGTCAGGAAGCGCACAAGCTGATGATAAGTGCTTGGAACGGCCTTTATAATATGTAACCAGGTTCGCCCCATGATGACATTATATGGCGAAGGAGCTTCTGACCGAGAATTCTCCGACCGTTCTGGAGCCCTCGAACAGGTAGTATGATCTTCCCTACGGGTACTCAAGATTCGTATTAAAGCCGAATAATGGGTGAGGCGCCGGAGACAGATCTGACTCGTTGAAGTTGAGTTTGATGAAAGTTTTGTAATACATAACCTCTGAAGAACTCCCTGGGTCTATGAGAATGCGTTCAATGATGAACCGATTTACGCGTAATTTGATGACCAACGGATCGATGTGGGAGGCCGTTGTGCCGCTAAGATCGGAGTCATTTAAAGTAATTGCCGAGACTTCTCTGGGCCATTCGATTGAATCGTTTCTTTGGGGGATTAGATGCGATTGAATTGTGTGCACGGTTGGGGATGCATGCAGGCTGTAGATTATATGCGTCACGCCAAGTGGAGGTAACTCCAGCCTCGAGGCTAGTGACTTGATTCGCTTTCCTTTTCTCACGCATCTTTATTGCGATCGGCCGTCTTGCACTAGTTCTTCCAAGTGATCCTTTAATGCGTAACAACTCTCAATTTCATGGCCGTGATCTTTGTGATACTCGCACTGCCTATCCCTTCTTCACATGTCGAGTGGCCCTACCATCTTTGATGGCCATTTGAAGAATGGAAGGTGTTGGACTTTGGTTATTATTGCAGCTATTAGTTCTGACAGCTCTATGTACTTCTTGTTGGCATGCCTCGAGCGCCTGCTGTCGACTTGCAGTTGTTCACTCGTCCGATGGGAGCATTGATTGCTTGATCAGCAAGAGTCCCGCCTTTTGTCTCGTTTAGTGCGTTGTCGTGGCTCAAGGCTCGGAGGTGGCACAGAACTTATTGGTTGAGCAATTTCAGGGAGGGCCGTTTTGTTGGACATTTGTCCGGCTTTTATTCTCAAGGCATCATCTTCCACGTTGCAATACTCTTCAACTTTCTTCATCAATGCCCAGACTGTTTTGGGGGGTCTTCTAGTCAAGGAACAGCGAAGAGCACTGTCAGAATGTAGTCCCATTTTGAAGGCGGTGATGGCCATGGAGTCATTGCAAGCGTTGTCGACGAGGTTGAAGCACTCCCAATAGCGCGCCAAATACGCTCTAAGCGTTTCTCCTAACTGGATCTGCATAGCCCAAAGAGAGTCAGCCTGTTTCGGCTGTACCTTGTTGGTGATGAACCTGGCCCTCAAGGATTTCTGTAATTGATGAAAGCTTTTGATCGAAGCTAGCTCCAACTTGTAATACCACCTGACAAGTAACGGCCCCAGGCTGCTGGGGAATATTCGACACATGAGGGCTTCGTTGTCTGCGTGCAACGTCATGGCCTGCTTGTAGTGATGGATATGATTAGTGGGGTCTACTTTTCCGTCATAAAGAGTGAATGACGGAGCTTTCAACTTCTTGGGCAAGGCCGCCCTTGCAATCCGTCGGACAAAAGGATCGTGCTGGTCCTCTTCGACTGAACTGTTTCTCCTGCGCTTGTTCCTTGTATGTAGACTCTTTTCGGAGGAGCTGGAAGTTTTGGATTGTCCCTTCTTGTTGAGCTCTGTGGGTAATGAGTTAGAGTCGCTATCGGTATCCTTTGGTCGGGCTTGAGGTTGTTGTCCACCTACCCTCAGAGGTCGTTCGGGATCTTGGCGCACGGCTTCTCTGGATTTTGCTACTTCCAAGGCCAAATCTTGACGGAGACATTCATTTTTAGCGATCATCTTCTCCAGCCTTTGTTCATTCTTCTTTGCTTGTTCCATGATCGCTTGCATTGTCTCTTGCACTGAAGTCGTTGGTGAGTCGAAGTTCAAGGCGCGTCTTGTAATGATGGTTTCCTTTCCGAGCATATTTGCTGGAGTGAGGTCATCTCTCTGTGCGGTCTCGTCAGTGGCTATCGGAGGATCTTCAGTCACGCCTGCCATGGATGTATTTGAGTATTCCTACAGACGGCGCCAATTGTGGAGAAGTGGTTTGGAAATACTCTTCAGATCCTGGAAGACGCTAGTGATCCTCAGCTAGTCACCTGAAAAGATACAAACACTCCGGTCGGGGGTGCCGGAATTAGCACTCCGATGGACAAGTCAGTTCAGACACTCAGGATAGCTTGTTTACTAAGTTAAGTGAAGTGATTCTTACAAACCTTTCTCAATCCATTATTCCTGTATTTATACCTGTTCCTTTTGATCCTCGGGGCCAGGGCCTACTTTTTAATCCTTGTCCTTTCTCTTATTCGGCTCTAAGGATCTACACTTATTCGGCATCTATATTATTATATTCGGCTTCCCATTCTTGTAGGATACAGCCGATTAATATCGGTCTTCTAAGGTACGCACCTTCCGATTTTGCCATTATTCGGCTCCCACACCCTTCAATATACTGGTCTAGGTGACCAGCAGCTACTAATTCTTCCAGATGTTGCCTCAGGGGTGTGCAATTTTTAGTTAGGTGCCCCTTCTCATCATGGAAGGTGCAGCGAGACCTCTCGTCGTAGCCCCTTTGTGCTACTCCCAACTTGGCTGGCCGCAAAACGAAGGGTTCATTCTTTATCTCGCTGAGAATTCAGTAGATGGGTTTATTGAACACAGTAGTGATGGCACTGCGAACTCTTAACCTCCTTTTTTCTGGGTCCTCCCTGTTGGCTCGCCTGCCTCGCCCATTCCTGTTTGGTTGTTCTACCGTGTTGACTTTTGCTGCAGTCTTTTTGTCTGGCATTACTATTGAGCAAGATTTTGCTTTAGCTTGGGCACTATCTTCCTCCACACGGATATGTTGGTGCACCCTCTCCATTAGGGCCTCCATCGTGAGGGGTGGCATCATAGTAATTGAGTCCCTCAAGTTGTTTCCGACTGGTAGACCTCTTTTGTATTGTGCGATGGCGAGATTTGTGGGGCAATCTCCTAACTGGTTAAAAGTCTCCCAATATCGACCGTTGTAGGATTTCGACGTCTCCTTGTCGCCCATGTCAATGAAGAGTAGCTGATCGATCTCCATTGGTGTCTTGGTGTTTATTCTGAACCTAGTCACGAACGCCTCTGCCAATTATGCCCAGGTGGTGATGTTGCCTTCTGGTAGCCTTTCGAACCAGGTTAGACGTAGGTCGCCAAGGCTGGATGGGAATAGGATACACATCAGGGCCTCATTCAGCAGGTACACTGCCATAACCTGGCGAAAGTGGCTCAAGTGCATGTAGGGGTCTGTCTTCCCCTCATAAGTGGTGTATTTGGGCTGGTGAAAGCCTAAAGGTAGTGGTGCGTTCTCTATTGCCGGAACGAATGGCGAACTCTGTAACCTTGCTAATACCTTATCCGCTGGTTCGTAAGCAAGGCGTGGCATTGGCATTCCTACCTCGATACTCCCATGTGTCCTAGGGGCCAACCGCTGCAGGGCTGAAACTCTGCGAGGGTCGCGAGCCCTGGTGTCCCCCTTCCATCGGGCCCCTTCCTTCAGCACCATTCGTAAGTCTGCTGATCTAGGCAACTCCGTGTGCCTGGATGTCGTCTGGTCTGTGTGCGAGGGGTAATAGTTGTTTCCCTCTATATAAGACCTTTCAGTCCTCGTTCTCTCAGACCTGGAGTGACGAATCCTGGAAGTCCTTGATTGAGTGTCGCCTATTCTAAGGCTCCTACTTTGTGCTTGTGATGGTGTGGTATGCCTATCATGATCCTCCCAGTGGCGAGGGGGCGTGTTGCCTTTGCGCCCCTCTCCTGTCGCCACCCATTTTCCTTTTATCTTGCGCTTCATTGTCTCCATGTCTACCGCCATCTTCCTAATTAACTCGTCCTGCTCCCTCACGCAATCCTCCAGAACTTGAGGATCCAGCCTCCGCCTCTGTATATCAGGACTTTGAGAGCCTACTTCCAAGGTTATGATATTCTGCCAGACGAATTTCTTCACATCTTTCTCCTTTATTGATGCGAGTGCTTCTGCCTCCACCCACTTTGTGAAGTAGTCTGTTGTTGCAAGAAAGAACTTTCTGTTGCCGGGTGCTATTGGAAGTGGCCCTACTATGTTCAAGCCCCACATTGCAAAGGGCCATGGGCTAGTTAATGGTAGAAGCTCTCTGGCTGGTTGATGTATTTGGTGTGTGAACTTCTGACATTTCTCGCACTTCTTGACATACTTCTCTAAATCTGCTTGCATGTAAGGCCACCAATATCCTTGTGAAATTGCTCTGTAGGGCAATGATCTTCCCCCTTGATGGCTTCCGCATACGCCTTCGTATATCTCGAACAAGAATGCCTCGACCTTGCTAAGATAGACACATTTCAAGTAAGGTCCTATGATGGATTTTTTGTATAATGCCAATGACGGAGAAACCCAAAATCGCTGTGACTTTTCTCTGATCTTGTTTGCCTCTTTCTTCTCTTCAAGTAAGATGTTGTCTTTTAAGAATACAATAATGGGATTCATCTATGAAGGGCCTAGTTCAGCACAACATACCTCTATTACGTCGGGTTCTTCAATACTTGGTCTGGGTAAGAAGTCGATCAGTAATGGATGTGGGATAGATGTGTCTGCCATGGAGGCAAAACCTGCCAGTTCGTCTCCCCTGTTGTTTTCATCTCGGTCGATCTGCTCTATTCGCACTACTTTGAACTTCATGATCTCTTTTCTGACTAACTCTTGGTACTTAGCCATCCTCTCATCTTTTACCTCGTAATCACCTGAAATCTGGTTTACTACCAGCTAGGAGTCACTGTAAACCATTAGCTCGATGGCCCTCATGAAGAGTGCTGATTTTAGGCCTGCTAGAAGTGTTTTGTACTCTGCCTCATTGTTTGATGCTGGGAAGCCAAGGTTGACTGCTTGTTCCACTATCAAGCCATCTGGTGAGATGAGGACTATGCCAAGTCCTGCACCGTGCCTATTGGATGCTCCATCCACGAAGAGCTTCCACATCTCTCCAACGAATAGCTTCCAGCAAGTGGAAGGGTCCAATGATGTCTTGGGGTCATGAGTGTTGCTGATGTTTTCTTCCAAGTCCATGCCTACTGTTGGGGTTTGCTCTTCACTATCTGACTGTACCAAGTTTTTACTTGTTGATGAGTCTTTGCCGGGTATAGCACGTTCTGCCTCTTCCTCCCTTTCTTTAATCCGATAGGCCTTGGGATGTGGCTAGGCATCTTATTTTGGGGGCTGCGCAATTCCTGTGGCCCTTTCCATCCCCTTTTCGGTTGTATCATTTAAGTCAACTAGGCAGATGTGATAGCTTCCTGGTGTGAACTCAGCCACAAAGTCTGCCAGAGCTTGGGCTTTTATTGCGGTTCTAGGTTGAAACTTGATATCGAACTGTCCCAATTCCACTGCCCATTTCAAGATTCGTCCAAAAAAATCTACCCTCTCAAACAAAGCTTTTAAGGGAAAAGCTGTCAGGACGATTATGGTGTGGGCGTGGAAGTAATGTGATAACTTCCTTGAGGCCATCATCAAAGCTAAGGCCAGCTTTTCCAATGGTAGGTACCTAGTTTCTGCCCTGAGCAAGGTCTTGCTAACATAAAAGATAGGCAGGTGTTGGATTCCTTCCGCTCAAAGATCATACCGACGCATTTGTGAAACTACTAAGTACAAAAAGAGTTCTTCTCCAGTATTGGGGTTACTAGCAATGGAGGAGAAGTCATGTAGTCTTTCAGGCTCTCTAGGGTGCGATCGCATTCTTCATCCCACTTCAATTTGGCCTTCAAAGCTTGGACGAATGGTCGACATCTGTCTGATGACCGACTTATGAACCGGTTGAGTGCAGCAGCTAAGCCAATGAGATGCTACACCTCTTTTACTGTGTTGGGCCTCTCTAGATCCTGGATTGCTTTGATCTGAGAGGGGTCTGCTTCTATACCTCGGTTGGTCACCAGGAAGCCTAGGAGTTTGCCTGATCTTACGCCGAACGCACACTTAGATGCATTTAGACGCAACTTGTTCTTCTTCAGGATTTGGAACATTTCGTCTAGGTCCCTGAGATGGTCTTTCTCATCCTTTCTTTTGACCACCATGTCATCTATGTAAGCCTTCATTGTTTTGCCTAACAATGGTTCAAACATTTTGGTGACCATCCGTTGGAATATGCCCCCTGCATTTTTTAGGCCAAAGGGCATGACCTTGTAACAATACAATCCTCTAGGTGTTGTAAAAGATGTGACCTCCTGGTCTGGCTCATACATAGCGATCTGATGGTAACCTCTATACACATCAATGAAGCTAATTCGATTGTGCCCTGCCGTCAAGTCTACCACTTGGTCTATCCTGGGTAAGGGAAAGCTATCCTTTCGGCATGCCTTGTTGACTGTTTTGTAGTCCACGCAAACACGTCATTTTCCATTCTTCTTTGGCACCACTACAGTATTGGATATCCACCTGGGATAGTGTACTTCTCTAATGGCTCCTGCCTCCAGCAAGTTTCCCACTTCCTCCGCCACTATCTCTGCGTGGTGGAGTGCTGATCTGCGAATACGCTGTATAATTGGTCTAGCAGTCGGGTGGACATTCAATGGTTGTGATGAAGTTTGGGTCAATGCGGGCATGTAAATGCGTGGCCATGCAAACATTTCAATGTTAGAGGTTAAGAATTCTATGATCTCTATTCTCTCAGAGCTGGACAAAGACGAGCCAAGCAAACAGAACTTTTTTGGGTTCTTTTCATCTATCCTTACCTCTACCAAGTCTTCCACTGCCTTCTCACGCTTGCCAACATTCGCAAATAGTTCATTGCTCTCTGGCTCTTCTACCATCTGTACATATCCTTTTGCAGCCCGGCTGCCATTTACTGTGACGAAGCACTGTTTTGACATGATTTGGTCTCCCAAGACCTCTTCAATTACTCCAGCTTCGTTGGGGAACCGCAGTGCTTGATGGTAGGTTGACGCTACCGATCGCATGGCGTGCAGCCATGTTCTTCCCAGGATTATGTTGTAAGTGGAAGAGACCTTCAATACCCAGAATTCCACTTGTTTAGTCATGGTCACTAGGAGGATTATCTTGCCTACTGGCCATTCTAGCATTGAGTTAAAGCCAACTAGAGGGGATGTTGTAGGGGCCAAGTCTTTGTCCTCTAGTTTCAGTTGTTTGAAGGTTTCGTTATACATTATCTTGCACGAACTTCCTTGGTCAATCAGGATTCGCTTGATGTCGAAGTTCTTAACGCACAAAGTTACCACCAGTGCATCATTGTGAGGGCAATTTAGCCTTGTTAGGTCCTTGTCTGAGAAGGATATGACTTTCGTAGCCTCTGTTTTGCCCTTTTTGATGGCGAGTTGTGCACTTAGTACCTACTTCAGGTGCTCTGCCTTCTTTATCATCCCCCTGAGTTCACATACCCGCTCAGGTTCAATGACCCCATGAATAACATTGATTACGCCTTGGGGTGGTCCGTCCACCGGCATCCCGTTTGGCCGGTTGAGGTCTTGGGGGGCTAGCTATGTTCCCCCTTCAATACACTGGTCTAGGTGACCAGCAACTACTAATTCTTCCAGATGTTGCCTCAAGGGTGTGCAATTTTCAATTAGGTGCCCCTTCTCATCATGGAAGGTGCAGCGGGACCTCTCGTCGTAGCCCCTTTATGCTACTCCCAACTGTAGACACCCCATTTTTGACCGACCTTAAGACTCATACGTCATCAATTGAGCGCTTGGTGATGTTGTATATTGTGCTCGTTCTGAGGTTGTGGAGTCCCGGCTACGAGCCTTGCCTCCGGACTTCCGGACTCTTTTGTGCTTTGCCTCGGTTTGCGAACCAGGCTCCGTTTTCTCTGTTTTCTCTTCCCAAAGGGAGGGAGAGGTCTAGTAGATCATCTCTCAGTGGCCGTAGGCTACGTTTCGTGGTCGTAGGCCATTTTTCCCATTTTGGAGCCCAGTTCCCGGTTTTCGGAGCCGTCAGGCCGTGTGCCTCAATTCGGGACTGCCTAACCATCTCCGATTGCCCCGGTTTTTGGCATGCATCCTATTTACTCCCTTTCGAGGGACACTGTGGTCCGAGAGACCAACTTCGTGGTCGAACACCACTTCCGGTGCCTAACAGCCCACTTTCGGGGCCCCGAACTGCGTGTTTCGGCTCCCGAACCTTCGTTCTACATTTTTGGGCTCCGACCCGAACTTGAGATAGTCATATTTTGAAGTCCTTTTCATGTTTGATTAAGGACCTTTTACTGTTTGACATCTTCATCTATCACTTGCCTCTTTACCTCTTTTTGGGCCTATTTTTGCACGGTATTTTAGGCATACTTGTGGGCTGTATTGGACTTGGTTGTAAACTACAAAGTATCTTATTTTGAGCCCCTCTTCAACTTTGTTGAAGGTCTCTTGGCCATTTGAGAGCCGCAGATATCACTTATCCCTTTAACCACCTTTTGGCCCTTTTTGATGCACCCTTTGCTCAAGGCTTCTTGAGGAAGCCTTGACCCCTTGTCTTGGCTTCCTCAAGAAGCCTACCAGCTGTCCAAGCTTCTCAAATAAGCCTAGACTCTTTTGCACCCCCCCTTGAACCTTTCTCTTTGCTTAGCCCTTAAGATAAGTGCTTTACTTGGCCTATATAAGCACTTCTCTTCTCCCTTTGTCTAGGTTGGAGATTTTGAGCAAGAAAACCAGAAGATATACTGATATATCTGATATATACACATATATCCCACCTCCCTCTCTATATCTATCTTATCCAAGCTTCCAAACACCTTGGTTCTTGCATCATTTGCTCTACAACACCTAGCACAACACCTCCATCTTCCATTCCAGCATTTGGGAGGCCATTTACAGAGGTTAAGAGTTCAGAAACTTGGACCAAGGGGTGCTGGTTTGCTGCTCTTCAAGGGTAAGCATCCATTTCCCTTAAACTTGCATGTTTTAGCTTCATTGTTTAGCCCTATTTACAAGTATTTTTGGGCTTCGATGTAAACTGTAAATAGGGTTTTTTTGAGACCTTCTTCAACATTGAAGAAGGGCTCAACCTTGTTTGGGACCCCCATGTATGACTTGCTTCATTACCCCTCTTTGGTCCCCTTTTTTTGCATGTTTCTTTAGCCTGCCATGCTTCTGTTTTTGGGCCTTCAACAGGCCTGAAAAGTGTCTTATTTTACCCCCCTCTACATGTCTCATGAAGGGTCTTTGGCTGTTTGGTGCACCCTTTTGGTACTTCATGTTATACCCCTTTGTGGGCCTTAATCTTGCATTGCATTTTGAGCATGTTTGTATATTGATTTGGGGCTTGTCATCTACTATGGGTAGTCATATTTTTGGTCCCTCATCAGTATTGTAGAAGGGTATTTTTCAGTTCGGTGCATGCTTAACATACCTACCATGTGATGCCTTGTAATTGCCTTAATATGCCTTAGGTTGTTAGCCTTTGTTCGAGCATGTTTTAGGCTTAGATTTGTGAAGCTTGTATGCTTATTTTGCCATGTATGAGGTCTGTCCATGCTTGTTTTTGTCAGCCATGACTTGTATCTCATAGCCTCTTTGTATTTGGCTTGTTGGCCTTAAGAGCATGAGAATGTAGCATGCCTTGCTTGCTTTATTTTTTTGATGGTTTGGAACCATTTAACATGCTATTTCAGTCCCTTTCGTATGTTTGTATGCTTGCCTTAGTGGCCTCTTTAATGCTTTAAAAGCATGTGTTGAATGCTCCATGTTTTGGTCATGTTGCATGCCTTTGGTTTCAAGCCTCTTAGATCCCATCTAAGTAGTCTTTTGGGCTTAGTTTTATGTGATAAAACTCTATTTTAGGTTGTTCAATGCATGCCATATTTGTTTTGTATAAGTGTAGTTCAATACTTCCATGACTTGCCTCAAGTGTTGAACCTATGTTGCATGCATTTGTTTATCTTACTTAACATGATTTGGCATCACTTGATAGCATGATTTTCAGAGCCTAAATTGCATGCTAGTAGTCCATGTTTAACTCATTTCAAGTGTGCTTGAATGTTGTTTGTTATGCTTAAGTGTTGGTGCCTTAACTTGTGCATGTGTGCATGTGTGTTTGGCCTCCATGATTTAGCATTTTGGCCCTTTATTTTGAGCCTTTTAGAGTTGCCCAATTCATGTAAAGTCCATCCTCCATTTGATTCGCATGCTTGCCTTGTATGCTTACTTGCATGTTTGCATTGTATTGCCATATTGCATACTAGTTGACATGCTTAGGACTTCATTGCATTGACATGCACGCTAAGCCTCTTGACCAAGTCATGATAGAGGTTTGGCACCCTTATTTGTTTGTTTGCATTGCATGCATTTGACATCAAAGTTGCATTCTTGGTTCTTTGGGTCATCATGCATGGAAATGCGTGATTAGTGGTCCGAGGCGAGGCACATCTTCCTTTGAGTCAAAAACATGATAAGGAGTGTGTTTGATGCATCCATGCTTTGAATTACATTGCCATGCAAGTTGTGTCCTCTGTTGCTGTGAGTTGCAGGTTCTGGAGGCATTTTGTGCCGACCAAGCCTTTATTGCCGGCCGGCGATCTCGGCAGCCGATGGATGGTTCGATGCCGGTGACCACATCCTTCACCGGTGGTGTTCCACCCAGCCGGTGGTGATCCCGATGCCCAGGAAGTATTCACGAAGTTTTGGCGATCTTGAGGAGGAAAGCGAGGAAAACAGAGGCAATCATGCATGGCGATGCGATTAGAAGAGTTCGGGCGTGATGCATCTTGCCCTCTTCGAGGCATTCTTGCTTTAATTAACTTAGTTAATTTGTTAATTAATTTAGTGAATTTGTAATATTTAATTAGCTTGCGTAGTTAATTAATCTGTAATATTTATTCGGTCCCTCCGAGTGAGGGGGTAATTGTAATAAGTGTGGGTGAGTGGCATGTATGTCTTCCAACCCCCCATTTCTTTCTTCCCTTTTATTTACCTGCTTATGATGGTAGATTAGGGCACGTTCAAAATTAGCATACCTTATGCAATGCATGCGTGCATCCATGCATTTGTTCACATGCATCGGGCTCGGCACATCATGCAAACTGCATCGTACTTTCAATTCCAAATTGAATACGTGATAGTTGTTGGATTTCACGTGCCATGTTTAGGGATAGCCGAGCCTGTCTAGATTACATCCCTGTATGTGATGCATTAGCCATTTAACATGAACTAGGACACGCATGTTTGCTAACTAGTTTCTTGTTTTGGCATGGAGTACAATGTAAGTATTTATGCTTTAGCATATCGCATGCGTGTGAATGTTGGCATGACAGTATGACTACCATGCGGCTAAATGCTTATATGAGATAAACTGTTTGAATGCCTGTGGGTGGAGGTTGGATTGCTTGAGTTGGAATAACTCGTTGAAATTCGTATTTTAGCCTACTTGCGAGTAGCAATTTCAAACTGTTTTCAAAACGAACGGATATGCAATGTTTATTTCCAAATTAGGCAATCTAGTCTATACTTGTTTGCTGCGCGCATAACATAGTAATTCTAGGTTAATAATTGGAACAAGAGCATGTAATGTTTTCAAAAACGGATATCACGGTTAGTAGAGGCCAGTCTTCGGACGGGGCGAAAGGGGGTGCTCATAGCTGACCTTCCCCAATCGTACCCAAGCTCCCGAGCCAAGACCACTTTGGTGATGACGGACATGTGGCCTTCGGCACCGAGTCAGGGTTTCCTAAATTTCCCATTTTAAAAAAAATATTTAGGTGGCGACTCTGTAATCTGGCAAAGCAGTCCATGTTTGGCACTACTTTTCAAAAATCTGTTTTCTCAAACGATTTGCCGGATTTGGACTCTTTGGTTCAAGATTTAGAACCGCAACAAACAAAAGGGAGTCCGAACTGTAGAGTGAAGCCCAAGGGCGCGTCTACACCAACTTGGCTAGCCGCCGAACGAGGGGTTCATTCTTTATCTCGCTGAGAATTCGGTAGATGGGTTTATTGAACACGGTGGTGATGGCACTGCGAACTCTTAACCTTCTTTTTTCTGGGTCCTCCCTGTTGGCTCACCTGCCTCGCCCATTCCTATTTGGTTGTTCTACCGTATTGACTTTTGCTGCAGTCTTTTTGTCTGGCATTACTGTTGAGCAAGATTTTGCTTTAGCCCGGGCGCTATCTTCCTCCACGCGGATATGTTGGTGCACCCTCTCCATTAGGACCTCCATCATAAGGGGTGGCATCATAGTAATTGAGTCCCTCAACTTATTTCCGACTGGTAGACCTTTTTTGTATTGCGTAATGGTGAGATTTGTGGGGCAATCTCCTAACTGGTTGAAAGTCTCCTAATATCGACCATTTTAGAATCTCAACGTCTCCTTGTCGCCCATATCAATGGATAGTAGCTGATCGATCTCCATTGGTGTCTTGGTGTTCGTTCTGAACCTAGTCACGAACGCCTCTGCCAATTGTGCCCAGGAGGCGATGCTGCCTTCTGGTAGCCTTTCGAACCAGGTTAGACGTAGGTCGCCAAGGCTAGATGGGAATAGAATACACATCAGGGCCTCATTTAGCCAGTACACTGCCATAACCTGGCAAAAGTGGCGAAAGTGCATGTAGGGGTCTGTCTTCCCCTTATAAATGGTGAATTTGGGCTGGTGGAAGCCCGAAGGTAGTGGTGCGTTCTCTATTGCCGGAACGAACGGCGAACTCTGTAACCTTGCTAATACCTTATCCGTTGGTTCGTAAGCAAGGCGTGGCATTATCATCCCTACCTCGATACTCCCGTGTGTCCTAGGGGCCAACCGCTGTTGGGCTGAAACTCTGCGAGGGTCGCGAGCCCTGGTGTCCTCCTTCCATTGGGCCCTTTCCTCAAGCACCGTTCGTATGTCCACTAATCTAGGCAACTCTGTATGCCTGGATGTCGTCTGGTGCGTGTGCGAAGGGTAATAGTTGCTTCCCTCTATATAAGACCTTTCAGTCCTCGTTCTCTCAGACCTAGAGTGATGAGTCCTGGAAGTCCTTGATTGAGTGTCGCCTGTTCTAAGGCTCCTACTTTGTGCTTGTGATGGTGTAGTATGCCTATCATGATCCTCCCAGTGGTGAGGGGGTGTGTTGCCTTTGCACCCCTCTCCTGTCGCCACCATTTTTCCTTTTATCTGGCGCTTCATTGTCTCCATGTCTGCCGTCATCTTCCTAATTAACTCGTCTTGCTCCCTCACACGATCCTCCAGAACTTGAGGATCCAGCCTCCGCCTCTGTCTATCAGGACTTTGAGAGCCACAGAGGCTAGTGCCCCGTCTCTCCCTTGCATCCCTCCGGGAGTTCCATCACTGGGGTTCTAAATCCGCCATGGGAGGGATAGAAGGCAAACCTTCACGCCTCCTACCCCCCTCCGAGGTTTGCCCATCAATAGCCGATTGCGGCAAGTCTTCATTGTGCGCCATTGCTTCCAACTAGAGAGAAAAGTTTGATCAAGAGGTTTTGTTCTTTGTGGACTTCCCACAGACGGCGCCAATTGTACGAGCATGAAATAATCTTCTCGTATAATCCTGTTGATCAAGTTTGTGCTTCCTCCAAACATCATCGCTTTACTCCCTGAAAACACAAACGTGAGCTAGCCGGCGGGTGTATGCTGGATACCTTTCCGATGCCTAAGTTAGCAAAATAGACAAATAGACAAAAGCTCTGTGTATTCGCGAATCAATGTTGCAATACCTGTACATAGGTCCTATTATGAGCTTTTATAGATTCTTTGTGGCACAATCCTAGTATGACTCTTACTTCCCAATGTAGAGTCCTTCTAGGAATCACATTTGTAAGAGATAATGCTTATCCCTTATCATCCTTATCACTGCTTTAACCAAGTGAAATGGTTTTAGCTCGGTAGTGTGACAAAACGACCGAGCTAATATTGTCATGCTAAAGTCGTAGATTCGGCCGAGCTTCACTTAGCTCGGTTCCTCTCTTTAGCTTCCTACACCTCGGTTCCTCCCTTTTGGCTTTCTGTACCTCAATTCGGCATACTTCAACTGGGCTATGAGTTATTTAAGACCGAGCTAACTAGGCCCAATGGAGAAGCCAACTCCATTTTACCCACAGCTCGGCTTGTTTGCACCCGGTCCTAGCTCGGCCCAGATTTACGCCTTTTACCCTCTCAATGTCCATCATCACTTCTCGTTGTGGAGAACATGATTTTCTTGTTATCCTTCCTAAGAGATTAATTTTTGGTCTCGTAACCCTATTTCTCTGCATATCATCGACCATGATAGCCTTTGGTGCCACACTTTATCTTGTGTTTGGGGAAAGTTATAAAGCATGGATTATTATGCCTATTCTTGCATTGCCTTGTCTTCCCGTGGCTTTGTTTGTATTCTTGAAATTTTCTCTCCTTGTAGACATGTTCAAATCCACCTACACGAGCATTTTTGTTGAGCAAAGACATGCTATGCTCTACTAGGGCAAACATCGAAGTTAACACTCAAAAATTTTATCTTCACCTCAATCCCTCCGTTGGTATATATAATATATTCAGTGGTTCCTACACTCTTTTTCCCCCATCATGAGTCCTGGAAGCTTGGAAAGTAAGGAGGCTTGGCTTCCGTTGTGTGAAGTGTGTGGCTGCTAGCAGTTGTGTCAATTGTGTTCCTTGCTAGTGTTAAGTTGAGATTTACACAAAACTCACCCTTTCTCTCATCTCCATCCATCCATGTATCAAATAGAAGAAATACAAGGAATTTGTTTGGTTGTTCGGATTCTCTTGCTTTATTTTTGCTAATACAGAAAACAATATAATCCCTATTTATTCTTTCGTGTTTGCTGGTTTAACAGATCCAAAAAAAAAAATCCCAAATTCCCAAATTTGATTTAGGGTAATTCTACATTATGCTTTTGCCTAAAAATTGAAATAAGGAACAATTTAAAGAGGACAACAGAGGATAAGAATGATGGACTCCCACCATAAAAGCCAATAAAAAAAATTGAGGTGGAAATTACGGTCAACTGAGAGAGAGAGAAATCTTGAAGGCTAAGCCGATAACCAAACCTGAAATGCATACTTAGGATTTCCATGCTCCTCCTTGTACGCATCAATAATCCCCCAAACACACACACACCAACTCATTCAAACCCCAAAATTCAAACAAAAAACAAAGACAACAAATAATTAGACCACATATTTCTCATAGAAGAACTAACTTGGATGTCTCGATCAGTGAGAAAGGAAGAGAAGCCATAGGAACCATCTAAGTAGTCAACTGAGCATTTCCAAATGGTAATGAAGGAACCGTTTGTTTACTAAACGAAGTCAATTGTGATGGTTGCAATGAAGATGGATACGACAATCCGAATAACCTGGAGCTTTATTGTTATTGTTATTGTTGCGAGAATAGACTCGAGAAGAGAGATCTGCCAAAGCCGATGGTCAATGACGGTGTCAGCGTGGAACTGAGAGAGAGAGAGAAAGAGAGAGAGAGAGAGAGAGAGATTCAAAGTGAAACTGAGATAGAACGAAGCAAAGCAGATAGCGCGACTAGGGGTGTAAAAATGGCTCACGGCCCAAAGCCCGCTCGTGGCCCGAGATGAGCCCGGCTCGTTTAGGCTAGCTTGGGCCCAGGCCCGAGCCCAGCCTCAGCCCCTGGGCTAGGGCCTGGGCCATTGTTTTGAAGCACAGCCCGTGGCCCAGCCCATTGGCTCACTTAGAGCCTGGCCCGCCCAAGGCCCAATGTATTTTTTGATGGAAAATAATAAAATTTTGATTTAAAAAAATTTTAAAAATAAAAAAAATGTTTAAGCCCACCCAAGACCCGAATGCCCCAGGCTTGGGCACAGGCTTAATTTTGACCAGGGCCCCAAGCGAATTTTGGTTTGGAGCATGAGGCCCAACTGGCCGGGCAGTTACACCCCTACACACGATGAATTTGGGGAAACCTAAACCGACAACATTTTATTTTTTATTTTTTTTCAGACTATTTTATTCCACCTCAAAATTATAAGGTCTCGTTTGAGAATAGGTTATTTTAGTTATTTTTTAGCTTTTTAATTAAAATATAAGATAAAAAATACTTGTACGTTTAGAATGATTTTTAAATTTTTTACAAAAATATGTACAAAAAACAAAAAGAAAAGATAATCTTTGATTTTTTAATATAAATTATAAGTTTTTTAATTTTTTTAGTAACTTTTAAATTTTTAGACTAAAACTATTACTTCCTAAACGAGACCTTAGCAACAGAAGCACACCACCGGTCGCAAAAAATCAAAAATAAACAAAAACTTATCCTCATTTGGGATGGTAAATCTCACCCTCACCACATCTGATTATTTGCCACTGTGAACACATTGCGGTCGCAAAAAATCATACATTTTCGTTATTTGTTTGAGACGGAAATATGCCATCACAAAATCCATGTTTTTGTGACAATTTTCACATCTGTCGCTAATTGGTGATCATTTGCGATGGAAACTTTGCCGTCGCCAAAAATTTTGTCAAAAGGCTAGTTTTCTAGTAGTGAATTTTGTTATATTTCGTTCATTTCACCTATTCTTTTTTTTTTTTTTTTTCTTTTCAAATCTCTCTTCAAACTCATAAATCAAACACAGGAACTAATGGAAAGAAAAACATCAAGAAAGTTTGCAAAACACACACACACACACACACACACATATATATATATATATATCGTAGTCAAGAGAACCAACAGTCCTCTTTTCTTTTCTTTTCTTTTCTTTTTTTTTAAGTTAGCATTAATATTTATCTAATTGCCAAGAATGACAAGAGAGATGAAATGAGAAAAAGAGATGTTATAATATTGAGGCCACAAACTGACCATTGTAATATTTTGGCCACAAATTGGTCACTCTACATGTGTACCAAGCGTCCTGGGTGTACTACCACTATGAAACCAAAGTGAAAAAAATATGAAAACAAAAAACAAAAAAAGCAAAAGCAAAAAAACAGAAGCAACAGCAAGAGCTAATTAGCCATTCAAACAAAACTTGATTACAAACTGCTTAACATTTCTTGCTCAAAAAAAGAAAACTGCTTAACATTTTAAAAAGCAAGAACTCGATTAAACTGGGAGCCAAAAAAAAAAAAAAAAGCAACAATTTGAACGAGGAAAGAACGAGAATTAAATTTTTGGAACTAAATTATTATAATAATTTGCCCAGAACAATTTTTTGATTTGTTTGAAGTATTATGTCAATATAATCAATATCAAAATTCAGGACAGGGAAATTGGAAATCGGGATGAGTTTACCATTAGAAAATGTTTTCTACCAAAATAAACACAGCATCAAAGTTCAATGTAAACTGGATTCCAATTACAGTTCAGTGTTCTAATTTGACGTCCAAAATAGAATGGTTAAAAGAAAAGTAACAAAATGTCTTTTGGAATTAAAAAGTGATACAAAACTGATGGGAATAGGATTAGTGAAAGTAGCTCATATATGAGTGTACACGTGCTTGTGCAAGCCTGAGCATAACAAATTAGATTCCACTTCTCTTTGTGGTTGATGCTCTCACCTTGAATGGTTGAAAGACAGTCAATGATCCAAACTGTCAATTTTCTGAATGATATATATCAGTATTCCATGTCACCAATAATCCCCACAAGAACAAATGCCATCCTTGAAGTGATGGAAGCAATTCGAATCCCTCACAATAATCTCCCTCTCTGCAATCTTCAATATGAATTTAGTCACATTGTGGCAATCCCCACAAACACGCAAGTTCTTGAAAATCTGAATTAGCCAATCTCTCACTATGACTCATAAGGATATGCTATTTTTCATCCTCCTCATCCTGCAACAAGAAGCTATTGTCTGGAATATAACCAATGCTCTTAATCTTAGCTGTTAAAATCTCCTACTCCTTGTAGATCTCCTCACAGTACGGATGGGATTGGTTCCTGGTATAAAAGACTTCAATCCTGTTGTTCAGTTCAATTGAACTCCACCCAGGTGTCTTCTTCAATCCACGGTCTCTAACTAATGATCTCACTTCATCCACACCTTCCCACTTTCCAACATTTGCGTATATATTCGACAATAAAACATAGTACCCAACATTTTCCGAATTAACTTCAAACAAGCAGTCCGAAGCGAATTCGCCCAGCTCAATATTTCCATGGATTCAACAAGCTCCAAGAAGAGCACCCCAAACCGCATCAGGTCGTAAAGGCATATTCTTGACAAAACTATATGCCTTCTCTAGGTATCCAGCTCTACCAAGCAGGTCTACCATACAGCCATAATGCTTCAAACTAGGTTCGATTCCATACTCTTCCTGCATTACCCAAAAGCACAACTGACCCTGACCAACTAATCCAGAATGGCTACAAGCTGACAATAGAGATACAAAAGTTACATGATCGGGCTTCACCCCTCATCCTGCATAGCTCGGAATAGCTGCATAGAAGTCTCACCATGTCCATGAATCCCATGACATGATATTATGGCATTCCACAGAACTGAACTCATCCTGGGCACTTCATAGAACAAGGACATTGCGTTGTCTAATCTCCCACATTTTCCATACAGGTCAATGAGGCAAGTACGGACATAGATATCCAAGTGAAGATTTGCTTTTAGAATATGCCCGGGAGTTCTCATCCCCAATTTCAAAGCAACTAGGTGAGAGTAAGCTGGTAAAATGCTTACCCAAGTCCCTTGGATTGGAGTTGCAACCTCGCACGCTTCCATCGTGCAGAATACTTCAATAGCCTCACTTGCAAGACCATTCTGACCACAACCTGTAATCATCGTGTTCCATGAAACCACGTCCTTTAAACTAATTTCTTCAAAAACTCTACACGCAGAATCAATAATACCCAACTTTGCATACACGTCCACGACAGCATTTCCAACAACATCATCTTCCAGAATCCAACATCTCCTTGTGATGAAACCATGACCAGACCTACCATTTTGGCAATCCCAAGACTGAGCGACACTGGACACCAGGCTCACTAGTGTCAACACATCAAGCTGAATTCCATTTGACTGCATCTCGCCAAAGAACTTGAGTGCAGTATCTGGATAAGCATTCTGCTCATATGAAGCAATTATTGAGTTCCATTACACCAAATCTCTAACGAACATCTGATTGAAAACCTTTTGTGCTTGCCAGATGTTTCCAAATTTGGTATACATGTTAATAAATGCATTGGACACAAACACATCAAACTCCAACCCATGCTTTATGACATATAAATGAATCAGCATTCCATGCAAAATATCATCCATTTGTGCACACGCAGGAAGAATAGTTGAAACAGTGACACAATCCATCTTCATCCCCTCAAATCTCATCTCATCCAAAACACCCAATGCCTCTTAAGCATTCCCATTTTGACAAAACCCAGAAATCATAGCGTTCCAAGAACCCCTATCTCTGAATGGCATATCACTAAATATTTTATGGGCAACAGCAAGATAGCCAAAGCGACAATACATATGCACCAAAGAAGCAGCCACAAAGACATCCCATTCGAAACCCAATTTAAAAACCCAGCAATGTATCTTCTTCCCATCAAATAAATTACCACAAGCTTTCAACACAGGAGGAAAAGTATAAAAATCAGGCCTAACTTCATATTTCAATAACATTTCATATAAACAAGTGACAGCTTCATGGAAGCGGGTATTGCGAACATAGGAGGATAACATTGAATTCCAGGTATAGGCATCCTTCTTTGGGATCTGATCAAAAGAGCAGCGAGAATAAGTAACATCCCCAACATTGGCATAAAGATTGACAACTCTAGGGGAAATAAAGATGCTTTGGGCTTTCCCTGACACAATAAGAAGGGCATGAAGGCACTTAGCAAGGTGGATTTTGGTGCATGACTGGAATAGAAACTCAAAATCAATCTCTTTACACCCTCTGTGCCGTTGGATAAAATTTGAGCACAACTTGCTGTGCTGAAATATGATTGGTGATGAGTTCCAAGAGAGAAAATATTGTGAAAAATGCCTACATTTGTAGGTTGGCAACATTATGGGTACACAAACAATGAACACAATTAACATTGGAGACTAATTAACTAGCCAAAAAAAATAGCATTGAACTAAGGAAATCCCATAACTGAAAATGAAGAACTAATAGTACCTGAACATACATGTAGTTTCACTACTGTATCAAGATGATATGTTGTACCTCCGCCTCTGAAAAGGGCATATAGTGAAGCAAATGACTGCAATGAAGGGTTGAATGGTTAGGATTTATAGAGAGAGGAAGAGAGCATAACCCAATTTGCATAAAAAATAAATAATAATAAAAAGATTACATTTATAATTTGTAAGGATAAAAATATCAATGACCATTAAATTCTCTTTACCCGTTGTTTCTCCGTTTGGACTGAGGGAAGGGGAGTACAGGGAAGCGTTAGTTGTTAGGTGAAGGGAAGGAAAGAGAAGGGAAGTGAGGGGAGGTATCCCTCCTTTTGTTTGTTTAGACAATCTATATATAGTATATTGAAAATTGACTTTTTAACAAGGAGTGCTTTGGGAGCTTTAAAGTCTTCACCCAAAATTTTCAATTTTATGTGGCATGAAATTATTGGTTTATGTATAACCAAATCTAATTTGAACAATTTTAAAAGTAAAGTAGAAAAATGAATATAAATTTTAACTATTTTTAAGCCATATTCCACTTAAATTGTGGATTAAACCAAGATTGTTAAAATAGGGATCCTACATTGGATCGTTGGAGGAATTTACAAAATCATATCGTAGAATTGGATCGAGGATCGTAAGATCCTACCAAAACAGAAAAATTACGTAATAATTTAATTTAAATAAACATTTCTTAAAAATATATACAAAATGAGCCTATATTCTATTAAAAAGAAATGAAGATATTGTGAAAAATATAATACTCCACGTAAAATGTACATATAATATTATACAATAGAAAACTCGATGGTAAAAATTTTGTATTTCATCAAAAAAGAAGGTGAAGAAGAAGAATTCTATAACAAAATACTTTATATTCTACAATAATGCATAAAAAGTGAAGAAAAAATATTTAACAAAGTTGGATATGAAAATAGATTAAGGACTCAAAAGAGCGGCTTAACCGAATGATAAGGTTTGTTGTTAACATCCCTAGTGGAGTGGATTCGAGTCACAAAAATAGTCTCTCCAAAAATTGGGATAAAGTTGCAATCATTTTGCCCTCTTTAGACTCTGCTAAAGCTAAGTTTGTTTTTCCGACTAGTTAGGTTTCTTAAATTACCACAATATTTAAATGTTTGTTTCCTAATTTGTTTTTCTTAGCCTACTTGATTCAATACTACTTAATTTTTATTTATTTTAACCACATAAATTGGTATTTGAACAACAAACATAAAATTTACAATAAAATATGTCATACAATACAAAACAAGGCTTGTAAATTGGATCGGATTCGGATCGGAATTCCACGATCTTATAAGATCCCATTACTAAGATCAAAAGATCCTAACTATTAAGGAATTTTTTACACGATCCAAATCGATTGTGCCCAAAGGAATCGTAAGATCATAGGATCATAAAATCCAGGTCGGGATTCTGATATCCGTGGATTAAACATAATTAATGCATGTGCAAAACTTATTTATTGTCTATAAAGCATGGGTGTAGGTATGGATATTAGTATAGGGACATTACGAGTACGCCGATACGGCTAAACCTTTAAAAAAATAAGATATGCCGATAACTTTTTTTATTTTATTTATAATGATTTGTGAAAATCTTTCAATTCAAGCACTTACAAATCTATCACGTCAAGTATATAACATAAAACAACTATATATATGCGTGTGTGAAAATCAATTAATCAAATAACAATTAGAAAAACATCAAGATTATAAAAGTAACAATGAAATAAATACACCAGTTGATAGCCAACGGGGGTTGATTGAGTTGGTAAGGATCGGACTCTTCGTCTTCAAGGCTTAGGTTCGATTCCCGTTGCGAGCAATCCTCCCTGGTGGGTGATCTACAAGTCTACTGTAAGTCTTCACTGAGGCCTACGACTTGCCCTGGCCCTAGACTGAGGTAGCCTCCCCTCACTGAAACTTTTATTTACCAAAAAAAAAAAAAAAATACACCAACTTATGTACCCTAATACCTAATTCTTTCTTCTTCTTTTTTTTTAGCCTTCTTATAATTTAAATTTACTAGTTTTATTTTATTTTATATAATTTTGATCGTATACATTAGGAAGCAAAAGAGGGCAAATTCACAAGTCAAGCGTGGTTAGTTACAAATTACCTAAAAATTTACGAAGATGATTAAAGAAGAATAAATGGCTGCAATGCACCCAATTCCAGCTGTAGCTGGGAAAAAAAAATGATCAAATGAAAGAGGAACCAAAAACACAAAATCGAAGAAAAAAAGGAAGAGTTAAAGGAGAATAGAAAGTTAGAAAACTAACCAGAAAGTTCAAGCATCCACCACAGAGGTAGCTAGCTGCATACACAAGTTCGGGTTAACCTACACCCCGTCTACCAACTTCATTTTTATTTTATTTTATTTTATGGGTAAATTACACTAACCTCTCCTAAGGTTATTGACAATTACAAAAATCTTTCCTGAGGTTTCAAAAATTATACTAACCTCTCCTCTGGTTTACTTTTGAATTACAAATGCCCCCTTCTGTTAAGTGACAGCCTATAACACTAACTGACTTTGCTGAGGTTATCAATTTACTTTATTTTATTTCCTATTTTACCCTTGCTTCCTAAGAGCATCTCCAGTGATGTAGTTAAATTTGTGTGTTAAAGTGTGTTATATGACAAAAAGTGTGAAAAGTGGGATCCATTTATGTGTGTTAAGTGTTTGTTGGTTTAAAGATGGGTGTGTGCTCCAATGATGTAGTTAAGGTGTATGTTAAAGTGTTATGTATGCGTGGGGTCCATTCAAATATATAAATATATATAATAAAATTATTATAATTATTTTAAAAATTACGTGTCATCGTAGTATGATTTATAAATAAAAAAATAAAGGCAAGACATGGCCTGCCTGCCAGGTTGGCAACCACCTTCCCTCTAAAAATTACCTTGATACATGTTTGCTCTCTCTCTCTCTCTCCCTTTAGTTACTGTGCTCGCCACAGTTAACTTCATTGCTAGCAACAACACTAGCTAACAAATAACTTAGCAAAACCATTGGAGCCAAAATTAAAATTGTTTGTTAGTTAAGTCAGAAAATTCAGTAACTTTCTGACACTAATTGTGACGACCATACTCTGTGTTATGTTAATTAATCTTAATTATGCTTATAATTATGAGCTTGATATGATTTTGAGTGCTAATTATATGATTATATGCGTTTTTGAATTTATATCTGTTCACCGTAGGAAAATCTGTTTGACTTCCCGTTATAAAATCTTAATTGGAGGCTGTAGAGGCGATAGAAACTAAAATTGACTGCGTTTTTGCATTAAGCATGATTTGTAGAGCCTACGCAAGAATTTAATTAAAAATTTATTCAAATCGAATTAATTAGATTAAATTGATTTATTTGAGCACAATTAAATTAGCTCTAATTAAGGTTGATTATGGGAATGTATATATAGAAGCTAAATGTGCTTAAGCTCATTTACATGAGCTCAAAACCTGAAAATAAGCACTCTAGAGAGAGTGAGCTGAATTTAGAGAGAGAAAAAGCCAACTTTGAAGATTTTGCATTGGAATTATTTCGAGATTTAGCTATATTTGAGAAGATTGAAGCCTCTAGGTGAGCAACTAACCTCTAATCCATGAATTTAAGCTTAAAATTATGTGAACTCAAGAGAAATGGTAATCAAGAACAAGAATTAAATTGAATTTGATGAATTTGAAGTCATTATAAAGATGCATGTAAAAGATTGCCATGAATTTGTATATTTGAGAATGAAACATATGCTCCATGTTGAATTTTAATTAAGATTCATGCTTTTGATCATCTTTTGCATCATTTAAGTTCATAATGGAAGTATATTCCACATGCAAGCACAATTCATGGAGGTATAAGTTTTGGTTGCATGAATTTGAAGTATTGGAGATGAGTTTGGTACAAATTGAGTATGCATGTAATTAATTCATGGGAATTGAGCTTCATAATGTTGTATATTTAGTAATTATATCATGATAGAAGATGTACAAGTGAATTCTGAGTCATAACAAGCAAGTTACATCAATTGGAATGCAAATTTGAAGCTCAAATAAAGTCCTGGAAAACCCAGAATTCGACTTGTCCGCTCGAGCGAGGAAAGTGTTGCTCGAGCGTGGAAATCGAACTCCCAGAAGTTTTACAAAATCTTACAGATCGCTCAGGCAACCAAAGTGCCGCTCAAGCGAGGATCCTTTTTACTTAGTCTTCCGCTCGAGCGACCGTCGGCGGAAATTCATAACGATGCTTTTGCGAGACCACACGAGCGACGGAAGTTACGCTTGAGTGACCTCCCTTATTTTTGAATCCCTGCTCAAGCGAAGGAAGCTGCGCTCGAGCGGAGGGCTTTGTTTCAAAAATTTTGAAAAGACGTTTTATGTTTCGTTTTTCGTTCTTTTTCACCTCTAAGCACTCTTAGGCATGCATTGAGTACACTAAATGAATTAAAGAGCATGGAAGAAGCCTAAGAATATTAAGCAAATTAAGAAACGAAATGAATTATATTATGACCCAATGTGCTATGAATTATGTAGGGTCAAGTGCAAGAACGAATCAAGCACCAGAACACTGTGAGTAATATCTTAGTAAAGATATTTTTTTTTATGTATGCACTGTTTTCTAAATGTTACATACGTGGTAAATTTCTAACTCTATGAATTTGTACTATGAATGAGTATTCTATTTGCTTGATTCGTAATAAAGTATGTGAAGTGATCGATATATAAGTATGAAATGGGCCTAAGGCCGTTCGGCATGTTTGACGAAGACAGATTGGGCCTAAGGTCATTTGGTATATTTGATGAAGACACGGATTGGGCCCAAGGCCGTTTAGAATGCTTAACAAGAAAGACTAAAGATCTTCTTATATACTCATTGGACCAAAAGTCGTTTTGAATAAAGAATTGATCGGACCAAAGGTCATTTTGAATGTGAGTATGGATGTGATCACAATCATATGCACATAATTATGAATATAAGAATGGTGGACCTAAGGTCGTTTAGTAACATGATATGGAGGACCGGTGGACCATGGTACATGGATCCATTAGACCTAAAGTTGGTCTATGAATGAGTATTGGACCCGAGGTCATTTTGTATAGATGAACCTAAGGTCGTTTTGTTTTATGTTGAGTTGGACCCGAGGTCGTTGACTATATGGCTATGATGTATTGGACCCGAGGTCGTTTTGCTTTGTTGTGATCTACAAATCTGTATGTGAATGGGAATAGTAGTTCAAATGTTTAATTTATAAGTATGACTCATTGTGAACGAAACTCATTCATTAACCTCTTTACTCTAGTATTATTCACTAGGCATTAGCTCACTCTTTATTTATATGTATGTAGGTGAGCAGCGGGACGTCCAACCCCAGCCCGAGTGAGCATTGAAAAACCAAGTTTTGTGAGGTCAACCAAGGTCACCCCATGCAGAGGCCTTACTTCTGTTTTTGTTCTCTTATGGTCAGGTATGACCAACGTTGTGTATAACCTTGGAACTTGGTGCTAAAACTGTAAAATGATCCCGGATATAGGTAGTATAAACATAACGTAAATATCACATGGTATGAGTTATTTCATGTATATGAGAAAATTTTTTATTAAACCATGTATGCACAACTCGTTGGACAATTCTTGTATGTGATGCTTCCGCAGTTTGGCCCCTTATTATCAAATACGGTTTGATTTCTGACTAAGGCCGTAGGTAATCTCACGATTACTGGCCGGTTATGACTCTAATCCATAGGGGCGAGTTCGGGTCATGACACTAACGCATTTACTAAATGCATTGTTAGAGTCAATTAGCAACAGTTAGCTAACAAATGAATGAGAAATATGCTCCAATGGATTTGCTAAGTTGCTTGTTAGTTAGCAAGTTTGCTAGCTTTGATGCTAACTGCAGCGAGCGCAGTAGCAAAGGAAAACAAAGGAAAAGGGAAAAGAGAGGGGAAGGTTGTCACGCGCTCGCAGACACAGAGAGAGAGAGAGAGTAAACTTTGGTGTCAAAGAGATTGTCAGTTTGCTACCTTTTTTTTTTCATTTTATATTTATAAATATAAAATATAAGTGCTCATTTGGCTAAGATTTTGGGACTAAAAAAACACAAAATAAGCTATATAAGTCTATAAGACAAAATATCACTTTTTACCCATAATCATTACACTTTTTCTCTCATAAAAGTTTAAAAAGCCCCAAAACAAAAACCAAACGAGGCTAAAAAAGTTGGCTATATTAGCCAATGCCAAACGACCCCTAAATATATATTTATACATTTTGGTGGGTCTCACTCTTACATAACACACTTTAACACACACCTAACTATACAATTGGAATACACCATCACTCCTTAAAATAACAAACACTATACACACACAAATGAGTCCCACTTTTATCACTTTGTGTCGTATTTGACACACAAATTTAGCTATCCCATTGGAGATGCTCTAATACCATCTCCACACACTAGCCTACCCACAACTCTTCTTCACCAACACCTTGCATCACTACCTAATCCACCAAATATTTGCAACAATCATAACACAATCGACTCAGTCATGAAGGCAACCAAATTGGGTTGCAGAAGCAAGACAAGCACACTACATGAGAACACCACAATCAAATAATTATATACAAAATTTCATAAATCCAAAAAAAAAATGTATATAAAACCTAGATTTGTGTAATAATTTTGAAAACTTAGAAATCCAAAATTTGAAAAATATTCAAACCCAATATGTATATTCAAACCCATGTTTAATGTTATGAAACCTTAAGATTCAAAAATTTTTAAAAAATGAAAATAATTTTCCTTGTGAAAAATAATTCTATATTATAATAACAAATTACATTCAAAACCTAAATTGTTGTCTTTTAAGGAAATATATATATACACAGTATATATAAAACCTATATAAATTGTAGAATATATATTCTATATAAATTTGTAATTATAGAATTTCCCATAAAACCCATATCCAGTAAGTTTATAAAACCTATATTTGTATATATAGTATGTATCTGTAAACTATATCAATTTGTACATGTTTTATATATATATAGCGGTCTAAAAACGCGATGAGTGTGCAACTCGGAAAAAAATAACATTATAAGAATAAGGGCAAAATTCACTTTGCACCCTTGTGATTTGGCCTCCAAGCACTTTATTCCCCCCTATGGTTCAAATATAGATAGAGAACTCCCTTGTGGTTTTGGACTAAAGTGCTACAATTAGTTTTTCTATTAAAAATAATGGAATGTGTGCCACTCTCTCCCAAATTGAGAGTGGGCAATGCAAAAGTTATAACTCAAAGTCAAAGTCAAAATTTGAATCAAATGTCAAAAACACCCTCATATTTATTTTATTCTCCAAATTAAATATATATATATATATATTTGAATGGGCTCCATGCATACATAACACATTTTACCAGTCTTCGGTGCTCCCTCCTCCACCCCCATCTTTGGTACACCATCCACGCCGACATCGTCATTCATCGTTGACTTCGGTAGATCTCTCTTCTCGACCCTGTTCTCTTAACAACAACAATAACAATAGAGCTCAAGCACATTCGGATTGCCTTATCCATTCGGATTGCTTCATTGCAACCATCACAATTGACTCCGTTCGGTAAACAAACGATTCCTTCATTACCATTTAAAAATGCTCAGTTGACTACTCGAATGATTCCTATGGATCCTCTTCCTTTCTCTCGATCGAGACATCCAGGTTAGTTCTTTTATGAGAAATATGAGGCAAATTATTTGTTGTCTTTGTTTTTTGCTTGAATTTTGGGGTTTGAATGAGTTGTGTGTTTTTAGGGGATTGTTGATGCGTACAAGGAAGAGCATGGAAATCCTAAGTATGCATTTAGGGTTTGGTTCTCAATTTCTCGGGGATTGTTGATGTGTACAAGGAGCATGGAAATCCTAAGTATGCATTTAAGGTTTGGTTCTCAATTTCTCAGCCTTCGGTAACCCTAATTTCTACCTCAATTTTTTTATTGGCTTTTATGGCAGGAGTCCATCATTCTCATCCTCTGTTGTCCTCTTTAAATTGTTCCTTATTTCAATTTTTAGGCAAAAGCATAATGAAGAATTACCCTAAATCAAATTTGGGAATTTGGGAACTTTTTTTTTATTTTTGATCTGTTAAACTAGCAAACACTAAACAATAAATAGGGATTATATTGTTTTCTGTATTAGCAAAAATAAAGCAAGAAAATTTGAACAACCAAACAAATTCCTTCTATTTCTTTTGTTTGATACATGCATGGATGGAGATGAGAGAAAGGGTGAGTTTTTGTAAATCTCAACTTCATTAATTTGTAATGCAAGTAAGAGGTCTACTTATTGAAATAAGATCTAAATGAATGACTAAGATGCCATAAAAAAATAGATCAGCAGTGAAAATAATGAATTTGGGTATACTTTATACGCTTAAATTGAATTTAAAGATCATATGGTGAATCAAGTATTTTCAATAACCAAACTCGATTCTCTTTGCAATAGAGTAAACATTATAGTGATAAGTGCTTGAATCTACAATACAAAGGTTCTTGCTTCTTGTCCAATGAGAGAGTT
The DNA here is from genome assembly GCA_025200525.1 of Camellia lanceoleosa. Classification (NCBI taxonomy): domain Eukaryota; kingdom Viridiplantae; phylum Streptophyta; class Magnoliopsida; order Ericales; family Theaceae; genus Camellia; species Camellia lanceoleosa. Next base: position 2,947,090 of record CM045766.1, on the reverse strand, counting down.
AAAAGAGAAACTATATCAAGTCCCATAATTTAATATAATTATATTAACATTTTCTGAAATAACAGACATTGCAAAATTACATTTTTACCCTTCTCTATAATAATGAAATGGGTTAATTTCATTTTCTACCATCGGAACAATTGTCAAATTATCTACTTGATACCTGAACTATCGACTGAGTCCCCTAAACTCCTATAATATATAAATAAAAGTCTACTTAGTCCTTGAACTATCAATTGAATCTATTAAGTCCTTAAATTATTTAATTTAAATATATTTAGTTCCTGAAAATATTACAAAAATAAAATTAAGGAAAATGAGAAAACCATCACTAGTACATTTGGAATAGTTAATATGTCATATAATTAAGGAAAATGAGAAATTTGGAGAAAGGCACCTATATAAATTTCAATATTATGAAATTTAAACAACAACAACAACAAAATCAAAACAAGGAAAAGCTAATTAGAAACTACGAAAATAATTTTGATTGCAAAGAAATCTGAGAGAGAAACATAGTCTCAATGGAGAGTATAAGAAAGAGATGTCTGTTTCTCCTATTCTCACGGATTGAGATCCAAAAATTATTCTCTCAAGGTTTCTTGGCAAACCAAAAAACAAAAAAATAAAGAAAAACCAAATAATAAATAATATATTAATAAAAAGAAACCAAAAACTGAGACAATTTATTAAAAAATAAAGAAATAAAATATTATGCGAAAATTTGTAAGATAGGAATAAAAACTACAAAAATCAAGTAGTATATAATTGGAAAACTATCACTACTAAGATGATACAGTGGAAGGAGTGCTCTTCTCACATCTATTCCTCCAATCCAAGGTATTATTTAATGATCTTCCTTCCACTTTTCTTTTCTATATTATAACCATTGTGAAGTGTACTACTTGTTTCTTTCAAGAATTAGACAAAGCATATATATACTATACACCCAATTTTCAATTCAATATATTATTGCACACACAATTCTAGTTATAGTAAATATTAAACAAAGAACAGTGAGAAACTAATAAGAAGTAGGAAAATCGAAGAGTACAAATCAAATAACTGAAGATATTGAATATAAAATTTACCGGGGCTTTGTCGAACTTATTCTTACCCTCTAGGGTTTCCCAAAGTCAGGTTGTAAAATCAAACGAAGGGGTTTTGGATGGTAAAAAATGGGAAATCGAAAATCACATTCGCTGTGAACAACACAAAACCGAACAGTCATAATAATTTTAGAGAGAGTGAAAGATGGGAAAATTGAAACTCACATTTTGCGAAGAATATCTCAATCAATGGTGGTAGGTATGAGAACTGGAAGAAAAGCACAAATCGGCTTGTCTCTGTCACGACCCCATCCCGCCCCTAGTAGGATGTTGCCATGATGGCCAGTAATCCGAGACTACCAAAGGCCACTTACAAGATCACACACACAAATCAGAGTAAACATATGGGGCTTACAAATGCAGAAGCAATAAATAAAACCAAGTAGTCCATAGGAGCAGTGCTTAAGTTAAATGAAATGACATACATCTCAAAATAGCTTTAATACAACAAAATGGAGTACAAAAAAAAATTACATCTTGACTAAAAGGCTTCTCGGTCATCAATTACAAAATTACAAGAAAATAACAAAGAAGCATAATCTTCAAGATGTTGCAAAACATGAATCCAAAACACATCGGCAAGCACACCTAGGCGTCACCGCCGCCCTGCTCATCACCTACATATATATATAGAGAGGGTGAGCTTGGATACTCAGTGAATGGCATAATAATAAAGGGTTTACATGAATGATATCCGAGGTCTCTTAACAAAACAATACATGAGATAAATCAAGCTCATCTATCAAGTCCTTCAAGCTTCAAGGGATGTTTACTAACATCAATATAATACAAGAGGTGACATCTCGGACAAACAAGCCCACGCGGTAAAACCGTCAGTGGCAAGGCAAGACAAGACAAGAGAGATCTGTAAACAAGGGTGTCGTTGCATTATAGTCCTCGGACACTAAGGACTTGTGCTACGAATGCTTATAGTCCCCTAGCACGCACGGACTTCCAAACTTTGTGCTACAAATGCTTATAGTCCCCTAGCACGTACGGACTTCCAAACTTTGTGCTACAAATGCTTATAGTCCCCTAGCACGTACGGACTTCCAAACTTTGTGCTACAAATGCTTATAGTCCCCTAGCACGTACGGACTTCCCGAGAATGTCATCAAAACAAAACATAATACTTATTGCAAATAGGAATAATCATTCATGCTTGTAAATAGTTTTCCAAACAAGACAAAACAAGACTTTATCAAAGCTTCATAACATATCTTTATTAAAACACCACTCACATATTCCTTCAAACGTCGGGGTCAAGGCAAGTCCAAGTCCTACAAACACATGGCAAGAATATGTTGAATGCACTCTCAAACAAACTTTATATGAATGCAAATGATCTCGGCATTCTCCAAGAACTAAGTCAAATCAAAACAAACACTGTCTCCCACCTTGGCCAAGGCTTGGTTGGTGCCCAGCATGTTTCCCCAAGGTGGGAGACAGTGTTTGTTTTGATTGTAAATAGTTTTCCAAACATGAAGGAGATGAATGCAAGGATCATAACTTGTTATTGCAAAATCTGAGATTTCATGCTATGAGTTCGAAATCATGAACCTGGGTGCCCATACTAGAAGATCTTACAAAAACAAACACAAAAGCATGTAACTTGTTGCAAACTTTCGGATTAAACAAGGCTTTTTCTTCAAAAACTTATGAACACCAACTTTCTCTTTCTAAAACCAATCTTTAAATCAATGTATGGCATTCAAAACATATTCAATCATGCAATGCAACTAGATGATCAATAAGAACAACAAGAGTTAATCAAGATTCTAACCTCAATACTCAAATCAAACGGTTGAACTCCAAGGATCAAGCTTGCTATCTACTTTCTCACTCTAAGACTTCTTCCTAGAGCTTCTCTCTCCTCAAGAACAAGAATATTACAAATGATGGGTTTCCCTTTCTCTGCCGGCTGATTTAACACTCAGCCCGGACACGTGGCAACGGTTGGTTGGTTCTCCTCAAAAAGGTGATAGATTGACAAGACAAGTCTATGACAAAGCGTGTTCAACAAGCTAGGCGGCAAGGGACTCCGGCAAGTAATGACATCGGCTAACAACAAGACTTCGGCAACAAAGGGACAATGACTTCGGCTAAGGACAGAACTTCGGCAAGTCAAAGAACAATGATCTCGGCTAGGAAGAACAACGCTTGACTAAGCTGTGCCACACCTTGGCCTAGATGTGCCACACCTCGGTCTATGTTATACCACTCCAGGACAAGATCACTTCGGCACAAGGTTAACATTTCGGCCCAAATAATACACATCTCGGCTTTGGCGATACACACCTCGGCCCAGATGATAATCATCTCGGCCAATATGTCAGGACAAGGGCGGAGGTCAACAAAGAAATCCCAAGGTGGTCCTAAGTACAAGAGTATCAAAAGGGTGACCTATGCTCAAGATGACCTCGGCTGAAACACACACACCAGGAAATGACAAGGCATACGAGCAACATCCAAATAAGACAAGACCAAATTTGCTAATGCAACACAACAAGTCAGGATCACATATAAATGTATGCAAGTATGACAAGAGTAAGGTGAGGGTCACTACAGTCTCAATCTCCAATCCAACGTGGTTGCGATTAGGGATATGGAAGAATGAATGAATGAATGTATTCAGAAATATCGAATTTGACGGCGAATAACTCCAAGACGGTGCTCCGGTGGAAGGAATAGCCTAAGGCCATGTTTGATAGGAGGTTTGGGGAGGAGCATTGGAGCATGAGTGAGGCGAGCCTCGCTCCGCCATTTCACATTCGTTTGGCATCATATCTAAATTATAATTTTAAAAAAATTTTTTTTTTTTTTTTTTTTTGTAAAAAATAAAAATAATTATAAAAAAAAAGTCAATTTGTTCAAACTAAAATTAAACCAAAAAGTCAACCTAACCAAACATGACATGAGCAGAGTAGTATTAGGTAGGTTTGTTTGGACAGGCTCTTTAAAATTATTTTTTATTTTTTTATGAAACTAATTAATTTATTTTTTAAAAATAATAATTAATTTTTAAAAACATGTCTTAAATATTTAGAGGATAAAATTATCTTGTTACCAACTAATCCAAAGGAAGGCTTGTCTCAGAATGTATATGTTACCCTTCTCTCAGGAAAGGATAGTTCCACATATAACAAACCAATAGTCCAGTTAAACTATTAGTCTAGTTTAGAATTTTTTTAACCAAATAATGAACTATTCAATATGGTTGACATTGAATCCAACCCCCCTTCAATCGCTCCAAAAAAAACACTCCTTAGGAGAATTAATGGGTAAAATTTACCCCTTAGCCTATATGACTACAATAATGGAAGAAAGGTAATTATAGAATTTTATAAGTTTAATCCTAATCAATAAATATCATCACACTACTACACAAACAAACACATTATATCTTACATTTCTAATTTAATACCACCATATTACTAATCTTCTCATTCAATCTCAATATACTCGTAATCTCATCTAACTTAATTTGCCAAACAAACGTAGCCTAAAGGAATTAGGTTTCAAAGAGTAAACAAATCGAAATCAAAACTCACATCAAATATCAATGGCTAAAGATTTGTTTAAAATATAAATTGTCCTATATATATATATATATACGTAGTTTAAAAAATTATAAATATCAATTTATTTAATAAAATTATACAATGACATTCCTCCGACTAGGTCTGATGACTGCAATAAATTCTGTTATGTTACGTTTCTTTATGATATGCATCATAGGCCCTGATTCTATTTTGATGAATCGAATTGTTTATCTTGTTGAGCTTTTTATATATATATATATCGTTTATAAATAAAAAAAATTAATATATTTAATAATTATAGCATTTTCTTTTTATCCTATTTATTTTAGAAAAAATAAACAACTAACTATATTTTTAAAAATAGGCCATTTATTCGTTTGGATACAAATTATATAAAATGAAAATATTATGATTGTCGGATTAACTTACGTAGCATTTTGTAGAGTTTTAGAATTATGATTTGAGAATAGAGTTGTATTTTGAGTTTATGAGTTTTGAAATTATAATTTGAAAAGAGAAAATTTGTTTGGTTATTAGTTTTGAAAAGAGTTTTGAATTGAGTGCTGAATTTTTTAAATTAGTTTTAAAATAAGAAAAGTTGTTTGATATTATGAGTTTTAAAAAGAATTTTCAAAACTTAATTCAAAAACTTGTAACTCCTAATCAAATACACAATTTAAAACTCTATTCAAAACTCATAACCAAACTCTTTTTAAAATTTAATTCTAAAAAATAACTATTGAAAACATTTATTGGAAATTTTTTCCACATAACAGATGCAACAAAAAAAATATAAAAAATTACTGTCCTAGTCAATCAACCAGTCGTCTAGGAGGACAACTGGACACCCAAAAATTCAAAACTGTCCGAGAGGATGTCCGAGCGAACGACTAGTAGACCAAATTTTGAAATTCAAAATTCAAGTGCTGCAAAGAGTTTTCAAACGTGGGTGTAGAATTAATTTTTGAGAATTATATCCAAACACAACACTCAAATATGGGTGTAAAATCATTATTAGAACTCTACACCAAACACAGCCTTAGTTGTTTTTAGATATACACAAAGAATCTTATAAAATAAATAGTTTAAATTATCGAAACAGGATTTATGATGTACTCTATGAACCCTAATACAATGGTCAAGTATTTGAACTTGAGAGGATCCACATAGGAATGGCAACGGGTCAGGATGGGACCAGGGATCACACTCCCCGTTCCCAATCCCTGATAGTAGAAATTTCCTCGTCCCTGACCCCGATCCCCGACGAGGAGCTTATCATCGCCTCCACCCCTGCCCCTATCCCCTAATGGGGATTTGGTTTCCTCGACCCTGAAAATCCCCCGACCAAAATAAATAAATAAAACAACAGAAGATCTGAGCATATACCTGATTTAACGACATCATCATCAAATATCAGATCTGTGCTAAACCTATACCATACAGATATATTCAACACACCCAGATATATTCAACACACCCATCAAGATCTATTCAACACACCCACCCAGATATATTCAAATACCAAATATATTCAACATACCCATACAAATCTGAGCATATACCATATCTGAGCCTATCAACTTCAACACAAATCTAAGCATATATCAGATCTGAGCCTATCAACTTCATCATCATCATCATTATCATCATCAACAACAACATACTAGCGATGAAGGGACGACGGCGATCGACGGCGATGGAGAGGAGCGACAAAACTCTGACGATGGAGAGACGACGACGATCGGCAGAGAGAGAGAGAGAGATCGGAAACTCTAATAGCTATCTCTCGTTGAAGACAAGACAGCGGAGGAGGAGGGGGATCGGCGGTGATGAGATGAGGGAGATCGCCATCAACGCCGTGAGGGATAGCTACGCAAAAAGAGAGAGAAATAAAGAGAGGGAGAGAGACTGAGAGAAATTAATGAATGTAAGTGAGCGAGAGGCAGACTCAAACATATATATATATATATATGGGGAATATTCGGGGAATTATTCGGTGATAATTCGGGGCAAGTCGAGGCCGAGCTGGGGCCGGGGGAACCTATCCCCATCCTCGGCCTGAAAACCGTTAGGGATTCAATTTTCAATACCATCCCCGGCCCTATGTGGGATAATTTTCTGGAAAAACCCGTTCTAATCAAGGTCGGGAGATTGGGTCGTTGTCGAGCTGGATTTAAATTACCATTCCTAGATCCACATCGATGCTATTAAAGTGAGAAACAATAATGCTATATTTATTATATTTTTGTATTTCATATTTAGTCAATGTTTATCATATTTTATCATTTTTAAATTAAACAACAATGTTTAATTTTTTTATATAATTACTATTACTTTGCTTGTTTTTGATTTTCCAAAAATACTTTTCAGAAAATTCTACTTTCTTGTTTTTCGTGTTTTTTTTTTTTTTTTTACTAAATTTTTTTAATATTTTAAGAAATTTTTTTAATTTTTGGACACACCTAACATAAATACACATAAAATTATAATTTTTTTAAAAAAAATCTTTTAAGAATTCACTAAATACCAAAAATACAAAAAAAAAAATACGAAATTCAATATATTTTTCGTATTTTTATGTATTTATTAATTTGTTAAAATATTTTTTCACAAATTTTTTACTTTTTAAATATATCTAAGTAGGGTGCATCTAAAAAAGTAAAAAAAAAAATGCTTAAAATATAAAAAATATTCACTAAAAACAAAAAAAAAAAACAAAAATGAAAAACAAAAAACAAAAAATTCAATTTTCCAAAAACTTAATCCAAAAAATTCAAACCAAACACACACTATATTATCCATATATTTACAAACTGTTTTTTTGTTTTAACCCTGCAAAAGTATATAATTTCTTTCAAAGGTCCTTAGTTTTATATCTAATAAGTACTTTGAATTCATAAATGACTTTTTCTTTTTCTGTAAAATTAAATTTTCTATTCTAACATTCCTTGTTTAATTTTTCTTAAATGTTTTTCTTATTTTTCATATTTGGTAAATTACACATTTAGAGCATCTCCAATGGCAAATGTTATAATAGCATTGTCATTGCCACAATTTGGCAATGAAAAGTAGAAAATGGTAAAATTATAACAATGTTGCTCCAATGGTGGGATGTTATTATAGCAAAATCAAGCATAGAAACTGGTGTGTTCGGATAATTGGCCGATAGACCAAACACACCAATTTCTGTGTTTGGTTCTGGAAAAATGACAATTTTTTAAAAATTTATTTGTTTTACTGAGAGTGAGAGAGGAAAGGAAAGAGGTTTTGGGAGATGTTGGCACATATGGTAGCCACCAAAGCTTGTGTCAAATTTGACACACATTTTGGTATTTGCCAAATTTGGCAGCTATCATATGTGATCATTGGAGCACCAGTTTTCTTCTCAGTTGCCACATTATAGCTACAGTAGCTCTAATGGCAAATCATTAGAGATGCTCTTAGTCATCTTAAGTTGCCGATTATGTCAATTTTATCCTATAGAGTGTATTTGTTATTTGCCCTTCATATTTTTGTCAAGTATTTTTCTTTTTTAATGCATATTTATGTTGTGTTTAATATTCATTCCAAGAGTTTGTACTATGTTATTGTTGCCGATTACTGATTTTTCTTTTTTGAATTTGTGATTAATAAGTGTCCTTTTCAAAATAATTTTTTAGTCCCGCTATGGGTGGAGCTCATATATCAATGATTTTAATTGTGTTACATAAGATAAACTAAATATAATATATAAATAAAATAAGTATAGTATTATTGAAAATATAAATATATATATATATATTGAAGATTCAAATATAATGTATATATCTGTAGTAGCCTATCATAGCCTGACACGTGGTCCATTAGGGGTAATTTGGAAAATTAGCAAAGATCCCCAATCATTAGAGGACGCGTGGCAAATTACAACAATGACAATGGATTTGCGAAGTACTGGAACAATTAAAGCTAGCAAGGTGACGTGGCCAAACAGTTGGGAAAAGTTTAAATTTAAATTCAGGAGGGAAGCTCAACTGCAAGAGTGACTTAGTGGAGGAAAACTGCTTGATGCCTTGTTTAATGGTCATAGAGGGTACTTCGACGGCTATCACCCACTTCGACAATTATTAGCCACTTCGATGGTTATCATCAGAGCCAATAAATAGAGGAGAAGGCTAGTGGTGAAGGGATCCAGAACCAAATCTAGACCAGTTAATTTTATTTTATGTTTTTTTTTCTAGTTCTTTACTTTTTCCAGTTATTTTCTTTCCAGTTTTTCCTTTCTAGTCATTTATCTTCCCAGTCTGTTACTTTCCTGCACTATACTTCAATTTCTTAGGAGTAGTTTTAAGCTAGTCTGTTCATTGTTGTAATCCCCTTCGAAGCTGTGGAAGTGTGAAGGTACTTTTGTAAACATTTGGTTACTTAATAAAATTTGCTTTTGCACCTATTTATTAGTTCTTTTCAATTTTCTCATAAAACAAGCCCCCAGTAAAAGTCCTCTTTATTGAGGCTAAGAGAACTTCGAAGCAATCGTCTGATTAATTGGTTGGCATTTATTAAGGACTTATTGATCCTTGCTGGCAGGCTCTAATTATAGTTTTAACCTTCAAAAGACAAAACAACCAACAATACCTAACTTACTCTTAAAGAAGAGAAAAGAAAAGGCATTAAGCGACAGATACAACAAGTTATAGGATTTTATAAATTGAAGATACAATAAACTCGATAACATCACCATAAATATTATCAAAATCTTCTTGAATATGAAATTCCACACCTTCCACGATCAGTAGGCCAATGGCGGATGGAGTCTATATGTCTAAAAAGTCCATGTCACCATGCATTTACAGCCGTACAAAATCGTGTGGCTACAACTTGGGAGCAAAGTTCTCAAAAGGTGTTTGCCAACAAAAATGTTAGAGATTCTAAAATTTTTACCAAATTTTTTATCAAATGTCTCATATAGGTATGAGACTCACATGGAACTTACATGATGTAAGTCTCACACCCATATGAGACCTTTGGTAGAAATTTTGATAAACTTTTTGAAGTCTCTATCATTACACATTTACCAATGACACCACAAATATATATATGGGAGCAATACTTGAAACTAGCATTAATTAGACTGTGCTTAGCGCGTTCGGATCCCCTGGTGGGATTTTGTTGAGGTTAATGGTGCAGTGTACAAAATGATCTCGTTTTGCGCATTGCTGACCCAATAGTGGAAATATTTAACATTAATAGAAGGGAGGGAGGGAGTGTTGAGATTTAGGTCTTGTTTGGGAATATATTGTTTTAGTAATTTTTTAATCTTTTATAATAAAAAAAAATGTGTAGAAAAGTAAAAAGAGTAATGTGACTAATAATTTTTTGACTTTTGACTAAAACTAAAAATTGCCAAATAAGGCCTTATACCATATCTTATCAACGCAAACGGAAGTATATTCAGGTACACATCAAAGAGAAAAAATAATCACACAAATTTATGTAATTTCGCCTAAATTGCTTACATTTACGGAAGAGAGAGTTTCCACTATGAATAAAATAGAGAATACATGTGTGATGGCCAAAATACTCAAAACCCACACCACTCCCCAAACCCCTTACTCAAGAGTCCTTGCTCACCAGGTGCTCACGGTACACTACAAAAAATTAAGATTTTAGAGATTAAAATTTAGGGACAAAATTATTTTTTAGGGACTAAATTATTTTGTCCCTAAAAGTATATTCATTAATGATATTTTCAAAATTTTGTAACTAAAAGCCTTGGTAATGTTTGATTTAGTTTTTAAACATGATTTGGATAAAAAAAATAAAAAAGTTTGTTTGGTTAACAAATTTTTAAACTATAACTCAAAACTCAATTTTCTCTCTCATCTCTCATTTTCTTTCTTTTTATTATTAATGAATCAATCAATCACTTTTTCTCTCTCATCTCTCATTCTCTCACATTCTGCATATCAATCAATTAGATTTTCTCTTATACCCATCTATTCAACTAAAAAAAAGAAAAAAATTTCAAATCATCCCACAACTATTTTCAAAACTCACAACCGAACAAATTATTAACTTTCAAAACTCTTTTCAACAACTTCTCTTTCAAAATATAACTCAAAACCCATTTTAAAAACTAAACCAAACGAAGCCCTTGTTTTTGACTTTTCAGAACGACCTTTTAATGACTATCCTCAAGACGATAGAAATTGGTCCCTAAATGTCTTTTGCAAAAAAAAAAAAAAAAATCACTTTTAGGGACTAAAAAATTTGATATCTAAAACTCTTACATGTTGTAGTGGTATTTTTTCTCTCACCCCTTACATCTCTATTTTTTTCTTTCACTACTCTCTCAATCTCTCTCAGAAAAACCCTATAGTCCACATGATTATTTATAATAGTATACCCATGAGAATCCTAATTCCATACAATTAGGTAACCAAGTCCTACACATATTAAGTTTCCTAATTGATTCTGAACTCTATTATCCTAACCCAAATACATGTCTAAATCAACCTAATAACTATATAGAACCCATCTTTATTACCCCCTTCACCGATGTGGGTAAATGATATATGCATCCTCTAACCTAGATATCCTAATTTGCATGAACATTCCACCTTGACTAGAAGATGTTACACCTCCTGAATTGAATGCTCACATTATTCGCACCTCACATAATAGTGCTCAAACGTGTCTTTCGTAACTTCCCTCGTCCTCATGCTTGAGCAGATGAGATCTGTCGCACCTCCTAAAGTGTCTTCACTTCCGTGAACACCTTCATAGAAAAAAGACTCGTGTCCTTCCTTGGTGTACACTTTTTTGTCATGAAACTGTCTCAATTTCTATGCCTGAAGCTTCCTTTTATGAACATCTACAACCCTGTTGTCTCCTTCTTGGTGGCCACCAAATATCCTTGCAACTGTTGCTTACCACTATTCACCCATAACTCGTACTACTCATCTGATGCTTAACAGTAGCTTTCCTATTGTCACAGCATACTTCACAAACCTATACAAGTTGCCAACCAACTATCGATCAATGATTGGTCTTTCGCATCATTGATTGAACCATACTACTCCAGGATTGCCTATATCACATGTAATCACCTTTGATCGCCATTGAATCTATTCAATCCCTTTAACCCTGTTCAGAATCTAAAAATTCTGACCATACTGATGAATTCGCAATGCTTTGAATTTTCTATTATATATACACATCGATATAACAAAAATATTCTAAACCATTGTTTTTATGCTTTTTGTCACACATGATCATAATCATTTGACCAACCAAAGCCACAAAATGAAATCCTCAATCGTGCACAATGTTCCAATTAATTGATGCTTCCATCATACTATCTTCATCATATTTTGATTTTTTTTCCTTTACCACCAGAATTTCTCTTTTCTGTGCGAGTCCTCCTTATGTAGTAACCGCACCCTCTGCCAATCGCACCTAGGATCAGTATTCTTTAGCTCTAATACCACTTGTTGGGATTTATACCATATCGTACTAATGCAAACTGAAGCACACCTCACACACATATCAAAGAGAAAAAAACAATCACACAGATTTATGTGGTTCGGCTGAAATTACCTACATACATGGGAGAAAGATTTTTCACTATGAATAAAATAGAGAATACATGTAAGATGACCAAAATACTCAAAACCCATACCACTACCCAAAACCCAGGCTCAAAGGTAGTTGAGCCTTTGCTCACCCAATGCCTATGGTATTTTTTTTCTCTCATTCCATACATCTCTATTTTTCTTCCCTCACTACTCTTTCAATCTCTCTCAGAGAAACCTTATAGTCCACATGATTATTTATAAGAGTATACCCATGAGAATCCTAACTCCATACAATTAGGTAACCGAGTTTTACACATATTAGGTTTCCTAGTTCATTCTAAACTCTACTATCCTAACCCAAATGCATGTATAAATCAACCTAATAGCGTGTGTGATTGACCTTTATCACAAGGGTGGACTAATCCTAACATAGAGAGAGAGAGAGGGAGCAAAGAAAGTGAAGAATAGACGAAAGCAAAAAGCGAAGAGCGAGAGAGAGAAAGGCGAATAAGGAAGATGTTGTCAGCACCACCACGGCCATTGCTTGCAACCTTTCATAATTTCCTCATTCATGTTCGTCTTTGCTCCTCCCTCCGGCCGCAACTTTGGACAACGAAGACCAAAGAACGAAGCGACGGAGTTGTATGCTTTTGGAAGTTGGTTAGAGTGGCTTCTATCTACATCAACTTGGTCTACTTTTGTTTTGGTCATATGTTAATTTGAGCTACTTTTACTGAACATAATTTAGTTAAACCTTAATGTATTGGTGGCAGTAGTCTATAAGTTGTGTTTTTTACAGAAGTTTTAAACTTAATAATGGTTTACAAATAATGTCTTTGTTACACTTAAATGAACGTGATTTATAACAAATTTTGGATTGTTTTATCTTAGTTGTAGTTTCTAAATTCTTTCATTGATTTCTTCTTTAATTTACAAGATATGATTTTTGGTTTGAAATTTATTTTAAAGTTCATCCAAAATGTCATGCACTGAGGGCTATTATTACAAGTGAATACAAGAGACAAAAAGATGCATACAAAGGGAACCCGATCAGTTGATCACAAATGAACCATTGAACATTATTTATAGCATTATTATTATTATTATAGAACATGACATGCAAATGATCAATGAAAACCTTTTGGTAAATGAAGAAATTTCCTCAACCATATGCTTTTGCAAACTAGATTTTGCAGGATTTCATACATAATAATATAAAGTTACATGACTCAGTACAAAATCAAAGAATAAATCAACTATCATATTAACATTGAAACCCACCACACTTGTATTAAAGTCATAAAGTTACATATTGTGAAACATATGATTCACAAAGTGGTACATTGATATAATGGTCTTTTCCTAGTGATCATAACAATCTTAAATACATAGCAGAAAAGTTAATCATTGTGTTTTCTCCAGGATAGAAGGGGCAGATTGTTAATCATGTGCTACTTCATTGTCATTTAATATCGAGGGTTTGATCACACGTTTAGAAATGGTGGGGTATTCAATGGGTGATACCGGATTCAATTGATGGTTTGATGTAAGGATGGAATGGGATCAGAGTTAAGAGGTTGGAAAGGAATTATGGAGAGTGATTCCTGTTGTTGTTCTATGGTCTATCTAGAATCATAGGAATAACTATGTTTTTAAAGGAGTACAACCAAATATTGAAGAGTTGTGTGAGTTGATTAAAGTAAGGATTGCAAAATGGGTGAAGTATGCTTCAACTAATTTACCTTATTCTGTTAATAACCTCATTTTCAATCTACAGCAAGTTTGAGCATAGTCTGTGGTGGTGCTATTGTTCTAACATATTGGATTTGGGTAGAGTTGTTGTGATGTGATGGCTTTGTTTTGTGCCTGCACTGGAGTGGCCTTTTTGATCGTCTTTGTGGGCAGCAAGGAAGGTTGATGTGCTATGGTTCTATGTCTGTTTTTTCCTGTTGTGGTTGGCATCTTGTTATTTTTATTTATTTTTTTGTGAGAGCTTGCACATGATTGAGTGACCTCTTCTTGTGCCAATCTAGTTAGGATGAGTTGGGTTTTCTATGATGCAGTTATTACGAGCTCATTTATTTATTTATTGTTGGAAAATGGTTTTTATAAACCTTACTTTTTGCTAATTTTGAGCTTAATTAAGGTGGGACCCATGAATTTTTTTGTAACGGGTCTGACTGCTAATGTGTTCTATGCAACATAGTGAATGATATCGTGTATTTGGTTGTTTAAAACCATTTCTGGGTGCAGGGCCAGATGAAGCCTTAAGCAATTAAACCAATGGCTTTAGACCTCATTTGCAAAAAGGATCCAAAATTTTCATATACAACCATTAGTCATAATAAAATTCAATTGTTTCGCATAAGGTCCACTTTGATAAAGGCCTCCGCAAAACCAACACGATAAAAAGAAAGAAAGATATACTCTCATAAGCATAATACAAGTTTTAAAATTTTGGTAAAAACGTCCACCGGTTTGGTATATGTTTGTCATATGCACACCTTTTTATTATTATTATTATTAGAATAAATAAAAATTCACATTGAAAAGGACTCCAAATTTTTTTAAAAGCTTACAAAATATAATTTAACAACAGCTCACCTTAAAAGAACCCCCACCAGTTTGGTATATGTTTTTCATGTGCACACCTTTTTATTATTATTATTATTAGAATAAATAAAAATTCACATTGAAAAGGACTCCAAAATTTTTTAAAAGCTTACAAAATATAATTTAACAACAGCTCACCTTAAAAGAACCCCCACCAATTTAAAATAAGTTCTACAAACCTTTCTTAGTTTTCACTTTGAATTTATAAGTTTTATTTATTTAATAACTTTTGGCATTTTTAATTTCTTTTCTTTTTTTCTTTTTTTTCCACAGCTAAATATTTTAATTAACTCTCAAATTTTAGTTATGAGAATTGAAGAGACATACATTTTACATGATAATTTACTAAAAATAATAAATATTATTTACATTTAAAGTTTAAAATATAAAAAGTCTCGTAATAAAATTTTGCTTTAGGCCTCGTGTAAGCTTAAGTCAGTTCTGTTCGAGTGAATGAGAATTCAAACGCGCATTTGAGTTTCATGAAAATGACTTTTGGTGGGTTTCCTATGCATTTGTGAAATTGTGCTTGTCCCACATAGGAAAGGTAAGAGGTTTTATTTGAGCATATAAACCTTGAAGTTAGGACTCTAAGTTGGGCCTTAGGGCACTAAAGTTTTGTAAGGAGGGAAATTATGGACAAAGTGGGTTTGATCCAAATTCACAACGCGCACAACAGCCACTGATTGGCCGAGCTAGTGTAGACACCCCATTTTTGACTGTCCACAAGACTCAAACGCTTGGTTCAATACACTCAATGATGTAAATTGAATTATGAATTTGAAGCAATTTGGAATCAATCAGGCTTCCGAACAAACCTCACATCTTCAATATTTACATTGTTTGAACCCATGAGTTTCATTTTTGGACCTTTTCCTACCCTGAGCTGAGTTTGAACCAAAAAAATAGGGGAAGCCATCAAGGCCCGGCCGTGAATCAATGATGGCCGGCCGGCCTTCAATGGTGATAAAACTGTTCTGGGTGAGAGGCCGCCAGTTGTCCATTTTTGAAGATATTTATCACCTTTTGAGCTCGAATTCTATAAAACCGAAGCCCTGGGATTTTTTTAAGGGCTAAACAAAATTCTAAAAGTGATATATACAACTTGAGAGCTCGTGACTCCTCTTTCTTCCATTGCAAGGCATCTTTGAGCTAACCTAACTTGCTTATACCACCTATATACACCATATACAACCTTGTCTTACCACCCTAAAGCCTTGGTTGATCTTGGAGAAGTATAATTCAAGCTTGAGAATGCATTGAAACCAAGTTTGAAGCATCCATAACAAGCTTACATCTTGAAAGGTATAAGCTTGTTTACTCTTCTCTTGCCTTCATTTCTATCATTTACTTCATAATTCTTACTGTTTTGGATTGTTTTGAGCTTGTTTGAAGTGATTGGATTTGAGTTTGAAGAGTTACCACAAAGGTAGAGAGAGTTTGCTCTTTCTATATCTTTACATAGAACTCAAACCTTCTATTTTTCACTCTTTTCCTTTGGTATTTACACTAATTTTCAGAGGGTTTTGAAAAGGCTAAAAACCATGTTTTGAAGCTTCAAAAATGGAGGGGTTAGCCACCCCTCCTTATCCTTGTTACTAGCCTTAAATCTCATTTTTATTGTCTAGCTTTTCAACCCTTTTTCATGCATGTTTTACCTCTGATTTTCATGTATTAAGGGTTGTTTTGAGGTTGTCTAAGTCTTTTCAATTGGTTCATGCCTTGTTTAATACACTTGTGGTCTCATTAAATTGGCATACTTGTTATTTGTTATGTTTTCTTTGTTCATTTTCCATGTTTGGAGTTTAAGTTTACTAATCAATCAACCATCCATATCTTTCATTCATGAGAATGGTTTCAACCAATTGAGGTTGTTCAATGCATGTAAAGGAGACCTACATTTAATGGCTTAATCTCTTCGGATATTCATCATCAACGATGTAGTCTCCTTCTCATGTCTTAGAAGGACCTCTTGTTTGACATTATTTCTTGTTTAGAGGACTTTAACATCACATTTGAACAGATGGACTAATGAATGGCAATGACTAAAACAATTGGCTTAAAACTTGGGTTAACACACTTCAAGAAAAATAGCTTGAACTTGGCCAGACGTAATGCCAAGTTTCTTGTGTCAAGGGTCATCAAACATCAATTCATGGTGTTTTCGATGTTCTTGAAGCGTTTCAACTTCCTTTTTTGAGTTCATTCTATGACAAAAGGGAAGGGTGGTCATTTGCATTACATTCATTGATTTTTGTCCCAAAATGATGTCCGAGATCATCAAGCGATCATATCACTCATTGATGGTTTTGGAATCAATCCCAACCTTTTCTTAAGGCTTTCCCATGACAGAGAAGGATGGAGGGACAAGCGAGCTTGAAAATACTCTATCTGCCTTTGTTTTCACCTCGAGCATAGAAAGCGAGCTTTGCACCAAATCAATGCCTGTTGGCTCTCTAAAATTTGGCGGCCATTAGTGATACTGGTAGGCCTTTGATGTGTAATATGATTGCAATTTCTGAAAGCAGGCGATGGTGAAGGTGAAAGAAGCGACACAGGCGGAACAAAGTAGCTTTCAAGTGACGTGTATGTGTAGACGTCCCCCGAACGCCCTGGAAGGGTGGGTCCCGTTCCGTTCGCTTTTACGAGCCTACTACAGTTCGGACTCGATTTGTCACGGTTCTTAATCTGAACCAAAGAGTCCGTCAAACCGTCGTTTTGAAAAAGCAGATTTAGAAAGTAGTGCCAAACATGGACTGCTTTGCCAGATACAGAGTCGCCACCTAAATATTTTTTAATGGGGGAATTTAGGAAACCCTGACTCGGTGCCAAAGGCCACATGTCCGTCATCACCAAAGTTGCCTCGGCTCGAGAGTTTGCGTACGATTGGGGAAGGTCAGCTATGAGCACCCCCTCTCGCCCGATTCGAAGATCGGCCGCTACTAACCATGATATCCTCTTTTGAAAACGTTATGTGTTCTTATTCTGATTAATTAGCTAGAATTACTATGTGATGCGCACAACACAAAAGTATAGACTAGATCACCTAATTTGGGAATAAGCATTGCATATCTGTTTGTTTTGAAAGTGTTTTGGAATTTGCTACTACTTAAGTAGGCTAAAACACAGTTCAATGAGCTATTCCAACTCAAACAATCCAACCTTCACCCACAGGCATTCAGGCAGTTTATAACATATAAGCATCTAGCCACATGGTAAGCATGCTGTCATGTCAACATCCACACGCATGCGGTATGCTAAAGCATAAAAATACTTACATCGTACTCCATGCCAAAACAATAAACTAGTTAGCAAACAATGCATGACCCTAGTCCATGTTCAGTGGCTAATGTATCGCATACAAAATGTCACAAGCTCGACTAATCTAAGAATGGCATGTGAAATGCACAAACATCATGTATTCAAGTTAGATTTGAAATACTTATGCAGTTAGCATGATGCGCCGAGCCCGATGCATGCAAAACTGATGAATGATGCACGCATGCATAACATGAGGTATGCTAAAATAAATGTGCCCTAATACTAACCATCGAAAACGGGTAAGTAAAAGGGAGAAAGAAGCGGGGGTTAGAAGACATGCATACACTCACCCACACTTATTACAAATTTGCCCTTGCTCGGAGACCGAAGAATATCTGGTGAATAACGAATTAACTATCCTAGCTAATTAATTATTACAGATCAACTAAATTAATTAAGCAAATTAATTAATCTAAGAAAGCAATAAACAGCAGCCTCGGGGAGGGGGGCTCGATGCATGCGCTCTCGGTTTCGCCCGGAAATCCACCACCATGCACAAAATGCCTCTGTTTTCCCTGCTCTGCTCCTCTGAAGACTGCCAAAGCCTCAGGGTTTACTCTCGGATCTTTGGGAAACATCACCGGCTGAAGGAGAGCACCACCGGCCATGTAGAATGGTCACCGGCCATAAATTTAATCCATCGGCCAAAAATGGTAGCCAGTCGGCACTAAATGTGGCCGGCCGGACAAAAGTTCCTGCAGAACCTGGTTTGGCAATGACGAGGGCAATACTTGGCATGGCAATGCATTTCAAGCAATGTATGCACCAATCACACCCCATATCATGTTTATGACTCAAAGGGATATGAACTTTGGCTCTCAGACCATCAATCGCACATTTCCATGCATGATGGCCCAAGAAGCCAAGTGGGCACATTTAGTATGGAATGCAATGCACATAATCAAACCAAGGGAACTCAACCTCTATCATAAGCAATTCAAAGCCAAGTGTGCATGCTAATGCAATGCAACCTAAGCATGTTAACTAAGCATGCAAAATGGCAATCTTGAAGAAACATACAAAACATGCAAGGCATGAGACAATGCAATCAACAAGCATGCAAGGTACAATGTAGGTATTTAAGCATGCAAGCAAGCATGTGACTTCATTCAATCATGCAAGTTCAAACATGCAACAACTCACCAATATGCTACGACATACAAGGAGTATATGCAACAAGCAAAGAGATGGACTTAAACATGATTTAGGCAGCCCTAATTATGCCTAAAACAATGGCCAAAATGCCCACAAATGAAGGACTAAAAGACACACAAACATGCATGCAAATGAGGTCCAACACTTTAAGCATTAAAGAGCAACTTCTAAGCACACTTAAGAAGATGCAAACATGTACAATTAGCATGCATTAAGCTCTGAAATCATGTTAAGATGGTGCCAAACCAAACAAACAAAATAGGCTAGACATGCAACAAGGGTCCAAAACTCAAGGCTAGCAAGCCAAAATGCCAAAGAACTAAGCAATGCAAGCCTTGGTCGACCAAAAACAGCCAAGGATAGACCTCAAGCATGGCAAAATAAACATGAAAGTTTCACAAAGCTAGGCCTAAAACATGCTTGAACAAGGGTTAAAACCTAGATGCATGTTAAGGCAATAAAATGGCATTACAAGGCATGTATGCTAAGCAAGCATGGTGTACCAAAACCAACTAAAAACAGAGGCATATTATAACATAATAAGCACAAAAAATCAGCTAAGGCATGGCCAACATATGCTTAAACATAATGCTCCTTCAAGAGGCAAAAATGGTCATTTTCAAGGACAACGAGGGGAGGGGGTGACCCTCTCCTTCCTAGGACCTCAAGGCACCATCCTCACCTCTAAAATCCCTCAAGATTTTAGTGGTGAGGAGGCCCAAACACTATGGTCCCAGAACTCACACAAAATAGCACAAAATGGAGCCTTACAAGGCTCAAGAGGGGTCGAACAACCTCAAACCACAAAACACTCTTAATAAACTATTTAGAGGCCTTAAAAACAGAAATTTTATGTGTTATACACTAAGCCCAAAAACAGATACAAGATAGGCAAATAAGCTATGCAAGAATGCGGTAAAAAGGGACAAAAGTCTTACCCTTGTAGACCCCTTTTAGGATGGAGTTCCAGCTGCTTCCTCAAGCTCAAATCAGCTTCAAAACTCCAAAAACAACCTTCAAGGGCCTCAGCTCCAAGAGGATAGTGTGATAGTGGGTGTTTGTGTGTAAAAGTAAGACAAAACACACACAAATACAAGAGAGGGAGAGATATAGATATAGGATAGATACACTTATGCTAACCCTAAGAACCAGAGCTCTTCTCTCTATTTTTTGCTAACCCTAAACCAAAGAGAAGAGGTTCCCTCTTATAGAGCTCAATCTTGTAAGCTTACAAGACAAGCTAAACAAGAGGGAGATCCCT
The DNA here is from genome assembly GCA_025200525.1 of Camellia lanceoleosa. Classification (NCBI taxonomy): domain Eukaryota; kingdom Viridiplantae; phylum Streptophyta; class Magnoliopsida; order Ericales; family Theaceae; genus Camellia; species Camellia lanceoleosa. Next base: position 2,926,536 of record CM045766.1, on the reverse strand, counting down.
CCATACACGTGTATAGAGGGGAGCCAAGTGCATGACAGCTGCACAAAAATATCTGCAAAAGCAGATGCACAGTAGTCGACCGGCCAAAAATGCAATTGACCAAAAAAAGATAGCCAGCCGGCCACCTATAGTGCCGGCCAGCCAAACATTTGGCCGGTGGCAACAAAACACAGCCGGTGGCCTCAAGCCATGGCCAGTGGAGTGTGGGGATGGCCCACAAGCCATTCCTTGCCCCTCCAAGGCAAAGAACAAGTGTTTGGTGCAAAACCAAACACAAAACAGTCGAGTCGAGAGATCCTGAGGCAAGGCGCGTAGCCGAGACCTCCGGGAACTCAAGACGAACACAAACATGGATAATCACCGAGTGTTCAAAGGGGTGACGTCCAAGTCTTGAGGACGGTCAAAAATGGGGTGTCTACAGTATGCAACCTTTATCCATCTTCCGTGGTGCCCTTATCAAATGCCTTTGATTATTTAATTGTTTCATTAGCATAATAATTTATGTTTTAATATTTAATTAGCTTAGCCTAGTTAATTTCTTTTAATTAATTAGCTTAGATAGTTAGTTAATTACTCATTTTAAGTGTTGTAATAATTAGCTTAATTAGCTTAGCTTAGCTTAGCTTGGTTAACTAGTTTATTCATTCAGACTCTCTTTCGTGAGAGTGTAATGTAATAATGTATATGTCTTCCAACCCCACGTCTTTCTCCTTTTTACTTAACCGCTTTTGATAGTTAGTTTAGGAGCATCATGTTTCAATTAGCATACCTTATGCTTGCATCCATTTCATCTTGTATTGCAGGCACTGAGGCTCGGCGCATCATTCTAACTGTATTGTTGTTTCAATACTTCTTTGAATACGTACTTAGACCGTATGTCTTGAATCAATTCATATGTCATATTAGTAGCCGAGCCTATTAATTGCGTTCTTTGTATCTGTTGCATTAGACATTTTGCATAAATAGAAGTCATGCATTTTTTTTCTAGCTCATATATTCTTAGCTTGGAGTCCTAGGTGAGTTTTTAGTGCTTTAGCATACTTGCATGAGTGCGAATGTTGCCATGTCTACTATGCTTGCCATGAGGCTAATTGCTTAAGTGATGAACTATTTGAATGCCTGTGGATGAAGGCTTGTTATTTGAATTGGAATGATTCAACAAATGTACGTTTTAAGTCCACTTTGTTGAGTGGCAAATCATTTTTAAGCCCACTATGTTTGGTGGCAAATTCGCAAACTTTAAGCCCACTTGAGGTGGCAAATTCAAACCCTTTTTGCAAAACAAACATGAAATTGAGTTGTTCCAATTCTTGCAATTTTAGTCTATACTTGCTTGTGCGCATCACATAGTAAAGCTAGCCTAATAACCGAAACAAGAACACATAATGTTAATAAAATCATATCATGATTAGTAGAGGCCGATCTTTGATCAGGCGAGCGGGGGTGCTCAATCCATAACCTTCCCCTCTTATACCTAAGTTCCCGAACCGAGGCAACTTTGGTGATGACAGACACGTGGCCTTTGGCATGAGTCGTGGGTTTCCTAAATTTCTCCAAAAATGAAATATTTAGGTGGCGACTCTATATCTGGCAAAGCAGTCCAATTTTGGAATTTTTTATTCAAAATCAATTTTTCAAAAGATTTGTCGGATTTGGACTCTTTGGTGTTTATCAATTTCACATTGCAGTAGTAAGATTGGATTCAGAACCGTGGGAGTCCAAACTGTAGGGCTTTCTGTGACAACCCTCACCTATGATTAGTGCTAATCTACGATTAAGCATGACAAATAATGGATCATACTGAAATTCTGAACTGATTGCATGAGTATACTGTTTTAAATGCATTTCTATCTGTTAGTCATTTGATTGATCTATTCATGTTTTAATTTCGAACTGCAAATTGAAGGCCTTATCGACAGCCGAATCAGAAATTGATTAGTGTTATGTGTTAATTAGAATTTATGTGATTTTATGGTGGGTTTATTTAAAATTTGATTAAATAATGTTAAATCGCATTAGTTCAAGTTATTTACCAAATTACCATTGAGTGGGCTACTTTGTTATTACATGTTTGGAGCCTTGTTCACATTTGTTACACCATTTCTCCATCTCCTAGAGCAAAACGTGAGAGAGAGAGAGAGAGAGAGAGAGAGAGAGAGTGAATTGGGAGAACATTGGTTTCATTGAGAATTTAGCTTGGAGGCTTAGAAGAATTGAAGGGAATTGCATAATTTGACCTGTACACTTAGAATTTAAGACTTAAGGTAAGGAATCCATCCTCTCAATTGTGAAATTGAAGTTGTGTCTTGCATGATTCATGGAAATTTGGAGATTAAGGTCAAGAATTAATTTAAGAGTTAAGTTGAGTAGTAATTCATGCATGCATGTACATATTCTTGCAATTTGAGGTTGTTCTTCATGAATTTCCACATGCATGTTCATATTTTGCATGTAGTCCATGAATTCACCATGTTCTTGAGCTAAAACTTGCATTTGGTCATGTTTTGTAACATTAGAGTTCATAGGAACTCATGCATGTATGATTTTTGCATTGTTCTTTATGTTCTTGAATTTTGAGTTGAAATTGTATTCAATTGTCTCACTTTTGGGCCTTGATTTTATCAATTGATCTTCAAAACATGTCATATTGTTGGTTTCCAAGTGTTTTCCAGAAAATGGGCCCAGGAGGTTGAGTTTTGAGTTGTTGAATTCTTGGTTTGAGCTTTGGAAGCAAATCTGGAAAACCCAGATTTTGCCTTCCACGCTCGAGCTACCATCCATTGTTTAGAGCTCCGCTCGAGTGACGGAATGCTGGCTCGAGCATAGATTGCAAGCTCTCAGGTTTTTGGTGCACGCAGACGCATGCTCAAGCGAGAGAACCTACGCTCGAGCGAGGACTGTGTCTCACGCTCGAGCGAGCGTCGGGCCGGGATTTTCAACATCCAAAGACTTTTGCATTTCTGAGACCGCTCGAGCGAGGAAGTCCACGCTCGAGCGACCCCACTATTTTGAAAAGCTTGCTCGAGCGAAGAAAGTCACGCTCGAGCGAGACCTCTGTTTTCTGAAAATTTTGAAAAGTGTTTTAAAGTACATCTTTGCATCCTCATTTCATCTTAGGCATTCCTAGGCCTAGTTTAAGGCATCTTAATGAGGATATTGATGTAGGACCACATCAAGTCAAGATAGCGACTAAGTTGTTGATTCCCAAGTGTGTAATTTAGTGTGTGTTCGTTCTGTAACTGTGTAGGGTTGGCATCCGAGGACGCTCATTAGCTACTTATAGCCCAGTGCTCTGTGAGTAACAATGTTGTAAAGATATGTTCAATGATAATTATTTCCTGAACAATTAACTTTACTGTTTTCTGAAGTTATATTGTTTACGGAATAGATGATGTCCTACTTATAAACTGTATTCGTGGCATCCATAGCAATTTACTGTACTGTTACTGTCACAGAGATCTCTGTCGGTTCCAACACCTGGAACCAATATTGTATACTGTTATGATAGCCATCAACTGACTGCTCGATCTGTTAAGACCTACTGTACTTTTTGCTATTGGATGTACCACATATAACTGCTATGGTTTCTAAATGACTGATATGACTGCTTAATGACTGAAAGGGCATTCATTCTTACCCCTTTACGCATTTGTTATTCATTGGGCTTTAGCTTACTGTTTATATTTATATATAGGTGTTCAGGCACCGGATCGATGCTAGGAGCGTCGGATTAGCTCTCGTTTTGTCAAGCCAACCATTGTGCCACACTGCGAGGTTCCAAGTCGTCTCAAGCTAAGGCTGTTTTAGGGTGTCCCAGTTTCACCATTCTGTCTCTGTTTGTAATAAACGTTGTGGACTTGTACTATACAGTTATGGTGAAGGAATTAGGTCCCTAACCTAAAGGTTTTTATGTATCTGATTGTATATATGTTTTTGATTATGAATGTGGCTTGTTTATGAAAGTCTTTTCGCATTTAGATTGTCACAGCTCATTGGACATCTTTTATTTACTGTTTTGGCTTTCGCCAGCCCCTTACTTTGTATTTCTGTCATTACTGTTAAGCAGGCCTTTGGTAATCACAGATTACTGGTCGGTTGCGATGCTTAAACCCATAGGGACGGGTTTGGGTCGTGACACTTTCTTTCGAACTTCCGAAAGGTGGCACGAAAGAGCCGAGCTACAGCTGGGGTGGGGATAGTGGGTCAGGTCGGTCCGTACTATATTTTTTTGGACAAAATTCATTTGAATTTTTTCAGAAATTCTTGTGCGAAATTTTGAATTTTAGATTCATTTTTGTTTTTGCGTTAAAATTCAAAATTTGAATTTTCAAATTTAAATTCTGATCCACCTCCTTTCGATTGGTTACCTATTTCGATCACAACTTTCTGGCCATTTCCGAACATCCATGAAGGCTACCCGAAAGGGCACCATTGTGGCTATAAAATAGCCTTCACAATTTCCTCAATTTTTCATTTAATTCACATCAGATTTCTCTCATTTTCAATTTTTCCTTTTCTTGTTTTCGCTCTCCTCTGTTCTGCATATTTTATGCAAGTTAGATATTAGAAAGAGTCTATAAGAAAGAGAGAGTTACAATAGTGGTTTGGTTTTCCAGGCTTGGAATGGTAGTGCTGCATTTTCAAGTATTAGTTGTTGCATTTTGGAAAGTAGACGTGGGTAAATCTTGAAGTATCGGAGTGAGGGCGAAATATACTTTAAGGAGATTGTGTCCAACACAAATCTCGACTTAAAGATAATTGTTTTCTACGCTCTATAAGCATTAAATTTATAATTCAATTTATTTAATTATTTTGTGAATTATTTTATTGTGTTATTTATTTTATTTATACATTTAAATTATACACACATTACATAGAGAACTGTTGGGTTCTAACATTTATTTATTAAACTAGGGATGACAAAAGTTCCCGAGCTGATTGTATTTGTTCTAATTCAATTTTAATATAAATTGTTTGAGAGAGCATAGATTGGGTAAGGTAAAGTATAGTGCTAGGTAGGTCAAAACTGTCAAGTTTATAACAAAGTACGGAATTGTATCACTAAAATAATTGAGTTTAAAGTAAAAATTCAAGCATGAAACCCGAAAAATCTAATCTGCTGTCATCTTACTTGGGAAAATGATTCAAATTTATGTAATAGTTTTCTCATTTTAAATTCTTTCAAAATAATAAAATCATGAGAATCAAGAAGATCTAATTTCCATGTCTTAAAGACTTTTGACATCCAAACTAACTCTTACAGCAACAAGGCATCACTTTTTTTTTTTTTTTGGGACTAGCTTGTCTCATAAGGTGGATTGGTGCACCCAGTCCGGTTGATCCATTTCAGGTCTCACTAATAATCTAATATGTTTATCTTATGAGTGTTAGTGTGTGGATTATTTGTAAACCAAAACATAATGATCCCATTATCTGGGGCAAAGCCATAATTTTCTCATGAGGGCGCCAAATTAATACTATGAAAGTTGATTTCTAAAAAAATGAAAGTAAATAACACATATCCACAATAAACTCATTGAACTAAGGTTGACAATCAATTCTTATTTTACGTGTCCTAAACACAAGACAATATAATTCACATGAATAAATATATCCACTGGTTTTTATTTATAAAAAAAAATACGATAATAAATGAGATTAGCATTTAATAATGATAATAAAACTTGTCTAAGAATATATAATTTGAACAACTCAAGAAAGTATAGAGATAGAGAAAGTGATAGTGTAAAAAGAAAATAGTGAGAGTACAAGACAATAAGTGAATTTGTTGGGTACAAAAGGTGGATACATATAGGGAGTTTTTATTTGCACAACACAACTTCTCTTCATACATACCATTAAAAATATTTAATTACAATTTTATCCCTTGAGCAAATTACTATTAAGGACAAAATATACACATCTTTTTGTCCAGCCATATCCATTGCCATCCTTTGCTACCCCCACTACCAACTCAATTAATGTAAACCTGAGGCCCACCACCATGACCATCTTTCTCTAACCACTATCGCAACCACCCCTCATTTCTTGCCAATACAACCACCATTCTTGCAGTTCCTCTGTTGGATAATCTTCAATGTATTCAAAGAAAGAATTAAAGAAATGAGAGAGACTGTTTGATTACAAAAATCAAAACAGTATATAAAAAATAAATAAAACAACATATTCTTATTTTGTTACAAAAACAAAATTGGAATCTGATAAAAATAAATAAATACTTACCTTATTAGTTTCTCGAACAAATTTTTGATCAAGTTCAGTGTTTAACACTGTGTCCTTAAGACAGATTCGTCCTCTCTTCGATACTTTCAGATTATGGACGTCTATCTCTTAGGATAAAATGATTAACAACGAATAATAGCCGCACTATAAACTATTCGCACAACGAACACACTTTGTGTTTACACTCTTTCTCACAGGAAAAATAATGTAGCAAAATGCAGAGAGCAATAGCAGAATTGAGAACGAAAATTGAGTGAAAATCCAAATGAGGGACTTGTCTATTTATAGGTGCAATGGTGGCTTTTTAGATTTGAATGCAACAGGTAGGAAACCTATTTGAACAGCTATAGTACCTATTTGGTTTGAATTAAATAGATATAGAACCTATTTGAATTTAAATTAAACAGGTGGGTTTGAACTGAATAGATTTGAATTTGTTTAGACAGATATGGAACCTGCACAAAAAGTTTAAAGAGGTGTACGCCAAAATTTGAATTTTTCATATCCGAAATTTGAAAACAAAACCGGACAGATTTTATTTTTCAAACAAAAAATAAATAAATAAATGTTTTTGGGCCAAAAAGAATTAATATTAGGCCGTACAAGCCCAACCCAACCTCACACCACGTACCCGCGTCCAAGCCAAGCCCAACCCAGCCCAGACGGGCGGCTGCGCATGCGTATGTGTTTATTTTAGATCCAATGGGTCTAGCGCACTTTGCCCATAACATCACCCTTCCACAAAACTTGGGTACCCTTTAGGGTTCTGCCCAAGTTCCAAACCTAAGCCTTAGAAACCCACACAAAGTTTGCCCGCCAAACCAATATGGGACAAACCTTAACTCAAACCTTTATGGAAATTCTACCAAACACACCATTTTCATAGAGCCCATTTTGGCATCAATTTCCTATTCACTCGATAATGGTTTTGAGTAACCAAATATACTACGTGAATCACAACACGGCATAGAACGCGTTACCACTTAGACCCGCCAACTTTGGCACATGGGCCCCACCTAAAAATTAGACCAAAGTTTAGGAAAAATCTATTTTTTCCAAAGCCATTTTCCAAACCATTTCTTACAATCCCCCACATGAATGGAATTTGATGACAAAGGAAACGCAACAATATGCAGTATTTGTCGAAAGAGTATAAATCGAAAATATCTTGTATCAGGATAGGTAGCTTTCGGCTTTGAACCTTCCCTAGTGATAACCTATCGAACTTACTAGCTAACCAATGGACGCGATGCCTTGAATTTTTCAGCCGTTTGTGTAAGCCAAGACAATAGATTTCACACAATATATCTTCTAACACATCGTGGTTCTCACGGTTGTGTTCATTTTGGCCTTGAATGCTCATGGTTGTTCATGAGTGCTTCTAGAGAATTTAGCCTTTTCATTCTCATATAACCGGCCCCAGTTCGACACTCATATAGGTGATTCTTATTATGAGTATCTCTTATGCTCAGCTTAATTTTTTATGCCTAAATCAAGATATAAGTAATCATTAAAAACAAAACTTATCCTTAAACCCCTACATACAACACATGTTACAGTTATCACTCTCATCATAGGAATAGGTAGGGAATTTTAATCCCTCGGTGATTTCTAGCGAGCCACACACAACTTAGTTGTCCCTTTGAACTTAGTTCTTGGGATCTCCAGTCATCTAAGTAGGGTTACCATTATGATGACTCTTATGTAATAAGCTTTAATCCCATGTCCTTTGATCAACTATACACTTGCTCTTTAATCAAACCTTTTGTTAACGGATCCGCAATATTTTCTTTAGATTTTATATAATCTATTGAGATTATTCCACTTAAGAGCAATTGCTTTACGGTATTATGTCGACAACGAATATGTCGTGACTTACAATTATACATATGATTTTGTGTCCTACCTGTTGCAGATTGACTATCATAATGAATGCAAATAGCTGGCACAGGTTTTGGCTACATTGGAATGTCTTCTAAGAAGTGGCGAAGCCATTATGTTTCTTCTCTTGCTTTATCTAAAGTGATGAACTTAGATTCCATTATGAATTGTGTGATGCATGTTTGTTTCGTGGATTTCCAAGAAATAGCAGTGCCTCCCACAGTAAAGACATATCCACTAGTGGATTTTAAATCTTTAGTATCAGATATCCAATTGGCATCACAATAACCTTCTAGTACTACAGGATATCGAGTAAAGTTCAAACCATGATCATGGGTAAATCTTAGATATCTAAGAACCCGAATGATAGCTTTTCAATGGTTTTATCCGGGGTTACTAGTGTACCTACTCAATTTACTTACTGCATAAGCTATATCAGGACGAGTGCAATTAATTAGGTATATTAGGCTTCCAATGATTTAGAAGTATTTTAACTAAGACACCGTATCATCTTTATTTTTCAATAAATGAAGACTGATGTCCACAGATGTTCTTGCTATATTCACATCATCCTTGATATATTTACCAAGAATTTTCTCAATATAATGATATTGAGATAATGCATACCCATCAGGTGTTTTAGTAATTTTCATTCCTAATATTACATCTGCGACTCCCATATCTTTCATATCAAATCTTTTGTTCAGCATTTGCTTAGTTGATTTGATTATGTTTTGACTGCTTCTAATGATAAGCATGTCATCCACATAAAGACAAACGATGATATAACCTTTGTCAGTGTTTTTAATATAGACGCACTGGTCACATTTGTTTATCTTAAACCCATTAGTGAGCATAGCATGATCAAATTTCTCATGTCATTGCTTAGAAGTTTGTTTTGATCCATAAAAAAAATTTATAAGCCGACAAACTTTCTTTTTTTGCCCTGGTACTACAACTCCTTCGGGTTGCTCCATATAGATCTCTTCATTTAGATTACCATTTAAGAAAGCTATCTTAACATCCATTTGATGTATTTCTAAATTATACAACGCTGCTATAGCAATAAGCATGCGGATTGATGTTATTCTTGTCATAGGAGAATATGTATCAAAATAGTCCAGACCTTCCTTTTGTCTGTAACATTTTACCACAAGTCTTGCTTTATATTTGTCTATTAAACCATTTGCTTTCATTTTTCTCTTGAATATCCATTTATATCCAAGAGGTTTAGAATCGAGTGGAAGATCCACTAATTTCCAAGTATGATTTTGCATAATGGATTCAATTTCATTATTAATAACCTCCTTCCACAAAGGTGCATCAGGACCTGTCATTGTTTCCTTAAAGCTTTGAGGTTCATTTTCTAACAAGTATGTCAGAAAATTTGGACAAAATGATTTTGATATTATCGCTTTCTTCGCCGTCTTGGTTCATCATCAGTTAAATCCTGCTGGTCGAGACCGTTACTAATCTCTTGCATTTGATTGTCATTAGTCTCTTAACTTTGTGTACAATCATAAGTTCTTTTCTGTGAACTTAATTCTTGTCTTTTCTTATAAAGAAAAACATGTTCAAAGAAAACAACATTTCTTAACTTTGTAATAGTGTTCATATATATATATATCAGGTATTTCTGATTTATAAGTCAGAAACCGATATGCACTACTATTATGCGCATAACCAATAAACACACAATCCACTATTTTTGGTCCTATCTTAGTCTTTCTTGGAATAGGAACTTCTACCTTTGCCAAACACTCCCACACTTTTAAGTATTTGTAAGAAGGTGGTCGACCTGTCCACAATTCATAAGGAGTACTATTTGTTTTCTTGTGGGATATTCTGTTAAGAATATAATTAGCAGACAATATTGCTTCCCCCCATAAGTTTTGTGGTAAGTTTGAACTTAGTAACATGGCATTCATCATTTCTTGAAGGGTTCTATTCTTTCTTTCAGCAATTCCATTTTACTGTAGAGAATAGGGTGCTATAATTTAGTGAATAATATCATGTTGTGCACAAAATTCATTTAAAGGTACATCATATTCACCACCCCTATCACTTCTAACAATTTTAATGGTTTTACAAAGTTGATTTTCAACTTCAGTTTTGTAGAGTTTAAACATTTCTAAGACTTCATCTTTACTTCTAAGTAAATATACATAACAATATCTTGTGCAATCATCGATAAATATTATGAAATATTTTTTGCCTCCTCTAGTTTAACCAAATTTAAGATCGCATACATCAGTATGAATTAATTCTAGAGGTTCGATTTTTCTTTCAACCGATTTAAATGGAGCCTTAGTTTTGCTTCTACACATATCTCACACTTGTGATTATGATCAATTTCAAACTTTGGTATATAATCTAAACTAATTAGTCTATTCAAAGCATCAAAATTCACATGTCCTGATCTACCATGCCATAAATTTGACTCAAAAATATAGGCAAAAGTTGTGTTATTCTTATTCAAAGCAGATTTTGGTACAATCATCATTACATTTAACTTAAAAAGACCATCGCTTATGTAACCACTATCCACATACATACCACTCTTTGTTAATACAAACTTATCAGATTCAAATACAAGTCTAAAACCATTTTTTACTTAATAAAGAACCAGAAACTAAATTCTTTCGGATATCTGGTACATACAGCACATTGTTGATGGTAAGTTCATTCCCCGATGTCATCTTTAAGATTACTTTCCCTTGTCCAGCCACAGTAGAAGTAGACGAATTTCCCATGAATAGTTGTTCACCATTTGCAGCCTCATTATAAGTAGTGAACATCTTTTTGTCTTCCCAAATGTGACGAGTTGTCCTAGTGTCAACCCACCATTCCTTGGGATTTCCAACTAAATTAGCCTCTGACTCCACAGCAGAGAGATTGATGTCATTTACCCCATCAGAAATATAATCAACTTCTGTCACATTGGCTTGATTGGTGGTCTTTTTACTTGTACTTCCGCAATTCTTCTTAGGGCGGCGTCAATCAGAAGCACGATGTCCGGTCTTATCATAGTTATAACATTTATCTCTGAACTTTTTATTGTCATTGTTGTTGTCTTGTTTAGGACCATCTCCAGCAAACTTCATCTTCTTGTTATGTGGTTTGGGCACTTATTCAACCACATTAGCCTTGGACTCAATGAGATTTTTACCATTCCTCTTTTCAACCATACGGTTATTTTCCTCAATTCTTAGTCTTATAATAAGTTCATCCATAGCCATCTCTTTGCGTTTATGTTTTAAATAATTTTTTTTGAAATCTTTCCAAGTCGATGGTAATTTTTCCACTAACGCAACGACTTGGAAAGACTCGCTAAGAGACATACCTTCAGTATGAATATCATGCAAAATTAATTGAAAACTTTGAACTTGAGAAATTACCGTTTGAGAGTCTACCATAACAAAGTCAAAAAATTTACCAACAACAAATTTCTTTGTGCCGGCTTCCTCTATCTTGTTTTTTTTCTCCAAAGAATGCCATAATTCTTTTGCTGTTTTCAGAGGACTGTAAACATTATACAGCATGTTGTCTAGGCCATTGAAGATGTAGTTTCTGCACAAAAAATTAGAATGTTTCTAGGCGTCTATAGCGGCAACAACTTACTGATCACTTTCATCCTCTTTAAGTACTGGAGCCTTTTCAAGGGGAAACTGGGCAAGATTAAGAGCTGTAAGATAGAACAGCATTTTCTGCCGCCATCTCTTAAACTTGGTGCCATTAAATTTTTCCTATTTTTCTCCATGATTTATTGGAAGTTGAACATGGTTCTGGACAGGGACCGAAGTCGTTGTAACAATCGGAATTGGAGTACCACTTTCAGTTGCAATAGCCATAATATCTAATTACAAAAATCAGAAACACCAAAACCAAAACACAAATTAATTTTCCAGTTACTAAAACTAGAAAATAAATTATAACATAAAATAATTTTATTTTTCTTAGTTATAAAAACCAGAAAAATAAAACACAACATAATAATTTTCTTGTTACAAAAACCAGAAAATTATTTTATTGGATTCAAATAAAACAATTTTATAAAACGAATTTTTATTAATACAATGAAGACACACACACTATATATATATATATATATTGTCTTAAGATTGTTGGAAAATCTTCAATGTATTCAAAAAAAGAATTAAAAAAAGAAGAGAGGCTGTTTGATTACAAAAATCAAAACAGTATATAAAAAAAAATAAAACAATATATTCTTATTTTGTTACAAAAACAAAATCAAAATATCATAAAAAAATAAATGCTTACCTTATTAGTTTCTCGAACAAATTTTTGATCAAGTCCAGTGTTTAACACTATGTCCTTAAGATAGATTCGTCATCTTCTCGGTGCTTTCAGATTGTGGACGTCTATCTCTTAGGATAAAATGATCAACAACGAATAGTAGCAGCACTACAAACTATTCGCACAACGAACATACTTTGTGTTTACACTCTTTCTCACAGGAAAAATAATACAGCAAAATGCAGAGAGTAATAGCAGAATTGAAGACCAAAATTGAATGAAAATCGAAATGAGGGACTTGTCTATTTATAGGTGCAATGGTGGCTTTTTAGATTTGAATTCAACATGTAAGAAACCTGTTTGAATAGGTATAGTACCTGTTTGGTTTGAATTAAATAGATATAGAACCTGTTTGAATTTAAATTAAATAGTTAGGTTTGAATGGAACAGATTTGAATCTGTTCAAACAGATATGAAACCTGAACAAAAAGTTTGAAGAGGTACAAGCCAAAATTTGAATTTTTCATATCCGAAATTTGAAAATAAAACCGGAAAGATTTTATTTTCCAAACAAAAAATAATAATAAATATTTTTGGCCCAAAAGAATTAGTATTAGGTCGGACAAGCCAGTAACCCAATTACAATTACGCACCCAAGCCAAGCCCAGTTCAGCTTGCCCAATCGGCAGCGTGTTTATTTTGGGTCCAATGGGTCTAGCCCACTTTACCCATAACCTCACCCTTCCACAAAACTTGGGTACCCCTTGGAGCCCTCCCCAAGTTACAAACCCAAGTCTTATAAACCCACACAAAGTTTTCCTACCAAACCAATGTAGGACAAATCTTAACTCAAACCTTTATGAAAATTCTACCAAACACACCATTTTCATGGAGCCCATTTTGGCATCAATTTCTCATTCACTCGATAATAGTTTTGAGCAACCAAATATACTACATGAATCACAACGTGGTATAGAACGCGTTACTACTTAGACCCGCCAACTTTGGTGCATGGGTTCCACCTAAAAATTATACTAAAGTTAGGAAAAGTTTGTTTTTTTTCCAAAACCATTTTCCAAACCATTTCTTACAATCCCTACCTCTATTGCCTTTCATTGTCCACATCTATGACTACCATCATCACAACCCTTACATCTGTTATGCACTAATCCCACACTCGCCACTCTCTATGACCCAATCTCATAAAGAAAGAGATCGGTTGATCTAAGTGTTTGAGGTTTCTAGATCTAGGGTTATGACATGAATGATGAAGAAAAAGGTAGTAGAAGAGAAAAAAGAGTTGAAGGTGGCAATGGAGGGGATTACAAGGGTATGAATGGAGTGGAAGAGGCAAAGCATAGGGTGTTGGAATGGCAGTTGGGAAGGGACGACACCTGCAACAGTAGTAGATGGCTGATATTAGGGTTAAGGTTATGATTAGATTTTGAAGATTAGAGTATTATGGGGATAAAATTGTGTAAATTGAGCAACATTCAAAAAATCAAAATGTGTTATGGTATGAAATAAGTGATGATGTGTGCTAAGAGAACTTATGGTAAGTAAATTGAAGTTTCCATACATATTGTATCTTTGACATTTATTGTACAAAAACTTGCTATTTTATTTAATCAAAATGGTGTGAAAGCTACAAATCGTGTTATGAAATATGAAGGTGGTGAGTTGGGTTGCAAATGAGTTGAGCTGAGCTAAGCTGAACTTTTAAATATTTAAATTTATTTACTGAAAATTAGCCGAGCTTGAACTCGAGCCAAACTCAAATGATTGAGCTCAAACTCGACTCATTAAATATTGGAGAAACTCGAGCACAGCTCGAGCTAACTCGATTACATAAACGAGTAGAGTTTGAGCTTGAAAAAATAAAATAAAATAAAAAACTTAAATTAATTTACTTACTAAAGATAAAAAATATTAAAAAAATTGCGAGCTTGACTAGCTCGAATTGTTCATGAATAACTCGAGTTTGGCTCGTTTAAAAATCGTTTGAGATCGGTTCATTTACTAAATCGAATTGTTTATGAACAACTTGAGCTTAGCTCGTTTAAAACTTATTTGAGATCGGTTCATTTACTAAATGAATAAACTCGAGTCCTAAGTTCAACTCGTTTGAGATCGATTTTATTAATCAAATATGTAAATTTACATAAATACCAAAGACAAATAGAAATAAAATAAATTAATAAAAAATTATTTAATACTATATTATTGAAATAAAATATTAATTAATTAATTATTTTTTTTTCACAAGTGTTATCGAGTCAAACTTAAAACTACTCGAGCTTATTCATTTAATAAATGAATTGATTTTACACTAGTTTTAAATACGTTGAGCTTGAGTTATTAATGGGGAATTTGGTCAAAACCCCATCATAGTAAAACTTCAATGCATAAAAAAAAAAAAAAAAAAATTCTTGAAAAGTCCAACACTATACCATTATTATCAGAATATTAAATTTTAAAATAATATAACTTTTGATATAGATGTTTATTTTTAATAAAATTAATATTTTTAAAATTCTCTCATCAAGATCTGTCAAATAAGATCCATGTTGACTATGAAATTCTATAATAAAAAAAAAATTATTGCTGTCGAAATTGATGTAAATAGTAATAGTAACATATTACTCTGCTGAACAGTAACACATTACTTTACTGTTACTTTGTTTCACAATAACATGATACTTTGGTAATATTGTCCAAGAAAAAAAAAAATATTTTACATTATCTTTACTCAATTATGTGTTTTCTTCTTAAAAAATTTATAAAACAAAATAAATTAAATTGTTATTTTTATCAAATAAGAGTCCAATAAAAAAGTTTTAGCTAAATTTCCTTTATTTATAAATTGTTTACCAACCCTAGTAGGGTTATTATAGTTGTAAAAAATGGATAAAGTAAAGGTGTGAGTTCTATAAGGGAAAATTAGTCTAAGGTTCCTTTCTCATTTTTTTGTGGTAGAAGAGATCCACAATATTATTTTATAATGTCTAGGGTCCATTAATCCTACACCCGTATATTCCAGAGAAAATTCACTTTCTCACTTTCTTCTTTCCTTTAGCTAGGGCTTTCATCATTCTCTCTCTCTGTGATTCAATCAACCATGAACTGTTGCCTCCACTTTCACTCTCATTCATTGCCACACCCATTGAGTGATTCATTTTGGAGCCAGATCCGTTATCATCGGCTTCATTAGTGAGTTTAGAGATTTGGGGCGGTTGATCATCACGAAAGCGATTCCAGGTCACAAGTATTAGGTTTTTCGGTGACGATCGATCCATTTCTCTCTCTCACCATATATATATGTATACGTATATGTGGTGAGAGAGAAATGGACTCCCACCGCAAGGGCCCCGATTCTCGGCTTCTTCCACTTCCACTAATCTAGAGTTTTCTCTATTTGTTGTGTACTGGAGTTGCTCACTGCCATAGCCATGGTGTTCTTCATAGTGATAAATACCAATCACATCACGAGTTATTACTCAAAATTTTTTGTTTCTGTTTGTATGTATTGTTTTGCGGAGTGACATAGACCGGAGGACATGTTGTGTGTTATAATTTCTACTTTATAAATTCTAACTCTGTTTCTTCAAATTTCCTAGGTCTTGTTGATAGATCTTGTAACACTCACCAATGTATGAATTATGGATCACATTTTATCGAGATTTATGATTTTCAACCGTAAAAGATTGTGAAGGAGAATTTCTCCGGTTTGAAGAGGGAAATTTCTAGTTTGAGTGAATTTCTCTGGGTTTAGAGAAAGGAAATTTCTCTGGAGAGCAGGGAAGGCCAAGAAGGCCAAAGAAATTTTCTCTGGAGAGGGAAATTTCTCTGAAGGCCAGAGAAGAAAATTTTCTTTGGAAAGAAGGGAAGACTAGAGAAATTTCCAAATTTTCTCTAGAGAGTTGAGTTCAAGAGAGGCAGGGAGGGCAGAGAAATTTAAAATTTCTTTAGAGATGTAATTTTGTGGAAAGGCAGAGAAATTTGGAGAAGCGCAGGGCAGAGAAATTTACAGTGGGAAGTTTATGAAAGGTTAGAGAAAGGAAAGTCTAGAGAAATTCTTTCAAGAATTTCTCTTGACCAATTTTCTCTGTGTTGTAAATTTTCTCTAGATCAACTTGAGGGACCTTAGACATTATTAAAATATTGAATGTCCTTTATATTATAAAATCTTAATACCAGGGACCTTAAAAAAAATCTTCATTCCATAAAGCAACCATTCAATAAAAATAAAAAATAAAAATATAAGAGTAGCATGGTGGTGGAATCTGTTGGGTTCTTGAAAAAAGAACTTGTTAATAATTTAATTATGATTTATAAAAATTAATAATTGATTTATAATTAATAATTTAATAAAATAATATACACACAAATTTACAAACTAATTTGTTTATTGAGTGGCATCAGTCGTATTGTTTATTGAGTGGAAACAGAGGCATCAGTCGTATTCTCAATTGGGTTGTCCTCCGATCCGAGTCGAGTAGCAGAGCAGTAGAAGAAGAAGTAGTTGATTCTGAATCGATCAATCATCATCATCATCATCATCATCAATGGCGTTTATGAGGGGAGAACCGCTGGTGGCGAAACTGGCAGTCCTGGCAAAGTATGCAGTGCTTCCTGGAGCCATGGTGGCTGCTCTGATCTACTCTCCTCCCGACTACTCTTCTTCCAAGAAACACTCCTCCTCCTCCTCCTCCTCCAAGTAGATTATGGATCTACATCTCTCCTTCAATTCCAACGGTTCGCTTCCTCTCTTCTTCACTCTCAATTCATCCATCAATTTTCTATCTTATCTTAGGTTTTCTAATAATCTCTATGTTGTTTGATTTGAGAATACAGCATATGTCTAAGAATTTTGTTTCTATATGCTGACCCTAATATTGTTATGCATCTCTAAAACTATTTTAGTTATTGTTGTTTTCATGTTGTCAAGTTTATGAGATTTTCATAGGATAGGAGACATAAAGATAATTATCACTTAGGTAATCTAATCTCTAGACCTTACTCAATTTTTTACCCAAATTTCAAGGAAAGCTTTTATTTGATTTGAACAACTTCAATAATGTTAGTGTTGTAAATTTGAAAACCACAAATTGTGTTGAAAATTTGATTTGGGTAAAAAATGTTTGAAACTCAATTTGGTGTAAGTTTTATTCAAGGAGTGGAGATGTGTTTTCCGTGATTTTTTACTTAAATTTAAAATTAATATAGGTTTAAGTCCAGGGTTAGATATATGTTTAGGTGTTGTAGTTACCATGCTTATTACAGTTGTAGTTCATTGTTTCGCAGTGTTATATGGGTTTAATGGAATTTCAGTTATTGTGCCAATATCTTAGGAAGGATGTCCTATGGCGTGGTCCCATTTCATGGCACTCTTTCAGTTTCTGTCGTATTTTATGACTAGTAAGGAGTAGGATTTGCAGATGAAGTTGAGCCAATGAGTTTCTTTATGCATGTTTAGGATTATTTTAGATGTTTTTGTGATGTGAATTTTATGAAAATTTCCGTAGAATAAATTTAGGTCATTTTCACCAAGGTGTTGTAGTTACCACAAGCTGTTGTAATTCATTTATTTGCAAATTTAATTTTTATTTTTGGTTTTTAACATTTATGCTCCGTTTATTTTGATGTAAAATGTTTTTGTCAAAAATATTTTACTCATTTTTCATTGTTTGGTTGAACAAAAAGTAAGTAAAACATTTTTGAAGGAAAATATTTTTGCATCATTTTCTAAAAAATGACTTACCTTTAAAAATTTCATAAATCAATTTTTACAAAGTTGACTCTCACTCACTACTTTTTCAATACATTTAGCATTTTCAAATGAGCTTATTAAAAAGTCATAAATGACACTTTATTGAATCAAAATTTCTCTTTTAGGCAATAAAATATTTTTGTTTCAAGTGTCAACCAAACGCCGAAAAACAAAAATAAAAATATTTTCTCTATGTAAAATCAATTTACAAGAAAATTATTTTTTTGTGTAAAATATTTTACGTCAAAACAAACGGAGCCTTATAAAAGTCAATATTTTAGTAAAAGTTATGTATGATATCTTTGCTAAGAATGAAATAATCAAAATTTTATCGCCAATTTTTTAAACCATTTAATTTGGCCCTCTGACCCACCACTGGCTGCAATAACATCTCATTTGCCATGGATGTTGCCAACTTTGTGGGTATGAGCCAAACCATGAGGATATCATAAACTACAAATCAACACAAGTTTGATGGGGACTTGAACCATTATTAAGGTGGGATATTGGTTAAAGAGGAGGGATATGCTGATCTAGGCACAATATCTTTCTAGGGATTAGTTGGATTACTACATAGAAAAGTGCCCTTCCGTAGTGCAAATTTGGTTAAATATAATGTTAACAAATAGAATCTATATACAAAAGTACTTGTACAAAATGACGTGGTTTGCTCAAATTCCTTGATTATAAAATTACATTTTTAAGCTTCTTCGAAAATCAATTTTCAGAGGAAAAAAAAGAAGAAAGGAATTTGGTATGGCATAATTGCTCGTGTGGGCAATTCTGAAAGAAAAACAAAAAGCGTTACAAGGCTTCACCAACTTAATTGTAGATGTAGGTTTTTTTTTTTTATTATATAATATTATAAAATATAAATGATGTCTTGTTACATGGTCTAAGAAATACCAACACTCCGACACCATGACACCACCCGACAATTGCCAGACACTTCTCAACACCTATCAAATACATGTCGAAATATGTCTCACTATTTGTAAAAAAATTCCAAACTCAGGACGTCCTTTTGACACCTGAAGAGTACATGTCTATTGTTGAGATAAAAATGAAACACATTACAAGTTCAAATAAAATTACTTATAATTTGATAATAAAAGAAAAATACTGCAAATTTATACCTATTCTTCTCGTTTATAGTTTAAAATTATATTTTTGAATTAAATTTTCATATATATGATTAGGACTATTCATAGGTCGGTTTGAGTCAGGTTTGGCCTTGACTCATCAACCAAACCGTATGCGTCGGATCCAACATTTATGAAACCAATCTCCACCACTTTAGAGATGAAAACCATCCATATCAACCATTCGGTTTCATGGCCAGATTAGGTCAGCTACACAAAAAACTCAAACCACAGCCACTACACCTTCTACTTTTTCCAGTGCCCCCAAAACCAGAGTTAGATAGACAAATGTGAAAAAACGAAAGGTTAAAATTATTGTACAAATTTGAAATAAAAAATTGATACAACTACAATGATGAAATTTATATGATAATAGGGAAGGATTAAAAATCAATAGAAAATCTATGTATTTTTACAAATCCACTTACCTAGGGTTTTTGATCAAACATAGATAGGGACAAAGATGGTGTGATGGTTTCGTTGGTAGCCTTCCTATGATTTAATCGACCACATCTCGTTGATCTCTAACGAATCTGCCACATGTTTATCTTCAAGAATATAAATCGAAGTCAACCACTTGGCAACTTTTTTGGTCAGGTTAGGTGGTTTATTTGGGTAAATCATGAATATATATGCTATATAATAAATATATAGAATTATATATTTTGCATGTGCCCTCCACGTGTCGTGTTTGAAAATTTCCATGTCATCTTGTTCATGTCGTGTCATGTGTCCATGTCCGTGTTTGTTAGTGCCTGGTCCATGTCTACTCTTTGTACAGTTCCTATCATATTTTTGTACTAGTAAGGGAATAGGATGTGCAAATGAATTAAAGGAATTGAGTTATGTTTTATACTATTTCCGTAGTCTAGTTCATAAATGAACATCCTTACAAACAATTTGTAGATGCCCAATCCCAACTTGTTGAACCATGTGGATTCCCTAAGCCGAACCAAACCAAGTCTTGTGTCCCATTTAGGTGGGGTGAATCCTTTTCATGGTATATGTTTTTTCATATTAAAGCTGTATTGTTGCATCAGCTCCAACAGGGACGCAAAAATGTTGTATCAAATAACATTCCCTGGTTGTGGGAGATTGGGTTTTTGTTTTCAAATAGAGTGATGATTTAAGTGATTTGGGAACTTGAAAGAAGGAAAGAAAGAGAAGAAAAGAATAGGAAAGAAAAACTCAACCTTTGCCTTTTTTTTAAAAGATCGAGGGCTAACTTTTCTTGCTTCTAGTGATGTTTGGTTCCTTATTTTTCCCGCCTTGCTTTATTCCTTTCATTTTCTTCTCCATTGCACCTCTCAACCCCTCGTTTGCCTTGTCCTTTTGAAAAAAAGGTTTTGTGTCAAGGCAGGTCAACACCTTTATAGTCATCCAGCTCGGAATATTGACTAATAGTTGAAGATGAGCTGGTTCTTTAATTGGCAGAACATGTACTTGTACACGATGCCTGTTAACTTAACTGAGCTTCTCATGCAGCCTTGTCCATTAACCTTGAAACAACTTGTGAAACAACTAGCTTGAGATGGAGAATAGCACATAGAACTTCAGCTGAGTGGCGATCTTCTCTTGCAGAGGTAGATTCATTGCTTCAACAATTAGTTACTCTATTTAAAGAGGTTAAACTCCTGGATGCCGATAGAAAACAGACTTATATAATGATGTTATTATCTCCTTAACTATGTTCATTTCATCAACCTAATTTCAGTGGGATGCTAATGAAGATCATAGAAAGAAGAAAAATGACAAATTTGGAATTTCATATGGAGCATGTGATGCAACATCTATTGCATTGCTTAAGCACGATAAGCTTTGGAAGCCCAAAACAAAGTCAAAGGGTCCAATGTTCGTCAAGAAGCTTTTTTGGTCCAAAAGAAGTGTCCATGGTAGTGTTTAGTAGTTAAAATTTTAGTAATTTCTTAACTTCTTGGACATGGCCTGGTTTTTATTTTGGGTCATGTTATTAAATGGATCATTATATATAAATTTAATTATGTCTAGAATAATCTTAGTAGTAAAAAAAATCCAAGTTTCCTATTTTGAATTCATGTCATGGTTGGAGTAAGAATTAGAAGTCATCTATGAAGCCCCGACACTTCAACACAAGTGCCGTATCTGTGTCGGACATAAGGACATAAGGACACAGCAGGGACACGCGGATTTTCATGGGACACGCCGGGGACACTAGCTTAGGGACATGCCAACTTATCTTTTTCCTATTTTCTTTAGTGCTTTTATTGAATGTTGGATGTTGAATGTTTATTATTTTTTTATTAGATTTAAATACATAATAGATCATCCATAAAAAATAAAAAAATAAAATAAAAAATGAACTGTAAGTATTAATTTTACATATAGAATTAGATTTAGTTTTTGTTAATATTGATTATTTATGAATGTAATATTAATCTAAATAGCAAATAAAAATGTTAAAAACATAGTTTATTGGCATGCCCCCGCTGTGTCCGTGTCCTCATTTTTTTGAAATCGCTGTGTCCCGTATCCGCCTCCATGTCGGTATCCATGTGCGTGCTTCTTAGGAAGTCATCAAAGTTTCGTATCAAAGTTGAAATAGAATTGGAAGTCATGGTCATAGTTACTCTAGAATATCTGCATATACCAAATATTTTTAGTTTTCAAATTTGAGTTGGTCCTTATAGAAGTAGAAGAGTAGACTTTGGCCTAACCCTTGTGTGAGGGTGAAACACCTCTTTCTCTCTCTTCTTGTTCTACTTCTTCTCTTTCTTCTTCGTTGCGCACATACCCTACTTACTATTCTCGGTTTACTATTTATGGCCCTCTAAAAGTATACTTTTCAGCCCCAAAACCATATTCAATCACCCCAAATCAACCTTAATCCCTTCTCCTACCTATTAGTCTTCAATTTAACCATTGATACCTTAAATTACTTACTGTTTGGGCCTTCTAATAGTCTCTGTCTAAAAAATAAGCAAACTGATGGGCCGTCAATTGGTTTAGTTATGACAATATATTTATTTTAATTTATTTGCTAAATTGATAATGAACCCAAAAATAAATAAATAAACAAAATAAAATAGGAAAATAAAGTGTCATTTGGCAAGTTGTCCGGTTACATATTTTAAGCCATAGCCTAGGACTTTTATGGACTTTACCATTGCCATGTAATTTACATGATATATTGGGACCATGCTCAAACATTAAACCACAACTTTAGTTTGACACCCATTTATAGGGTGTAGACCATGTAACTGAGCCATGAAATCTCCTTCCAATTAATCAAATCCATACAACATATGGCGATATTTGTATACATAATTTATAGCCATCAGATGATTGATTTGCTCACATTGTTTATGGCGATCATATCATTCAATTGTACATGGTCACATCAAGACATATTTTGTAGATGCTTTGGATTTTGTCCGTTGTTTTTCTAATATGCTCCTTCACTTTACCCTTGTGTATGGTCACGGAGCAATTTAGTCCCCTGACATTTAAAAATAGTTTTGAGCTAAATTGTTACTAATGCGTTAATATGTGCAGTAAAAAGATATGTACCCTCTCTTTCTTTTCCTCCTATTTTTTCATTGCAAAAAATATAACCTAATTTCTAATTTAAACCAACGAAGCAAAAAATTAAACCTCTAATTTATAACTTTGTAACCTAAAATCAAATATTAAGTTGTACTACACATATAGTATAGGTATTAATTCGATGAAGTTTGCGTACTGGTTTTCCAAGTTCCTATAGAGGTTCAAATAAATTCAAAGGTTATTCGAACCTAGCCTTCAAATATGAATTTCCCAGATTACAGCTGTGGAACATAGGTTAATTCTCGTGCTTCAAGATAAGGACAATCTTTTGACTTAATTTTGCAAGCTCTTGATAATAATTAAGAAATTGAATTGTTATCTTTTCTTAGAGTGGCTCTTTCAACGGTGGTGGGAGGTGGATGGGGAGCTGAATGGGCGGTGGGGTTAGGGTTATGATGAATAAATGACATAATTGTCTTTTTGCATTGGAGTTGATTGACTTTTTTATTTTTATTTTTCATGCGAACTCTCAAACTAGGCATGTATGCCACAATATCCATCAATTTGGATGAAATTTGCAATGGTAGTGTCGGGAAAAAATCAAAGCCACAGTGTTTTTGAAGAGATCAATGAAGAGATGATCCATGCCTATGAATCTGCAAAACAAGTCATCACTTTTTCTCCGTCGGCCTTTGCTGGGCGGGCACTTCGATTTCTAGGTTAGCACCACCTTCATGAATATAACAATAGAATGATTTATTGAATATGCAAGTGTATTGTTGTCTACCTCATTGTGCTAGAGTGTGAGCTTTTTATAGAGCATGAATGTCTCCACTTGAATAACCAACTAAGGTGGTTGCATTTATTGTGGGGTAGTGCCTCCTTTTTTGGAGGTTAATGAGCCTTATCCAGGTGCACTAGTGGAATGTCTTGTTGAGATGCATCATGATTCTCTTCACCATAATGGCTTAGTTGTGTATCTTAAAATATTGCCACGTGTCCATGGTGGGTCCTTTGTAACTTTTATGCTAATTTTTGCTCCCCCAACTTTCGCTTTCTTTGATCAAAGTGACAAAGGTGTAGAAACTTTTTGTTGCTATGATTGTCAATTGTTTGGAGTGATATTTGGGTGCTAGGCCATGTGCCCCCCAGTCTCCCAATTTGATAGAATATGATATTGGACATGCCTAACTAAGTACTTTTGCATTGCGTGTCTAGGAAGTGCTAAGTCTGTGAGAATGCCTAGCAGGTGCTAGGGATTATTCCAAGAATGCCTTGCAGGTGCTAAGGTTTATTCCGAAAGTGCTAGGGAATGCCTAGCTAGCAAGTGCTAGGGCTTAGTCCAAAAATGCTTGACTATGTTAAGGCTTATTCCAGAGAATACCTAGTCATGCTAGGATTTTCATTTTGAATGCCTAGTCGAGCTAGGGCATACATGAATAGTGCCTAGGCAAGCTAGGGCTTATACGTGGAATGCCTAGCCGAGCTAGGACTTACATGAATAATGCCTAGACAAGCTAGGCCTTATTCGTAGAATACCTAGCTAGGGATGGACCCTCTACTAGGACTTCGAGTCTCCGCTTGTGAGTATCCATCTTTTGAGAAAGAAGTGTTACTTTGTTAATATCCGATGTTTTTTAGAAAGAAACCGTAATTTTGTCAATATTCCATTTTTGAGAAGAAACTATAACTTTGTTAGTGTCTAGTTTTTTGTGAAAGAAACTGTAACTTTGTAGTATCCAATTTTTTAGAAAGAAACCATAATTGGGTTGGTGCGGTGACATGGGTTGAGAACGAAACCATAACTTTGTAGTATCCAAGTGCACTTGTGGGAGCAAATATTTGTATAAAAGTTACATGAGACCCACCATGTACACGTGGTATTATTTTAAGTTACTTAACTAAGCCATTATAGTGGAGAGAATCATGGTGCATCTCAACTGGACATCCCACTGGTGCACCTGGATAAGACTAGTCACCTCCAAAAAAGGAGGCACTAGCCCAGATTAAATGCAACAACCTTGGTTATTCAAGTGCAGACATCCATGCTCTATAAAGAGTCCACATTCTAGCATATTGCGGTAAACAACAATACACTATCTTTATATTCATGGAGGAGGTGCCAACTTAGGCATCAAAGTGCTGCCCAACATAGGCTGGCGGGGCACTAACGGTGTCTTGTTTTGTAGATTCATGGGCGTGTTCATTTATTCATTGATATCTTCAACAACAGTGTGGGTTTGATTTTTTTCCCATACAATTTGGCACCATCTATGAGAACAATCAAATTCAATGGAGAGATGAAGAAGATGCATCAATTCTGCAATTTTTTGAATACTTGTCACTTAAGATCAACAATTTTGCATGTCATAAGAACTTGGTCTCAAAGGAAGTTTAGCTTTATGGAACTTATTTTACTCCAGTGTGTGCATGTGAAGAACAATACTTTTGATGCAAACCCAGCGCTTTGCTTTGGGTCTGCAACTGTGAGACTCAACAATTCTCTCAACTCTGAAGAATTGTTTGGCGATGGAGACCATGCACAGTGGAGTGCCGACAACATGATAGTTTGCATTTCAGCCACTGAAACAGCCTATACAGCTGGGGACCCCAATGGCATGCCGAGCAATGACACGGTAGCAGAAGAACACCCCAATGTGATGGTCAGTCACAATCCAGTGCCACCACCTCTGTTTTTGCAATCTCTCTCTCTCTCTCTCTCTCTCTACTAAGAAACAAAGGCGGGTGGGTAAGAGATGAGGAGGTGGTTGTCCACAGGTAGGGAGGTGAAGTTCAAAATAAGCCAAAACCGCGAGTGTTTTTCATTTATTTAAATGTCATGGCACAGAGTGCTCAAAGCAAAAATTACAGGGGAGTTAAAGAGAATTTTGCCAAAAAGAGTAGGTTGGGGGTGGAATAGGTTAAACGGACATAATGAATTTGAAAATGACAAAAGTAGGCAGAAAAGATATATGGTTGAAAATAGCACAATCTTGCTTTATATCTGCTTGTACTTGGGGTTATTTGCCCCATCTCACTCAAGGTAAAAGGGAATCACATTATGATCTTGTAACTAAAGTAGATTATCTAACTTAATCTGCCATTTGGTTGGTGTCAACATGAGAGTTTGATAGTTAACATGTTTTATCATTCTGTACAAGAGTAAGGAAATAGGATTACTCTATGAATTGCAGCTCAACTGTTACAATACCTCTGGTGCAGGGATACAAGGTGTCTCTTTGGAGATGTGCTGGGCTCTGTTGGGTGTGGTTCTGGTATGTAATAATCCTGTTAGCTCTTCTTTGTTGCTGTATTCCATATGTAGGCATATGGGAATATGAATAGTTTATGTTCCTTTGAAGAACCTTTGAGTAGTTCTTTTCCTGATGCTTTACAAACAATAAAATGGAGTTGAATTGGATTAATGCAAGTTGTTCCTTTAATCCCATCATTTAATTCATGGATCTTAGTACTGTGTGGAGTGTGCTTTGAATTGATTTTTGATAAATGATTTATGTATGTGCCTCTTGTGCAATGTCATTGAACTCAAGTGAGCACATGCTGCAGAATTTATGTTGGGATTTGTGATGAGATTAGGGGTTCAATTAGCTTTCCTGTCTAGTGGTATCCCCCGGAACCGTTGGTTTTTTCTTGATTGCCTCCACCCCTCACTCAAGTTCCGATGATCTGAACACCTAATTGACCAGACATCCAGCCATGTGTCATGTTTGGTCCAAGTTGACTGGACAACATGGCCTAGCAGAACATGCCTCCCACGATTATAATATATATGTATATTGGTTTGTGATTACAATATATTATCATGTTGAATACTTGGGGTCACTTGGAGCTTCATCAAGTTTACTCTCATCTGAATGTTCCTTCTATATCTGAGGGTTGGGTTACTATCATTGTTATTTAATGCCGCCATATTGGGTTGATCAAGGCCGCCCTGGAAGCCCAAATAAACAGGGACTGGAGTATTTTGGAAGCTGCAGTCCTGCAAACTCAGAAAAAGACTCTGCAAATAATGTGTGAATTAAATTTATTTTAGGGGTGATTCACATCATATCAAATCAAATTTACATACACTTCGGATTTTGGATAACCTTCTGGACAAGTATTTTGGGTATTTAGAATTTTTGTTTTGGAAGGGAATAGTGATTGAGGGTGGTTTAGGTGAAAAATAAAATAAAATAAAAAAACACGAAGAAGAAGAAGAAGAAGAAGAAGAAAGGCACAAGGGAAGTCATTAAAAAAAAAGTAGTGGTGCCAAGGGCTAGTGTTACAATATTATGTTCTTTCAATAAGTGTGAACCTTTATTTTTAGTTTGATTGAAATTTTTATTATTTGTATTTGTGTTATCTGTGTCATGTTTGCGTTTATAATTAGATCGGGTTAGTGTTATGATACTTGACACAATTAATTAAACGATGTAGTTAGTGTTGAGGAAATTACAAAATCTTAAAATAATACGATACAAACAGGACTCCCAGCATGATTTTTAGTCCTAGAAACACTAACAACAAAAAGCCAATGCCCCAAGCAAAATGGTGACCCAAATACCAGGACTCAGGAGTACTTTAAAGCAATTTCATTAGCACTGAACATCATGCAAAACAATAATTTATTATGTATCAATTCCTACTTCAGAAAGGCAGGAAAGTACCCTGCAAATTATTATTATTATGATGATGTTATTCATGTGGCATTGATGTGGTTATGCCAAAAATATTAATTTCAACATCTACACAAATAAATTATAAAATTCGTTTAAGACGCTGAATAATTTTCAATCTACAATGAGCTTTGGTACCCCAAGCCCTTAAGCTCTTTTGGTGGGATTTCTTCTGCGACTTTAATACCTGAGTTTTTTGGTATTGTTTGGAAGCATGCTGTTTGATGGAGGAATCCGAACTGGGACCATGATGTCTCTGACAATGTTATTACTTATAACATTACTCTTTGGGTGGATGGTGGGGTGGTGTTTGGCAATAGGCATGATTAGTGCTGGGAATGGGACACTACTAGTTTTTTTGTTGTGATATGAACTAGTATCAAGTCATGCATCTCTGCCAACTACCCATGGGTTGGCTAATTTGGATACTCCTTCCCCCTCAAGTTAAACTCAAATTCATGCTACTGCTTTGATCATGATGAACAAAGTCATGATGGCCCTTTTTGTCCAACATGACCACCCAAATTTCTTGACTCGTCATGCATCCTACAATCATTCATGTAGGGCTTCTTTTTTTTCTCCCCCCTTATAATAATTTTAACTTTTTTTATTAAACCCAATTGTTTCTTGAAGTTGCATTTTCAAGACATGGCTGTAGAGTTGAAATTGCGTTTTGATAACATGACTTCAACTAATTTGCCATTAAAGCGGGTTAATCTGACATTAAAGCGGGTTAATCTGACCATGCAAAGCTGGATTAGGCTGAATACCTGTTTGGGCACGGCCTGAATCCCTCTGTCAGCTTGGGCCAATCAAATGCACGGTCAAGCCATGGAGCCCCTGTTACGACCTTGATCAAGTGTCTATGATCAAGCATTGATAAGTGGGATAGCCTAGAATGCGAGCAAGATGCACTACAAAAAAAGTCACTTTAGCTACTAAAATATTGGTCGGCAATTGTCTGTTTTTTGGTCGCCAAAACCATTCTGCGACAAAAAATTTTGGTCGCTACAGTTGTCGCCAAAAACCTATCGAGAAAGGTTTTGGAGGGTTTTGCCGACTAAAAAACCTTTGGTTGGCAAAAAACAAGTCCTTAGCGACCAAAATTTTGGTCGCCAATAATCAATTATATTTCTTTAAAATCATACATTCACCGACTAATATTTTAGTCACCAATAGTCAACGAATAGCCGACCAAAATCTTTAGTCGCCAAAAGCTACCAAACAGCGACCAACATTTTTAGTCGCCAAAAGCTTCATCCGTGAAAAAAAAAAAAATTCATTGTTAAGCTTTGCATCCGCTCTTATAAAGACTCGAACCACTAGCCTCCCACACCATAAACCTTATACACCACACTTCCCACTACGCTTCTATAACACCTCATAATTATATATGTAATATATATTATTTATACAGTATATAGATCCGTATTAATATAAAAGTATATGTATAAAAATAATTATTTTTATTGACATAATTTATGTAAAAATAAATTATTTAGTAGCAAAATAAAAATAAAAATTTAACTTTTAGCGACCAAAATAATTTTGGTCGCCAAAGAGACTTTCGCGCTAAAAAAGACCACTTTTTGCTACTAAACCTATTTTTAGTCGCCAATTGTAGACTGTTTGGCTACTAAATTTTTTTTAGTTGCCAAAAAACTTACTTTTGGCTACTAAAAATGCTTTAGTCGGTAAAACCGACATAATTGGCGACCAAACTTATAATTAGTCGCCAATTGTAGACTTTTTGGCTACTAAATTTTTTTTAGTTGGTAAAGCCCACATAATTGGCGACCAAAATTATAATTAGTCGCCAATTGTTGACTTTTTGGCTACTAAATTTTTTTTGGTCGGCAAAAACTATATTTTTGGCTACTAAAAATGTTTTAGTCGGTAAAACCCATATAATTGGCGACCAAACTTATTTTTAGTCGCCAATTGTAGACTTTTGACTACTAAATTTTTTTAGTCGCCAAAAAGCTTCACAATTGGCTACTAATGCTTTTTTAGTCGCTGAAAGCTATACTTTCAACGATCAAATTCTTTTTAGTCAGGAAATTTGGTCGCCGAATATGTTTTTTCTTGTAGTGATGGAATTGAACATGAGTTGAGTCGAGCAGTCCAGTAATTCCAAGGCCAATCTAAAATGGGGGAGAATTTCGGCAATGGTTAGGAGATGGTTGGCAATGAGGTTTAGAATGGCGGACTCAGGGAAAAGGGAAAATTATCAGAGGATGGTCGAGCAGGCTGTTTTTGGCTCTGTAGGGACTGGAGTTGGGCCTTAAAGTTTTTTAACCCAGCTTCCTTATGACAGAAGGTGGTTTAAAGTGATTCTTTAGCCGCATGAAATAAAATGAGCCTAATAGAATGGTGATCTCTCCAGTTTAAGAATGTTGATGACTTGAGCAAGGGGCACTTGAGGTGGTCATCTTGTTATGCATCTTGGAGAGTATCGAAGGGACTTCTCCGACCAAATTTCATTTGACAGGACTTACAGTGTTCTTTATCTTACAGGTCCATTGTACCTAGATTACCTAGATTAATTGCAGAGCTTCAATTTGGTTAGGGCATGGTTATTTGGACGGACTAAAAAATGGAAGATTATAATTTATTGAACTGTTAATTTTGAAATATATAGTTTATAGATTATATAATTGGAAATGAGGTGTATCGCAGATTTGTTTAGGTATGAGATTAGAAATCTATTTTAAAATTTTTTTTTTTTTTTTTTCATAAAACTAATTTTTTATTTTTTTTAAAAAAATAAAAATTAGTTTATGAAAACTAAACCAAACACGTCCTAAACATTTGGAGGGTAAAATTGTCTTTTTATTAATTAATGCAGAGGAGGTGTATCTCCCCCTCTCCTCAAGATAGGATAATCCTACATACAAAGAACTAACAAATTGTACAATTTTTCAACCAAACAACAAACTACTCGATATGGTGGATGTGGGGACTTATTTTTCGAGTTGTCCACGTGGCTAAGGTTGTTAGCCGAGGTGCCACCAAGTCGTTGAGATATGATGTGATCATATCTTAATTCGAAATATTTGGATAGAGTACAAGAATTTAAATGGTTTCAGGCTCTCTATTTAGATAGAGATGAAACTCTTAAGGAGTTCATTCTAATCTGAATAAGAGAAGTTTGAGAAAAGCATTATTCTCGTAAAGAATAAAGTCTTATGAAGTAAGACTTTTAGGAAAAGAGAGCACTCTTTATTATAAAAAAAAAAAAAAGCATCTCCGTGTTTTTGACTTAGCATTGTTCATTTGATTCGTTATCTTTGAGAGATAAGTTATTGACTTGATCGTCGGAGTACTCCAGGTATTGACTTGATTGTCAGAGTGTTCCTAGTGGACGAGCCACCATGATTTTTCTTACCTTCATATGTGTAGATGTTTGGCTTGATATATTATGCCGCATACTTTCTAACTAAGTTTTCTAAATCTCTGTAGAAAAATCTGTTTAATTGTGTGGTTAAAAATCAACGCTCACAATAAATATAGAGTCTAATCTCCTCTTCTAATCTTCCCAAACAAATATCTCCTTTACGTAAATTCACACTTGAAAATATACTTTTGGGGTTGAAATAGAGTTTGGATAATACAGCTTCAATTAATGTGGCGGACATTAGAAAAAAAAAATTGAAGTCTTGAAAACACAATCTGAGTCTGTAAAAATAAAAATCTGTTTGGATGTGAGAATTTTGTTTCAAAAACTACTTTCATTTAGGTTTCGTTTGGGAACCCTCCATTTTAGTTAAAAAGTGAAAAAGTTATTAAATTAGTTAAAAAGTCAACAATTTATATTAAAAAGTCAAAATTTCTCTTTTTTCTTTACTTTTTGCACATCTTTTCGTAAAAAGTCAAAAAGTCATCCCAAACATATTAATTTTTTTAGCTCATATTTTAGTTAAATAGCCAAAAAATTACTAAAGAATTGTTTGAAATGATCTAAATAAGTGTATTTTTTATCTTTTTACAAAAAAATATATAAAAAAATAAAAAAATGATATAATAAAAAAATATAAAAAAATAAAAAAAATAAATTATTTTTGAATTACCAAACTTCACCTAGATTAACCTGTTCCTAAACAGAAACTAATAAGAGAAAAGCTCAGCGTATCCATCCGATCCTATCCTATCCTATCCTATCCTATCCTATCCTTCCATCTCTATAGAGACAGCCCTGTCCACTGTCTAGGAAGGCTCCAACCTAGACAGAGAAACTGCTCAGGTCCTACAAACCTAAGTCTACCCGCCCTCGTGCATGCAATGAGAGAGAGAGAGAGAGAGGGTAGGGTCATAGGGACACAACCTATGATGAATGATGAACAAAAAGTGACGTCAAAAAGAAAAAAACCACCAATCTCAATGCCAAGAGAAGTTATTGGTGGTCCATAAGTAATTTCACGTCATATTTCACATGTATTATGATTAATTGAGGGAATAAAATTTATTATTTATATTAATTAATTAAAAAATATGAAATAACATAATAATTTAAAATTTAAGTAATTTATGATTAGTAAGGAACCAACCAATAATTTTCTCAATCCCATTCTCATCCATGCTATCACGTCAAACAGAAGAGAGATCTTTCATCGATAATAAAATCGTAAGCTGGCAGCAAAATGTCCAATAATACAATGTTACGTGCATGTCTGGATATAACATATTTTACTTCCTGCTATTACCACCACTACTATTACAATGTTTCTACTTACTTTCTTGCACATTAGATCATATATATATATATATTAGTAAATCTTATATGGTACATAAGATATATATAACCTTCAAAGAGAATCAATATTAGTATTTGGAAAGATCTTTAAAGATCCAAACGCCAGGAGGATTCTCCCCTATTGAAAACCATTGACATCTCAGGAACAGTTGTTGTATCAATTCCTCCACAATAATAATCCATGTCAACAAGCAAGGGATTTGCATAATAGGGTTCATGGTTGTGGTGGTGGTTAGTCTTATTGTAGTCTACCCAGCGTAAGTTAGCATGGGGTGGTTGAAACAGGGAATAGTTGGCCTCTGTCTTGCACTGTTTATGAATAGTAGTAGTGGTAGTAGTAGTGGGTTGTTGATGTGAGAGGAGGGACTTGAAGAGGGATGGTGATGGGTTGTTGTTGTTGTTTAGTGTGGTGGTGCTGCTGGTGGTGGGAGTGGGTGAAAATGAGGGTTGAAGTTGGTGGTGGAAATTTATTGTTGGGAGGGGGTGGTGGGGTTGGGAGGAGAGAATTGGATTTATCAGTGTTTTGAGGTCAATGTCTTGGTGGTGGTAGTGAATCAGAAAAGGGTTTTGGTGGAGAGAATGGATTGGATAGTGAGATTGAGATTCCAACATTGCTGTTGTTGCTGGTGTTGTTTCAGATTCAAGCAATGGGGTAGAGAATCAGTGGTGGCAGATGAAGAATAAGCCTCGAATAAGTAGCTTTGGCCTCCAAACATTGCATTTCTCTTCTCTCCTGTTCTGTGTATTATTCTGCAAATCACCCATTCCTCCTGCCAAAAATAAAATAAAATAAGAACTAGTTTCACAAACAATTTAGGGTAGGGTCACGCTAAATTATTTGAAGGTGGGAGCGATGTATATATTTTCAAAAAGGAAATGATTTGCAAATAAAAATATTATTTAAAAACATATGTAGAATAGAAATAATAATATTTATCATCTGATTCATTTCACTTCCTATTTATATTTATGCAATAAAAACCATGTTTGTGTATGTAGGATTTAATATATTCAAATACTAGTGAAACTTGCTATGCCATATAGCAGATGAAGAGTTTGGTAAAATTAATTAGGTGACATATAGAAACCCTCTAGAGAAAATGGTGTATCAATATCAGGAATATCATTTTGTATTTGGTGAGTGTTTTGTTGGGAAATGAAAAAACTATTACTGCGTATGATTTGTATTTAGAATCATAAGGTAAAATTTTTAAATTACTTTTTAAAATTTATAACTAAACATACAATTTAAAATTATTCAAAATTCAGTTCAAAAATTAATTTCAAAACTTATAACCAAACACATAACTCAAAATTTAATTTAAATTTTTTTTCAAATGATATAGTGTTAAAGATGGTTAGTAATGGAATTGTTAAATTATTTTTATAAAAAATCAAAAATAAATAATTTTTATATTTAAAAAATATCTAAAACAAGTATATACATATATATATTTTTTCAAATAGCTCGTTACAATTGCAAACAAATAAATAAATAAATAAATAAAAATAAAAAACATTGCACGGTTTTGGTCGACCAACTAGACATTCGAGAGGACGACCGGATAGGCCTAATCCGCTCTTTTTAAAATTTAAAATTTAAAATTTTTTTTTACAACTCTTTTCAAAATTCATAATCAAATAAAGTTTTTCTTTTCAAAACTCAATTCACAATTCTACATTCAACTCATAACTCTAAAAAAAGAATTACAATTCCAAAATTAAACTAAATGCAACTTATATTAAACAAATTTTTTCTTTTAAAATTCAACTCTCTCTACTCAAAAATCTAAAAAGAAAATCACAATTTTAAAATTAAATTATTTTGTATGAAAGTTTTGTTTATAAAATCATTATGTATTGGGATTAATGATGATGTATTATAGGTTATTAGCATTTTTCAACTGGATTTTTCTTAAGTGTGCAAGGCACATGGTATGCAACTCATTTACATTTTTCTGTTTGCCTTCTGTTTTATGTTTACACCTTACACTTATACTCTTTGTGTTTTGTGTTGGTTGCATATGATGTCTTGCTTTAAGGGTCTTGCACACCATATGAGACCCTTCCAACTATGTAAATTGACAAATAGTAGATTTGAAAAAAGAAAATGAAAAAAAGGGGATATTAGTCAAGTGAAAATTGGCTAGTCGTCCTATTTGTCACACTGATCTTGTTGCATCAATCAGCAAAACAATAAAGTCAAACATGTAAAAGGACAAAACAAAAGAGGTGAGAGAAATTT
This sequence comes from Camellia lanceoleosa, assembly GCA_025200525.1. NCBI lineage: Eukaryota > Viridiplantae > Streptophyta > Magnoliopsida > Ericales > Theaceae > Camellia > Camellia lanceoleosa. The sequence continues at coordinate 2,892,044 of CM045766.1, read as the reverse complement.
TGATTGGGTTAATCACTTTTATCAAAAAAGTGTATGAAAATGAAGAAAATGAATAACCTTGAAGGAGTGACGGTAGGAGAAGTCACCGTGGAGACGGTACTCATGCATGACCCACTTGGTCTTTTCACCGCGGGGTGCTCTTCCCTTGTAGAAAACTAGGGTTTTCTTCATCCCAACCAGTGCACTGGACGCACTGTACACTTCTCTGTCTTTACCAGTTGCTTTCCAATACCCTGCACCTGTTGCTCTGTTTGTTCTCAGCCCTGTTGGGTACTTCCTGTCTCTCAAGCTGAAGAAGTACCACTCTCTCTCCCCCATCTTTGCCCCATCTGCACCCACACTTGTAATTTCTTAACACACCAACAATAACCACCACAAATTAAGGTGTCTGTTTGATTGTTTATTGGAGTTATTTATACCATTTATTATTATTATTACTACTTTGAAAATCCATATCCAAGTGTTTTGTTTTGTGCAACTTTTGCTTATTGTTTAAATTAAACTAGAAGAAAGAAAAACTACACTAAACAGGTCTCAAAGTGTTTTTAATTTAAGAGGCAGGCAATTTAATTTGTTGGGTTCCAAACTATTTGTGTCTTTCAGCTAAGAAAAATTGCAAGGGCATATAAATAAACAACATATTTGGTGGATCCTACGTATCTGTGTGTGTGAGAGAGGATTATGTTTGATTCTGTGCACCAGGAAGAAGAAGAAAAATTGTTTTGCTAATATCAATATGAATGTCAGAGAGATTAAATGATTTCTGGAAAGGAGAAAGATTTTCCAACGAAAGAAGAAATTAAGGTCCAGAATCCAGAGAGGAGTGTGTGATTGGTGCTCTTCTTAACTCAAACTGGATCTGCATGTTTATTTGAGAATGGAAAAGGACATGTATTATTGAAAATTTTATAGGAGAGAGCGAAGAAAGTAGGAAGGCAATAACCCAACCCAACCCAACCCAAAAGGAGAGGTGTCTGAAAGTCTCAGGTCGAAAGCTGGCTGAGTGAGAGACCTTTATTAGTTTTGGGAATCTGGGTCCACACAACGTATTACAGATCCCCATTGGATTCTCTCTCTTTCTTGCACTGTGTTTGTAAATTGTATGCATATCTCCTCCACATTGGACGAAGAACACCATTACATTACCCATAAACTTAAATTTCTAATATATATGCAGTGCAGTGCAGTGACATGAAAATGGTAGTGCATTAATTTATGTTGATGACAAAAAAATGAGGAAACAAAAGGATATATACATACCTGGAAGCTCCCAAGGCTCACATCGATTGAGGTCGACCTCGGCAATGTGGAGAGCAGCATAGAAAGTGCCATGAAAGACTTTGGAAGCGAGATAGAAAGTTATAAGCTCTTCGTCAGTTGGGTGGAACCTGAATCCCGGTGGCAATCCTTGCTCGTTTATGTCTTCGTTTAGTTCACACATAACATCTTCCATACCCAACATCTGAGAGAGAGAAAGAGAGAGTATATGATTAGAGATGAAAAGAGGAGGCAGGCTGTTATAACTTAGAAAATAACATGTAGATATATAGGGAGGGGAAGCACTGAAACCGACGGAGTAGAGAGAGAGAGAGAGAATTGGGAAGTTAATAATAAAGGCTATGGATGGGTGGATAGAGTGGGAAGGGCCTACAAATGTGCACCTGAGAAGGGTACACACCATAATAGAGAAAACAATTTTAGAAAGACGAGAGAGATTGTGGAAGGTGAGAGAGAGAGAGAGAAGAGAAAGGGGGGTTTGTTTTGGTTTATTAAATGCGACTTTGGCTGCAGAGATGGAAGAAAGATGATCAGATTCTTATGCGTGCGTGTGTGACCAAATGTTTAGGGGGAGGAGCCCCCAGCCAACTCAGCCTTTCCTTTCTCCCTTGGATTAGATTTTCACTCCAATAAGTTTCATAAAAATTATGTTTGTTTAGAAGAAATTATAATTATATTATCTTATGGGATAAAAAATACAGGGACTGGCAGTTTCATTAACAGGTGATATTTAAATTCAATTTCATGAGATTGGAGGTGAAGTGATTGTTTTGTTTCTTATTTTACGTAAATAATAAAGTCACATTCTATATAATAAGAATTTTTATATAATTTCATATATTTAGTTCTAATTAACTAATATCATCATACTTACTATATAAACAAATACAATTTATATTGCATCTCTAATTTAATATTACCACGCCATAATCTCATCATTTAATGCAACCGTATTAATAATTTTCTTCAACCTAATCCGATAAATAAATGAGGCTCAAGGGTAACCGGCAGTTATAATCCAAACAACTCAAATTCAACTCTAATTTTACGTAAATTACACTTTGCACTTTTGTATTTTACAGCAAATTTCACTTTGGCTCTTACAAATGAAATCATGACAAACAACCCCTTGCACTTTTGGTCAAATCCTACTTTGGTTCCTACATATGAAATTGTGACAATTAACCTCCTGTATTTTTGGTCAAATCTCATTTTTATTCCTACACAAGTGTCAATGTCCCCTTTTTGTTACTCAATTATTTAAATCTTTAACAGAATCTAATCATGTGATAAGAATGCGACTACGATATGAGGGAAAAAGAGAAAAATCATCTACATTTTTCACTAATACGCACTTTATACCAAAAATCACATCAAATTATGATTGTATTAGGTTAAAACAAAACACAAACTGTGAATTATTAAGAAGATTAATTAGGGTTTTGCAAAAATTAAAATCACAAAACTTTGTTTTTCATGATAACAATCTTCTGTCCATTTGCCTTTCTTTTTCTTTGATTTCTTTGTCACATTTTTTTAATATTTTAAAAGTTCTATTTTCTTATCTCTTCATCTCGATTTTTAGCATACAAACATATATATATATATATAACTTTCACGTGCTTATCACGTAGGATAAAATGTATTTGTAGAAAATATGGATAATTTTCTTCTCTTACCCTCATTTCGTAGTAGCAGAAAAGAAACATTGACACTTGTATAGGAATCAAAATGGGATTTGAGTAAAAGTGCAGAGGGTCACTACAACAAAAAACACCATTGGCGACTAAAAAAGCGATTTTAAATCATGAAAGTTGTACAAATGGCGACTAAAATTGGTTTAGTCACCAAACCCGATGACTTTTCTTGACTAAACCGCTGGTCGCGAACATAGGGCTTTTAGCGACTAAGCGTCTCATTTAGTCGTCAATATAGCTTTTTACCGACTACAAAAATTTTAGTAGCTAAAAGGCCGCTTTTTGACGACTAAAAGCATTTAGTAGCCAAAACTATAGGTTTTGGCGACCAAAAATACTTTAGTCGAATATAGGTGTTTCACCGACAAACAATTTTTTCAGAGCTAAAGTGGACAATTTGGCGACTAAGACAGTTTAAATCGGCAAAAGTGGAGCTTTGGCGACGAAAAAATAAGTCGCCGGAGTAGTTTTTAAGGAAATTAATGTTTTTAGCGACAAAAGCAAAGATTTAGTAGCCAAAAAGCATAGAATTGGCGACTAAAATTCACATTTAGTCAAAAATGCTCTCATATTTTTTTTTAATAAATACTTTATTATTTACATAAAATACATTAAATAAAAATAATTATTTATATATATATAGTTTTGTATTAATACCGCCGAATATAGTCTATAAGTCATATATGTTGCATTATTATTTGTGTGAGATTCTGATGGCGTAGTGGGTGGAGTGTGGGTAAAAGGTTGAGCATGTTGGAAAGTTGTTGGTCATGGGTTCAAAACTTGGTAGCAGCAGAGGGGAAATTTTTTTTTTTCAGAAAATGCTTTCAGCGACTAAACAGTTTTGTCGCCAAAGGTATAAATAATAAAAAAAAATTTAACTATTGGCGACTAACAGTTTAGTCACCAAAGGTATAATATCTAAAAATGGAATTGAGCAATGGCGACAAAATCAGAGTCATTTGAAGCCCTATCTATTGGCGACCAAGGCTTTTTTAGTTGCCAAAGGTATGTGCGACCACATATAGGCGACAACACCGGCGACCAAAATTTTTAGTCGGGAAAACTAAAAATTCGACATTTGGCGACTAAAAAGAGACTTTTGGCGACTAAAAATTTAGTCGCCAAAAGCGTATTTTCTTGTAGTGGGTTGATTGTCACGATTTCATGTATAGGGATCAAAGTAAGATTTAACCAGAAGTGTAGAAGGTTGACTGTCATGATTTTGTGTGTAAGACCAAAGTGAAATTTGATACAAAGTGTAAGGATGCAACGTGTAATGTACCCTCTAATTTTTGTAGGGATTCAATAATAGTATAATTTTTAAATTTGGTGCAAGTTTGGACAGAAATTCTACAATATAAATCAAATTTTGATCAAGTTTAGGTACAAACACTAGACAACTCAAACAACTTAAAACTTGAATTATGTATAAATATATTAATAGACATATAAATTATTAGTTGTGGAATAATATTCACATAATCTAGATAGTCAGATTATATTTATGCATATATCATATATATAAATAACAGATTACAAAATTATATTTTTTTCATTTTCTACTCAAAAATGGCAAAGACCTGTAGTGGTACGTCAATTCCTAGTGTTCATTTGTTCTTTTTGTCTCTGTCATCATTGCAAATTATTTATTTTGATATAACTAATGATTTAACCAAAAAAAAATGTTAATGGGATCTAACTTTTAGCAAGTTACCTTTCGTTTGGCATGTCAAATTTTTTAGTTATTTTAGTTACAAAAAGATAAAATAAATTTTTTAGTTTAATAAGACAAAGCGTCACATCCAAATCATAATCATTTTATTTTTTCTCTTATAAAAGTTAAAAAAATCAAAAAGCCTATCTCAAACGAAACTTTTTAATCCCAAGTTAAAAAAGTCAAAAAATTAACTCACATCCCAAACGAATCCAGCCTAACACACAAAAAAAAAAAAAAAAGGATCAAATTTGTGTGCAACCCCATGCATGGGCGTCGCCCAAGTTCAATTCACTATGCTCAAGTCAGACTTGGCAAATAAATTCGGATTGCAATTCGAGCTTGGCAAACTCTCTACATAACTTGGCTAGGTCTGGACAACCTTTGAATCCATCCATACATGCTGGGGTTGCACTCGTAAAGTTGTGTATATCATAAATTTGAGTAGAGATTTAGAAAATAAAAAAAAGAAAAAATAGATGAAATGTAATTATATTTCATTTATATTTTTTTTTTTTCTTTTTTTCTTTTTCAAACCACTATCTAAATCTATGATCTAAACACTAGTTAGGGTTACTCTTCAACAAATTTTTACTACTACTTGGTAATGTTTAGGCAGTATTTTTAATTAAAAAAATGTTTTTTATACAATAAATAAATTACAAGAATTATATGCTAATATCATTATTATAAATAAAGACATCTTAATAGATGTTTTGTTTTACTGTAAAATGGTCAATATTTGTATAGAAATTTTGTATGAATTTTTATTTTGTATATAGTTATTTTAATTACTATTGTAAGGAAAAAAAAATTATTGATAGGGCACAGCTGATTTATTTTTTTAGGTACTTGAGAAACAAAAGTAATATACTTTAATTTGTTTAGTGCAATTTTTGTCAGTGTATATTACAAGCCAGCCTTATGTAATGAACTTTATAGGTCCTATACTCTTTTTTAATTCACTGATAAGTTGTAAAATACTTATTTTGTCCCAACACTTTTTTAGGAATATTGATGAGTAAAAAAAGAGACAAGACTTTATAAGTAAATAAGTTTGGTAAATATGACCAACGTGTAAATCTCCTTTTTGAAAGTTAATAATCAAAAATATAAAATAAAAGCACCAGATCCCAAATTTTTAAGTAATCAATTTTTTTAGTTTGTTTAATATTTTTGTCACAAATTACTAAAACAAAAAGTTACAAATCATTCCCATAAAATACACCAATTAGGGCTCTGAACCTCTTTAGTGTAATTTCTTGCAAGTTGAAAATTTATAATAAAAAGGCAGAAACTAAGGATATCTCTTTTCAGTTTCTAAATAATTATCTTTTAAAAAAAAATAAAAATAAAAATAATTATTTAAACTCTTTTTGCCTTATAAGTTTTGCAAACAAAAATTATATCAAATATTTTAACATAATTTTTCTCCCAAAAAAAAAAAACTATAATTCTCACATAAAATTGTATCACACAAGGCCATTGTGTGTTACAATTTCTCATTTGATCAAAACACCATGTAAATAATATGAAAAATCATGAGACACAAAGACATGAAGGGTGTGTTTAGTTTGTGTTTTGAAATAAATTTTCAAAATAAATTTTGGGGAGAGAGTTTAAAATTTCTTTTGGTTTGTTCAGTCATATATTTTGAAAGTAGTTTTGGAGTTTGAGATAATTTGATATTTTGTTATAATTGAGTAGATATGTGTGAGAGAAAATTGTTTGATTGATGTGTAAGAGAGAGATAGTAATTTTAGAAAAAAAGTTCAAAAAATTTGAACCAAACAAAATTTTTAAAAAAAAATTCAGAAATTGTATCTTGATATACAAACTAAACAAGCCAGATGTCTCTCAACTTGATTTAAATAGTAAAATTTAATATTTTTATGCATTTTTCTTACAAGATGATAGGAGTTGAGACCAATGGGTTTTTTTTTTTTTTTTTTTTTTTTTTTGGCATATCGAAAATTCAAAGGAAATTTAAGTAGTTGTTTGAGATGTGCTATATAAGTACACTTTTTGACTTCTTCTTTAAAAAAGTAGAGAAAAAACATGTATGTTTAAGATAACTTTTTGATTTTTTACGAAAAGATGTGTAATAAAATATTATAGTAAAGTCAAAATGACAATTTTACCTTTTTGAGTTTTTGACTTTTTAGGTAGTTGAATTCAAAAAATAAAATAATAATTTTACTCTAATGGCTTCCTCCACAAACTACCTTTAAATAGTATAAATTTTTTGCCTTTTTAAATAATTTTTTGACTTTTTAATTTTTTTAATTTATCCCAAATAAGACTTTAAGGAACACAAAGAAACAATCCTATATAATACACAGAAAATGTTCTAGACCACTTAGGAATGGCAGCGAGGCGGGGCGGGGCCAAGGATCACACTTCCCGTCCCCAATCCTCGATGGGAAAAATTGCCATGTCCCCAACCTCAATCCCTGACGGGGAACCAATTACCTCCCCGCTCCCAAACATGGATCGGATTTCCCCGACCCCGAAATTTTCCCGGCCTAAATTTGTTTCAACATCATGAACAACAACAACAATAACAACAACACAAATCTGAGAGACACAAACAAAATCATCAACATCATTAAACAAATCAACAACAACATAGAGATACACATATATCTTCAACATCAACATCATCAACAAAATCATTAACAATAAATCAACTACCAAAAAAATAAAAAATAAAAATTTGACAGACAGAGACACACATGTATACATGAGATTTGAGTGTGTTGCGTGCATCATCAACACAAATCTCAGAAGATGACGAAGGAGATCGGCGGTGATGGACAACGGAGGCGATGGTGACTAGGATGATGGTGACTGCGATGAACGAAGGAGGAGATCGGCGGTGATGGACGACGGAGGAGAACGACGAAGATGAGATGAGGAAACGGAGGAGATAGCGATGATTGGAAGAGATGGAGGGTCATGATGGAGGTGGAGCGGACAGTGGCAGTGTTGCCTCCTAAAGGAGAGATGCGAGAGTTAGGGAGAGTAAAGGGGAGAGAGAGAGAGAGAGAGGGGGTCATAATTGTTAGATCTGTATATATAGTCGGAGGAATACAGAGTCGAGGTCGAGGCCGGGTATGGGCCGAGGCTGGGGTTAGAAAATATATCACCGTCCCCGCCCCGAAATCATCGGGGATTTATTTTTGAATACCGTCTCCGACCCGTCGGGGGTATTTTTCAGGAAAAATTGCTCTAATCGAGGTCAGGGAAGCAGATCCCCGTCGGATCGGGTTCAAATTGTCATTCCTAAGACCACTAATTCAAGAGCTCAAATAGCTTTAATATTGGTGTGGGTCCCACATGATGGGATGTTTTGGCCTTGTATATATATATATATATATATTTTTATATTATTTTCCAGCTCATTAGAGCTGTTAGTGCTCCAAAATTAGTGATTTCTATCACTGCTCATAATACATAGAAGCTAGGGCCCCTAGTATTGTAGTCCTAACATATCAGCCGCCAGTTGGCTCTTGATCTCGTTTAGAGGATCCTTCTATTGAAAAATAATGGTTTTTTGACAATTTTAATTTAAAATTAAAGTGGGATTTAATCATTAGTTGAGGTCAATTTGAGTAGGAGTTGTATTTTTTTAAGTAACACTACAAGAAAAAACACTTTATGTGACCAACATTTTGGTCGCGAAAAGTATCATATTTGGTCGCTAAAACCTTTTCGCGACCAAAATATGTTGGTCGCGAGTTGGTCGCTAAAGCCTCGTCACAAATAGTTTTCTGCGACCAAAAAAGCCTTTGGTCGCTAAAAAGTGACTATTCGCGACCAACTTTTTTGGTCGCGGAAAGTCCAATTCATATTACCCAAAAGTAAACTTTTAGCGACCAAAGGTAAGTTGGTCGCCAAAAGTCAGCGCCTTTTACCCAAAAAAATGTAATTCTTTTGTGCCGCCTGGGACTCGAACTCTTGACCAAAGTGTCACCATGTGTAACAACCCTCATACTGATTACCGATATATTACCGATTACCTACTGATTACTGTTAAATTGAGATTGATTATGATTGATAATTAAAATGATCGAAATACTGAACTGACTGACTGAGATCCGAAATTAAATTGATTGACTGTAACTGTTTAAATGCATAATCTATCTGTTTGACTGCCAAATTATCTGTTTTCGTTGTATGCATGAAACTGCAAATTGAAGGCCTTATCGGCGGCCAAATCTGAAATTGATTGATGTTCTGTGTTCATCATAATTAATGTGATTTTATGGTATATTTATCTGAAAATTGATTAGGAATGATTAAATTAGATTTAAACGAATTAATTGTCAAGTTTGACTTAATTACGGAAATGCCATTGAGTGGCCTAGTTTATTCTTGCCATGTGAAGCCTTGTTTACACTTAGAGAAAACATTGATCAGCCTCTTATTCTTACTCCCAACCGACCAAGAGAGTAGAGAGTGAGGGACTTGGAGTGAAATCAATTTGGTCTTGAAGAAATGCTTATAATCTTGAAGGATTGAAGTGTAACTTGGCAAAATTAAGCTCCTAAACCTTGAATACAAGATTAAGGTAGGACATTCATCTCCTTATTGTTGTCATTGAACTAGTTCTTGCATGTTTCATGTTAAATTTATGAGCTAAGTCATGCTTTTAAGCTTGGCATGTGAGATTGAAGCTTAATTGTTGCATGCATGTTGGTTTTAGTGAGTTTGAAGTGGATTTCATGGTCAAATGCCACATGCATGTTCATAATCATGTTTAAATCCATGTTTTCATCTTGTTTTGAAAAGAATGAGCTCATTTGAGCAAGCTTTGAAGCTTCAATTTGGTTTAAAATTCATGCATGGCATGTTTGAAGTTTATTCTTGAAAATGGGTTTGAAAATGGTTTTAATTGACTCACCTTTGGGGCTTGAATTCATAAATTGAGCTTTGAAACTTGTTGTATATTGATTTGGGATGTGTTTCCCAGAATTTGGGCCCAAGAGGTCGAGTATTGAGTGGTAGAATGCTTGGTTCGGACTTGGAAGACAAATCTGGAAATTCCAGAATTTGGCCTCCTCGCCCGGGCGGAGGATTCCTCGCCAGCGACCATCGTTTGTTGAGCTCGCTCGGCGAATAAATGGTGGCTCGAGCGTAAAATTTCAGCATCCAGTATTTTTACTGTTTCATCAGACCGCTCGAGCGAAGGATTTCTCGCTCGAGCAAAGCCTTTGATTTTGGAAGCTCGCTCGAGCGAAGGAAGGCTCGCTCGAGCGAGGCCCTTATTTTCAGCAAATTTTGTAAAGTACTTTCTAAGTGCATCTTTGCATCCTCATCCCATTCTAGGCATTCTTAGGCCTAGTTTAAGGCATCTTAATGAGGATATAGATGTAGAACACACCGAGGCAAATTAGGGTAAGTTATTGATCTTCCCCCAACTGTATAGCTTAGTGTGTGTTCATCCTGTATACTGTGTAGGGTTGGCTTACCGAGGAGACGCTCTAGCATCAGTAGCCCGTAACTCTGTGAGTAACAAGCGTAAAGATATGTCCAAAAATGATTATCTTCAATCGTTTACTTTATTGAGCTTCAAGTATTGAGTTTGTCTATTTTATCGATTTCTTCGAATCGAATCAAGTTCTTGAATTGACACCGTTCTTGAATTGACACCGTTCTTGAATTGATCTCGTTTCATCGAATCAATCTGTTTCTTGAATTGACATCGCTTCTTGAATTGCTCATTGAATCGGCATCAGTATACTAAATGAACGTATGAGTTATGTTCTGAACCGTACTAGGGCATCCTTGGGACCTACTGTTTATTAATTTGGAGCAAAGTGCTACTCGGGAGCCACCTCTAGAATCTCTGAGCTAAGTGCTTTCTGAATCCACATACCGTGATCTTGAAAGATCTCTGTCGGTTCCCAAGTTGGGAACCACTCATTTCTTGTTGTGATGGCCACTCGGTATCGATATGGGGCAAAGTGCTACAGGAGCCACCTCTAGAATCTACGGAGCTAAGTGCTACGATGGGAGCCACCTCTTGAATCCGGTATTCGATAAGGAGCAAAGTGCTACACCTTGAGCCACCTCTAGAATCTACGGAACTAAGTGCTACTGATGGGAGCCACCTCTTGAATCCACAATCATCGTTGTTCTCTGAATTGGTCTTTATCGCTCTTTATTCTATCTTGCTCTTGATGGCCATCATTTCTTGTTTGATGCATAAGACCGGTCTTTTAAGACCTATCGTTTCTTATCTTTATTACGCCATGAGGATGTACCACATATCACTATTTTAATCGAATGATTTGTTATGGCACGAAATATGAGCCCACAAACCCGATAGTGATAAACCGATGAAATGACTAGTTTTAATACTGAAAGGACATTTATTCTTAACCCCTTTACGCATTATATTATTCACTGGGTTTTAGCTCACTGCTCATATATATATGTAGGTGTCTGAGCACCGCATCATGACTAGAAGCGTCAGGGTTACTTCAGTCTTGTCAAGCCAGCCTATGTGCCTCACTGTGAGGTTCCGAGCCTACCTTGCCAAGGCTTAGGGGTGTTTTAGTATTTCCCCTACTGTACTGTCTTACTGTTTTGTAATAACTGAATCGAATGTATAGACTGAATGTTCACTGCACCGTTGAGTAGGGATTAAGTCCCTATATTGAGTGTCTGTAAATGATTGTTTAGACTGTACTGTTCCGAACCGTATGAATGCATGAAAAATGTTTTTGGCATACAGATTTTCACAGCTCAATGGACACTAGTTATTTACTGTATTGGCTTCCGCCAGGCCCTGTACTCTGTTTAATTGTATTCTTTATTGAGGCCTTGGTAATTTCGGATTCTTGACGATTCTGATTGCTAAACCCATAGGGCCGGGTTTGGGTCGTGACACCATGCACCCAATCCACTCTGCCAATTACATGCTTCTTGTTCATATTTGGAAATAAAAATATATAACCCATAAAAATTGGGTTATTTATTATTTTATAAAACTTTTAATGCCTAAACAAAAAAAATAGTATGTAATTATAGTAGTATCCTTTTTTAAAAAATTTATCCCGCCATAACTTTTCGCGACCAACTTTTCTTTTTGGTTGCCAAAAAAAGCCTTTTGGTCGCCAATAGTATACTTTCCGCGACCAACTTTTCTTTTTGGTCGCCAAAAGGTGATCTTCCGTGACCAAAAAAGCCTTTGGTCACCAATAGTATACTTTCCGCGACCAACTTTTCTTTTTGGTCGTCAAAGGGTAATCTTCCGCGACCAAAAAAGCCTTTTGGTCGCTAATAGTATACTTTCCGCGACCAACTTTTTTTTTGGTCGCCAAAGGGTATACTTTCCGTGACCAACTTTTCTTTTTGGTCGCCAAAAGGTGCTCTTCCGCGACCAAAAAAGCCTTTGGTCGCCAATAGTATACTTTCCGTGACCAACTTTTCTTTTGGTCGCCAAAGGGTGATTTTCCGCGACTAAAAAATTGTGGTCGCCAAAAGTTAAATTTTGGTCGCAGAAAGTGGACTATTTGCGACCAAAAAAAATAAGTGGTCGCCAAAAGTGTTTTTTCTTGTAGTGTAAGAAGATTACAATATAAAAATAATTGGCCGAAACCATTAAATTGTGAATGAGAATTATCTGATAAAGTGGGTATCAATAAAAGTAAGGCTTAAATTTGGACTCAATTTGGACTAGGCAGGGGTTTGTACTTGTACATGTGCTGGGTTTGGTCTTAAACTTAGACTTAATCTGGAGCTTGGTTGGGCTGTATTGTGTTAGGTTTAACTTATACATGTATTTGAGATTGGGTTTAGATCAAGTTGTGACCTACACCTGTATCCATTTTGCGACCCATCTAGTTTAATTCTCAAACTTATGCATTATATACACATTATGATTTTATAATGTTTTTGAAGTTTTAAACCTTTGTAATTCTAAATCTAATGACTAGAGTTGGTGACCTTGGTTAATGGCCTTTGATGGCCCTCATGGTGCTAACCTTCATGGTTAAGAATTTTTCTAATTGTATAAATAGAGACATTTCTCCTCCAACTTAGTAAAATGATTTTGAAGAGATTTTTGAGGTGAAAAATGAGATGGTGTTTTGAGATAATAAAGTTGGAGATGGTTTTTATACCAAAGAAATTTTTTTTCCTATTTTCTTTTTGCTAGTCCATTCTTTAGTTCTTGTTAAAAAGAATACTAACGTCATCAAGTTCGTCAAAACTATTCAGAAAGTGATTCTACTCTAGTTGCTTTCGACTATCATATACTGGAAGACAAGCGCTGATGTATCTGTAGCACCCACCGATGAGGTGGCGAATCTGTTTTAAGAAAACTATATATGTCACAGGTTTCGATTTGCATTCTTTTTTCTTTTTTTTTTGTTACAGGAAAATCCTCCCTACCCTCCCGCAGGTCCAAGGCAGCGCCCCTTGCAGAGATCACCAAGGTGTCCTGTTAGCCGTTCCGAGCGAGGAGACTATAACCTGGGAACTTGCCCCGACCTCCCAAGACAAGCTCCGCTTAAGTCAGGACTCACACAGCGGGGGAGCATTGAACCCACACCAAGTGCTAACTAGACAACTTGAGGTCCAACCTCCTAACCAACAGTGCTTCCGCCTAGGAGATTGGCCCAAGGGGGGGTGGGGAGTTGAACCTGTGACCTTGGGGCTTAAACCCCAAGGCCTTACCACAATGCCACAACCCCTTGGGTTTCGATTTGCATTCTTTTTCTATTGTTCTTCAAAATTTTAAATTTAAACTATTTCTTATATATTATTTTGTATGTCCATGTAAATCCATCTTGTAATATATTTCCCAATGTAATTTATTTTATTCCTATATTTTTAGTTTTGTAATTTATTTTATATTTCATTCTTTAATAATAATAATAATAATAAATTATTTTATTATTTCTATTTAATTTTATTTTATATATTTTTGTAATATTATTATTAAAAAAATACCAACACCTCCATCACCACCGAAGCTTCCAATTGCTCATCTCTCATTTTTGTAAGACTATTCAGTGTGTTTGGTTTTAGTTTTTTGAATTTAGTTTTTTAAAAATTGAGTTTTTTTTAATGTTTTTTTTGTTTTTAGTAAATATTTTTAAAATTTTAAGTAATTTTTTTACTTTTTTAAATGCTCTGTACTTAGATGTATCTAAAAAAGTAAAATATTTGTGAAAAAATATTTTAAAAAATTAATAAATACACAAAAATACGAAAATGTATTGAATTTTCTTTCTTCTTTTTTTTTTTTTTGTATTTTTTGGCATTTAGTGTATTTTTTTAAAGTTTTTTTTCACAAATATTATACTTTTTAAGTGTATTTATGTTAGGTGTGTCTAAAAATTTAAAAAAAATACTTAAAATATTAAAAAAATTCATTGAAAACATTAAAATATAAAAAATAAAAAAAATAAAATTTTTTAAAAACTGGTACCAAACAAGTTGATTTGCACTCATGTTCCCCTCTCTCATGACGTGTTGTAGTAGAGCCTTCCTTCGTCTACTCCATACCGTTTCAAAGGCAATTGTAAGGCCTGTATAAATGTCCCAAACTTCCGCTTCTAAGCTCGAGCAAGATTCTAGTTTTCCATAGAACCTGCACAACCATATTCCTTTCTCATCTCTGAATAGTCTTAGTCTTACAAAGCCTCTCTCCCCCAGATCGTCTCAAGCACATCCATTTGTATCCAACTTTGTCTTATCTGCAGAAGGAGATGACCACTTGATTAGTAAATTATCAATCCTAGAATTAGTAACAGAGGATTGAAATGCCTCCAAAATTTCGGTAACTTAAGTTCTAACACATATGATGGTGTCAAGCATGAATTTAAAATCACTATGGGTTGGTTTGGAAAATTGGTTAAAAGTTGATTTTTTTAATTTATTTTTTTATAGTTTTTTTAAAAAAAAACTTGTAAAAAAATAAAAATAATATAACTTAAAATAGATTAAAAATTAACTTTAACTTTTAGTCATCTTTCTGAAAGAAACTTATGTAATTTTTCAAATAATGCTGAATAAATATCAAGATTACCAAATAATTTGAAAACACGAAGATAGTAGGAATAGCATAATCAGAATAGTGAGATCATGTTCACAATTTTATAATCCCCGTAGAAAATTTAGTACTAGGACCAGGACTAGAGTATATAGTATTTGAGTAGGCCTAATAAATCGAACCATTAGATGCACCTACCCCCACTCCACTGCACGTTTTGTGATATACGAAATTTGCATGAATCCGCAGGGCAGGGCAGGGCAGGGCAGGGCAGGTGTTAGCCCCTATTAATTAACGCTAATATTATAAATTTAAAAATTATCTAAAAAATTATTCAGAGAGTATAATCAATGATTTATATTTGTTATAAGTATTCCTCACATTCTATTAATTTCAAATTTACGTTACACACTTATTTTTAAAATAAAATTCAAAATAATTTATCATAATTTATAATATTTTTAGTTTTGATTAATTAATGATAATAACAAAGGCAACACACGCAATAAGAAAATTATTTTGGTGGCAGTGCGGTTTGGTGCAGGCAGGGCAGGGGGTGAATTGCAGGGCTTCTTTATGCCTTTAAACACGTGGTGGGATATAGCTCTTCTGTAGGAGTAAGGGGCCTAAAATTGTCCACCTGTCAAGACCCGCCAAAATCCCGGGCCGGGTCAAATTCTGAATCCTTGTGGCATGCAGGGCACAAGATCGTAAAGGGATATTTTATTTGAACCCAAAAAATATCTTAGTACGTCTAATTTAAATTTATAAATTCAAATTCTTATTATATCTTAATATGAATTTATTAATAAGAATAATTCATATTAAATCCTAAAATATTTTTTTTTCTCATAGTACACCCTAATCCATTATTCCTATTCAAATTTCTACATCTTCTTCCTTAAGAGATCAAAGTTAGTTTGTCTTTTTCTTCTTCTTCTTTCTCACTCCAAAACTCCAATTCACCTTACCAAAACTCATCATTATCATTAACATCATTGTTTTTTTATTATTTTGAAACCCTAAACCCTAGAAGAAAGTTTGAACAATCAAACAATGGTAGATTAGGGTTTCAAAACTTGTTTTCATCCATTGTTTGATTGTTCAAAGTTTCTTCTACGGTTTAGGACTTCAAAATAATAAAAAAAACATTGATATTAATGTTAATGGTGAGTTTTGGTAAGCTAGATTGGAGTTTTTGAGTGAGAAAGAAGAAGAAAAACTAATGTTTGGTTGTGATTTGTAAATGTGTTTCTACACGTGCGTTTGAATATGATGTTTGGTTGTTGTTTTGAAATCAATTTTCACAAACTCTGCAGAGAGCTCTGTGCATCAGCCGCTGCTTTTGTGAAAATTTTGCCCAGGGGAAGACCACCCGAATGTTCTCCGCTGTACAAATTTTTTTTTTTTTTTTTTGGCAATTGATTTATATAATTGGGAAAAATATTTTCTAAATTTTTTTAAATTTTTAATGTGCTTTGAAATAATTTTGAGTTGTATGTTTAGTTATGAGTTGTAAATTTTTGTATCACATATCAAATATCACATCAATAATTCCCCACTCAAATCAAACCTCTTTTCAAAAACTATTTTCAAAACTCTTTACCAAACAAATTTTCTACACTCAAATAATAATTCTACAACACACAAACTCAAAATACAACTCATACTCTCAAATCACATTTATAAAACACAACCAAACGTAGGCTAACTTTGATCTATTAGGGGAAAAGATGTAGAGATTTGAATAGAAATAATTGATTAGGGTGTACCATGAGAAGAAAAAAAAATTATTTTAGGATTTAATATGGATTACCCTTATTAATAAATTCACATTAAGATATAATAAGAATTTAAATTTATAAATTTAAATTAGACGTACTAAGATATTTTTTGAGTTCAAATAGAATTTCCCGGATCGTAGACGAGCTGGGCATCTTTCGGATTGCCAGGCCTTTTTATTTTTATTTTTTCAAATATTGGGTCAGGACCAATAGAAAATCATGTTATAAAATTTTAGATATTTTACTAATTTTTTTATTACAAAATAATGAAGTAATGATGACTATTGTCCTAAATTAAATTTCACTGGTATATTGATGAGACTTTGAAATTATTAAAGTAACTAATTTTTTTGTCATCACCTATAGAAAATCGAACAAAATAACTCTTTTATCTTTGGAGAAATAACATGTCAGTGTAAAAGTTAATTTTTTTTTTATATCAATGATAAAATTTATAAATTTTTTCATATATATATATAATTTTTTTTGAAAAATATACCTAAGTAGCAATTTTCTCTTTGTTATTTTTTAAAAAATGATTGAAAACTCTAATAAATAAATTCTAATGAGAGTGGATCTCATTGTGATGTAGTATTTTAATTTTCATTTTATTTATTTTTATTTTTTTTATTCTTTACCACATTATCAAAATTTAATTAAAACTTCTATTACCTAAAAAAAAAAAAAATTTAATTAAAACTTTAGAATTAGACGAATGTATATCTTATTTTTAACACCGGGGCCAAACAAGCACAATGCCCAGACACTTGTTGAACCATTTGTTTAGAATTGAGGACAAGTGGGGTCCCATCCCACCCACACACAGTGGCTGCCTGGGAATCCGTGAAATGGGTATGCCCACGTGTGGACAGGAACCCGGCGCGGTTTGGATTGAGAGCCAGGCTGCCAGCTAATAACAACTCAGGCTATATTTGGTAAAATTTTAAAACAGAAATGTTTTTTAGCACTAAAAATTTGAGCACTAATGTCCCTAAATTTCCATTTTTGGTAATTCTGTTTTTTTTTTTTTTTTTTTTTGCCTTGTGTTTTTTTTTCTTTTTTCCGTTTTTGGATTTTCGGGGCTTTCGAGCTTGATGTTTTCGAGCCAAACATCAAAACTGATTTTAAAATTATAATGTGAGAATAGAATTTTATTTTAAGTTTATAAGTTTTAGAATTATAATTGGAATGTGAAAATTTTATTTAGTTATGAGTTTAAAAAAGAATTTGAATTAAGTGATGTGACATATAATATTAAAAAATAAGTGTCTTAAAAAGTGTTTTGAAAAGTGAGTGTGAAATTAATTTTCTAAAACTATAATCGAACAACACACTCAAACTAAAGGACAAAATTAAAATTCAAAAACTCTACAAAATGGAGCTTCAATTTTTTAATTTTTTGATTTTTTTAAATTACATTATTTGTTTATTTTTTACATAAAAAAATTAAAAAATTATAAAAAATTCAAAAAGTTAATTTTTCAAAACACCACTAAATAATATTAAGAATATTAAAATTTTTATCAAATATTTTACTAAATATCTCATATAAAATAAATCCCATATAAATGTGAAGTCTACGTTCGTATAAGAGAAATTTCTCAAATATTTGATAGAAATTCCAACACCTCTAACATTTTCTTTTTAAATTGGGCAAATTACATATACCTCCATCGAAATTTAGCTAAATTATAAATATTTTTAAAGTTTCGAAAATTACAGATATCCTTTTGAGGTTTATATTTTCATAACAAATTACTCCTTAAGATTTATATTTTCATAACAATTTATCTCATAATTTATTATGTAAATAATACTTTCAGAGAAATATCTATAATTTTTCAAACTTTAAAAAATATTCGTAATTTTACTAAATTTCAAGGGATATATGTAATTTGCCCTCTTGAATTTGATTAATAGTTGTCGAAAATAGTGTACGGAAATTGAAACGGTGTCCACACACCACACCACAGTACGGAGCGGAGGGCGGCTAACTATTAGGTTCAATAATAAATTCAAGTACAGAGAGGGACTCACCTTCCCCACCATTTGTCATTCTTTAAATAAGTTTATCATCATTTTTTTTATTTTATTTTATTTTATTTATTTATTTTTTTTAAGTCATATCAATTTATATTTCTATTTTATTTTTTTATATATCATTTTATAAAAATTAAAAAAATACACTTATTTAAAATATCTCAAATTATTTTTAAAGATGTAATAATAGCTTAGCCCGACCCAGTTCATACAGGCCTAAGTTCAGGTTGGTCTATCAAGATCCGGCTTGTCCACGGGTTAAAAAGTGAGGCCTAGATCCAAGCCCACTAATAATAGGGCTATGCTCGAGCTACGGGCTTGGGCTAGGGCAACGGCTCGGGTCATAGCTAGTTGGGCTTTTTTTTAAAAAAAAATAAATGATAAATGTATTTTCTATGTAGATTATTTATTAGGAATAAAAAATAAAAGAAAAATTATATTAGAGTATTTTAATTAAGATTAATGACATTTTTGTTAGGTTATGTTTCATGGTAGTATTTAAAGTTAATTATGTATAACTTATATTTTTTTAATTATGAATTTATAATTAAAAAAGTATGCAATTATGTAATGTTTTTCTTTCGAAATGAATAATTTATATATATAAAAATGAAACTTTCAATATTACAATATTAAATTAATTGTATAATATTTATTGAATGAATAATTTTTATTTCAAAATGAAATAAAATATTACAAAAATTTATATTATTAAATCAAATAAGTATAAATTATTGATGATGATAGAGCGATTATATCACTATGGCCTCGTTTGTTTGGGGTTATAGTGAGGGGATTAGAAATTTTTTTATTTTTTATATATTGGGAAATTTTTTTTAAATATTAATGTTTAATTTTTTTATATTTTTTTATTTGTTTTATTATTTTATATAAAAATAATTTAACAATTCCTACATTAACAACTATCATCAAAATAAACATAATTTTACTTAATCCCCTCACTATCAATCTCCTCACTAACAATCTCCTCACTATTAGGGTGTGTTTGATTGAACGGACTGGATAAGGGGAGATTAGAATCTATCAGACTTGAGTCTTGGGACAGTGAATCCCTCGAACTATTTGGTTGGATTGGATATGTATCCTATGTTTGTTTTTTTATAGGATTAGATGTCTGGAAATGACTATTTTTAGTGAATCCAACGTTTGGTTGGACGGACTGGATATGATAAATAAACAAAAGATTATTTTACCCTTTTTCAATTGTGTACTAAGTAATAGCAATATTAAACATATCTTTAATATTTTAATTATTTTTAGCTAGATTAAATAAAAATTTATTTTATTTTATTTTTTACACAATTAAATAAATTTATTTTTTAAAAAATAAATAAATAAATAAATAAAATATCAATAAAAATTTATATTATTTTTTTAATTAAAATTTAAAATAATTTTTTTTAAAAAATAATAATAATTAAACAATGAAATTAAATAAAACATCTATTAATATTTAAATAATGAAATTAAATAAAATATAAACAAAATCTTAAAATAAAACATCAATAAAATATCTATAAAAAATTATTTAAAAAAAATAAATAAAACATCAATAAAAAGTTGAATAAAATTATTTTATTTTTAAATTGAGACATTTAAATTTTATTAAATATAATACATAATTAAATAGTAGATAGTCAAAATGGTCATTTCACCACCTAATCCCAACAGTAAATAATCCCTCCAAAATTGTCCCACATCCCCCCCCAAGGATAGTATAATTCCCCATATGGGGGATAAGGAGTCATTTGGACTCAGGTAATAAAACGGAATAAAAAAATCGGATTGATTTCTTGTGGATTACAATCCGCACGATAAATAATTACGCCTTATCCCCAATCAAACACACCCTTAATCTCCTCACTATGAATCCTCCATTCTATCTCTGAAAACAAACGGGGCCTATAGGTTAAGTACATCCCAACTAGGTTGGCACCTACTAGCCTACTAATCATTTACGTTATACTCCATCTCAATAAAAATAAAACAAAAAAAAAATGAAATAGTAAAAAATAAATTGTTGATAAATCATCAAAGGAGACAGACATTTGATCGCGTTGCTCGAAATCATTTTGAAATCGCTCATTTTCACTATAGTTTTGTCTTATTGTAAGCGCATATATATGATCTCTGGATATCATCAATGCCTCAACTATTTAGGGTGAAAGCTCGCTCGTGAATCGTTAAGACCCGCCTACTTATCTTGAAAAGCTTTAAAAGCAATTGTAGAAATATGAACGATTCGGATATCACAAGCCATCTATGAAATCACAAGCCACATAGTTTCATTTTGCTTCCACTAATCCAAAATGTCAAAATCATCGAGATCATCTGTTGACGGACTTTCCAAATAACGTTGTTGTTCAGAACTACTTACGCTTGTATGTTGAGATATTCTTCTACTTTTTATTCTTCAATACCGCCTACTTATCTTGAAAATTTGTTTAGAAGCAATTGTAGAAATATGAACGATTCGTATATCACAAGCCATCTATGAAATCACAAGCCACATAGTTTCATTTTGCTTCCACTAATCCAAAATGTCAAAATCATCGAGATCATCTGTTGACGGGCTTTCCAAATAACGTTGTTGTTCAGAACTACTTACGCTTGTATGTTGAGATATTCTTCTACTTTTTATTACTGAAAAAACACTTAATCTCCCATCTCGAGATGAGACTGTTAGTATAGTGTGTGTAGGTATATTTACAGATGCAACTGCTCTGTATTCTTCAAATAATCTATTGCATGTTTGCATAATAGACGCAAACTGTGTTCGATCAATGAAAATACATTTTAAAAATTCTTGTAAATCAATTTTTTTACACATATGATCAATTATTATGGCTAAACCTAAAATATGAGACAAATGATATCAAAATTTTATTTTATTAAAGTAATAATAATTACATAGTAATATTCATTACTTATATATTTTACAAAAACTTTAATTATTTTTGCTAGCATATGTAAAATAAATAGTGAAGTACGAATATATATTGTGGGGATATAATTTTTGAGTGACAATACATGGCCGAGGTGTCACCGAAGTGAAAGCCGAGGTGCCACGTGTCCTTGTCATGACGCCGAGATCATCTTGGTTAGTCCAAGGTTATCTGCGAGAATACTGAAATGCGGGATAAGCGGATAAGGAATAAGAGTCCTAGAATGAGGAAGGACTTCAGTTTGGATTAAGATAAGACTCTTAGAGAGTTCAGCCTAATCCTACTAGGAGTCCAAGATTAGCAGTAATCCTAACTCCATTAGAGTTAGGCTTCTATTGGGACTAGGATTGTATTGGCTATAAAAGAGAGGCATCTCCATAGGTCTAAGGTATGCCTTTTATGCTCTGTCTAGTGAGTTAAGCAAAATTGGTTATCTTTGAGAGATATTTTACTGACTTGATCGTGGGAGTGCCCCCGGGTGGACGAACCACCGCCGGAATCTCTTTTTTTCTGTGACAAGTCATTTAGGCGTCATCTATTCTCGGTTTCCGCTCAAGATTCGGTACTAATTTGGCAGTGTGGTTAGAAATCTACTCACACAATTTGGCATCGTCTGTGGGAAAAAAAGGAGAATAGATGGCCAACGACGGACAACAAGAGAAGGTTGGAAATGATACTCCCTCGGGAGTGGGAAACTTATAGACCTCAACGTCAAAGAGGACAAGCGCAACAAAGAGACTCACGATAAGAATCACGAAGGAAAGGGCGTCGACCAGAGGGCAACATACCCAAGAAAAGCGGATCGGCGGGTATTACAACGAGGAAGACACAGAGGTATGAAAAGAAAGATGGCGAACAAATTGGCGAACCTACAAGCGGTGGTCAATTTCATGATCTGAGAACGCGTCATGCGACCACCATTCCCATTACAGGATACACCGATTCCAGCGACCAAGAAAGATGCCCAGAAAGATGGGCGGCAATGACCTCTGATCCCCGTGCACGAGCAGAAACACTCTTATCGGCCCTCAAGGGAGGTCAGGCGAGGAGAGTCAAGAAGAGGAGATTTACAGAGGACGCATCATACCAAGGAAGCTAACCCCAAAGAACATCGGCATGTTCAAGGGCAGGAGTTGTGCTTTGACGCAACTAATGGAGAAAGGTCTAAGAGGACTCACAATGACACAGGCAGCAGTGCACCGAAGAAGCTGCAATCCGAAGATAGTCGAGCTCCTGGGCGGACCATGAGGATTTGAGGGATTACCTCAAGAGGAAGCAACAAAATGCTGAGGTAACCTCCCCAGTTAAGCCGAGAACATTATTCTCGGTAGAGTTGGACAAATTTGAGGCCCCGAAAAGATTCAATATGCCGAGGTTACAGATATATGACGGTAAGTTAGACCCCAACTTTCACGTTGGTTTATACCGGAACTCGATGACATTGTACACTGGAAACGAGCCGTTGCTTTACAAGGTGTTCCCCTCATCATTCGAGGAAATCACATCGGACTGGTTTCACAAATTGTCGAAAAGAACTGTGAAAACCTAGGAAAGCCTGGCCGAGATGTTCGTGGTCAAGTTCGTGACAAACAAACTATAGCCATTGAGGGTAGACGTCCTAATGGCTCTGAAAATTGGCGAGGACGAAAGCTTGAGGGCCTATGCCAAAAGATATTATGAGGTATTCAACCGAATACCATAATGTAACCAAAAGGTGGTCGTTGTATCATTTGAAAACGGTCTGCAAGATAATTGCCTACTCCGAAAATCACTGGTAAAGACATTGCCACAAAGCATGGAGGAACTTATGGCCATGATAGAAAAGTATGCCAGGGCCGAGGAGGACATGCCGGGACAAAGGCACCGAAACCAGAGAAGAAGAATGGCTTGCCGAAGCGAGGCCGAGGTGATGGTGGCAACAACAAACCGGAGACAGGACTAAGGGCTACACAGGCAGTCACAACCATATTCCGAATCCCGGTTTACAAAGTCTTAGAAAAAGTTCGAAACCAGCCCTATTATAGAGCACCAGCAAGGGTACCAGGAAAATTTATGGGAAGAAGTCTTGGTAAGCATTGTACTTACCATAATGATGCTGGACATTTGACCCAGGAGTGCAGAGCCCTAAAGACACATCTAGAAGACATGGTAAGACAGGGCCATTTAAGGGACCTGGTAGACGAGGCCAGGACAAAGGAAGAACATGCAAGATTGCCCTAGGCACTAACAGCACCAACCCCACCAAGACACAACCTAAAGGCCTCGAGTAATCAATGTGATTCACTCAAAGGTGAATGAGAATGAGATTAGAGGGGAAACCCAGAAGGTAAAACATATACAACATGTGTATCAGGTTGGGAAGAAGAGGCCTAGAGGCGCATAAGAGTCGAGGACGGTGGTGTCCTTTCGAAGAAGACACGGATGATACAACATCCACACAACGATGCCTTGGTAGTATCTCTCTAGGTTGGGGAGTGCCAAGTAAAGCGCATCCTAATTGACCAAGGCAGCTCTTGTGACATCATGTATGTCAGGTGTTACAAGGAGCTTGGCCTTTACCCAGACGATATGGAGCAGTCCAATGGCCCAATGGTTGGGTTCAATGGAACGCCGACGTGGCCACTGGGAGCAGCAAGTTTGGAGATGCAGGCTGGCACCAAAAAGATAAAAATGGAGTTCACCATAATCAACACACCCTCCTCTTACAATGCTATCTTGGGAAGGCCATGGCTGCATGCAATGGGGGCAGTTCCCTCAACATGCATCAGCTATTGCGGTTCCTAACAGAGCATGGGATAGAAGAGGTTAGAGGGGATCAGCTCCAAGCAAAGAACTGCTCCATGGAAGTAATGAAATCCACCTGCAAAGATATGAGAACCGAAGAAATGAGAGATCGAAGACGAGGACGCGAAAGTCCTAGAGGACGTCGGCAAAGAGCCAGTCGACAAGAGTGAAGAAGCCCTTAAGAAAATCCTTGTCCAGCGAGGGGATGAGGAACACTTCTTTGTTCTCGGCTCGGGCTTAGCTGAGGAAGAGGAAAAAGAACTGGAGGCATTCATGAGAGCAAACATTGAGGTGTTTGCCAGGACGCCTTACGAGATGCCTGGCATTGACCCCAAGGTCACTTGCCATAAACTGAACATAGACAGGTCGGCCAAACTTGTAATCCAACGAGCAAGAAGGCCGATGTTGATGCATGTTGAGGCAGTAAAAGAGGAAGTAGGCAGACTTCTGGAGGCTAGAGCCATTCGAGAGGTAAATTACCCGACATGGCTATCAAATACAATGGTGGTGAAGAAAAAGAATGGTAAATGAAGGATCTGCGTGGACTTTACCAGCCTAAACAAGGCTTGTCCCAAAGACAGTTTTCCATTACCCAAGATTGACCAATTGGTGGATGCCACTTCGGGGCATGGAAGGATGAGCTTCCTGGATGCCTACAGGGGGTACCATCAGATAGCCATATACCCCCTAGATGAGGAGAAGATTGCGTTTATCATCCCAAAAGGGCTGTATTACTACAGAGTGATGCCTTTTGGGTTGAAAAATACAAGAGCAACTTACCAGAGATTGGTAACCAAGATGTTCAGACACCTAATTAGCTGAATAGTAGAGGTATACATCGACGACATGGTCATGAAGACTAGGGAACCTAAGGATCATCTGGAAGACTTAAAGGCAGTCTTTGACATCTTTAAAATATATCGGCTCCGACTCAATGCATCGAAGTGTGCATTTGGAGTTGGATCTAGTAAATTCTTGGGATACTTGGTGACCAGAAGGGGCATTGAGGCTAGCCCAGATCAGATCAAGGCCATCTTAGAACTGAAGGGCCCGACAACGACAAAACAAGTGTAGATGTTGACTGGAAGGGCTGCAGCCCTGAATAGGTTCATAAGCAGGAGCTCTGACAAGTGTAAACCTTTCTTCAGCTTAGTAAAGAAAACCACAGACTTCTTATGGACCGAGGAGTGCGAAGCCGCCTTGGCTGACTTGAAAAGGTATTTGACCATAGCTCCAGTTTTCTCAAACCTAGTACCTGGAGAGGAGTTGTTTCTATACTTGGCAAGTTCGGAGCATGCAGTGAGTGCAGTAGTAGTCAGAGAAGAAAAGGGAGAGCAAAGGGCAGTTTACTATGTGAGTAAAACCCTGGCAGATGCCGAGACCGGGTACTTGCCTTTGGAGAAGTTAACACTAGCTTTAGTAATGGCTTCCAAGAAGCTGAATCATTACTTTCAAGCCCACAGAATCGTGGTGTTGACTAAGCATCCTTTGAGGTCACTGCTACAGCAGGGAGATCTAACAAGCAGAATAGCTAGATGGGCTGTCACGCCCCAAACTCGCCCCTAAAAGTTTGGGCATGACCTATTCGGAAACAGACATTAAATCTGAAATACATATCATATGGGGCCTGAACGGAAGCATTTAAAATCAAATAACAACATATAATATCCATTGAGCTATCACTACTATGCCAGGATCACAAATAGAACATAAGGCAGATAAACATACAGTGACGAGCATCTGAAAATTTAGCTATGTACATATACACATACAGACTCAACCCCTAAATTGAGCGTAACACAAACATTGAAAGATAAAAAGGATCACATACATCTCAACCTTAGTCAGACACACTGGGTACAAAACCAAAGCTTAGCAAAGCTCCACAAAATGAATGGCCTTCATCTAAGTGCCTCGACACTCAGGGTTGAGAAAAGAGAAATAAAGGCCACGGGTTAAGATTGACCTCCAAGTTGAGTACTTACAGAAACAGACATAACAAAATGTGAGCCAAGCTCAGTGAATAAGAGTACATAAACAATTCAATACTCAACTTGAATTATAATACATATCAATGCATATATAAATAAAGAGGTCATATGGTCAATTTGATTCTATACCAATTTCAGAACGGCCTTGGGCTCAATCTTAAATAGAGTGGCTTTAAGCCCTTAACAGAGTGGCATGAAGCCCTTAAACAGAACGGCATTAAGCCCTTATACAGAACGGCATTAAGCCCTTATACATGCATATATGAACTCAAGAGGTGGCTCGCACGGATTCTAGAGGTGACTCGCATAGCAGCACTTAGTTCCGTGCAGTACTTTGTTTCATACTAGCAGATCATACAGAATGGCCATAGGCCCAGATGTCACAGATTGGCCATAGGCCTCACATATGTCACAGAATGGCCATTAGCCTCATAACGTTCACAAAACGGCCATAGGCCTCATAACTTTCACAGAACGGCCATAGGCCTCACAGATGGCTTTAAGCCCAGTTCAGATATGTATGGACTCAAGAGGTGGCTCGCACGAATTCTAGAGATGGCTCGCATTGCAGCACTTTGTTCTATACTAGAAATCAAGACCGAACCATCTATATCATGTCAAAGCATAGCATAATCGGAACAGATAAACAGAAATGAATTCATACATATTCTTAATTATGCTTAAATCATAAATAGAAATCAGAGTTCATGCTTGATTATACATGGTACGTCCAATAGCGCTAAAAAATCAATATGGAGCATACTTGTTAGTTCCATAATGGAACCTTTGGTACCGGAAACTTGTAACATACTTGAACCATGGTATTATTACCCCGGGTAAGGGCCTTGTGCTAAGGATGCCATGAATACTTTTATATATACTGACAATCATTCATTAATTCAAAACGTAACATATCAGAACATAAAGCATTTCTTATCATATCATGTCATTACAGTACGCTTAACAAAGACAAAACAATTCACATTCTAGCATGGGTTACATAATGATGTTAAACCCTTGCATTCATTTTGTAGATTCTAGATGACCTCGGGTCCACATGTAACACAACAGAATAATCTTGGATTCACACGGATACATTGTTCAAGGATGAACATAAGTTCCATTTATGCTTTAAGAAGAAGTAACATAGTATGTTGATGAATAACAGAGAGTTAATATTCGTTATTCACAGAACAAAAGGATTCCAAAGTCATACCAATATATGCAAATCTTTCAACGTTCATATTGATTTCCAATCGTCATAAATGTT
Source organism: Camellia lanceoleosa (assembly GCA_025200525.1). Taxonomy (NCBI): domain Eukaryota; kingdom Viridiplantae; phylum Streptophyta; class Magnoliopsida; order Ericales; family Theaceae; genus Camellia; species Camellia lanceoleosa. The sequence goes on along the minus strand of CM045766.1, from coordinate 2,864,508 downwards.
CGTATAACACTTACGAGGAACAAAGCGTTAGTGACAATAGTTATCAACGGTAAATAAAATGTACATTTCCATACTACTACTCACAGTGCGTTGATGGCGCAACAGTTTCTTCTGGTACGTGACCTATGCACACATATAACCCACAGATTAGTCGAATTCCTTTTCTTTTAAACTCACATTTGATTCAATAACTCCCAGTACATTAATAAATATTTTAAAAACTTCAAATACTAATTTTAGCCATCCCAGAGGGTTAAACAGATAAAACGGAGTAGACAGAATTTTACAGCATGGGCTGCACATGCGCCTGTGAGCCCAGCAAGTGCGGCAGTGGCTCCCGTATAAGCGGCAATAGGGTCCCGCACATGCCTTTTTTTCAATGTTTTTAGCTCAATTTTTCCCTGTTTTCCGCACGTGCGGCAAGGCTTCCTGTACGTGCGGCCATGACCTCCGCACGTGCAGCAATTCTACCCTGTTTTGGCAGTCCGAACTCTACTCACAATTCAGCAACACCAACACATATAATACACAAAATTGAGGGTAAATAATGTAGTAAATTAACCCACCACCTTCATAACATGAATTATGATTTTAGTATCACAAGATACATAATTAAAAGCTTGATCAAGTTACAACCCTTCCTAATTCCATCTATTTAATCCAAGTTCTTTGCGTCCATAACATATAACACAATATTATAGGTATAAGTTTATGAGTTTAACATAAAAATCAAAGATTAAAGTGTAAATCCCATACACCCCTTAAAATAGGTATAAGTTTATGAGTTTAAATTAGGTCGCAAAGCAACCAATTGATGAGATTAACTTCCAACCAAACATGAATCACACACAATTCTCAATTGCAAACCCTAATTTGTATAAACATGAAACAAATAAACCCTTCTTCAAATCCAAGTGAGGGGTAATTAAGATAGATTGAGCTTTCCTTGAACTTAAATCTCCCAACTCTCTTCAATTGCCACACTTCCTGTCACGACCCAAACTCGCCCCTGTAAGTTTAGCACCGTAACCGGCCAGTAATCTGTAGATTACCAAAGGCCTCTGTACAGATTAGCAATTAATAAAGGGCTGCGGAAGCATTAATACATAATCGACAAGGTCCAATGAGCTGTGATAACGTACATGGGACAGAATGTTTCAAAATTTATTTATATAAACATAAACATGCCAGTCCAGGACACCACTATTTACAAGTATTTACATCCCAAGATCTATCTTACAAAACATATACAGAGACTAGCATGAATACAAAAAGAAAACAGCCATGGCAATAGGCTTCGATCGGAACCTCCTCGGGAGGCACAATAGTTGGCTGGCAAAAACAGTACTGAATGCCGTCAATTCTGGCCCTGGTCACACGCCGGCTCACCTACATATATATAGTAAGCTGTGAGCGAAAGCCCAGTGAACAATAACAGAGTAAAGAGGTTTAAATGAATGAGTCCATACAGATTCAGAAATCATAATTCAGTTCATATCAAAATCATATTTGTCCATATCATATTCAGAAATCATAAGTCATGCATAAGCATACGTGATATATTCATTAGCTCTCACAGATACAGTTGATCCATAAAGGGACGACCATAAAGGCAAACAGTTGACTCACGTGCACGGAGACGATACAATTGGCTCATGAGACGTACAGTTGGCCCATAAAGGGACGTAAGGATCCATAAACAGTTGGCTCATGAGACGTACAGTTGGCCCGCAAAGGGACGAAACAGAACATATTTGAGGCTAAGAATGTCACGAATACATTTCAGAAAACATTGGACAACCATTCATTCATACAAAAATATCATTTCAGAAAACAGATCTTGTTTCATCACACAAAAAGTAGATACAGTTGAACATAACTTTACTAAGTTATTACTCACAGTTGATCTTGAATCAAAAAGACGGGGCAGGTTGAGTGACGGTGTATGGCTCGTGACCTACAGAACACATAACAGATACACACACTTGAAACACACGTTCTAATTGTACAAAACTTACGTCATTGGGTCTTAGTGCATTTCTACCCTTCAATCCTCGCTATAGAGTCTTAAACATGGCCTAGGAATGCTTAGGATGGAATAAGGATGCAAGAATGCCATAGAAAATATTTAGCAAATCGTGCTAAAAATAGAGGCCTCGCCGGAGAGAGGATTTTTTCGCTCGAGCGAGCTTGTCAAAACAGAGGGGTCGCTCGAGCGAGGACTCATTCGGTCGAGCGGTCTGTAAAAATGTAAAAGCATCTTGGTTCTTGATTTTTACGTGCGATGCTTTCGCCGGCGAGACTTGACGCCTCGCCGGCGTGGGTCTCTTCACTCGAGCGCGTCTCACAGACACCAAAACACCGAGAGCTTGCAATTTACACTCGAGCCACCATTCCTTCGCTCGAGCGGAGCTCAGAACAAACGATGGTCGCTCGAGCGTGAAATTCTTCGCTCGAGCCAGGAAGCCAAATTCTGGAATTTTCAGATTTGCCTCCCAAGCTCAAACCAAGCATTCAACTTCCCAAATCTCAACCTCTTGGGCCCATTTTCTGGAAAAATACTTTAAACTCATAGTATAACATGTTTTGAAGATCAATTTGAGAAATCAAAGCCCAAACGTGAGTCAATTAAACACCATTTCAAACAAAACTTCAAGAACATAGTGGATATGTAACATGCATGAATTTAAACAACTTCAAAGCTTTAAATACTTGTTCAAAAGAGTCAATTTCCTCAAGAACATGATGAATTCATGGACTACAACAATAATATGGACATGCATGCAAAAATTTCCATGAAAACAACTCTAAACTTCAAGATATGCACATGCATGCATGATTTAAGCTTCAATTCAACAATCTAAACCAATTCTTGACTTTAATCTCTAGACTTCCATGTACCAAGCAACATGAGACTAGAATTCATAACCAAGAAGGTAATTATCCTACCTTAGGTCCTTAATGCAAGATACACAAGCTCAATTTGCAATCTATACTTCAATTCTTCAAGTTCTCTAAGCCAATTCACAATGGAATCAAGCTATCTCCTTTCTCTCTCTCTCTAGTCGGTTATGGGTCTTAAAATGGCTAAGGAAATGTTGTGTAATCAAGTGTAATACAAGCCTCAAGGTGTAATACAAGTGGCCCACTAGATGGCACTAAGGTAAATAAGTCAAACTATGTAATTAATCATTATTTAATCCAATTTAATCATACCAAATCACATTTCAACTAAATTTATCATAAATTCACATAAAATCTAACTAACATAAAACATTAATCAATTTCGGAATCGGACGCCAATAAGGCTTTCAATTCGCAAATTAAAGTCAAAGACATGAATAGATCGTTTTATGGCAAACAGATAGAAACACATAAATAACGCAATACATATGCAAATAAATCCCAAATCCTTCCTAAATTACTGTTAAGCATAATTAATCATGAATTAGCATTAATCGGAGGTCGGAGTTATTACAGTCTTCCCCTCTTAAAAGAGTTTGGTCCTCCAAACTCGAATTACCTTCATTCTGAATCAACATTGGGTCCAATGGAAACAATTCCGGATATCTCTTCATCATGTCTTCCTTGGTTTCCCAAGTTGCATAGGTTCCTCCGTGGTTTTGCCAATCAACTTTTACCAATGGTAGTTCTTTATTCCTCAAGTTTTTGATCCGACGATTCACAATCTGGATAGGTCTCTCCTCATAAGAGTAGTCATCTTTCAAAAGCACATGTGTCGGTTCAATGATGTGGAGTAGATCTCTCAAATATTCCCGAAGCATCGATACATGAAAGACATTGTGCATATGTTCCATTACTGGAGGTAAGGCTACCCGATACGATACCGGATTGATCTTTTCAAGGACCTCATAAGGCCCAATATACCTCGGCGCCAATTTGCCCTTAACACCGAACCGAGTTTGACCCTTCATCGGGGTCACTTTTATAAACATGTGATCTCCAACTTCATATTGTCTCTCTCTTCTACGAACATCGGCATAACTTTTCTGCCGACTCTGTGCAGTTTTCAGACGCTGCTGTATCAATTTCACTTTCTCGGTTGTTTCTTGTACAAGTTCTGGTCCCAACAAAGGTCTATCACCTACTTTAGCCCAACATATCGGAGAACGACATTTTCTTCCATACAAAGCTTCGTAAGGAGCCATCACAATGCTTGAATGGTAACGATTGTTGTACATAAATTCAGCTAATGGGAAGTAGGTCTCCCAATTCCCTTGGAGGTCTAACACACACATTCTGAGCATATCCTCCAGAGTTTGATTCGTTCGCTCAGTTTGGCCATCTGTTTGTGGATAATAGGCACTGCTCAGTCTCAATTCAGTCCCCAAAGCTTGTTACAAACTCTGCCAAAATCTCGATACAAACTTTGAGTCCCTGTCAGACACAATAGATACTGGCACTCCATGTAATCTCATAATTTCAGTCATATAGATATTGGCCAATTTATCAGCATTATAGATAGTTTTGACAGGCAGAAAATGAGCAGACTTAGTTAAACGATCAATTATAACCCAGATAGAATCCATACCTTGAGAAGAACGAGGCAATCCCACAATGAAATTCATGGTAATGTGCTCCCATTTCCATTCCAGTATTGGGAGTGGTTGTAGCAGACCAGCGGGTCGTTGGTGTTCGGCTTTTACCTGTTGGCACAGTAGACATCTAGCCACAAAGTCCGCAATACTCTTTTTCTTCCCAGGCCACCAAAAATTCTATTTCAAATTATGATACATCTTCGTGTTCCCCGGATGCATAGCAAATCTACTACTGTGAGCTTCGGTCATAACACGTTTCCTCAAATCACAACAATCGAGTACACAAAGATGGTTATGAAATTTCAGCACCTCATTCTCAAATACAAATCCCGGCCTTGGCTTTGAGTCAAATTCCTCCATGATCTTTTTCAGATATTCATCTTCACATCGCTTCGCTTTGATCTCGCCAAGAATTGTAGGTTGAGCGGCAATAGCGATTAAATCCATCTTGTTCAAGATCACCAATAATTCTTTTTCGGTTGGATAGCAAACATGACAAATTCGCACTAGATTTTCTCGGGGCATCCGCTAGAGTATTAGACTTTCTGGATGATACAAGATTTGCAAATCGTAGTCCTTGATTAGTTCCAACCAACGCTCTCTCATATTTAACTCCTTTTGGATGAAGAAATATTTTGAACTTTTATGGTCTATATAAACCTCACAAGTTACCCCATACAAATAGTGACGCTATATTTTCAAAGCAAACACCACGGCTGCCAATTCAAGATCATGTATTCGGTAATTCTTTTCATGAGGTCGGAGTGGTCTAGAAGCATAGGCAATCACCCTTCTGTTTTGCATTAGTACACACTCCAAGCCTTTATAAGAAGCATCACTGTACACTTGAAACCCACCGGTACCATTAGGCAAAGTTAAGATTGGTGCAGTCACTAACCTGGTTTTTAACTCTTGGAAAGCTGCCTCTCTTTGTTCATTCCAGTTAAATGGCATATTTTTCTGAGTTAACTGAGTCAATGGCAAGGCGAGCTTAGAAAAGTCTTTCACAAACCTCCGGTAGTAACCTGCAAGTCCCAAAAAACTTCGGACTTCTGTCACATTTGTGGGTCTAGGCCAATCCACAACAGCTTCAATTTTCTAGGGTTCGACAGAAACTCCATCCTTGTTGATCAAATGTCCCAAAAATGCCACACTGTCAAGCCAGAACTCACACTTGGACAATTTAGCATACAATTTCTTTTCTCTCAAAATCTGTAAGGTGGTTCTCAGATGGTTCTCATGTTCTTCCCTGTCTTTAGAATAAATCAAAATGTCATTAATAAATACAACAATGAAGTTATCCAGATATGATTTAAACACCCTATTCATAAGATCCGTAAAAGTTGTAGGTGCATTAGTCATCCCAAATGGCATTACTAAAAATTCATAATGTCCATATCTAGTTCGGAATGCAGTTTTCTCTATGTTCTCAGCTCTAACCTTTAATTGATGATACCCGGACCTGAGGTCAATTTTGGAAAACACTTGGGCACCCTGAAATTGGTCAAGCAAGTCATCTATTCGAGGCAAAGGGTATTTGTTCTTGATTGTCACTTTGTTCAATTCCCGGTAGTCTATACACAATCTTAAAGACCCATCCTTCTTTTTGACAAACAAAACTGGAGCACTCCAAGGTGAAGTACTTGGACGAATAAATTTCTTATCTAGCAGTTCTTGAAGTTGGGTTTTCAATTCTTTCAATTCAGAGATAGACATTCTATAGGGAGTCTTGGAAATGGGTTGTGTCCCCGGAAACACCTCAACAGTGAATTCAATTTCTCTATCAACCAAGTTCCCAGGTAAGTCAGTCGGAAACACATCAGAAAATTCACAAACAACGGGGATTGTTTCTACAGTAGTACTATCAGATGGCGTAGTCAGTATACAACACAAATATCCCCTACATCCTTTCCTAAGGAGCTTTACAGCTTTCATAGCCGAAATCAAATATGGGGGTGAAACTACCCCATTCCCAATAAAGGTAAATTCAGGCATACCCGGTGGCCTAAACACAACAGTTTTACTTGCACAGTCAATGGTAGCACAGTATTTAGTCAACCAGTCTATCCCCAAAATACAATCAAAATGATTAATATCCAAGGATAATAAGTCTACATACAGAAGCATATCGCCAATCACAACATCATACGCTGGATAAACATGAGCACACATCATAGAGTCCCCAGATGGCGTAGATACAGATAACACATATGTCATAAGTTCTAATGGTCTAGTCAATTTTTGAGAAAAAGCATACGATACAAAGGAATGCGTGGAACCAGAATCTATCAATACACATGCATTTTGAGAACATATAGGGAGTGTACCTGACACCACAGTATAGGTGTTCGGTACGTCACCGGGCACTAAGGCAAACACTCAGCCTTGTCTCAAAGGTTCTTTCCTAGTATTGGCTTTGACATTGGTTTTGGCCACAGAAGCGGATCCCGCTGAACTTGCTACAGAATGGCTAGTATTCTCATACCAGAATGGACAATCTCTTACTACATGGCCTGGTTGGCCACATCGGTAACAAGCACCGGATACTCGATGGCACACACCCCTGTGCTTTTTACCGCAATCAGAACAGACCGGAAAAGACGTACTCTGACTTGAGCTGTTAGTAGACCCTGTGTTTTGCTTCTTACTGCCAAAGGACCGGCCTCTTTTAAAACCAAACCCAGATCTTTTTCCTCTCCATTCATTCGTTGTAGTTGCTGGGGCCTTGCTTTGTTTCATAGCGGCTATGGTAGCTTCCGCCATTAAAGATCTATCTAATACTTCTACATAAGTAGGCAATTTCAGTACGCCTACCCGATCAAACACTTCCAAATCTAATCCACCCTCAAATTTTCGTGCTTTCTTGTAATCAGTGTCCACCATATGTGGAGCAAACCGTGCCAGTTTGGTGAATTTAGCTTTATACTCTGCTACTGCCATCCTTCTCTGTTTGAGTTCCTGGAATTCAGACACTTTCCGATCCCTGAAACATTGGGGAAAGTACTTGTAGTAAAAAATAGCATTAAACTGTGCCCATGTCATATTCCCGTTGCCATTTCGGATCAGTAACCACTACCTTCGGGCTTCATCCTTCAAAGTATAAGTGGCTAAGAGGACTTTCTGGACTTTGGTACAAGGGAACACTTCGTACAATTTTTCCATTTCTAGTAACCATGTCTCTACTTTCAGTGGTTCAATTCCACCATAGAAAGCGGGTGGCTTCATTTTCATAAACTTCTGTGTCAAGTTGATAAGGTCATTATTTTCTGTTTCAGCCTGCACCGGCAGAGGTGGAGGGGGCAAAGGTTGATGTCTCTGTTGTTGTGTCAAAGTTTCAGTTAATGCTGCTAACATCTGTTCTATTCGGCCCATGCGAGCCTCTGAAGATTTACCTTCACCACTTCCCCTTGCATTCTCCATCTTACTATACAAATATCAATTAATAATGAACATAGGCATAATCTTATTCGTTCCCCTCACTTTATTTATTCAAATGTACATCCAATTCTCATATTCAATTAGTTTACCACACATTCACACATGCAGATGGAATGCCCCTAACTCTTACTAGGACATTCTAAGCTCATATGGGCCCGTGTGTGCGATAAAACACGTGCTCTGATACCACTCTGTCACGATCCAAACTCGCCCCTGTAGGTTTAGCACCGTAATCGGCCAGTAATCTATAGATTACCAAAGGCCTCTGTACAGATTAGCAATTAATAAGGGGCTGATGAAGCATTAATAAATAATAGACAAGGTCCAATGAGCTGTGATAACGTACATGGGATATAATGTTTCAAAATTTATTTATATAAACATAAACATGCCAGTCCAGGACACCACTATTTACAAGTATGTACATCTCAAAATCTGTCTTGCAAAACATATACAGAGACTAACATAAATACAAAAGGAAAACAGCCATGACAATAGGCTTCGATTGGAACCTCCTCGGGAGGCACAATAGTTGGCTGGCAAAAACAGTACAGAAGGCCATCAATTCTGGTCTTGGTCACACGCCGACTCACCTATATATATATAGTAAGTTGTGAGCGAAAGCCCAGTGAACAATAACAGAGTAAAGGGGTTTTAATGAATGAGTCCATACAGATTCAGAAATCATAATTCAGTTCATATCAAAATCATATTTGTTCAGATCATATTTAGAAATCATAAGTCATGTATAAGCATACGTGATACATTCATTAGCTCTCACAGATACAGTTGACCCATAAAGGGACGGCCATAAAGGCAAACAGTTGACCCATAAAGGGATGGCCATAAAGGCAAACAGTTGACTCACGTGCACGGAGACGATACAGTTGGCTCATGAGACGTACAATTGGCCCATAAAAGGATGTAAGGATCCATAAACAGTTGGCTTATGAGACGTACAGTTGGCCCATAAAGGGACGAAACAGAACATATTTGAGGCTAAGAATGTCACGAATACATTTTAGAAAACATTGGACAACCATTCATTCATACAAAAATATCATTTTAGAAAACAGATCTTGTTTCATCACACAGAAAGTAGATACAGTTGAACATAACTTTACTAAGTTATTACTCATAGTTGATCTTGAATCAGAAAGACGGAGCAGGTTGAGTGACGGTGTATGGCTCGTGACCTACAGAACACATAACAGATACACACACTTGAAACACACGTTCTAATTGTACAAAACTTACGTCATTGGGTCTTAGTGCATTTCTACCCTTCAATCCTCGCTATAGAGTCTTAAGCATGGCCTAGGAATGCCTAGGATGGAATGAGGATGCAAGAATGCCTTAGAAAATATTTTGCAAAACTTGCTGAAAATAGGGGTCTCGCTTGAGCGAGGATTTCTTCGCTCGAGCGAGCTTGTCAAAATAGAGGGTTCGCTCGAGCGAGGACTCATTCGCTCGAGCGGTCTGTAAAAATGTAAAAGTACTGACTGCTGATTTTTTACGCGTGATGCTCGCTCGAGCGTGAGACACAGCTCCTCGCTCGAGCGTAGGTCTCTTCACTCGAGCGTGTGTCTGCGTACACCAAAAACCTGAGAGCTTACAATTTACGCTCGAGCCACCATTCCTTCGCTCGAGCGGAGCTCAGAACAAACGATGGTCGCTCAAGCGTGAAATTCTTCGCTCGAGCGAGGAAACCAAATTCTGGAATTTCCAGATTTGCCTCCCAAGCTCAAACCAAGCATTCAACTTCCCAAATCTCAACCTCTTGGGCCCATTTTCTGGAAAAATACTTTAAACTCATAGTATAACATGTTTTGAAGATTAATTTGAGAAATCAAAGCCCAAACGTGAGTCAATTAAACACCATTTCAAACAAAACTTCAAGAACATGATGGATATGTAACATGCATGAATTTAAACAACTTCAAAGCTTTAAATACTTGTTCAAAAGAGTCAATTTTCTCAAGAACATGATGAATTCATGGACTACAACAATAATATGGACATGCATGCAAAAATTTCCATGAAAACAACTCTAAACTTCAAGATATGCACATGCATGCATGATTTAAGCTTCAATTCAACAATCTAAACCAATTCTTGACTTTAATCTCTAGACTTCCATCTACCAAGCAACATGAGACTAGAATTCATAACCAAGAAGGTAATTATCCTACCTTAGGTCCTCAATGCAAGATACACAAGCTCAATTTGCAATCTATACTTCAATTCTTCAAGTTCTCTAAGCCAATTCACAATGGAATCAAGCTATCTCCTTTCTCTCTCTCTCTAGTCGGTTATGGGTCTCAAAATGGCTAAGGAAATTTTGTGTGATCATGTGTAATACAAGCCTCAAGGTGTAATACAAGTGGCCCACTAGATGGCACTAAGGTAAATAAGTCAAACTATGTAATTAATCATTATTTAATCCAATTTAATCATACCAAATCACATTTCAACTAAATTTATCATAAATTCACATAAAATCTAACTAACATAAAACATTAATCAATTTCGGAATCGGGCGCCAATAAGGCTTTCAATTTCCAAATTAAAGTCAAAGACATAAATAGATCGTTTTATGGCAAACAGATAAAAACACATAAATAACCCAATACATATGCAAATAAATCCCAAATCCTTTCTAAATTACTGTTAAGCATAATTACTCATGAATTAGCATTAATCGGAGGTCGAGGTTATTACACTTCCCTTGTTAAATTCCTATTCTTCTAGTTCTTCTTCTCTACACTCTCACTTTTCTCTCCCATGAGACATTCTTGTTCAAATTCATGAGTCACATGCTTAAGAGAACTTAGATATATATATATATATATCAAAGTGGATAGGACAAAAATCAACCAGTTTACTCATCTCAAATCAATTTTCTACAAGAATGCTTATGATTTTTTAAAAATTATGCTGATCTCAAATGTGAAATCAATTTCGGATTATCAAGCCTCTGAGGCTCTCAATTTTTTATCCATACAATGTACTTGTGACAGATAATTTTCTTTATCAAACAGATATACATCCTTAATCATAGGATTCACTTAATTAACCTTCATTTCACATAAAATTTCACAATAAGCATTTAAATGCACAGAATGTGGGACTAAAATTATACCAGAAACACATATGAGGGTCGGGTTATTACATGGGCAGTGGCCTTGGGCCAATATGACCCGGAATTCAAACCCAGGACAGCAATCAAAGGCCAAGTCTTGGCTGACTTTGTGGCCAAATTCACACTAGAAGTCGCCATACATCGGGCTTCGTTAAGCTAAGGTATGCAACAACCAAGTGAGCAAGAAAGAACCCAGCAGGGGACAGCCGAACAAAAAAGGGAAGAGAAACTAAGGCCCTGCTGCATTTACATCGGTGACTCATTCCGATTGTTTGTTGATGGGAGTTCAAATCGACAAGGAGCGGGGGCAAGAGTAGTATTAGTGTCGCCAGATGGACAGATATTGGAATAATCCATTTATTTGGAGTTTAAAGCCTCAAACAATGAGGCAGAATACGAAGCACTAATCGCAGGGTTAAAGTTGGCAGTAACCATGGAAGCCGACGAGGTAATAGTCTTCTGTGACTCCCAACTCATAGTCAACCAAGCAACAGGCGAATATGCAGCCCGAGATGAAAGGATGTCCGCCTATGCAAAGGAAGTGGGCAGACTAGTAGCTTTATTTCAAAATTGCCGACTAAGCGTGGTGAGATGACAACGACTACGCCGATGCTCGCGACACGGCTAGTGCAATGAAACTGGAGAACCAAGAACGATAATGGTTGACTACTTGCCAGGTCTAAGCATAGAACCACTGAACGTACAACGTGAAGCAATGTGTGTGGAGATGGGACCAAGTTGGATGGACGCAATAATAGTATTCCTTAGAGATGGGAAGCTGCTAGATGACCGAAAAGAAACACACAAGATCAGACTGAAGTCAGCAAGATTCAGTTTGATAGCAGAAGGACATCTCTACAGAAGATCTTTTATTGGACCCTTTTTGAGGTGTGTGCATCCTAAATAGGTTGAAGATTTTCTATACAAGATATATGAAGGAATATGTGGAAGCCACGCTGGGGGCAGGTCACTCGCTCATAGGGCCATTACACAAGGGTACTGGTGGCCTCACATGCAGAAAGATGCAAAGACCTATGTCAAGAAGTGTAAAAAGTGCCAAAGGTTTGCACCATTGATACACCAACCAGCAGCAGACTTAAACCCTGCATCCAGTCCTTGGCCGTTCACCCAATGGGGCATGGATCTTGTCGGAAAATTACCTCAAGTAACTGGACAAAAGAAGTACCTGCTGATAACAATAGATTACTTCACCAAGTGGGTAGAAGCTGAACCCCTTGCCAAGATTCAGGACGTGGATGTGAAGAACTTCATATGGAAGAACATCATCACTAGGTTTGGGATCCCAAGAGCAATAGCTACAGACAATGGAACACAATTTGACAGTAAGCTAATCAAGAGCTTCTGTGCAAAGTTCAAAATCAAGAATTACTTTTTGACCCCAAGCTTTCCTCAAAGCAATGGTCAAGCAGAGGCGTCCAACAAAGTTATCTTGGATAAGAGGCTGCAAGCAGCAAAGGGAAAGTGGGTGGATGAGTTGCCCAGTGTACTTTGGGCATATCGGACTACGCCGAGAAGATCAACGGGGAATCCCCATTTGCCATGGCTTATGGCACAGAAGTAGTCATTTCACTAGAGGTCGGCATCCCAGAGATCAGAACCCAGGGAGTAGAGAACGGGACCAATGAGGCATTCTTAGCTCGAGATCTGGATCTGCTAGAAGAAAGAAGGGAAAAAGCAGCAATTCAGCTGGGGGATACCAACAGCAGCTTGCCAGAGCTTATAATAAGAAGGTCAACCCAAGGGAGTTTCAAGTCAGTGACCTCGTCCTGAGAAAGGTCGTCGGCAACAAGAAGGATCCCAGAGAGGGCAAGCTTGGCTCGAATTGGGAGGGACCCTATAGAATCATCTCGGTATTGGGAAATGGGGCATATCGGCTCGAAGATAGCGAAAGGCAAAGAGTTGCCATGACCCTGGAATACTTGCAATCTGAAATTTTTCTATCATTAGACTTTCTTGTTCTTTGTTATTAGCCAAAGTAATAATAAAGTTTTAGCTTCATTTTTTACACTTGTGACTGATAAAATACTTGACGTTATTTCTGGAATACATGCAAAATGAGAACTCAAGTGGAACTTAAATTCACATTAGGGGGCAGAGAGTTGAAAAATGGTTCTTGGACGGTGGAATTTACAAGCTAAAATTAGTTTAACGCTTGTTGAAATTTAATTTTACAAGTTGAAGTTAAACTGAGGTCATGTTTAACGCTTGTTGAAATTTTAAATTTACAAGTTGAAGTTAAACCGAGGTCATGTTTAACGCTTGTTGAAATTTAAGTTTACAAGTTGAAGTTAAACCGAGGTCATGTTTAACGCTTGTTGAAATTTAAGTTCACAAGTTGAAGTTAAACCGAGGTCATGTTTAACCCTTGTTGAAATTTTAAATTTACAAGTTAAAGTTAAACTGAGGTCATGTTTAACGCTTCTTGAAATTTAAGTTTACAAGTTGAAGTTAAACTGATGTCATGTTTAATGCTTGTTGAAATTTTAAATTTACAAGTTGAAATTAAACCGAGGTCATGTTTAACGCTTGTTGAAATTTAAATTTACAAGTTGAAGTTAAACCGAGGTCATGTTTAACACTTGTTGAAATTTTAAATTTACAAGTTGAAGTTAAACTGAGATTGTGTTAAAGAAAGATTAGTTTAAACACTTGTTGAAATTTTTGGAAAAATTTACAAGTTAAGCCAACGTTGAAACGAAAGAAGTACTTGCATACTTGTCGAGATAAAAGCGTTGGTTTGTATAACCGAGGTATATCACCCCAAGAAGATTACACAGTTAAGGTGTACGTTGAAGACGTGCAACATATTCTAAGTACACGAGTCATACAAGAGCAGAAAAAAGAAGACAAACATTCAAAGAAGAGATTAGAGAATGCATTCAGAAAGGTAAGGGGGCAGTTCGGCCTAACATTGAAAAGTAATTGTTCTGATTACAAAAGTGGCACGTCAGCCAAATTAAAGCTTGCATTGTTCCAAAAAGAAGAAAAACAAAGTACAAAGTACAGGAAATGAAGAAGAAAGCATCAAAATAAACTACTCGGCATCGGCAGCAGGTTGTGTCTCATCCCCAGAAGATAGTTGGGAAGACTTCTCAGCAGCCTTCTCAGCCACGAGCTCAGCATCAATCTCCTGAAGAGTTTGATCGAGGCTCTTCTCGACGATTGGTACCTCGAAGTTTGTATTCTAAGAGGAGGCATCTTTAGAGACATCACCCTCCTTATCCTGAGACAAGTCTACGACTTGCTCATTCAGAGTAGGGGACTTGGCCCCAGCTTCTTTCTTCTTTCTCACAAAAGCTTCCTCCTCAAACTCAGAATCGTTTTCGGATTGGCTTGGAGTAGGGGGAATGACAAGGGGAGGACGTCGGTATTCTTGAGAAGGGAGTCCTCGAGGACATCAAGCTTTTTGAGGGTAGCCATCCAACCAAGGGTGAAACCCTTGTTGCATGCCTGCCTCACTTGCCTTTTGTAGTCCTTATTGACGTCGGCCGCACCCTTAGCATACGCCTTCTCATCAGTGGCCTTGATCTCGGCCTCTTTTGTGGCCAAGGCGTCCTGAAGTTCTTTTTGGGCCTCGGCCATCTTTTCTTCGGCCTCTTTCTTTTGGGCCTTAAGAACCTTATTAATGGCCTCTGCAGCGTTTGCTTTTTCCTCGGCCGCGTCCTGAGCTTTTATAGCTGCCTCGGCCTGATCTGCCAAGGTCTTCATCTTGTCCTTGGCCTTGTTGAGGGACTTTTGTAAAGCGGCGACCTCCCTTATCTTGTTGGCCATTTCCTTCCTCATTTCGAAAGCTTGCATTGAGAAGGAATGGGCGTGCTGGATCGCCTGAAAGAAAGTGAACAGAACAAAAGTTACTAAAATTCTCAAAGTATGAAAGAATAGAGAAAGAAAAAATACCGAGTGTGAAAGACTTACTTGAACGGAATGCTGGAGCATCAGAGCAAAGTTTTCATACTCGTTTATCTCAGCGTTTTAGTTGAGATCGTTTGGAAGAAGCAAAGTCAGAGAAAGGCGGCAGAGCCTCAAGGTCGATCGGCTATCACCAACTCTAACTGGCTTGTCTTCTATGGTGATGGAAGGGGCCCATGGGGCATCTGATTTTATGGACCCTGAGGTTGTGGCCGACGATGACCTCGGCCTCTTTGACCAAGTTGTTTGGGATGGTTCGGCATCGGCGGGCCTCTTTTTGACGGCGGAAGGTGTCTTTTCGCTCTCAGCCAATTTTGAAATTGGCAAGGTGTCCTCAGTATCAATCTGAGTCACCGTTGCCTTTGGCTGAGCCTTCTTCAACCTTTTGGGCTTTGGCTTTGGCCGAGGCTGAGATGATGCTGGTTGAGCGTCGACAGTAGTGGGGATGTCGACCAAGAGATCTTCTGCAATTGCCTTCTTGTGACCTATCTTGGCGATAATTGTAATCTGTTGTCGGCGTTATGCGTTGAGATGGAGGATCGGTATGGAGCGAGGTTGATGGTTGTTCACTAGGTCGAGGTTGACCTGATCATTTGAATTGATAAAGCTATTAGAGGTGTGGTGGCGGATGGAAGCGATTTGCTTTTTTTCTTTTTTGGGACGTCGGGAAGCACCGATTTGTAAGTCGGAATGAAGTTGAGCAGCAAGGGGGCTCTCCGTCTCTGGACGAGCAGATCCAATAGTTTCTTCAAGTCCTTGTTGGAGAAGAAAGATTTGCGAAAGCCCTTTGATGACTGTGGAAGAACTGCAAAAGGAAGAGCACATACGTTAGAACAAAGTGTTGTAAACTTGAAACAAAAAAAGAGAGGCAAGGAAAGGTGATACTTGGCTCTTACCATCTCCTTCCCTGAAAACTGTTCGGTTTAGGGGATAAAGGTAGAGGTCATCGTTTGGCTGAAACTTCGGTTTCACGAGACGATGAAGTAATCGTCTCCAGCACCCTTGTTTGAGTCTGGGAGGTCGGCAATGAGCTTGTACTCAGTGGACCTCGGCTTGAGGTAATAGATGTGGCTTTTTTTCCGGTTTCAAGCAACACATGGTGTAGCAGTACTGGATGTTGGCAAGGGTAACCCTAATATTTTCTTTCTTGGCTAGGGTGATTATACCATTGATAACTCGATAAGAGTTGATGGCAAGTTACATTGGGTTCAATTTGTAGTAGTGGAGGACTTCTCGGAAAAGGGTGTCAAGTAGAAACCTAAGTCCACACTCGATAAAGGCTACTACTGGGAAAGGCATGAGGTCCACGTTGGGCATAATGAAGTCCTCCTCCTCTGCCAACCTGAGGTGGACGTCGGCAGGGATGGAAAACTCCTGCCTGAAGTACTCTAACTTAGTTGGGGTGTCTACCCTATGCTTCCACATGCCCATAATGTCGGCTTAATTGAAAGAGTTGGATTTCAAAAGGAAGTGTTTTGTAAGGGTTTGAGGGACCTCGGACAAAACCTAAATATATGCCGGGGTAAGGATGTTCATGGATCAAAAGGGAATTCGGTTCAGTTTACCCTAAGATTCGTGAGTTCTACGACAAATCCCAAACCTAGGATTGGGCAAACAAGGATTGAAGGCAAGAATCTAAAAAAAACACAGAAAACAGAAACATGAATGCGATTCAGAATCAAGAACAATGATGAATTGTCAAGAACACAGTGATAAAAGTTTTTGCAGGAGTGTGAGGCCAAGAACAATGGCAAAAATCAATAGATATGTAAGCAGTGTGAGTATTCAAGAAAGGATTGGGTAAAAACAGAATCACAAAGCAAATATGCTCAAACACATGGTGGAAATCGAGGTGCAGATTAAACGATAAAAAACATAAGCAAGTTCGCAAATACAACAGAGTTCGAAGTGAATCAAGGACTAAAAACCAGGAGGAACAATGGCTTACCAGAGAAAGTGAGGCCGGTGTGAGGATCGCCGAAGTCAGACGACGGTTGCAAAAGCGATGGAACGGTGAAAATCACTCCGAAGGAGGTGAACGGAGCAAGTTACAGAGCTAAAAAAGCTTGGAGCAATGGTGGATTTGGAAGAGAGAGAGTTAGTACGAAGATGAGAATGCAAAAAGTGAAGGGATGGAGAGAGAGAAGTGATTTTGATCAAAAACCACAAAATGGCGGCAAAACTGCAATCAATTGCTTAGGGTGACGTGCTTGTCAGACGACGCATGCACGAACGATGCAAATTGATGGCGCGTGTCAGGTACGATCCGGTAAGGGAAGGACGTGTGGAAGAAACGGTTGAAATATTATGCGTGACAGCTCATACCCGTGTTGAAACTCTTGGAGTTCTTGATTTAAATAAAGCCAAGACCTCGGCTAGAAGGATGATCTCGGCCAAATAACTTGAACAAACATGGTTATTGGTTCTCAAAGCATTGATGAAAACAGATTGCAGGTCCTGGTCGTGTAGAGCTGACGAATGATGACCTTGGTAATAAAGGATACAGCAAGCTTAGCCGACGTTCTAAAAGAAATGATATAGGTTCCATCATCTCAAGATGTCGAGGTAATAGAACCTAGGGGCAGTTGTGGGGATATAAATTTTTAAGTGACAATATGTGGTTGAGGTGTCACCGAAGTGACAGCCGAGGTGCCACGTGTCCTTGTCATAACACTGAGATCATCTCGGTTAGGCCGAGGTTATCTGCGAGAATACCGAAATCCAGGATAAGCGGATAAGGGACAAGAGTCCTAGAATGAGGAAGGACTTCAGTTTGGATCAAGATAAGACTCTTAGAGAGTTTATCCTAATCCTACTGGGAGTCCAAGATTAGAAGTAATCCTAAGTCCATTAGAGCTAGGCTTTTATTGGGATTAGGATTGTGTTGGCTAAAAAATGGAGGCACCCCATGGGTCTAAGGTATGTCTTTTATGCTCTGTCTAGTGAGTTAAGCACAATTGGTTATCTTTGAGAGATGTTTTACTGACTTGATCGTCGGAGTGCCCCCGGGTGAACGAACCACCGCCGGAATCTCTTCTTTTCTGTGACAGGTCATTCAGGCATCATCTATTCTGCCAGTGCTCTCTAGTTGAGTACTGATTTGGCAGTGTGGTCAGAAATCTACTCTCTCACACACACACATGTATATATATATATATATTTAAGAAAATAGTTTTGTTGAAGTATCAAACATTTTAAAAAAAATCTTTATATAAGACTAATTGGCGCCAATTAAGTTCTGTGAGAGTCAGTACTCCTGCTATTGATATTGTTGTAAAAAATAAATCTATTGCTCCTCTTTGTTTACAAGTTATTTTTAATATATTATATGTTGAATTCCACCTACTATCTATATTTAAAATTAATTTTTTAAAAGACATATTTTCTTGTTAATAAATTTTTCTATATTCCAAAATTCGATTAGCAGAATACATAATAGTAACAATTCCATTTTTTATTACAAGTATAGAAGTCTCGTATACATGCATAACTTTTTTAACAATCAAATTTAAAATATGGACACAACAACGAACATGAAATAAATCACCATCAACAAATAATTGTAAAATTGATTTTAAATAGGCTACAGTTTGATTATAATATGTTGCATTATCTAAATTAATCGTAAATATTTTATTTTGTAAAACTCACTCATATAATATATTCTTATTTCTACACCAAGTGATCGACCATTATATGGAAGTTCAACTAATTTAAATGAAATAATTTTTTTATTTAACTTCCAATCATTATCAATAAAATGTGTAGTAATACATTAATAATCAAAAATCATGATTTGACCGCAGATCAGATGTTAAACAAACTTATCCATTCAAATTTTTAAAAATGTCAAATAATTCACTTTTAACATCTTCAAATTTCTTTAAAATTCTGTTTCTAGTAGTATTTCTTGAAAAACTTTGATATTGCGGTGCAAAACTTTCATGAATCATTTCGGTAAAATCGGGATATTCACTAGTAATAAATGGTTGTTCTTTTTTAATAATATAATCAACTACAGTATTTTGTGCACATATAGGATCATATGAAAATGTTTGCAAATTACTAGTTGATGAAGCCCCTAATTGCATTTGACTTCTAATATCAGG